>CM030369.1:74190197-74790197 GCA_003604175.2 Clonorchis sinensis | reverse complement strand
TCATAGTAGCGCAAGCAGAGCAGTTATCAGCCTTTAACCTTGCGGGTGGCTGTGAAAGATTACGAAACGTTTGGGTGCTGTCGGTGCAACTCACCCTCCAGGATATGGTTGCTACTCGGTGCCAATCGCATTCTTGGTGTCACTTTCAATCCAAAATGCCTGAATGAATTTCTGGACTTGTAGGCACTTCAGAGTACTTTTAGTAAGCTAGCACCAAGTTGCCTCTTCATTCATATTTATTTTCTTCAGAATAAAGCTTCTAAATAAGTTATGTCTGTACGACAGCGAATCATCAGCCTTGAACCTTTATGTTATGCCGTCGATGGTGATGAGGTCTGAAAAGATTGCAATCATCGTGCTTTTCATCCGTTTATTGGTAGCGTACGAAACGAACAAGCATCTCTGATGCATGTCATACTGTCGGTAAACCGGTAATGAACGATTTGTCACAGCACAAATGGTAGCGCGAGGGAAACGCGACAGAAGCGCATGGAAGCTCGTTTCCGTTACCAGAACTGATGGTCAATAAAATGAACCTTCGGGCCCACTACTGACAATCCGACAGAGCACGAAGAAAGTAGTGCTCCAGATTTTATATACTGAAATCACGGTTTGTTTTAATGAAGGGCTCGATATCCCCGTCAGAATAAGGGAAGATACATCAAGTTTTGTGTGGAAGATTGACACCTGTACAACCTATATTTGCAGGTTTGTTACATGGCAAGTGCATTTTGAAAAACACTTGAAAACATTCAGTATGAATGCGGGATAGTTGGCCATTTGCGCCAAGGTAGACTGAGCCAATGGCTCTACGCACATAAAACTGGGTGTTTCAGCTTAATCAGCATTGTTTTGGTAAACACTACTTCGACTGTTCGTAAAAAAAGTGAATGATTTTCTTGAGTCAGCGGAACGGTCAGTGACCAGCAGATGTCTCGCATTTGGTGATGTTAGGTTTCGGGTTGCAGAATGATCAGTGGCCGACTGTCTCATGGAACCTAATAATATATTTCGGTGTGTTTCGTGGCTCTTCAATAGAGATAGTGGTCTGTTCTGCTAATATGTGTGTTATCACAAATGTATATGGACTGGCACGTGGCATGAGCTGCAGACAGATCTTTGTTTAGAGATTGGCTAGTTGTTTTGGAACTAGTTGCGGATGCCAAACTTTACAAGCGTGATTTTGATGATATCCTTATCTTAACCACCAGAGAACATTTTAGTTTTCTTGACTCTGATAGTCTCACTATTAATAGGGCTGATCAGGTAGGCTGGTTTCTGTCAACCTTACGTTCTACTTGAACAAATTTTGGTTTAAAGTTTTGATCTTCCTGATGATATTCACTCCAATTAATCAGGATCCTACTAGAAGGACTTCCTTAGATAGACTTCCTTAGATATTCTACTCAAAAGACACTGGGATAATGTACTAACCCAAGCGATCCACCTTAAAACAACCTGAACTGGGCAATACATCCACTTTTGCATTGGTGGTTTGGTTATGACTCTTCCAAAAGACGTGAAACATTGTCTTCCCTATGAGTTACAAATAGAACCAGAGTCCTGAACTGAACTTGACTAGATATGGATTACTCGGAAAGTTTTGTCCCAACATAGCTTGCGAAATGCTACTGTCAAAAATGAAGGATTATGTAGTTTAGCGAGGTCTGATGAGTAGTCGGTGCTGGATTTACTGCTGGGCCCCTCCTCGTGTTTGAAGCAAAAGCTTTGGCAGGCCAAGCGAGTAAGTTATCAGATTACCGGTTTTTAAGGCAGACGTAGAACCAGTCGGTGAGATTTGTCACAGTTAACCGACTTAACACAGAATGTTAATGAGAATTTGCTGCTTCTTGGTTACGTTGCATGACCAACACTTGCGACAGGTGGCTTTGGAGGCTACCAACAATTTCAGCCTTCCTGTTCTGGTTCAGGACAGTTTAGTGGCATGTTCGTCTCGGGTATTGTCCACAGATTTTGTCAGTCTGTGTCTTAGGAAGTGCTAGGATTGAGACTGAGAAGATTAGGTCGATTTTAACGTAGAGTCAGGCCATTTCTCCTATAACTGCATATCGCCACCTATCATATCTTCTGACCTAAAACCGCTCCCAACACGCTTGCTGGAGCTGCACTCTCTATTCACTCTGAGATGTTCTGGGATTTCCACGACCTTCGCCGTAGTGTGAATCTCAAGCCCCTCCTCAAAACTTCCACACTTCAAAAATCCTCACTGTGTCTAGTGTTCAGTGCCTGCTTTCTGGACTATCATTCTATCATTGACAAGTGATTTATCTATGATGGCTTTATTCAGCGAAGGGTGCTCCCTACCAGTTCTGGAAAACGAGACTGAAACTTGGTGATTTGCCTGATGTCCAATTGGCCTTTTATTGCTGTACACACACGGTCCCTGATACGGTTACTACGAACATTCACACATTCACGGATTTTGTTCGGTTGTTGGATTGTGAGCCGAAAGCCAAAGAGTTTGGTCTGGTAGGCTGTTGTACAATCATGTCTGTTTGAGCAAAGAAGAACACTGACATTTTTGGGACCTACAGAATGGTTTGTGTGCCGGAAGCCTGATAAAGGGTACATGATGCTAAATGGGGTATTGTGATAGGGCAATTTTTCTTGAGATCTTAAAGCAGGGGAAGGATCAAACGCGAATCCGAGTTTACTGTGTATGTGCACAGTATACTGCGTTCTCACACAGCTTATTAGGATAACCGGATCTTTGGTGTGGGTTCTGCCTATTCAGTTAACTCAAATAGATCTCATTCTTTTGTTCGGTACTGTGCGCTTTACATGATAAAAATAGGAGCATCCTTACCGGCAGTTTTTTTGGTTTAAGATTGGAATAAAGCGTCAAAACTAGTAGGTGAAATTGCTGTTTATCAAATTTCTACCTGGGTTTATATCAAAAGAAAGAATGAACCGTTAGGTACGAAGGTATAAGGCATCTAGAAAGCACCGAAGACGTCCGTACAGATAGATGCTGATCTGTTTGCTCTAGCTTTGAACTAGTTTTGTGGATTTGAGCAACGTTTGGTAGAGAATACAGGTCGTGATTAACTGGACGGGACCCAAAGTTGAGGGGAAAAACTCTGAACAATAAGGTTTCATCCGCATGTGCACAATCGTGGTTTTGCATCATGTTTTGGGTGGATGTTTTTTAGTGTTTTTTTTTCGGTTTTACTGAAAACTGTGATCGCCGCTTCTCCTGATACAAAAACTTAAGAAGTCGGAAGTGATGGAAATCTTTGACGTTCGGTCCTTTGATTTATATGAACAACGGGTAAGTTATAGTGGTTGTGCAAAGGCGGTTTGAAATAGCTCGATAATTCAGTTCACACGAAGAATATCGATTGTTTTCCGTTCCGGCTAATTTACAAATGGGAGAATGGTTGTACACAAAGGGAATCTCCTGCAAGAGTGGTCGTCCATTCAAAGAGTCTTTAGCAATATCTTTGTCAGCCATGAACTGATTTCATACTCCCCCTAGAGATGATGGCATTCCAAGATGAGATTAATTTTTCCATTTCCGCGCACTGGGATCTTCCACTGGGCTCTTTCTTCCCACTTTTTACGCAAAAGAGAATATTTGATGGGGCATCTAAGACACTCGTCAAAAGTAAAGAAGAAATATTTTGGTGCCGTCTGTCTGTGAAGCAACACTGATTGTGTACATCCCGAAGTATTTAGGTTTGCCGCGCAAAAAGGTAAACTAACTTTTGGCAAGCAGACAAATCAAAACGTTTTCGTTAATCAATAAATCAATACTTTGTCTGGAATTTCGGTAGCCTTCGTCTAGCTATGTAAACTTGGTAGTATTCATTTGTTGGCCTCGTTTCTCAGACAATCTGCACAAGTGACTCATTGGGCGTGTCCATATAAAATTTTCTTTTCGCTGCTAGAAACTAGATGATTGCGGAACTGAATTAATGAGTAGATTTATTTTAAGTTAGGGGGATATCGAATTGTTTTCGATTGTCCAAAAGGTCACAGAAACAAATTCAGCTAGAATCTCACCATAGTGACAGGCATTTTTTTGATCGGCGATTATTCACTGGTTTTGCAACCGTGATACCTTAGAAATGAATGAGAGTGACTCAGAGGAATATCCAATGAGTGGAACCACTAATTCAAACTAATAACAAGGTTTTATGCCCTCAAAAACTAGAGTTGTTTATATTTCGGTGGGAGAACTCGTCCTTGGGAATGACCTAATTACCGCAAAACTTAAACGCTGAAAGCGTAGAAAATAAGACTCTAAATTTTGTATATGCATATCCTTCTTCTGGACCATCGATTTCTCAATGGCGAACCTTAAATAGAGGACCTCTGTATTTAGATCAAGTGTTTTTGAGCGCTTCAACAGGAATAAAGTTATTCCAGTTGATGGTGCTTTTGGTTTGTGGCAAGCAGCGAAATATTTTCTCCTAAATGATACCACTGAAACGTGACGTTCGAAGTAACACAGGCTTAGGAATAAGAAAGCACATGTGGCCTACCAGTCAATCGACTAACTGGTGTGCGATTCGTGGGTATTTTTGTCATGATATTCTTCATGCCTTCGTTTCAGAGGACAGTATATAGATGCAGGAATTTACAGGATTCCTTGTATTATTTGTCGAGACCAGATGGCTGTGTAGTGGTCACCACACCTAGATTTGAAGGTGTCCGCTATGGTTTATTACATTTAGTTTGACCTAATCACTAATGATTCGTCAGTTGTGTTTGAAACCTTAGCAAATTTCTAGCCAATCTTTAGTAGGCTTATGATATGGAATATCGATAGCGTATTTGAACAAGGTATCTAGCCAGAAATCAGTGAGTACCGATCCGTTGCACCAGGATGGAAAACGAGAGTATGTTTGCTAACTACTCTCATTTGCATACTAATTCGGTGTTGACGACAGGCTCAACCGAATCCAGCTGAATCTGTTGTTTATGGTGGTCCTCTTCAACTGAATGTGCTGCACGCGACCGTCTCACGTTTGACTTGGTACGATATTCGGGATTTCGTAATACACTGTCTAAATGCAACACACTACTACACGAATCGTGTCAGGTTTGGGTTCAGGTAAATTGTAAGGTTGATGAGAACACCCAGAATGACTAAACCGGTCGTCTGTTGTCGGAAAGTTTTCAGCAATCTTAAGAGTAATGTGTCACATCTGAAGGATAGTGTTTTAAAACGACTTCCTACGCACACTGAAAACAATGGTTTCCCAAGTTATTCGGTACACTCATCTGTGACTTGGAATCCTCCTCAACTTACGGGGTGAGAAAATGCTCCGGTCATAAAATTCTGGGATGCGAACCAAGACATATTTTTACCTTTTATCATAAGTAAGCAGGTGGGTGAAATATTGGAACAAGACAGTACAAAGTTTCTCGCCTGTTGCGTCATCTGGGGTTGGCTTATATTCTGTCTTGTGAAAGTGGTGAAAGATTAGTTAACACGCACAAGCTATCTTGCACTGAGAACGAGTGGAGTCGCTTAGTCTGAACAAAGCACATGTTTACTCTACGGGAGTGAGGGATACTCGGGCAAGTAAGAAGTTCTGATGAAGGAAAGCTCCAAACTGTGCTCCTCGTATGAAACGGAGGATAAACACCGGGTGACTGGCCATAGTATGCATGAAAATTTCAGTTTTTATTAGCTCAGTTTATCAGCTATAAACAATGTAACCAGGGCACACCGATTCTAGTTGCTACAGTCCCGGTGGCCGAAAATCTGCAGAACAGAGGAAATTTAGTTAGAAATTGGAAAAAATGACATGGCTAGTTAGTTGACACTGAATCAAATTGCCCAGCTCAGCGAACAAACCAACGACCATCTATACTACCTGAGCTACCAACATTCTACTCTACAGCAGACACTGAATCTTTCCGTAACTCTGTAAAAGCGGGAAACTGGTGGAGTCACTTACAGAAGCCCCATCAACTACGCGATTGACCCATATCTGCCCGTGGTAATAGTCATTGGTGAGTCGAATCCAGGGAGGTGTGGCGGGTGTCAACCTGATTGATTATAAAGGTATACGTTTTTATGCCTTTCTGCTAGGTTAGAGAACGTCGGTTTCTAATCAGCACAGAGATGGGCAGCAAGAACTCTGCGAGATCGACGGTACTCTGACGTGCGAAGCGCACTTCCTAACCAATATAATCTATAAAGCGTGGGTAGCTTGTCCTAAATTAGTAGTGGGGTCATCAGACACCTAACCAGAGCCTCACCACCTTTAAGACATACGGCGTGGAAACCTTCCTGGTCAGGGTCTTGTCGCATCGAGGAAATGTTTTATTCCGTTGGATTTCTGTTACTGGGGGCGGGCGAATGTTGATCTTCCACTCAGGCTCGTTCGGTTTCTCCAGAGGTTGTTTTGACAGGGGCTAGCCGAATTGTCCTCCAAAGTGCTAAATCTACCGCACGATATAGCGGACCTACAAAAGAGTAGCTGGTCTATCTTGTACGCAAACTGCGTTGCTCAAATTCGTCTGTTTTTGGTTAGTTGAGCAAATCAGCTGAAACAGTGCAACGCTGTTTCCTGCTTTCTCCTACTCCTGGGTCCCCGCAATCCACCAGCATCCTCTGTCATTTTTGAGGCTGTCAATAGTCCGGCCTTTGAGGGATTTGCGCTTGCCATCATAGGCATCAGTTGCAGGTATGGATTTTCTAGCAGCAGTAAGATTTATCTCCCTGTAAAAATTTTTCGATAGCTTTTCCACCAATAAGCCTGATGTTGCTGAGATACAAAAAACTACTGGAGTTGACGAACAGTGGTAACAGAACCCCCACAGTGACTTACACTGGAAAGCACAGTGATCTTAGGTTGTAGCTCTCCATCGGTAACTGATGGACATATGACTCAGCTGAATTAGTGACTGCTGTTAGGTTGGCTACCTCCAAATAACTCTGGTTGAGCGATTTCGATGAAAGTTCGATGAAAGGCCAGAAACAGCCTTTAGCACACAACTGAACAAGTCGTCTCCAGTACTTTAATGACGAGCAGTGACTCTAAATCCACAAACTAGTTGTGCGTTTTCCCGGCTTAATCATCCAAATTGGACGTCCATATCACCTGTCTAACAGTATCCAGATTTCTTGCTGAGTGATTGAAGTGTAGAAAACTTTTTTCAGTCACTTAGGCAGTAAGCTGATACAAATAAAACCGTTTATTGCATCCATTTGTAGAGAACCATACTGCGAAACGACTCCTGTTTACAGAAACTCAGCCCAAAAATTGTTTTCATCTTGGTGCACTTCTAATTCCAGGGATACTATGAGCTACTGCAATGGGATCCTTAAAAAAAGAGCGAGAAACATTTGCGTGTGTCCTAAACAATTTGGGGCGCACGTCCCGACTTAGTTCTTGTAATGGTCTTGTAGTGTGTTTCGGATCCACAACGTACACCGGCAGAGAGGGATAGCAAAATCTCAGCAAAAGATGACTGTTGCGCAGTTTGATAAAGAGCACGCCCAATAAAAGCTGCAACACAGGTAAGATGTTTTGGAGTTAAGTAGGGGATTATTTTGGTTTATTTCACTGGGATATAGTTTAGACAGGGAACAGAAGTCACGTGGCTGACAAATGGACTGACCGTTGTGGACTAGCTAAACGGAGGGAAGGGAGTGCATTTGAGGGCCGCTGGGGGAAGGGATGCAAGCGCAAATTATACTTGAGGGTTGCCAAAGCCATGGGTTTTGTGCTAGGTACTCCATCTTGAGCCCAACCCACAGGGATATGAGATGAAGTGGGATTTTTCCTTTGACGCAAAAGTCCAACCGGCGAGGCAGCAGGCAATAGGTTTAGCTGGAAAATCCTACCAGAAGATAAGTGCAATTTGGGCTCCATTTCCTCAAGTCCATGGTAAAAGCTAAACATGGACGCTGAACGGAATACAGCAATGATATTTGAAATCATACCTAAAACCATAAAAGTGAAAGTCATGAATGTTTGTAGAACACTGCTGACAGTGTGTCTTGGCACTCTATAACCACTCTGTGTTTAAAACTGGCAGTCATCCAACACAATTTTCTCTAGAGAGACCACTAAGGTGACCGGTTAAAAAATGACTATTTCAAATGGATATTCGCGGAAAGCGCTGTTCAACCGTGCCTTAGTTATGGATAAGGAAGTCTCTCACCACAAAATCTGCGTCAGTTGCGTAGTTGTAGACAAGAAATGGCGTGACTTGCACACAAACGTGGTTTCGTTATTGGTGCTATGGAGGTGGTAAAGCACTAGCAACAACAACGTGATTGGATCAAACAAACGCGATCTATATAGGGAGGTAGCCGCTGCAGTACTCATTCTTGGTGATTTCGCTGAAAAAGGGCTTCCGACGACCACTCAAACGGATCAAGTTAACGACATATGAAAATTTTCAGAATGTTTCGCCTCCTTCCAATTCTTTGACCTTTTGAAGGCATCAACTTTCGCGATTTGAACGGGAACTCAGTTTTGCTTGGAAAGTGCGGAAGGTGTGTCGAGCTGCACTACAGGGACTGTTGGTCACTTTTTACGCCTAGGGAGTCTTGTTTTAGCGATAGACAACACTTAATCTGTGTATTCTGATCCTGGTTGATAAATTAAGATAGAGCAAATTGACCATTTGAAGTTGAATTTTTAAGTATCTATCATATCGCTCTTATTCATCAGTTATTTACTCGAAGCAAACGGCTGGGGCGGTATTTTGTCATGAGAGCTGCCAGGATTGATTCATTGCTTCCGAAAGCAGCTGACTTGATCAGCCAATTCGAGTTATGGTCCAAATTCTCACCCTGCTGAAATGCGGCTGGCGGGCACGTGATTATCCGGCCAACATCCTGCAGCTATTGACTAATGTTCCATAGTACCGAGCATGTACGTCCACCTGAAGAACTTTAAGAAGAAGGCGAATCAACTGGTACCAATAAACCATTTAAAATCAAATCATGACTTTCCTAATAAAAATTTTGACTTTTCAGACCCAGTTGCTCTCTTACTTTTTTTGAAAGCAGGTTATCGGGAGGCGTGTGTCACAAAATAGTGAACAAACTTTGATGGAATCCTCGACTATTGTTCTTTGCCTCCTCCCCTCCACTGGATTATCGTCGTCAATAGCCTACAGTTCACTTTTGAACTGTTTACCAACAGACTTTATGTGGTCGCGTCAATTGGCGTGCCACAGATAAGCCAACAACTTTCGCCGTACCTAGTTTCTTGGCCTTAGTCAGTGAGTTTATTGCCTTGCTCCTACACACTGGAATAGTGACAGTCGTTTCGGCCTAAATGGATGTATGAATACCAGAATGATAAACGAGAATATGGTTCATCGAGAAGTGATCACAGTTCCCATTTTAGACGCTGTGTATCACATGTGTCTAAAGGTCGTACCGCGGGGTATAAGAAATAGTGCCACAGTGCCCATGAGTTCCTTTTACTGTTGTCCGGATGGCCAGAACAGTGGGCTTTCACATGTGCGAGCTTAGTTTGCAGGGACAAGAACTAACCAAACTGAGTGGTTCCGCAGACCTCTGCTTCCATCCATAGTTCAAGAACGATCTATGGATCACAGTGATTAGCTTTTGAGCTTAGTACTGAGGACGCTGTGCAGACTACGAGATCCCAGCCTATTTACTAAAAACCCACGTAAGGGCATGGTTTTTCAACCCGGTAACCACAGAGGCAGATAACGATAGACGTAGAGCCTGTGGACCAAAATGAGACATTTGGGGTAGAGGAAGATTACGCGCAGCTGAAGGCAAGGGAACAGAAACCAAGTTAATTGAGCACAATTTCCATGCATTGTTTGATTTGTTATCTCGTATAATGCAATAAAAACTCTGTCCGATAATTTTTTTGATAAAAAATTTACAGGGTTGCTGGATTTTAGCATTTAGTTTAGTTTAACATCACTGAACGCTTTGAATAATAAACAGACACTTGAAGTAAAAAGTATGTGAGAATCGTGAACCAACTGATGTCGCGTGGGTAGAGAAGACTTGATGTTTTTCTTTCGTAACTATTGTAAATAGATAGCACCAGTTTAAAACATAAGCAATGTGAACCGGAGTGAACCAATGCATTTGCTTGTATCCATGTACCGAATCCATAGTTTATACTCATCGGTCTTGTTTCAGGACATATGGAAGCCGAACCACGATTTGTTATCGATCATGTCGAAATCGATAATGCTTCGACGACCAATGTTGCTATTTGATGTCGTAGCCTGACAGATTTTTGGGAGCCGTGTAAGGATGTTCATTATACGTTTTATATCAACGGAAATTTATCTTGTCTGGTTGTGTGGCAGGATTACTATTCAGTAATCACAAAGAGGTTTCAAGTTGCTTGCCTTAGTTAACTCAAAGCCCTAAAGTATCTTCACTGCATAAAAATGAGAAATTCTCTATCCGGTGAGTTAGTGATGGTAGTACGACAACTCGATATCTCGTTTGAAAATTACGAAAACCAAACTCCCGAAAACCAGGAGGAGACCTATAACAACTGTTGGCAAGGATGACAAAACGAGAGTAATGACAATGGATACGACGTCGTTCTCAATAAATACATGCAGATAGGTATAGAATGTTGACAAATTGCCCGCAGTGTAATCATTACAATCAAATAATTCAATTAGTGTTATAGCCTAGACGTATGCTTGTCTATTCCAAGGTTCAATACTGTTCAAATATGGAGTTTCCTGAAGAGCGACAAAGTTCTTCGGTTTCCGTTCAAGCATTCTGCTGCTTTCTTGGCTTATCAATATTTCTATGGCTCCAAATTCGTATCTACAGTGTTAAGAAATTGTGGGGATGACGATGTTCTCACTGCTGTGGTGAGATTTAATTTCTATGAATTTTACTGGGATGTTCATTTCATGTCAGGCAGAAGGAAGTTTGCAGCGGGAGGAGGTTTGGAAATTTCCAATTTCCCTGTAAGCGAAACTAGTTTATGCCAAAAGGCTGACAAGCACTGTGCATCTGTTTCATCCTTATTGGAAATCATTTGCAGTGTGCAACTCATGAAGCTTTAGTAGGGAGTTCCAAAGCCGCGACTTTCCGGTTAGTGGTTCAAACTCTGGCGTTTAGCAATGAGCGCTGATCAGCATTGTGGCTAACTTGAATTTATGCAGGAAAGTTCCCAAATGTCCTCAAGCTACCAACAAACTATAAATAGCTCAAAGAAAGACTAACTTCACAAGCACAGTAGAACATCCATCTGGGAAGTCGTCAATAGAGGAGCAAGTCAAAATGTGGCCACGTGATATGCATTTCTTGAATGAAGGATGAGTGGCGTTAATCAAGGTAATCATCAATACTGTTGGTCGACCTCTCCCGGACGAACTGTTAAGTGTTTAAACTACTAGCCGGGAGGTCGCGGGTTAGAGTTTCTTGAGGTTCCCAATGAGAATGAATCAGGTGTACAGTGCTTTCCATATTTTCAACATAGATTGGCTTGACATACAGGGCGAAAAGTCTTCTGAAAATAGCAATCCTCAACAATATTTATAATATAATAGGAAAAAAGTAATGAGATGGACAATTTCTTAGGATCCAGCAGTTTAACTGAATCGCACTAGTCACGTCAAGCAAAGATTAAGGTGTCTCTTTGTCGTCAACCTTTTTTTCCACCACTGTCGTATCTTTACTCACTGTTATTCTGGGATGCCTCGTTGACTGCAGCTGACGTTCTACCTGGTATTCAAATAAGACATTTTCATTATTCCGAAGCGCTTGTAGTTTTTCACATGGTGAGTTTATTTGCTAACTTCGTTGACGTCTTGAGTTGGAGCAACTCTAACTCGACGATAAATGGCGAGCTTTGAAATTTGTGTGACGACTACCAGGCTTATTGACGCAGATCACGGATGAGATTTATGCAAGCTTTGAATTGTGTACAGATTTGACACAGTATGATGACTCTGGAATTTTTTGCTTCGGGACTTCCATAGACCAAGTGTAGGGCTTAACTAAATCTTTGGAGTTCTCCACTCTTAACGACCATGGCCAGGGAACGAACGTGTGGTACTTATGCTGTCACCTTTCGACCTATACCGTGAAAGATCTTCCTCAAAATCATTCGTCATATGCTAGCTACTTACCATAAGATGTCCATAGATCAGGCACTGGATTAAATTAGTAATGTATAGAATGCCGGCAATGACAATATATCAAGTGAATTTCCGGAGTTAGATGGATTTTCGGTTTATTCCTACCAAAATCTATATAAGAGGCCAATTCTGGAGGACTGGTGATCTTTGAAGTGTCCAAATCAGAGAGGGAAATAAACTGGAGAAGAGCGGATTTTTTCATGGGGATTCTCGGAAGGATTGAGCAGTTTTGTTCACGTATTCCTATCACTAGTCAATTTTCGTACGGAACGGAGACATTTCTTGTACGCAAATAAGATTATGAACAAATGGTGACTTCAACTTGTTGGATGTGCAAGTCAAAAACTAGCTGGAAACACCCAAAGACGGTTTTTTAAAAGTATTTGTGCTTACGGAGTCACCTTGAAGTTTACTATGGATCAGCAGCCACAACTTCTGCTGAGGACAGTAAAAATTTAGGCTTCGAATAGGAGGCTTCTGAACTTATTTCGTTTTGGTTTCTTACTGCAGTTGCAAGTAGTTCTCCGAATTATTGTTGTTGTTATTATTATTGTACGAAGTCCATTCAGTCATTTTAGGAAGTAGTTTCTTCTATAATTCCACTCTTGAATGATGCTCGGGTAATTTTAGCTTCGCTTTGGAATTTGGCTTGTTGTTTTAAGTCTATTTTGTCTCGGAGTGGAAAGTTTCACACGGTCTTTTGTAAGTAGACTTTGTTCATTTACCGGTACATATATTTTTTTGTACTCCCTCGAGGCCAAATGGCGTAGTGTTCAGCCACTAAACTGAAAGTCCCCTTGTGATTTGCGAGGTACGCACTGTGGACGATGCACAACAAGACTGCAACAGTTGTAGAGTCTTGTTCGACCTTTCAACGTAGACTGACTTTATCTGAGGGCTGAATTATCAGCTAAACTTTCGGAATCTCTTTTTTTAAGAAAACAAAATGGTATCCGTTAAACTTTTGGGTTAACATATTAAAAGCTCGAAATCTGTTGTCCTTTTTTGACGAAGATCAGTGACTGGTCTCTGAGAGGTAAGTGGTATTTCATTGACACGAATACGTGATTTATGAAGCATGAATCTTTTAAACGACACCTTTATTTAAGGTTTCCGAGGTTTTCCATTAAAATGGCTTAAAATATTTTCTTTCTGTTTCTATGCTAAAGGTGGTACTATACTATAAGTATTATTTTCCTCTATTGCACCGCTTAAGACCTTCGAGGAACACCGCGATAGACAATCACTTTATTAAAAATTGTCAAGTTTACTTCATGGTGCCCCAGTTTGAATCTCGCTCTAACCATCCAGTCGGCAAAACCACGTCAATTAATGCACCTTCTGATACCCTTTTGCGATAAGGTCTCTTGCATGCTATTGCGACTGTCGTGTTTACTTTTCGAGTGGACGTTATACGGATTTTAGGCGTCGTTTCCTGGGAGGTTTACTCTTTACCCTCCTGGTCCTAAAGAAGTCAATAATGAGTGCAAGCGAGGTAAAAATGCATGACGATCTGCACTCGTATTGATTATGTTGTTCATCACTGGAACATATAAATGTGGACTTTCATTGTCCTATGGAGATGTGAACACAACCCTTAGTGTACTTTAATTTTCCAAATCACGGACGGCCTACTGAAACCACTGGACCTTGAAATACACCACAATGCGTTCGTAGTATGCTCCGGGCGATGGTTTCAGCCCATGTCACTGCGCCTTGACTTGACGTATCAAATACTTGCGGCCTAACGTTTGAAATCATCCCAGAGATAGATACCAAACCAATAAGGTGTGGGAATGCGTTATCAGGCGTGAAAACGGTTTTACTTCTTTCCGTATGCACTTTTTTCAACTGAAATCAGCCCTTGGGCTCGATGCTGTGGCTATTTATTACTTAACAGTACGCGAGCCGGTGGCTACGCATCAATCATTGGGTGGGCGCTCAATAACTGAAAGCTGGTAGCACAGCAGTTTTGAAAATCATAAGTGAATATGACAGATGTTTGATTGTGTTATTCGAGTCTAATCAACAGCGAGAGTAGCCAAAGTATGCAAATATTTCGGACCAGCACGGTCCTCTGCTTGCTAGATCAACGAATATATTTTTCACGCTGGGAAATGCAGATATGTAAATTCTGTTTTATGCCAAATCTGCTAAGAGTCAACTGAGTCAAGTGAGAAAATCCAGCTGCAAGTTACATCACAAATTCGCACAATATCCTGGCCGAGAATGATCAAACAATGCACACTAAGGATGTACAGTACTACACCATAAGCCAATAATTTGGGAACCAAAGATGTTCGGCGTGACAAGGCTACACGAGGTCAACAGTAAAGGGGTAAATTAAATCAAACAACCGTATGTGTGCTTAAATCTTCGTAGAAAGTTGCACCCAACTTTCTTGTGTGTGGCGAAAGGCCCATATGCGTTTTCTGAAGAACAACAGGTTTTTCTGGGCACACGTGTTACGGTTCCCAGCACAACTTTCGTGAGCTGCTTTAGGGAACTTTACGAATCTGCCTTGACTAAGCTAACCAAATAAACAGTAAAACAAATGCAAGATGAATTTATTTCCCCTGATTAACAAAACCGTCTTAGCTGATTAGTTCACTCACAGGAGGCAAAAATCCGCTAGATTCCTGACATATAAGGTCTACAGCACAACCCTTGACGTAATGCGTACTACTCATCTGGATTCAGATGAGTCTTTTGTCAAAGCCAGGTTCATGCGCAAACGAGAGTGTTTATCGAAGACAGCACAACCCATCACTTGTCTGCAGTACGTGATCCTGTTGAATTTCAAGTAGCATCCTCATTAAGGTAGTCGCCTCCCTTATGTAACTCCAACGAAGAAAAGCGCCTTCCGAGTTGTCAACAAGCGAGAACGTAAATTTAATGCAGAAATTTACTTAATATCATGAAAGAACACTCCTTCACAACATCTTATACAGCGTTTGGCCAGCTGGAGTAGTCATTATGACCGATCGCGTCAGCGGTTGCTCCAGAGGGTTCTGTTGTACACACTGGTCTTGCTAACCAGAGCAGCTATTCCTAATTGATTTTATAGGTTTGGTTGTCCGCTGGTGTTTTGATGCTTGTGTGAGCGCATAAAGGGTGGATTCTTTGACCGAGTTTTGTGTACACGGGAGGGGGGGGGTTGCCACTCCGGAAGTGTACTCTTTGGGGACTTTCCGGTGCATGCAGGGTCTGAGTATTCCTCAGTTATTTAAGTAAAATATTACCAAATCAGTATATGTCAGTATTTCGGTGTGTTGACGAACAGGATAATCTATCTGTTTTTCACATTTTAAGGTACTTCAGCTTCCGCAAGTTGTAAGTTCCTATGTCAGCAACCCAATTGATCAGTAATGCAAAATACTATCGCCTCCAGGTTGCTTAACGCAAAAGCAGATGCGCAAAAAATTTTGGACGAAAATAAGTTTAGTTCAGTTTCACACTGACGGACTAGCGACTACACACGTTGATGGTCAACTATCAACTTTTAACGGCAAGCCTTTTCAATCGATTAGAAATAATATATGCCGTTTCGGTGTAAACCGCTTAACGAGGAACGTGTCATATCACGGATTTTCACCGCCACGATGTCCACGCGTGTCTGCTAAATAAGCAGGTTTCGTGCACTAAATTGCGATGAAAAATCGATTGCTTAAGTAATGCTATTTGTAAGCACCCAGACTCTTACTTTGAGATAAAATATAGCCATTGTCAAACGGGAGTCTTAAGGTTATACACCGAGATTTTGAAAATGTTCTAAATATTCCTCAAAAAAAAGAATGCTCTCAAGCCCGGACTTCCAATGGTTTCGGAGGGAAGCGCTTTTGTCCGTGTCCATCTAGCCTTCATCCGACTGCTCCCTGACGGTGGCATGGGGCGTATGGGTGTGTGATCGATCATTCGCTCTGGCCTATTAGACTAGGACGCAAAACTTTGCTTCCTTCAGCTACAGGCAACCCTTTCTGTAAAGTTGCTATCATACAAATCAACCTAATATCACAACACAGTGGATGCTTTCAAATACAAACTCATGACCATTCGACTTTTGTTGATGTGTTTGGGAAGAGTAGGTCTCATTACATTTCATCCAATACATTGAGTATAATGCGATTAAGATATTGTTCGAAACTCTCAACCCTTTTGGATTTACCTTTTGCTTTTGTCTCAGAGTGGAGGTGATGTTTTTGTTCACGTGCCGGTGGAGTTTACTAGCTTAGTTAATTCGTTCTGTGAGGAATTGCAGTAGCATAATTTGTAGTCTCTGATATGTCAGCTAGGTGGAGCTTTCTTGTGAAGAAATGTTTTTTCATTAAATATGAATATAGGATAGGAATGTGACATACAGCATAGGAATTGACTGGCAATAGCCAAAACGATTTCAGTGTTTAAGTGTTTTTTAGATAGGAACTTTTAATACAGGGATCCCTGTACTTAGTTAAATTAGCGACTGGGTCCTGATAGATGAATGGTATTTGCACCGACACTCTATGATGCTCATTACTCAGAGTGACCCTGGTGACCCGAAATGGAGAGACCGACCAAGACTTAACCAAATTGCTCACAAAAACGAATAGTACCAATGACAGGTGCAAGAAAATTTCCGACGAAATTGGAGCTACTTTCTAATATTGATTATGATGGCCGTTATATTTAAGGCATGCTTTTGTTCACCACGCATTCCGAATTTTGATGTGGCCAGCCGTCACAGCAACTTCGGTCAAAAGTAAAGTTGAATTTCTTATAGTAATTTCCTATAGTAATGCTTGTAAACGCATTCCATCCCTTGATAAGTTTCACAAATTCTTTCCTACACGTAGTCTTTGATTAGGAAATGAAGCCTACCTATTGAATGGGTTTTTCCCAAAAAATTACCGGTTGAACTATCTTATTCAGGACACGATATGATTTACCCCCACTCGAGTTCATGTGATAACAAATATCGACTTTCAGAGGGAGAAAGATAAAAAAGGAGAGAGAGAGAGAGGGAAAGTGTGTTGCTTGGAAAAAAGCTGACTTCGGTAAATGAGAATACTACTATTTTTGGACCCGTCGATCAATGAATTTTCTAAAAACAGGGTTGTATCCCGAGCATTCTGCTTCAAGGATCCCAAAGGCTGATTCACTTAAAGTCCACACTGATGAAGTGCACATCCACACCAGAAAAAATAAATGCATCTTGTCAATCACAATGACCGATTGTCATTTACTGCGCTGTTTTTATCTTCGCGGGGCAATTGGATGCAAAAGAAACATGGCTGCGAACATGACACAAACGAAATTGTTGGATTTGGGGAACCTCTCATCACCTAGCGCTGTGACTGGGAGAATATGGACTTTAGCGATGAGAACGAATACGGTATTTTAGCTACAATGGATGCAATTTCTCAGTGACAACTTTGAAAAGCTGCATTTAATGTGGCGAATGCTTATGGATTTTGCTAGGAGATTTTGCCCGATACTGAAACCAAAGAGGACACAAAAGATAGAAGCATACATCAATACCAGCTTATCAGTTTTGTTTCATCCGACCTACCCGGTAAACGACATGGAGATCTACTAACGTAGCATCACTTCATATTTTATATCTTCGACAGTATTAGTGCAAATAAGAGGATTTTTAGTGACTCTCAATCCGGATCTCAACCCCCTGGAGGGTATTCGGAACGTTACATTAAAAAAGGTTTGTAGTCAGGACAACATATTTTGGTCTGTGGCTTAACTCACGAGATCCGAAAAATAAAAAAAATGTTAGTATTAAGCTCAAAGACATGGGAGTTCTGTCAGTCGAGGGCAGTAAAACTAATTCTTCTCACTGTGATTCCAAGTTTGTGCATTGGTGCCTTGCCAATATTCAGGAGAAATTGTATGGACTGGATAGAATGTTGCCACATCAACTATGACCGTGTCGTGTCTAATGGCATGAGTTTTGCAGTAAAAGGCAATCTTATCAACACATAAAGTAAGAAACATCCAACGCTCACTTCATCAAATAAGTATTTTATTTCAAGCAGTCCAAGGTCTTTATTTTCACAAATCAGTGGTGGGACCTAACTAAAACTTCAGGAAGTCCAATCGATGATTTGTTTGTGCGATATTTCTCATAACTTGCTCAGAGCAGATGAGTAAAATTCATCATCATCATAATCATCCTCATCATCATCAATCTTCAATATTGATAGTTCGCTCCTCCGCTAATAAAATAATCTCTGTTTTCTTTAAAAATTTCTGCGGTTGAGTTCAATTTTTTCCGTTTGTTAGGAGCCTACTAACCATTTATCCACTGACGGATGCATTCATTCGGTAGCACACTGGAGAGTACGGGAATCTCTGGTGACCATGCCTGAACAAAATCTTTGTAGTGTGGCTACCTTAAAGTAAATTTCAGTGGGCACTGCTGACTTGAATGCGGCTCGTACTATTGGGAAAAGTTGTTTTCTATCAATTTATTTCCATTAGCAGATTCCAAACAGCTATAAATCAATGAACAGAGATTAAAAGATTGATGTGGCCAAATACGGGCGCAGTTGCACACAAGTATGTCATTCGTTCGAAGAATATGTTCTAGTATCTCAAAGATCACCACGATAAAGAAACAAGGCTGTTGAACGTAGCTGACTACCAGTGAAGTCATCGTAGTGGCGACTGAAAATAAACGAGATTTTTACACAAGATGGAGAAGTTTTGGTCCTTGAGCATAATTAACCTAGAACCATGCAACTGGGGCTATAGAATTTTTATTTATCTTTACACAGTTATAGCTGTCTAACGACCCTTCCTGGAAGAACATTTATTTGTATATTCATAGAGCGGTTCCATTCAGTTGTAACAGAAAGGCTAAAAAGACAAACACTCCTTCAATGCATAAATCACAGCATAATTCAGAACACAAATTGACGAGCGTCGGTGTCATCGCGATTTATCCTTCTGGTCAGTACAGAACTGAAAGCAAACGATCCGTACAAATAAAACAAGGTTGAAGTGAAGTCTGCGGGTAAAGGTGTAAAAGTTGTTTACGTAACGATCAGTTGGCCTCAGTGGCTAGTGGTCACGTGAGCAGACCAAGGAAGACCCAGTTCGCATACGAGAGCTTTATAAGTACGCAGCCTAAGGTTACGGGAGTGGATCGCGAGTGCCTCAGCTGTGTTCAGACATAGATATTAAATGGATCTGGGTAGGTAAATGGGTGCTTCATACAGTATCAGAATTAGTCATATGACTCGTATCAGCTGAGTTATCGACCTCTGTACAAGTTACAGACCCCTTTGATTCTGCTGTTAGTCAGAATGTGTTGTGATCCTTTATTCTCTTGCGAAGCTTCTGTTTCGTTAGCCGCTGCACATGCTTTGAGCGCGAACCAGCAGGTTGACTTTGATATGCAGAGGCATAAGCTGGGTAGTTTTGAACCACATTTTGAGTAAAGCAGTCAGAAAGGTTTTCTGAAATGCTTGATGTAGACAGCGAGTCAGATAGAATGCGCCCAGGTCCCTTTTGAAAGGAAGACTGATGAAGATAGGCTTACTCTCGGTTGTGACAGGTTTGGTTTTCATGGTTGTAGCAGCTACGTGTTGCTTGTCTGTTTTTCTTCAAGATCGTAATAGAGTAAGCCCGTCGTATATTTAAACCGTTAGATGTAATTGATTCCATAGTCCATGAGGCATCCACCTTCAAATCTTGAAAAACGCCAAAACTTTCCATCCCAATATAACTGATCACGGTCAATTGTGACAGCGAAACAACATGAAAATTAACTGATCCCAGGACACGAAAGATCAGGATTGTTGTTAAAGACTTCTTAAGTTGTTCAGAATTGCCGGAAGAAATAGCAACTTAGCAAAATGTTCGGGATAATCTACCGTGGTAGTCCGAGTATCAATGGCAAAATAATACGAGACTTTATCTGATTTTCATTGACTGATCGAGAACACGTTGGAAACTGCATGCACCTAATATGGAGAACGCTGAGTACTGTTACCGAAGTTTCTTTCAGTTATCTCGGATTATTATCCCTTGAATTTATCTCATCAGATCTCAACCCTAGGCTCATTCAAGACTGCATCAAACTGCATTCCACCCACGGTGCATGATGTGGGTCACTACGGCATGCATCTTATATGAAATTTTCTGTCCAGAAATGCATAAATCTGTCACGTGCTGGGTGCGTGCTTTAAAGTAGCTACTACAAGTAATTAAGGTCAAGCCTGATTGCGGCAGGCCGTATTGATACTGCTTTTGCTGTTGCCTTCCTGCGCATACTGACCGTAAAATGAAATATTGCGTAGTATTTCTGACCTCATACGCATGATATTGCAGATCTCACTATTGAAATGCATTTTGTGACAACATTTGACCGAGCTGCTTTGTTATTCTTTAACAGTAGACAAGGACTGCATGTAAGGATGAATCTCAGATGTGAGTCAGCTGTGGATTGAAGAGCTTCTGTCGGAAGAGACACTTATCATTCTGTGCAAGCAATCCAATTCCTTAAGTGAATTATTTCCCGGTAATTTCAAAATATCTCCAGAATCGGGTACCTTATCCATTTGTTAACTATTTATAGCCGGTCACCTGAGGAACCGTCGGTGATTGATGTGTGTTTCCACGAGGTTTCCAACAACTGTTTTCAGAAAACGTTGGAAATATTCCTTCCACAGAGTGTTTAGCACCGTAGAGGGATAAATACTGGTGCGTCAACCTAGTAAGAGGTGTAACAATACGTTGCGTAAAGCGACCCGTGACATAGTTTGCCAAAATTGTCTCCACAGGTGAGTGCGCTTTGAAAGTTGTCGGAAGTCCGTGGTCTGTGCATAAGTCGATACGCCTCAATACAACAACAATATTCCTAGGCAAATAGTTATGTCAGTAAAATGCTAGATACTTTTTGTTTATTGTTAACGAAAGAACTTGGCTGGATCAACTACAAACAACCACTTTCTGTGGACAGGCTTGTTGTAAAGAGATTCTGCTGTGTTATAGATTACCTGCATTAATGCAAATACGAGTTACGATCTATAAAACTGGATTACATGTAGTCATACGACATGGTATATCTGACCATTGAAGATCTCCATAAACAACCAAACTTTCCCAGACAATTCTTCTTCCACACTTAGCTAAGAACGGAAGTCTAAAAGGATGTCAGTCTCACTCTACGGTTGTTCTTGGGACATTCACCAGTTTTACACAAGGCTGGAATACTGTTTAAAGTACAACAGATGAACCCACATATATTAGACTTAATGAGACAGCACCCATATAGACTGTTCTTTGGAGTTACTGACTGAGATACTACCTATGGACGACAAGTTACTGGTCACGTTGCTTGGGTGTGTCGTGCTGCATCATATGGTTGTCGAATCATTGTTGACCTTTTCTTTTCCTTTCACTCCGTTCCATGAGGTTCGATTCAGTTTATTTCATTTCATTTCAGCTGAGTTCAGTTTACAAGCTACAAACCATGTACCAAAGGTTCGATGGTTCGATTTGCTACAGTTTCTGTCGCCAAAAAGCTGGAGAGCAGCAGAAAACTGGATAGATGAGCGTTGAAGACGCTAGCCTTGATTCAGGAGCGCTACTAACCGGTTGATTATACCATATTTGCTGGTGTTATTATCCATTGATGAGCTAAGTTTTGAGGTTCTCATCTAGGGAAGCGGCAGTTGTTGTCCCCGTCTAGTTTACTGTCTGGTGTTCTCATGCCTGATTGCCAGGTCATACAATCCGCACTGGCAGAAATGGATAGACTGCGTTCATTCGGAGAATCACTTTAGAAATCGGGCATGCACGAGTGAGGAGTGGATGACGTGATTGTGGGCCTGCGTGGAGCTTGTCATCAGCTCATTCTAAGGCGTAAACTTGGCCTAACTACTTGCGAAGCAAGGTGACAACCAGGTCGATATTTCTGCAAGGTGCCTTGTTTGCAGTATAGCTTAGGCGTGGCCCTCAGCGAAACACAACTAGTCAAACAAGGAAGTATTAGTAAAGCTAATTCTGGATGCACATTCTCCTGGACCGGCTACTCGATAGGGAGAACACGGCCTAGGTAGTGATCAGACAGTATTCCTTATTTTCGTTTCATAGTACGATCAACATTAAACACTACCATTTTGATAATTTGGCGAATATCCCCACTTTCATAACTCTATGCCTTACACACGCTGCTGAGGTTGGTTTCTGATCTTCAATTTGGAAATTTAGTGGATTCATTACTGATGATTACACCAGAATCATTTCGGTTTCATCATCAGCTGGACAGAAACACCATCGGAAATCCACAGAACTACATGTGACTGTTAGGATTACTTAGATTGTGTGTGCATAGATTTAGGATTTTAAATAGATCTTTGTGTGAAAAACTTTTGCGCAACATCACTCACATTTTTAAGAAGATATACGGAAGGAAGTTGCAGAGCAATCAGGAATTGTTGCTGTATAGCCACGAAAGACTGGGGTTTTGTTAACGTCATACTCAGAATCAGAATCTCATGCATACTGTGGCCCAGTATGAACGAAAGGTTTTATAAACTCAGTGCACGTAACACAAATTTGCATGTGCTTTTGAGGGTTTAAACAGTCACGTGTAGAGTTTAGGGTGCATGGTCTCGAAGAAAGTGCAGTAGCCGTGAGAGTAGCAATAAAAGCATTACTCCAGTATGTGGACAATCTGATTCTCTACGAAACTGGAATTGAATTAGAAGCCTGAAGCAAGGCGGATAAGGATTCAATGAGATGCCCCGGAAATAAACATTGTAGTCGGTAAGTTGAGCAACTATAAGCAAACTTTCCGCACGGATCTGGGACGACGCCGGCAGTTGGGAGAGAAAAAAACATCCAGAGAGTCAGTTCACACAGTGGCTTTACCTGACTGCTCAAAACAAACGGTGAGGTCTATAGTTAGTCTAAACTTTTATTGTTTTTGCCTTGTGTACCTTACTGGAATGTGACATACGAAATGGTAAATTTGAGCTCTTCCGAGTGCTGATCAGCGAGAGCATTTAGTTGTCTCTAGACAACTCAAAATAACATTCTCATCTTCCATTTCATTGCTTCGAAGGTTTTATATCCAAGGTGGCGCACATGTGGAAAAAATATCTCCAAACACTCTTAGTTAATTTCTGGAGAAGGGCAAGTAGGTGAATGTTTTTCCGTTAATTTTTCTTCAAGTCTCATAGTTGGAAGGGAGAGGGGAAGAGGCCAACATGGTAACTAAGATGCAAAAACAGGCAAGCAGCTGATATTATTATAGGAAGGTTTCGAAATGTTCACAGATACTGCGTCATGCAAGTGAAGTCAACCTGTACTGAACAACCCAGAGGCACAACTGTTTTATCTTAGTTGGAAATAGCCGGACGAACGAGCGGCCTAATAACAGCGTAAAGAACTAACATTCATAAGTAATCTAGCGCTACCTATCCTTCAGTCTCATGATCCACATCACTTGGATGTTTCGACTGGCTTGTAGACTGAAGATATCTCAGATGGAAGCCCCCTGAAACTCATGATGTTTTTCTCTTTGCACCTATCACTCATAGTGTGGCGGTAGACGGCATACTGGTCAGTTTATCGAGCACTAAGCCTTCAAATTAGTGTTACGAACGCGATGTCTCAGCGAAGTCACCGTCTGCGTTGTGGATGCCATATTCGGTAGGCGTGCACATTAACGTGGTCACGTAAAACCTTATGTATTAGAGCATGTGAAGTGTATGATGTTTAATCGCAAGCAATGCAGAAGTGACAAAGTTCTTGCCCCTTGTTCTGTTATATATTCCTTTTGACGATAGACTTTTCAATGTGCGTCTGCACCGTACTCTGTCACTGGAGAGACCACTGTCGGAAGAGACAAATAATTGATTTATCTCTTGAACCTTTTCTGCTTTGTTAAACCCGACTAACAGAGAAGATTCATTAGATTCAATGAGTTAGTTCTTTCTCAGAAAGATAAACTGACCACAGACATCTGGAACATATTTAAATTCCTGGTTTATTTGACGTTTACGTCAGTTGTACTTCCAATGTCATCAAGTCAGTTAACTGAAGAATGAGCATGAAATTTTAACGCACCAAGGGGCAGCTGAACATCCGGCTAACTACCAAGGTATTTTAGTGTAAGATTTTAGTGGTAAGATTTCTAGCACTAGACAGCTGTGGCAAGGAATCACTCAAAGAAATTACATGCCGTATTTCGCATGGCCTAGGACAACAGGGGTGTTTCCGTAAACTTTTTAGACTACTTAGCAGACAAAAAGTAGTGCGATATAGGAACATGTGTGGCAATGCCCATTCAAATTTAGGCTATTCAAGTAGCCTGACCTCAGTTAACAATACACTTCGGCTTTGGAGCCGAAGGCTTTGGTTCTGAGTTCCAATTCTTATGTTAGGTAGATCTGGGCATCCCGGCACTGTCGCAGCCCACGTACTGCCTTGAACCAATTGTGCTTTCATGCCACATCGGCCATCGAGTGGCAACATCAGTCGGGGCCTCTTCCCGAGTCCGATATTTAGGCCCCGTTCTTCCGTTTTCAACATGGGAACTCTTGGACAAGTCGGCCAACAAATCACTCCTGTGCAAACTCTAGATACTTCATCGATTGACATTTGGTGCATCTCTGAAGCTCACTTACAAGATCCGAGTGTGGTAGTTGGGCCTATGGCACCCTCTTTATCCAGACGCTATTGATCCTGTATTTGCTGCCGCTCACTGTCCGTTTTTCACTGATTAAATGGAAAAAACCAACTGTGTGCTGTTCGACTCTTTACCTCGACAGAGGCTCACAGTGGTCGAAATACTGGAGACTTTTTCTCATATCCATTTATATACCAGCCAATCCTAGCCTCAATCCGTTGGAAAGCAACTTCTATCAAAAACAGAGCACCTCCTTGTCCACCACGAAGCTCTCGTAATAGTCACAGCTAAGGAAGATTTTAATGCATATGCAGAATATCTCATTTCATCAGAAGCATGCCTTTGTGGTAAGTTTAGTCTAGACTAAAAGCGCAGTGATAATGTTTAACGCCCTTAGCAACTTCAAACCGACCAACAACACTGCTGAGTTAGGACTTGGTGGGCTCAGTTGCGCTACGTACCATCTCTCCATTGGTGAATAGCCTTGCACTCAACTTAACCATATCACTATCAGCCATCAGCGACATGATCCGGCCCTTGATGCCAATCATTTCGGAATACACAGGTTGATTCAGCTCAGATCCTTTTTCGGTGTACCTTTTCGTTATAATTTCCCGGTAAACTAAAGAGACGAACTCCCTGCTCACAAGTGGAAATGCTTTGTAAACCACAGCAAAATATTCCAAGACTCACTATTCAGTGAATTACAAGTTGCCTGTTCGATCGATAATAACAATATCTATATGTGACCCCGGATACTCTGTCTGTGATGTTTTTTAGCGCATACACGGAAGTGACTCGGAACGGCCACTACGATTCCTTGATGAAGGGCGCTCTATCTCTTCTGGCTTAGACGCAATTCTAGTAGATGATCAGTTAGACGGCGGCCCATATATGGCCTTCCTGCAGATAGAAAGGCGTGGTGGAACCAGTTTTCTAGATATCGAGGGGACCAGAGAAGCTGGGAATGCACGGAAGCTATTGCAACTGTCCTCCGTGAGTTACTCAATGTTAGTGCTAAAAACGAGGAATATAGTAAAGACTAGCCTCTGTATGGCTGGGTGGAATATCTTGGGCAACAGTTTAGGTAACATTCTACCCCTGTACCTGTGTACCGCATTTGAATTGCCTATTTCGAGTCGTGGCCTGTGATCCCCATCAGTTTCTGAAGTACCACCATGTCTTTTGGGATTGATACCACCAAACTTCCAGATCAGATGAGCTTTCCCAAGAATTATTAGGAGGTGCAGGATAATCATTTTTTCCGTATTGGCTAGGTTGTTCACATTTACTTAGAAACAAATGTGTTCTACAAAATTGGGAATAGCCGTTGGATGTATCCGTGCTCAAAAAAGCATTCAAACCGACTGTTTGCGCTATTGGAGTATAAGTCGTTTTGGGGTACGTCTCTCTTAGCACGACTACTGACTTCCCTTTTACTGGCACGCCTATCTTCGGCATGTGGGACCCAGGTCCGATTGGGTGAAGTAGGATTTTGACCCAGTATGTGATGTTTGTGATGTGTCTTTGCACTAATTGAACTGTATAAGCAGTGCCACAAGTACCACCGACCAACAGTTGCGGTCTTCCTCTTCGACCCTATGGATAGACTGACTGTTCCAAGTATTCTTAGCCAGAGGAGGGGGGCCTTAAAAGCTCGAAGACATCCCTCCATAATTGAGGTCGGTTTGGAATGAGCAGTAGGCTGTCCAAAATCTCTTTCACAAACCAGTGAAGTACTTTAGAGACAACCCTTCTCTCCTTGGTTGTTCAATCTTATCACCAACGTTTTCACAAAGTGCACACTCCAGAGAGCAGTGCGATTGGGAGCAAAAACCATATCTGGGTTGAGGGCATTGAATATGAGGACGAAATTGTCTTGTTTTTTGCAGTTATTGTCTCATGTTTCAGCAGGCTTTTTGCACCTTAAAACTGCAAAGGTTTACTTCAGGATTTTCGGTTCTCTTGTGCTCACCTGAAACTTGAAAACAAAGATATTCCATTTGTTGATCCCAACAGTTGTATGAGCCATGATTGTGAGATATCGGATCTAAGTCACTGTGTGCCATAAAGCATTTGATCACTGGCGTCTCCGTAGCATAGAAAGATTTGGTTAGCTGTAGCGAGTGAAATGATGCTCAGTAGTGTACTTAGTAGAGAATCGGAATAGTTAGTGAAGTAGATTAAACGTAACAAGCCAAAGGTGCCTGGAAAATGTATTATGGGGGCCAGCTACCTTCTACTCAAGAAAGCGCTGTTTTGCATTCCAACTGTGCTTATAACAGACCCACTGGAGACAGGTCATGACATGGCAAGTTGAAATGAAAACGCCTGCAGTTGAACTGAGATACGTGAGTCTATGGCACCTTCTCTACTGAAGCTCACGTGGTCCTGCTTGCATGTGATCTGAATCTCTGCAAGGTGTGCCGCAGAACGATTTCTAGGGTCGCGCATACTGGCGCTCCTTGGCCGGACTGTCTAGCTAGAGTTCATCTGTCGTTGTGCACTGGGCTGGTGTTTTCTGAAGTTCAAAAGTGACGTTGGGTCAATCCCTCCGATGGCACTTTGATTTGAATTGATGCACAGGTGTGTTTATTTCATCGCTGTCCAAAAGTTTAGTTTTAGCAGATATGACGTTGCGACAAGTCCTTATTCGACCTCTATTGAAGCTTTATTACCTCATTTTTGTATGATAGTTAGGCGCCAGTCTGTTTTGATGGTAGGCTGCTGTCAGTGATGATAATTATGGTGGCAGTTTTGACATTGGTAGTAACGCTTACGGTCGGGTGCGGTTTATACACATTATATTTTTTTGTTCCGCTGTTGTAGTTTTATAGAGCATTCTTCGTACCTATACTGTGCCGTCGTAATTATCTCAAAAGGTTATTCGAATGATGGTATACTGGGTGACTGTTTTCCCCTAGCTGAAAAACACATTTTGAAAACATCAAGGAAACCGTGAACTCATTTTATTTCTGATCACAGAAGCTCAAATGTACCTTGTGTTGATGTAGAGCAATCTTATGTTGCGTCAATGTCCACAGATATCACTGCAATGAGCTCATTCGATTAGTCTTGTCAGGTTTTTCTTAAATTTCCTGTCGAAGTTCAATTTCACGGAGCATTTTTTCCATGATAATACACCCATGTTACATTCCACTGTCCTATACACTCACACCTCTCTGGCAACTGAATTAGCCGGTTCGTTCAGCAGTCTTTGCAGAAGGGTTTTGCTACCGTCGGGGATTATGGTGACCTTTGTACTGGATTAACACGAGCGCGGCTTGTGCATGGGCCTTTATTTATGTAGTTCGTCAATTCTTCTGGTCCGTATGTACTTCAGCCCACATAATGAAGCAACATACTGCTAGAAACATTAGTTACATATCATAAACTACTTTTTTGTACTTGTAACTGCTTAACTCAATGATTCTATTTTAAAATTAACGAAATTATTAACAAATGAACAGCCTTCTACTTCTAATCTTGACGCGTTTTTGTTCTACTACCGACAAGGAAAATGAATATTTTCACACCCTTTCGAAGGTGATAATTCGAAACGTAAATCACTTGAGACTTTTTGTAAAGAAGAAACTTTATGATTTACCTCAGGTTTCCACGGAAATTTAGCGGGATATCCTATGAAGAATACCAGGCTATGTCAATCAAAAAAGTGTGGTATGCATCTAGGAGCCGATCATCTGAAAGCTCATCCACATTTTACTTATTTGAAAAACAAAATCTCATGTAACTAAGAAGATAATTTTCCCGTGTACCTTAAAACCGAATGAAAAATTGCTTACTGGATGATCGAATAAGCTGAGGAATAATATCAGTCACAATATGACGAAACAGCACACGGTGACAAGAAAACCAGTGTTTAGTGGCAGGTCTAATGTACTGAATAGAAATGCACTCAAGCCTGTAATTAAAATGACGTGACGCAAAACATTCCCTCCCATTCAACTTCAAAACAGTTGCTGGTTTAGTCTCACTCTTACCTTAAACAACCATTATGCCGTTTTTAACAATTCAACCTGACGGGCGAGTTAAATTACTCTTTACTACGGAGAATTGAGTAGCAGAAAAGCTTTGACGTCAATGCGGCGCTATTTTGGTGATTGCAAAACTCGCCTCATTTTGAAGTATCCTGTCACTCTCCTACTTTGGGATACGCGGTCAAAAATGATGCTTTCTGGATTGTATATCGCTCCTTCTACATTGACAAATTTCTCGATACGTTAAACAGTCTGTTGGTCTGTCATCAGCTGTGTTGTAGAATGAATGTTTCATTAGGAAACGAGGAAGACCTTGATGTTTTTGAGCAAAAAATGCGCCATGTCTATGGAGAGAGAGATACAAGGCGCACAGTGGGCGTTGGCTCTTGAACTCTGCTCCTTTTCTTGTAAGACTAGACTTGTCAGATCTAGCCAATTTACACATTAACTAGGTTCCATTTGGAACAGTTCGATACTCATGAAATGAAAAACTGGCGAAGATAAAATCAGGGTATTTAGTTCCGCGCAATTGCGCAGCTCGCGAAAGCACCCGTCACTTAAGAAAAAAACAAACGAAATAGAAGGAGTTGCAGTGGAATCGCAATGTGATCCACACGGAGGCATAATTTTATTCCATTTCTATGCACACAGTGGAGTAAGAATAGTTGGGAGATGCAACGCAGTTCATCAGTGGATTAGGTGCAAAGTAAAACCAAAGTTACTGTTTAGTTTAATTTGAAAGTCTACTGACGAACAAGCTGATTCTCGTAATCCAGAACTGGTCCAATTACCAACTTCTAATCTTGCCGGTGCAGCTAGCTTATACCAACTGTATGAGCCGCATTAGTCTTCGGCTGATTCACACTTAGATATAGAAGTTTAGGCAGGCTTCACACAAAATGAGCACTTTCTATTTGTTTTAGTGTGAAAAGTACGGGAGTACTGATGAAAGGGAAAGCTATTCCGGAGTATTTATTGGTCACATAATCCGTGTAGAAATTCTTCGATGTGCTTGTAGGGATCATTTGTATGGCGAGAATCAAGCACATTTGTGAGAGAATTAGGTGGATTCTGTGAATCTCAGCTGCATGAGACTATCCGTCTTTATTAGTACCCATCAGCTAAGCGTTATTCGGGCCAGTATCGTCGGGAATCATTTAATCATGCGTTACAATAAGTGACTGGTTACAAAACGTGTTGCTCAATGATGAATCCAACTGCTCTCATCTAATTACTGGCTGAACAGAACAAAGCTTACTTTTGCACCGCTATTCTAGAAGAAATGAGATATTCCCCTCCGTCACTCATCCATTTGAAGATAGTTGGAACTTGTTCCTCTACAGAAAGTCATTAGCAGAGAAACACGCCCTACTTCTAAAAGCTTTGCTCTCCGGAAATAAGCTATTAAAAATGTTTGTGCAGTATCCATGCTGTTATATCATAAAACTTACTTGTGTAGTCGATTAAGCAGGTAATTGCCCAAAGCTTCATTATTAGTTGTTTGTTCGGTTAATGTGAAGAAGTTGTCATGCTCTGGTCTTAACCGAACTACACGATACTGTTTATCGTCCTGTGACTCGTAGCTTCTATTCATTTGAGTAAGTCAGAGCAATCCATACATATGAGTATCCCTAAAAACGTTCACCGCCACACTCAGCACGAAACGAGTGACGCTGCGAATAAAAATCACAGGATGTACAGCTTAGTCAGTACATCGATTCACCCGCACTCTTTTCCCTTGTTGTAAACTTATTTGGGGAGAATTAACCTATTAAAGTAGGGTGAAAATGCATGCTTTTTTCAAACCGTGGAAGTTCTTGAGAGCGAGTAGCCAGAAATATCTACCGGCACCAAAGCCCTCGATCGTATGTCAGAAGAGCGAAGTCTATGGTTCTACTTTCTATCATGAGGGGGAGTTTTCTTTATTCTTGGCCTGAGCTGTGGAGAATTGACGGATATAGGTAGCCTTCCAGGAAAGACGACTAAATTAGACAGACTAAATCGATCCAAATATCAAATGCTTTTGGGTCGATATAAACAATTGGGTAAGTTTTTCACACAACCTGTCACTTTGCTATTTGAGTACGTGCATGCCAGTGCCTGATTAAGTCACTTTTGAACGAGAAATTTGAACCGAAATGTTCGAATGCCGAGGGATACCTCATAGAAAAAGTTACCGTCCTAATTGACTTCTTCAGCTTATTTACCTGGAGCCAGTCTGACCCCGGAAAAACTATCAGTATTCCGTATGATCATTTTTTTACTCCACTTAATAAAGTACGTCCACTTTATCCTTCCCATGGTAACTTGCATTCTTTAACAAGTTTAGAACACCAGGTAGGCGCAGTCCCCGAGTTTCCATCAACCTTATGTTCTACTTGAACCCAAATTGGACTGTTTTCGAGAAATACACTCATTTGCATATCAATTTGGTTTTTGCGAGAGACTCACCTGGAACCCAGCTGAATCTCCCGTTTGTGATGTTTTCAGGCAAATGAAAAGATCACTGTGTGAACGTTTAGCGGAATGATTGTGGTTTATTTAGGTAGCTTCCATTTGTCATTCGAATGTTAGAGAATCCATGGCAGAAACCTAGAATACTCAAGTTAATCAGCAATAATGGCAAATGTCTGTCGTATTTGCATTCGGACTTTAAGGTCATTGGTAGGTCATTCTCTAGAGGAATTATTTTACGATGTGACCGTAACATCACCAGCAATGAAGTCGTCACAAACTTACCCAATGAACTTAAAGCGCCGTTGGGACTGTGTGGCTGTTTCACCACTAATTTTCAGGTAAATTACTTTTATTGGCATGTGACCTGACCTAGTAGGTGCTAGTGGTCACCAAGATAGGTCATTCCCGACATAGTAGTCACACAGGCACTGGACTAAGGTGTAACAAAAGACTTGTCATTTTAGGGTGACTATTTTCAGAGGCGCCTTGATTTTAATGAATATATAAACGCTAGATTTTTGGACGTTCAAAAAAAGTTGCGCCGGGATAGAATCTATCTTGGTGGTTGTCAGGCCATAAAATGATCATGTAAGGGAAATCTCATGCTTTTACAGAAAGATGAAAATCAATGGAGACCTTGGTGGAGATCGTCGCAGAGGCGGAAAGTCAGGTGACCTAAAGGTGGAGCACTAAGTTTGCTGAGAAATAAAAGAGGTTTGTTTTGTGGAAACAAAGACATTTTACTGAGGATAGCTGAAATAACCTATTATTTGCAGTGAATATATCATGAAATGATCAAGGCTAAAGTAAACAGCCATGTAAGTTAGCTACCGTTTGAAAATGTTTACATAAATTCCCTTGAAGTGACACTTATACGCGGTTACGGGCAATCGTTTTAGTACGGGCTCCCGCAGAAGATGCCAAATAATCTCCTTCTTCATGTTTTTTGCTCGTAGAGAACAAGAAATTCTGGCGAAATGGTTTCCCAGAATAATCTTCTAATCCATTTGCAACACCATGAGGATATATTAGCCATTTTGGGACCGGTTGAATACCGCTGTTTTTTGATGTAATCTACAAACAAAAGCACCATGCCTTCAGACTCCCCATTTATAGCGCAGTTGTTCTGAGTATAAGCTGACGAAATCTGCATGTGATTATTGTTTCTTCTGCGGTCGACACACGGGCTGTCTGTAATAATAGTCTCCATCGTTACACTTCTTCGGAAACCAGGCGTGAATTTATTGTACTTTACCTGCTCAAGACTGCATTCAATTATTCATTTGAAATCTCCGTAACTTTAATTTTTTTCAAATCGTCCTACCTGAGCAAACCGCTGAATGATTGTTTCCTATACTGAAACGGATGGAGCGGAAACGGGACCACAAGTTTTTGTTATTCAATCCTGCAACAGGGGTATTGGCAATGTCCAATGCAGCTACTCAGTCGGGAAACAACGATAGCCCATTTCATGACAAGGAAGAAGGTGACTAAATGATTATGAGGGGCTAAATCAACTGCCGGACAGCGGAAAATGCGTAGGCTGATACCTGTTGGCCAGATCTTGCGAGGTTTCGATCCCTGACTGAATATGATATAAACTCAACGGCTGTAAAAGTACCGATACGGATTATCAAACTAGTTCCATATTTTATTTTTACTGTTCAAAAGTGAACATAGCTTCAGAAAAAATGTTTTTCTCCATTGGAAACATTCGAAACTTATCGATGAGTTAAAGGTGAATTTTTTTGTTTTTGAAAAATGGCGACAGAACCGGAGTGTCTAAGCTTTTTAGTAGTCGGAACTGTCGTTTCTAGAAATGTTTGTTTTAACCATTCTGACGACATAGGCTTTTTCAGCAGAATTTTGTGTCCAGTGAGCAAATGCAAACTATTCCGACCATAGTTTTGTTGTTTGCGGTAAATGAGTAGTTTGAAAAGACATTCAAGGGAATTTTTTTCTAAGGTTTGACAGGGGAAATGAGATGTTGAAGCCTTTTTGGTCAATGTGTCTATCTTTAGCTCACCTGAGTCGGATGATGAACAAGTGACGTTTTATCTCTGGGATGAATCAGGATCACTGTTGTTTTTTGCAGAAGCGGGTAAACTGCCGTGGGAAGGCGCACACCTGGACAACAAGTTTTTTGTTTCACCTAAAGACACAAAAAAGCAATGATGTTCGTTTTGATCTCGGATAAATGTAATCTGGGAATGAGTTTTATATTGGAACTCCGGGTCGAAATTTAAGCTCTGCTTATGGGTAAGCCCATATCCCTCCAAAATGAGCGAACCACTCACCGTCATGTATTTTCCGGTTCATTTTTACTGCACGAATTTTGAAACTGTCTTAAATGCTTTTTTAAACGGAGCTGTTAACGACTACATCGTTACGGCTGCCGTTTTCTATTAGCAAATATTTATTAAACTTTAGAGCCAAAGTAGTATGACGGAGAGGATAAGGTTCCATCATGATACGCACTAGATTTTTGAAAATAAACAATGTCAAAACACACCTTGTGAGTGCCTTTGGCAGTGACCGCCAAGGAGTTGAACAAAAGAAGTTAACTGAAGGAAGATCTCTTCGCCTTTAGGAAGTTTTGTATTTAGTATGCAGCAGAATGATATCGATATATTTTTCATTTCTTCGCGATTCGTGGGTTGAAACTGTGGAAAGGCTGGCTTTTGTTTGCGAGAATTAATAAGTCTTACTCTAATTGTGAATATGTGACGTCCCATTCGTAAACAATGGTGCTGCGCGCCGGATTGCACGCTTTCGTGGGCAAAAATATAAATGGAAAATTGATCGGTAATCAACTACAGTTTTGTAGACGGTATGTAGATAATTTGTAAAACCATGATTTTGAACAGTACTAGTTTAGCACGTAAGCACAAAAGAATTGCTTAGAAGAGAGTTTGCTGGGGTCTTTGTTAATGCACTTTCAACTCACTACCCCAGTCATTATTTCAGCCTATTTTTCATGATATTTTGTTGCTACCGGTCTCCCAGGCGATGTATTGCCGTCGGCGTAAAATCTCAAGATTTATCTGACTTAGATGCATAATAAATGGCAATATTCATCAACCGTACTGACAAAAGTGTATTTTTTATTAGGCACTGAGGACTGTCACGGAGGTACAAAAACCAAGCTATATGTTGAATAATACCAGTGAACAATTTTCAGCAAGCATATGATCTAACTTTTTATGACATCTTAACATCAAATGGAGAATAAGAGGAGTGGCAGGGAGTAACAGAAGGATTAGCAGGTCATTAAACGAGCTAATTTGTAGGTATGCTTTTTGGTAAGCGGTAGGTAGTACGATAGAAAGCCTGAGAAGAGGGGGCAAAGAATGCCTGAGAAGAACATGTTCCATGACAGGGCGATAGAATGAGTGTATGGATACTCTATCTCAGTGCACCGAAATGGACTGGAGATTGTCGGTCAAAGGTACTGAATGTTCTTTTACACTTGGTAGAATAAAGGCAAAAAGAAAAAGAAACTAGGGAATATGGGTAAATTTTTACTCTGTACAGAAGAGTTGATTTTCTGACGAAAAAGTTTTGTGGTTATTGTTGCTCTTGTCATTTGGGCAAAATCACATCCGACATTAGACAAGGCTGATATTTCACTAGATCACAATAACGAATTTTGTTAGGACACAAAGTACTCTTCTGATTGTTACTGTCTGCTGTATGAGGCATTTGGAGATTTTAGAGTGTAGAAACAGCCTTGCTCTTTGAGATAGAATGTCGCATTGCATCTACGGTAACAATATTATATACACCTTTATATACAGTAATTCAAATGCATTTATTTTTGACTTGCAATGCATCATTGCATGTGTGTGGCAGCCCCGTTGTCTTTTGCATGTCAGCTCTATGTATTCGCTGTATTCGCTAATTTCATATTAGCCATTCATGTTAGAATTTACGTTTTATTTTGTGCTTTAAATCCAGAACAATTTCCCAGCACTCTCGAGGCTCCGCCGTTATCCGTCAAGTTAATCAAGTTTAGGTCGGGTTGGGTTCATTTTTGAACAGTCGTTTCAGCGTAAAATCAACAGACTATAAAGTATAATGTAATAGCTGCTTGTTAAGCGGAGCAATGTCTACTCCTTTGCATTTTATGCATCAGCTTACGATGACATATGGATCCAGCATACTGTAGTTTCACGGGATAGTTCCTACTTTTGAGGTAGAAAGCAATCCGCACGACCACAAGTCACATTCTATGTTGTAGTATGATGGCCTGCTTGCCAAGAAGGAAAATACTGAAGAGTGGTATAATGATCTTGTCCATGTTTGGCTCCGTAGCTTCCGGGCTTCAACATTGTTTGAGTCATGCTACCCGAATCCAAGCTCACCGCACTTTAGAAACTTACATTTAACAAGTATGCGGACGTTCAACGGCTGTAATAACCCTTAGGAATGATTTTAGGGTGAAGAGACAATGCACCTTGACTGAGAAGAGTCCAATTCAAAATCAGATGAGACTAACCAAGCAGCACAATGCCTGGTATTATAAATGCGAAACGTAAGATTTAATAGTGAGAAAAGATTTAGCCTAAGTGAAGTGAAACTAGCATGAGTTTCAAAGAAAGGTCTTCAGTGAGAGGAAATACAGTGGCGTCCTTTCAGTAGCCTCCTTTCAGCCTGCATATCTGGTAAGCAAGCACGGTATGCAAAATTCGAACACAAGAATAACCTAATTTACCAGAGATAGTTGAAAATTCAGAGTTGCTTAACCAAAACACGCAAATTTCTGAGCCAGTTTGTTGCTAGTGTCTTCTACGGTTGAAAGTGCGTGGAGCTTTATGTGAGGGCAAACTGGGTACTTTGAATAACTCCTGGAGACGTAATTAGATAGAGATGAGGGCTTGGAGCTCATATTATCAGCACTTGTATGTTAAGCATGCAGTGGTGCTGCTTCAAGGACTTACATAAATTATATTTTTTAGTTGGAAATCTACAATATACTCGATTTAGGCACTAGCTGCATCTCTTACCATAAGCGCACAAAAAGATGTTTTAAACGTTCGACTGTGCTACACATGAAGTCAAGTACATATTGTTTGAATGGGATTTTTATTCCGAGTAGAAAGATTAAAGCCCGTGGCAGTTTAGGATCTCGGAAGAATTTGTTTTCTCCCATGCACAATGGTAATCATAACACGATCCTCATGTGTTCAGTTGCTTTAATTCGAGCAGCTACGCAACATCCACATATAGCTGTATATCAAATCATCAACAGCTCCGTTCTGTTATTTTTGTTAGACTCTCTCAGTTTAACAATAATCATAGGTTTTTTTTTATCCAGGTACCATACGCTGTCCTGATACAAACCTGAATTCGAATGGTGTTTTGCATTCTATGCCTGCATTTATAAAACCCAAAATATATCACTTTCTGGCTTCCGGCTGACAAGTAGGTTGCGTGCGTTCATTCACGCTAATCGTTTTCAGTGTTGACATGACACAACCCATTTGATCTCATTTGGGTGACTTAGGATAACAATATTTGCTGGCATATCAAAGAGCTAGGAACAACCTTTTTTGGATAGTATCTGTTTGTTTTGGAATCCGTTAGTGTCATTCCATAGGGATCACTGAGAAAACCAGGCCAAACGGTAAACTCTGGAGGGGGCTCTTTAGGTAATGAATGTTGACTAAAATCTGCCATTGCCTGACGTATGGCGCAGGAACACTACACGCTGGCAACTAAAAATGTATGCGTTTTACTATAAATCAGTTTGATTTCAAAAGTGAATTCCTTAACTTTTCAACTTGACCACTTACTGCATCAGATGTTTTGAGAACAGTGAGTAGCTGCTTTGAGCAAATGTCAATAACCCCCTTCATCAGCTGACTATTTTTGGGAATCTTTCTTTATCATTGTTGGTGGCAGAATATTGGCAGAAGTTTTGATGATTTCGCACCTACTCACGCACGGTAATTTGTAATCCTCAGAGGCAATCAACGAGATAGTATCTGATTCATGAACCCACCACAAAAAGTGCTATTCAATACGGTGCAGGATCCGCTAGGAGATGGACTGAACTTCAACAAATCGGAAGGTGTTTCTATAGAATGATCAAAAATAGCTTAAGCCGTTGAGGTGAGAGCGACTTACATGGTTTATAGTTTCGACGAAATGACCCATGAGTTACTACGTCACGGATTTGTGCATTACAACTGTCTGATATAAATTGTTAAACAAACAGACAGGAAAGTTTGAAGCAGCAAAGTATAAGAAAACCGTAGAGATTAGGTTCAAAGTATCCAGTTTTGGGCGAAAGTTTGGTTAAAACGGACGAAACATATAGGACTTCTCGTCAACAAAGTGGATTTGCGAAGCAAATGTATTGCACGCACTGACCTTCAGTGCAGGTCCTGATATTGGTGGAACTTCCAAAAAAGGTGGTATTGTTGCTGTGCTAATCAGCACTATGTCCAAAATACGGAATAATAACAATATTCTTTCAAGAAGGGTTCCAAAATAAGGCGTTTTATACAGGAATATGAGAACTCCAAGTCGGAATTGAACATTCGAGGTTTTTTTATCGAGAGATCTGCATAAGATGGACATTTTTTACTTACCAGTTGTATGAAGTGTTTGCAACTAGAGCCTGCTGTACAAGTGCCTTTGGATGACTGATCAACAAAATTGGTGTAAACTACTTCCTCAAAGGAGAGCTATTAAGTTTACCACTTTGTGCATCGAAGCACCGCACGCGTAGCGTTAAGCAACTTTCGCCTTGACAACACAATTTATACCATCCAATGGAAATGATCGATTTTTTGGCGGCGGAAGTGTATATACTACAGGAATTACTGTTTAAATGAATGATGAACTGTCATCAAGAGGGCATTTGCAGAAGAGCAGTAAACAAAAACTCGAACTCCCAACCATGAACATTTTGCATCTGGTAGTTCAAATTCTGCTGCAAACTAGTACTACGTTCGCCGATTGATGGAGAGCGGCACCCTGAAAATATACCGATTTTACAGCTCTGTAGAAGTCTTTCAGATAAAATTATACTGAAAACACTTCAGCATATTGCTAACAGAACAGCTGTTTAATGTTTCTTGGTGTGTCGACATAGACCGACCGCGCTTGCAAGACCAAATCACGGATAAAACTAAATTGTATTCCAAAATTTTTTTCCCACTAAAATGTTTAAAATTTGAATGGCTCACTTTTCCTTGAAACAATTAGGATAGACATTAGTTGGCTGGTTTTTCTGTTTTAGCGAGCGCAGGTTCCCATTATTCTCGCCTCTATTGGTTTGATCATCACTGTCGTATTAAAACACTTCAGTTGGTGAAAGCTCCTGAAGAAACTATTTTTACGACAGTCAGGCTTGTAAAGCGGCTGTTGGCGTGAAGAGATTTTGGGATTGATTAGTGATTGAGTGGCGCTCAATAATGTCCCAGTGTGAGCTAACCATACTGCTGATCACATGCTCGCGGTGGATCTGCTGTCAGGGGGTCGCAGGTTCGACACTCCCGGAATTTTGTGAGTTGCGCACTGCACAGTGCTTCTAGGCTTTTTAGCGTAGATTATTCTCACTTACAGGATAAAATATCCCCTATATGCTGTTAGTAGTAGTAGTTTGGTTTATCTGCGTTGCAGGCTCCATTGAGACAGATTCATTCAAAAACTTTTGTGGATAGAAAATTTACTTGTTACTGTTTGATAGCAGTATGAGGAAATTTTTTAACATTTCGTCGAGGTTTTATCCTGCGTGGACCAATCTATGCCGAAAATCCGAGAAGCACTATGCGGCTCTTTCAACAGTCCTGAGAATCAGCGGCGGCGAACATCTCACCAATCGCTGGAGAGATTTACACTTGCAACCAAGTGAACATAGCGTTTTCTTATAATGCACTTTGAATATCTCATCACTATTCCAATTTTAACATTAACTGTACATTCTAATAGGTCCAAGAAGAAATGTTATTTCGGAACGAACGACGATATCAATACATTTGTTGTCTGTTATCCTTTTATTGTGTACTTCATGTAATGATTGGAGGTACGAATTGGGAATCAAATCGAAAGCATAGTGAACAAACTGAATGGGAGCCATAATAATGGAAAAACATTTAGGATAAATAAAGTGCTTCTATTCCTAAATGTTTCGGTGTCCAATCAAGGTAACCTGCTTCAATAAAACCTTGTCAATCAAAATGCACATATGTGCTTTCAGTTGTAAACAAACTGACTGTCATTAGGCTTATAATGGCCTTGAATATGCATCCGCATATTTTCCGCAGGATGATCTGATGGCTTTAAAAGCACCATGCAGCATCACAGAAAATGCGACTTTCATGAATTATGGACTGCATCACTTTTGCTCCCTGGCTCCGTAGTTTCTAAAGAATATCTTGTTGACATTGCCAGAGTCCAGTTCCCGGCATCGGAAAAATGTTGCAAAAGTGCGTAGAAATAAAACAATTTGCTATCCATGGAGATAATATCAACATTAAATAGTGAATTAGCACCTTGTCGTTATTTAGCAGTACATAGTTGTGTTGACTGCACAAAAACTACCCTTATGCGGTCAACAAAAACAGCATTTCCCTCAGTGGCGAGGTAGATTTCATCGAACTGGGGACATAACTCCTACAACCCTTTGGGCAAAAGAGAAACCCAAGGAAAGTCTAGAGAATATGTAGATGTCCACTTTTGTTTCAAGGATAAAACGACTGGTTCTGAAGAACCGATCACTCTTCAACGGTAAAAGTAATGAGATTTGCTAACTGCTGTTTATCTCGAAAACCCGAGGAGGATCGATGACAAAAGAACTGTGCCGCTGATAAATAAAACCATTTTCAAATGTGAAAACCGTTTTGGAAAGAGGAATCAAATATATTCTAAATTCTTCTGGAAAAATAAATTCCACAGAAGTGCAAGTGCTGTATGGAGGTGATCATACAAGTTGATAAACAAGCACGAAAGTAAAGAGGAAGCTGTCATCCCATGAAAACGTTCTATTTAACACGAATATTCTCTTTGCAGAGGCTATAGACTACTGTTTAGTCCATAATATTAGGAGCCAACACATCAAAAAAGTGCCTGGCTAAACAGCCAGTTTGTATGCCTGGGCCGATAAAATAAAGTATTGCAAGATTTGTCGTGAAGGAAATCTTCATAGATGTACAAGTGACAATAAACTTGAACATAACTTGAAAGCAATTAATCTATTTTCTAGGTGCAATTGTGCTTTAGTTGGGCTAATTCAAATGCAACTACTGGCTTATTGTACTCGTTCCCACACCAATGATCACTTCGTCGGTTTCCTTTGTATGCCATGATAGCTGGTGCTAAATGAAAACAGAGAGCGGACATGTGAGGACTGTTTTTTCAACGTCTATTTTCTGGGTCGTAGCTGTACTGAAAGAGAACTTAAACTTACTGTGGGTGCTGTATAGCTGACACAATCATGATGCGCACTTAGGTAAACTTAACCCCAAGAGTACCAAGTTCAGAATGGAAAAGAACAACCACGAAACCCTTTATTATTGGTTTTGATGGTCTCTCGAGAATCGGATGAGTTACTCCCCGGGAATACCCACCATATTCTTGGTACTTCCAAATGAATATATTTTGAATGCTTCGTTTTATGCATTTATCGACAGACTCCCATAAGGATAGTAACTAGAAACTTACAGGAGTATGTCAGTTTACCACACCATCGTTTACCACCAGCTGGCACCCATCTGGAGCCCAAAGGTGACGCAGAACTCTGGACGGTGAACGTGGAACCGCCTACGGCATCGGAGGTTAGTGACTGCATATGTTTCTCGAGCGCCACCGAGCCTCTGGTCCGGATGACCTCTCACCCACATTGTTCAAAGATGGGGTGAAATCCTCAGTCAGCTCTTGTCTGATCTGTTTGCTTGCGTTTGGGAAAAGGAGTCTGCCCCATGTAACTGGGGAGAGTTGGTGATAGTGCTCATTCTCAAAAAAGGGCCTCGTAGTGAGTGGGGGGATCAGCTTGACCCCGGTCGTAATGAGACTGTTGACGTCAATGGTGTTTCGTCGCCTTACGGTGGCTCGTTAAACACTGACTCGAGAGCAGCAAGTGAGATTACGCCCTGGTAGGGGTTGCGTTGGCCAAATCTCCACACTCCATCAGGTGGTAGAACAACGCATAAACGACCCACAGTTCTAGTATTCCTGGATTTCCAGGGCACATTTGACTTGGTTGATAGGTCTACTTTGCTTGATACTCTTGCCCACCAAGGAATGCCAAGAAGTTCGTGAACATAATAAGCTCTTTGTATTCCCAGACTTCCGGACGTATAAGAGTACACAACGAGCTCTCGAGAAGCTTCCGCACACAAATTGGTGTCCGTCAGGGATGCCAACTCTCCTCATTCCTGTTTAACTTCGTGATCGATGAGATAATGCGACGAACGCTGTAAGGTCTACAAAACCCCGGTGTTCAAATAGCCTGTGACGAAAACCTTGTCGATCTCGAACAGGCAGATGACATCCTTCTCATCTTCGAAGAGGAGGAGAAGGCGCAGGTGTTTTTGGATGAACTGACCAAAGTCATCCCATCTTTTGGTATGCACTTTGCACCCACAAAGTGTAAGGTCATGCTCGTGGACATGCAGTCACTGAAAACGCCACTTACAATCCAGGGATAGGCACTGGGTGTTGTGGGGCGGTTTACATCTCTTGGAAGTTGTATTCATTCTGACTGTAGTATAACAGATTAGGTAAATGCACGAATCTGCAAGGCTCGGGTTGCGTTTGCTAATTTGATACACCTATGTTATCAAAGTGGTGTGTCCCTGAATCTCAAGGGACGTGTGTATCAAGCTACAGTGCGGGCTGTTTTGTTGTATGGCTGCTCGAGCAGCTGAACTGAGACGTCTTCAGGTGTTCGACAATCGTTGTCTCAGAACCGTAGCTCGTGTAGCATGTAGCAAGTAGAAATACTATTTTGTCGAGGCTGCTATAGTTTCAAAACATATTTCTGGAAGTGACGCATTAAACGGATTTCTCGTAAACATATCCCGAACTTCAATTTGGCAGAGTCCACTTTTAAGTGTGACTTATTACATACTGCGTTACTCAGTTACGCAAGTCTCTACTGCTTATTGAGTTCCGGATCCAGATCTGCTCATTTCACATTTAACCGTCCAAGAAAAGTAAATTCTCGCACCATTCTATTCGCAAAGTTGGTGAAATATTGTCTAATAAAAGTTATCGTCTATGATAGACTGTTCAGGGCACATTTTGCACACTTTACCTGATATGCCTATCTGTAAACCAAACATTCTGAGTTACTCCCAGATGCGAATTTGCATCTGAGGCCAGATAAATGAGCCTTACATCTGCCTTAGAACACGCTGTAAGACTGACCGAAAACAACCCTCCTGAATAACGAACACAGAACCCAAAATATATATTCAGAAGCGTCTACAAAAGACCGAATATCCTAAATTTCCGGACAAATTTTGAAACATTAGTCTTTATAAAGTATTCGGTGTTCTTTTCCGGACAGAGTTAGTGGCTGTCAAACGACTGCCTTCGGGTTTGCATATCTGAACGATATTTTTTCACATGCAGACAAAACTTCCCTCTGATCCTTTGAAATCAATATTTTCCAACTGTCGTCCATCTCGGTTTTTAGAAACCTTTTGATCATTTCCGCGCTCATTCCACTTTGTAACTTGATCAAAGCTCTTCCGTTTATTTTGGGATTCACTGAACAAGCATGGATCTTGTTTTCCGATTTGTACTTGTATTCCTTCCCGGTTGTCCAGTTTCGGTCAAGTGAGCTACCTCACACCAAATATCCTTATTGTTGATTATGACGATAGGTGCTGGTATTGGATGTCTTTTAATTGTATGATCTGATCAATCGGTATTGCTCATCTTTTATGGTAGCTAGAGATCTGTTCTGTCATCTTTTCTGAAGCCTGCAAAATTTCTCCGCTGATCCTTTGAAATAGACAAAGAATTTTCTAGAATTAATTAGAACACATCTGGACTAGGTGAATTTCATTGTGGGATCGCCTAAGACGGGTCGAGTTCTAAATTGCCCCTAGGTTACAGTTTTTGCACCCAAAGGCTTACATTCCACCGTGGCTAACTTTTCTGTAAGCATCAGTAAGCCACAGGAGTGAGCATGGAGTGCATTAGTCCAAAAATACTGTGGCCCAGGCCATTTGGCTGCAAAATCGTTTTAAACCAAGGTTGCCATTTCATAACAACGTGGTTTTGTTAATTTTTTCGCGATGTTTTATATAACTTCTCCTAGAAGTGATTGGAAGCGGATGAATGTCCACGGATGATTTTTGTTGAACAATTCAGATGTTAAGGACCTTGAGGGCATCAAATTGAAGCGGGAGATTTCAAAAGGTATTCGCTTCTTGTAGTTACGAGGATGCTGGACACAAAAACATCAAAGACTGACGAGGTAAGTTTCCCTACAAGAAACTCAGTTAATTATTGTGCACTTGGTTTTTCGAAACAACGAGTGAATAGATTACATTGTAGAGTGTGAGTACTTCTAAGTCGGATACGTATACCCTGTGCGTTACATGTCGGATGCTTATAAACGGAGGGCCCATCTCGGGTGAAAAAATCGGATGCAATCACACCGGAACCACTGAGTTTGTTCCTATGCTTTACCAAACTCAGTATTTAGGTTTTAAGCCTTAAGTAAACCGCATGTTTGCGGTGTACACGATCCGCTTGTATATTTATTCATATCACTACCAGGCACAATGTACGCCTTGTCATATTTACTCAGTGATATACCCGATGAGTTTGAGTATTGCATCTCACCTTCATCAATATTGACAATGAGAGTTGACTGAACCTAAAACACTACATGACATTACACAATAAATCTACGTTTAGACCGAATCGAAAGCAAAAAACTAGAAAGATTTTTTAAAAAACTGTTTTCCTTATAATCATGTTTACGCTTGCTTAATTACCGGCATCCTTGTTGCGTTCGTAGATAGGAAAACAGCTTTACAAGACTAACATTAAATGCGGTCATTCAACATTCAACCCGTTCTCGATCTTTTATTAAAGTAGTAGTATTCTGTTTTACTAACCGATATTCGACCAGGCTAGCTAACACAATCAAAACTGTATATAGTCTGTATATAAGTAATGCACTACTTATAAGGTACAGTCCTTATATAGTCTGCTTACAATATTGTGCCGATTTAAATGCACAAGGGTAGGAAATTCTGCCAGTTACAAGGATTTGCGCTTTCTTACTGGGGCCGATTCGGAAAAACATTACACCGAGCTTCTTTTGGAGTCGTTGGCTTTGCTGTGATAGAATGAAGATTTTCTCTGTTAGAAAGAGAGTGTCTCTGTTTTACATCCAAAATAGATACAACTACTGGTTGACTGTTTGACATTTGCTGCGGTCTAATGTCACTCGACTACGAAACCCAGCGTGAAATCACAGGTTGTTTTGTTAAACATTTTGCAACAAACTATCCTCATTCCCTAAGGTCCAACCGTTACTAAAGCACCCTATGAGCAGCCAAAACGCTAACGTCAGAAACATGACCTAAAACAGGTCAGAAACCACAGGCGTACTTTCTTCCTCTAACCGCGTTGTTCTGACGAAGACTAATTAAAAAATGATACGTGCTACTCCTGTGTGAACACAAACCTTTGCACAAAACCATCTAGTTTTGGGAACTGGAGCCCTAATTTTACTACTACTTAACATTTATGAGAACGCCCGACCCCACATGTGCTTTTCAGCTCACTGTCCTCTTTCAGTAAGAGCCACAGAGTTTTTAATGGGATTAAAGACTTACAATCTCACCCACCAGTGGAATCAGTTGAAATAATTTTGCGCATCATTCCGTCCTGAGTGTGGACAGAGTATTGCAAAATCAGACATCCTAACTTTTAGGCGACGGGAAGTTATGCGATCAAAATCGAATTTGGATGGACGTCCCGCTTATCAGTTACAGCCAGACCGATTCAATCAAACAATCAAGGAGACCGGATGCTGTTAAAAGAAGGTATTTTAACCGCAAACCTGTAATTCAGTCTTGGAAGAACCAAAGTGATCGATCGCACTTCCACTTGTAGGTTTTCTGGCCTGGAATGTTTGATAGCTTCGAAGTAAATAGAATAAAATTCTGGTATAATAATTTGGTATCGCATATGAAGATTTTGCTAGCGAAAGTTCCGTATTTGGAGTTCAGATTTGGCATTCGAGGACAAATGAACTCAAATTCATCTTAAACGTAAGACAGGAGACACCTTTTGCAAAGTACTCCAACGTCCAACGGGGTCGGAATAGGTAGCGGTTTTTTCAAAAGTTATGCCGTTTACGGTCACTTAGTTTTTATTGCTTGGGGAATATACCTCGTGCAAGGACTTCAGGAGGTGACGGAGGTGTTGTTTTTGCTTGACATTTTGGCGGACAGTTATAGAGTAAACAGTCCTCTTCCTGAGTAATCTTGATCAGTTTGCAGTCTCTCGGTGAATAAAATTTCCGCGCACCTTGTTTCAAAAGTACCGGTTTCGTGGAGCTTGCATATCATCTCTTAACCTCAAAGCCTCTAGGCGCCATGTTGTGTGATAGAGTTTTGCTATTCCCAATGTCGTTCATGAAAATCGAAGAAGCATTCTTTGCCTTGTATACTACATAGTACCCCGGAAAAACCTACAAGAGGGAGTCGCCTCCACCGCAATTGACAGTGCAGTTTAGAATAATTAGTTTACAACTGAGTGATCCACTTAACTTCAGTGGGAGCAACCGACATTTAACTTGCCATTATAACGGTAGCGGAAGCATCTTTGTCCGATAAGACGCATTTAGCAGCGTCTACGGAAAGCGCATTTCCCATTAGCTGAAATAGTTACAATGATGCGCTTACTAGGCACATGCCACTATCAGGCGATTTGGGGCCCGATGAATCCCTATAAAAACGTACGAATTCCAAGCATTACGTGGCAAGTTCTTTTTTCGCTTAATTAAAGCAGATGCTTCACATGACTAAAAGGTATGTTCGGATATAGCGTCCCAAACATATGAACTACGTAAGCTGAATGATGAAATTGCCCCACAGTCAACCCATATTTTCGGGTGAATTTCATACATACAGCCGAAAGAGCTTCGTATGATTTTCTTAAGCAAGCTGTGTTTAAATCCTTCCTGCATGCAAAATGAAATGGATATGTAAGTTGTTGAAAAACGGGTGTGATAAGCTTGACTAGCTGATTATGAACTTTTTGTAAATTGTAGTTTAGCCAAGAGCAATTTTATTTAGTTTCGCTTGTTTCCTTGGTGATATATACCAGACTCCCAGTTGATTGTGATTAAACGTTGCAATTGCTTGGATTCTGGCTCAAGACACTATTTGTTCATATATATTACTTGTTATCTTCTGGACTATCCCTTATTAGAAGTATCGCATGCTTCCTCCAGGTAGTTTATTTTAGTATGTCATGCTCTAGGGAGCACCGCACACGAAATAATTCGGAAACAGGAAAGAGAAGAAATTCATAGACATTCATATGATTGCAGTTTTATTTAAGTTGGGTTTATACAACGATGATGCAATGTCTCTGTGGAGCTCAAAGTGGAATATAGGGTATTTGTATTGTGTAGTATGCTAATCTGTGAGATGTGGAGCTTGAAGCCAAATGATTTCCATTTTTTTGTGGAAGACAAAAGCACCGCATAAAAAATTATGGGCTTTTTTCCCCGCAATATTATTTTTTCTTTCTTCCATTTTATTACTTACGTGTTTTAAGCTGGCTGGAAAAAGTACGTCAATTTTATGTCAGAAACTCCTGTTGCCCCTAACTCACAAGCCTTCTGATTTTACATGATGGTTATCCTGTTTGTATTTAATGTAAAAGTTTGTGCTCTACACTTTTGCGAGCGGAAAAAAACTATATTTTGGATTGTTGGATGTAGACAAAAAGATTTTGTGAAGTCCGTAAAGTCTACTAAAAATTCTTCAATTTCCGTAGCAGTAAAACCACTGAATAAAAAAATGAAAAACAATCAGTGAACATTTATTTAGAAATCAGGTGCAAGTAATATTTTCCGTTGGAGCCACTAAACTTGTTGGAATGTATTCAAATGATTCAATAAAAATATGCAAATATTCATATATGCTCTAGGTCTGTGTAGTGCAACTGCTTGAGGTCTTTTGGCTGAAGTACAGAAGGCACACATTTATAGCAAGTCAGCGATTGAGCTGGGGTATCTTGAAAATCCAGTTTTGTATGATATGCAGTGCACAGATGGGAAGGAACAATGTCATTAACTTCAACATGGTGAACGTCAAGGTTGTGCATTTTGGGCAATGTTTTCCCCGGAAAGTTTGCACAAGACCTAACGGTTGCCAATCCCCGAGTACCATATAAACACTGTGATGGTTCAATTGACAAAGAAGTTTTATCGTTTTCTCTCCGTGAATCCTGTGAACGTATGTCCTTTAACTGTGCTCCATTTTTAATATTCTTGTTTGTGCAACCGGAGTTGAAATCATTTTCAGAATATTCAAGTGCGTCCATGTAAGAATATGTTTTCATTAATTTAGACAGTGTATTAGCAGGGTTGTAACAACTGTCAACATAACGAATGTCATACATGCTTTTGTTTTCAGAAAAGTTCGTGTGTTCACATGTTCGTGTCGTACAGTCGGCGAGCGTGTTGTTGGCATACACAGAGCCCATGAAGGGAATCGCATTTTTCCCATCCGAATTTGGTGGCGAACAGCTCAGTGTTCCTGTCTCAGGGCATGATTTCTTAAACAGACGCTTGAAAATAATTAAACTCAAGACTACCAGAGGAAGGAGTAGTGCTGTTGCAAAAGTCGCCAAGATGACTTCTTTTGTTGAAGGACAATAAGATTGTGTGCATGGGGTCCAAGGAACTGAAGTGAAAAAAACGATCTTATGAGTTAACTGAAAGAAAAGTGCAAAAATCTCCACCACATCTTCATACAAAGTTGATTTTATCATGCCACCTTAATAATGACTTTTGAAACCTATTGTTGTATATCGGTATTAGAAGTACAGGAACAAAACTAGTACCTAAAAAATGCTTGAACATTTCTTTTCGCCACACTTAAAGTAAATGCAAAAGGATCGTATGGTTTCCCTGTTAGTTCAGACTAAAGTTGCTAAAAAGGTTATGGAATTGTTTTTTCTGTCCCTCATTCTGTCTGTCGTGCTTTTCAAATGTTTTTAATTACAAAGGGGTCGGTACACCTGTTTATTCCTTTCTGGACTGCAATGGTATCTCGCGTTATTAGCTGACTTGTGTGGAATTTTTTACACCCATTTCATTGTAGAAACATGTGTGAACGTCAACAATACATAGTTGTAACGATAAAATGCTCTTCCGATGTGGCCATCTATGGAAAACACATTGGTGGGACAAAACAGAACCCCTCTCGAAACATGGCCAAACACATTCAGAAATTTAAGACGTGTGGAAGTAGACAGCCCTGGCCTACCCAACAGTCTCTCTACCGAAATTTACCTGAGTTGATTTTAGGACATCTGCTGCTTCTCTGTCATAGTCTCGATACATATCCAAGCACTCTGAAAACAGGAATCCAGTAAAGCATTAACATGAAGCAACCAACCCTCTTTACAAATAATCATTGTGGGGACCTCTTTGCAAGAACCCAGTGCAACATCTTACCGTTTTTACATGTTATAAGCACATTCCTTAGTGCAGTGTCAACCCTGTTGAACTAAACGTGCCTAGTTTTGCCTACCGATGAAACTAAAGTAAATAATAACGTTTCTTGATGTTACTTCAAAACAAATTAATGGAACTTGGAGGCTCCATCAAGCTCAGGGACGAGAAAGAAGCTGTTAATTTCTTTTAGCGCAACACTGTTGCGAGAAATAATGAATGCCAGTCTGAAACGAGAAGTAGATTTCAGTAGGAATATTCATTTGGCATATAATAATTTTTCTTGTTAACCCTCGATAGTCTGCCCGTGAGAATGAAAAAGACAGAGGTGACATACTATGTCTAGATGATGACAATAAGGGTGCAAATGATAGCTACATTTACCTGATTGATCCACGCGCTGCTCAACTCGTGGGTTGTATTTGACGACAGCAAGTTTGATGGATTTTACCGTTATCATGAATTCAGAGGGACGTTTGTCTGCTTGAGATCCGTGAAACTGAACTGCTGGTTCTGTATTTTGAGTTTTGCAGTGTTCTGTCTGAAATATAAAAATCGCCGTATTACTATCCAGATCAATATTCACTTAAACATTTGAATGATTTAAGCGTGTTTCTGACAGATGTCAACAGAATGGTAATAAATCAACACTAAAAAAATCCGTAGTATAATGTGGTCCAAGGTTTAAGTGTTGTAAGGTTGGTTTATGTTACACCGTCCGAGGGGCTGGTTGTTTCAGATGAGGGAAGTCCATCTAGTTTTTTGTAAATCAAAAAGAATGAGCCGACGGAGTTTGTTGGTGACAGCCTTAGCCGCTGAAGGTAAAATCTGTTTGTACAGTAAATCTCATCAATTTACGTACATAATCGGTTAATCGGTTGACCAGTTCATAGTAAAAGGGAGTTAAGCCCGGTGTGAGTCGTTTTAGTTGTGCCTCTTCGGGCGTAGTCCAACAGTGTTCCTTAATCTCTTGAGTTAGTCGTCGAATCGTGCAATCAAAATAACTCCCACGACAACAATGCGTACGAATATCAGGAGTAAGCGTCAACTCATTGACGATGAAAAATATGTAATTAACAAATGTTTTTGGTCAAGGCACCTCGTTTTGACTCAGATATTGCAAGTGGACGACCAGATTCAAACATATGTGATGACGTTTCTGTAGGGCTCTAGTTTCTTGATTTGACCCAACTGATGACTGATTGAAAACTGATTGCTTGTACAGTATCTCGCTTTCTTGCATATCTTGAAAGTGAGTTAGGTAAGATACGATTTAGAAGCAACAACTTATTAATGGAATACGTTTCATACCTGCAATTTATCAGCCTATTCCGTTCCATAATTTGGAAACGGGATTGGCCCACCACAAGGACGGTTGGTAAAGAGACACCGATACATCTTCAACTGACCATTCGGGCTGCGAAAGCTAATCTAAGGTATGTTTTAAGTATGCTTTGTCACGCAGTGCTCCAGGCGGTGTGCGTGCACTGGAATATCTGCACCAAAGTAAGACTGAGTTGATCTCAGTTGATCTCTTTGTTGAGTCTCAGCGCTCACTGGACGGTATGTTTCAAAGATAAAATTGGAATAAAGCTGTCTGGAAAAGAGATGCCAAATGTCTTGTTGACAATTAAAAAAAAGTGGGTCACGATACCCATGATAGTGGCTAGGTTATTATCCAGTCGGTCAACTAAAGCAGGGAAAGTTTGCTGACCACTAGTGATAACACACTGGAGTTGCCTGCATGCCTCTCTATCCCTCTGTACAAAAAATGATTCGATGGCCTTGCAACACTTGTTTTTTATTCAGTTCGGTAAAGAACTCTTCATTTCAACTGACTCCGGTGAATCATTTGTGCATTACTACAGGAATATATATATCCTACTATCTCATAAGTATTCATTTCTTAAACCTGACCTGCTTTAGTCCTTTTATTCAGTAATCTACCTTGATTTACCAGTGGCGGCAGTAATGGCTCAAATAAAAATGTCATAGTGTATAGAAAATTATTTTTGCTAGTAATACTGATATATACAATTTAACAGCCCATGTGCACTTCTACGCATGAAAATATATCACAAAAAATCTTTTTACAGTTTATTCCAAGCATTTGCATCCTCTAGAGGTTCATAAGAATCAAGTTTTATCCAAAAGTATGGAGTCCGAAGCACTCAAACTTTAAGAATTTGATGAATGTTTCAATTAGGTTCATAGTCGAAGTTAGCGCGGTTTGAGAAACAACGGACTATGGTTTGTGTTAGAATTCACGTTGGATCAGAGAAAGGGAAGCTACAGCAAACTATTGGGATTAAGCACCAAGTGGTGTTGAAAGTTAATTACCCAAAGGAAGCTAAGCTGCGCAATATTGCATCATTAAAGAGCCTGGTCTACAATGTAACTGGATTTACCAGGGTGCTAAATTACCTGTAACTCCTAATACTTTGGAAGCAGTGATGAAATTCAAGTTTATGAAGTTCTCTCTAATAATGAACAAACGGAAGGCGTCTGCGAGTGGATTTGAACCAGAACCTTTGGCTAACCACAAACGTGCGGCAACACCCAAAATAAAGAGGCCACTGCTCATCACTTCCTTCATATACCTGATTTATCGCGGCCTTCCTCACGTCCTTACCCAATGAGTTATCATGATGTGCCAGTGATTGTCAGTATTAGGGTTCATGTTTGACTTGTGTAACAACCTGAACATACATGTAAGGAATTGATACAACTGACGAAAATCAGTGGACCATCAACATTTATTATGTTTCATTATACCTTCTTCCAGCCTCATACTGATTAACAGAAGTGTACGCAGTATTCAGCTGCAGATGGTTGTATTTTACGTAGTAGTAGCATGAAAAATGTTATCAATACCTGCGAAAGTCAATTTTTTTAATTTGGTCGGACGGACTTGAGTGGAGCAGGTTGTGTTTCAGTAGTTGTAGCTTCATCTATCAAGTCGTTTGTTTTCCTTGAGCATTTTGTGATCTGCTGCTGCCGTTGGTGAGATTGAATGGGTCTGGTTTGTATGACTTTGCAATCCTAGGTCAAGATGCAAGCCGAGTGTGATGCTGTCATTAACCAATAAATCACGGGTTCTCCCGTTTTCGGGTCGCTCTTAGAACATTGTAAAACGTTTGGGGTGTATTTTTCCGTTTTCGGGTAATTATGTGACATAAACCCCGGAAATAGTTTATTTCACGAGCCTGAAGAAGTCACCTTTGACCGCCTAAATACTCGATATATAAAGCCTACAGTTTATTCTCCCCACAAGGTAATAAGACGAAAAAAACATAAATAACCTTATACAGTGGGAGAATGACATAATTATGCTACTCACCCAGAGGCACTGCGTCAAGCTTCGGCATATTCGGTATACACAAGAAAACTCAAGCAGTTGTCGTATGTTTTCAGCCGGCTGATATCGATCCGTGGTTGTTCCATGTTGCTTTAAACCTGGATGTAAAATTTCCCTATGGAAAACTAGATTGCTTCGATAGTCTGAATGTAATCCAAAGGAGCGTTGTCCGTCAGATGCATCCTCGTGCTGTTCGATCTGATTCAGCTTCAGTGGGGCATGTTGAAGGATCGTTGTTCCATTTTGTGCAACATATAGAAGGAAGGCAGGAAACAAAGTGGATTCTATATGTGTATTTCTGGGTTTCCACTCATGCCAGATATGTGGGCTTGCTACAGGCATTGCGTTGGTAAATGTGGCAGCGAAACTGGAGTCTGAAACGGGGCAGCTTCATAAAGGTAAAAGTAAAAATATGGTTGGACGTATAAAAACTTTACTAATTTTGATGGGGTAGCTTAATAGCGGTCAAACTAAAAAATCGAAAATATCTGGTGTATTCATACAACATTGGTTCACAGAGTATCTAGCGCACAATGCCTAATCATTTTAAACCTAATAGAAGACTGATTTGAGTGCATCCTGGCATATGAAGATAATAAAAAACATCATTGTAAAGCACCCAACCGGAGTGCCCTCATATATTTCGCGCTCGTTCCTTAACTACTTATTATAAAGTCTCGCTTTAGAAATATCAAAGAAAACGCTGCCAATATTCCACAGTACCCATTAGCTGTTGATATTTCATCACAGACTTGGTTGGTTTCTTCCAGTACATGTGAACCTCTTTAAGCGACGTCTATATTCATTTGTTAAAATAAGAGCATAGTTAACTCCGACTATGTAGAAGTGTTTGTTATTTGGTGGTCATGTTAGGAAGGCTAACCTTCCGAATGTTCTAACCGCATCAAATAATGTTATGCGAAAGCCCAACCGTTGGCTTCCGAAGGCGCAAAACGCACGAAACATGTTTTCAAGCCCATATTCCTTCCATTCTTTGACTGGAATGTGAAACCTAAGCCAGACAAAATAGTTCGAATAAACAGTTTGAACGTTTCTCCCACCTGAAGCCAAGGATAGACAGTATGTAAGATCATGTTATTCACTGTCCATATGTGATAGGAAAACAAAGTGTCATTTATCGTAATTGGTTACTTCCACTATTTATGGTTGATTGTGTGCTGTGTTGCAGAAATTTATATTAGATTCAGAAGGATATCTCTGCAGCACATTCCGCTTGGCTCGAAAGCCACACTGTATCTTCCACAACTACATAAAAAGTTGTTAGAAAACGTTTGCTTGCCCCAAAATGTATTTACATATCCGCACAAGCGGTGCACAGGTTCGGCTTTCTTAAGCCCTAATTATACTCAAATTTCTTACTCGACCGGAGCGGTTTTCATCATGAATTAGCATCCTTAAATTTTCTGCCTTTTACTCAAACAAAGAATAGCTATTTGCGACAGTTTTTGTTAAGCAGCACTTGCTGCAACGCTATTCGGAAACCCAAAGTCCCCTTACAAGATACATTTTGTGCACTAAACATCACTGTCGCTTGTAACCAAGGATAAAACTTTTCAGCTTTGATTTCTCCTGAGACATAAGTCCACGATGCAATTTTTTTTGAGGATGGGGGAACTGTCAGCCTACGGACTTTGTGTAAAGCGAGCAAAAGATGCCAACTCAACTGAATTTCTTTGGTTAGGTAATATTTAACAAGACTGTCAGCTTTGCGCAGGGAACGTCCCACGATATCCCGATGCACATTACTGAAAGCACAATGTTAACGTTTACAGTTCAGTTTAGAACGAACGGGTGTGATTTGTCATCAACATGATGAAGATCAATCCGTAGGCTTACAAACAGCATGAGGTGGTCTGTGTAAAGATCACAACCATACTTTCTACACATAATTAATTACGTTTTTCCAAATATCTCTCGCGTCTGAATAGGCTATTCTTAAGTTTAAACTGGTACAACTGCCCCTTCATCATGCTAACATCAGACGTTCTCAGTAGGAGAGGGCATTCATTATATATTTCAAACTGGACGTTTTATTCGCATAAGAAGTAGAATTATTTCACCGAACCGGACAGTACAGAATTTCCCAATGAGACAAAAACATTTCAATGGCGGACTTGTATACTTAGCTATTTTGCGAGTGAATGAATGCAATTTATCATGAGTTGATGCAGTGTTATTCTCGGACGACCCTTTGTAAATAGAGACCATTGGGTAATTCCTGATAGCAACTGGGTCTAACTTAATTGATCGTAGGCTAGTGTCATACAGCAGTCATTCCGGGCCTTGTTGCTGTGACCGCTCATCACCTCAAAGCAGAATACTACATCTAAGTTTGCGTGTGTTTTTGTCGGTGAGGACTATTCTGAGAGGGGAGGCAAACCTGCCTGCACCGCATGGTCTAACGTAAACGTCTTTCTTTTAGTTTTGACGAATTTTGTGTAGAACTAAGGCACAGAACAGTAAACCAAGCCAGTAAACAATCGGCGTTTGAGGAAGAATTCAGGGCCAGTGACAGTCGCCATCAACTCAGCAACGCAATGTATGCTTTAAGGAAGGTGAAAAAGCCGTGATGTAAAATGAGACACCTCAACTACACATTCATTGCTGTCTTCTATTGTAGTCTTGAAATTTCTTTATGCTATTTGGGGCAACCGGTAGGTTACGAGGAGAGCGGAACAAAGTCACTTATCAGAGAGAACGAAAACGGTTTATGTAGCAGATGCTTCATACTTACTGTGTTGCATGACATGGGCGCAGCTAGTTCATTTTTAAGAGAGCTTAATAAGAGTTTGGGTGTGAAGGAGACTGTGGAAGTTCCTAATGGCAAAACCGTGAGTTTGGAACGGGTATAGTTGTACGACATAAGCCCGTCGGTAAAACAACCTATTCCATATGCCACTCCTTCAAAAGTTTTCAATAAAGAAGGTCTTTTCCTGGTTACCTAAAACATCAATAAGCTCATTTGTTTTATCTTTACTCTCAACGGTGTCAAAGCAACTTCAGCTGAGTACATCTGTTGATAATAGACAATTTGACAAGTCTACGAAATACATGAACAACAGGTGCTGAGATGTATGGAGGTTCTGGTTCCAATAGAGGTCTAGTCCTGCAAGCAAAATCCATCCTAAAGGTCTGAGACTTTTTCAGGGCTGTATCATCATTTTTGGTAATGTCCAGCAGTACAGAAAGCAATAGTCTCCATGGGGCTTTGTGAACATCTGCATTCCTCTAGCAAACATCGTGTTAATTTTTGCTGTACTACGACCAGTTGAGTTGAACACTAACGACTGCTGTGATTTAGACTTTGCTGTATTCGTTTATTGCTCCAGGGTTCAAATGTAGGACATGCTTCTACCTCCATGAAAGTAAAATTCGCAGCGTAGTTGCTTTGCGTGCGATTTTTTGATTTCTGCCGTCTAAGCCACTAATTGTATTATAATTTTGCTGAGTGTCAGGTTGTGCTTAAAGTCTGGTATGGAATGTGGTAAAACTTATCAAGGCTTCTTAATAGATTTGCGTCAAAACATCAAGACTAATTAAGATGGACTTGAACATCCGCATAAATTCAGAAACGGTTACTGGCGGCAAAACTGAACGAAAATCAGGAACTCCGATGGATTTCTAACAGATCTAGGAGTGGAAAAACTGCAAACTTGACCATAATATCAGAAAGTATCGCGAATGAATAAAAATAAACATTTTCCCGCATTATGTTTATTTGGACGTGCATCACTTGGTCTTTGGGGCAAGTTAAACTGGGAATTCTTTTTTGAATCCGTTTGTTGAACATTCAAAGTAGTCGGCATCAATATCAGTCACTAAAGTTTTACCGCATACGTTTTCGCAGCATAATGTGGAATTACAAATGACAAAATTCCAAAGCGCTGTTTAGAAACAATCGTTAGCCTACTTATGCCAGAAGAAAGGATGTTGAATGCACCACGAATGTACTTTCTATCCATTGGTCAGATGCTGGAACGAAACAATGTACACTGGATTTGGCTGTATTGTGGATTTGGACACCGGTCTATTTTGGGTGAGTCAAGCCATTTAGGCTTGCTGAATGAATGCTGAATAGAACGACAACACACTCAGATGAACTGCAAAAAGTTGGTGCTGAACTTCGTTGCTTATACGAGCATGACCGATATTTGTTTGCGTGCACACGCGTTTTTCTTTGTTAGCATAGATCCCGGAACCCTGTTTTGTCTACAAACTTACGAACCTGCTCAAAGATCTAGACATGAGTTCTGTGGTATTGTATCTTACACCTGATGCATATGGTATGTACAAACGGATGCTCATAGCTTCCCATCCTTGGATTTTGAACATTGCACATCTAACGCTACCGGAGAAGGGGGACAACGAAACCGAATGAGCTTATGCTAGGGCTTGTCACTTGTCTCAAAGGATATTATTGTGGCGACATCCGTAATACATTGAAGATGAGTGGTGGTATGTCCTGTTCGTGTGAGATATATTCGCGCTGCACATCAGCCCCTTATGAACAAACTGTCAAGTGTCCAACCAGTGGCCGGAAGTTTGCGGGTTTGAAGCTCTCTGAATGTCGTGAGATGAGTGCTGAAGATTCTTAACTAGGATGAAAGAGCTGTACAGAGCCGCCTTTTGAAATAGATTGATTTTACTGACAGGATAAAACCATTATTGATTATTACCCGTATCCTGTCATCAACATGTATTATTCCAGAATTATTTGTTTACCATGGTTATATGTTCAGTGAAGTGAAGGGTTTTCTTTAAGATTCAACCGTAAAAGAGATATACAAACAGAGATGCTTTTTATTTGATGTTAAAAGTTCTGTATATTATAAATATCTTACAACGTATGACGTGTAAATTCAAAAAAAGTGAAAGGTGGCTGGATTGAAGTGTCTCCCCAATTGAGACAAGCATGAGAGTGCGGGACTTTTCCATGTTCCTGAAAGCTCAGACTAAACTTCGGCAATTTAAAGATATTTTCGTCTGTCGGCCCAGTTTATTGGATTTTACAGCCGAGCTGGGCAGCAGGTCTGATAAGCCTAATCTATTCAAAGATACTATGCAAGAATGCCAGCGAGGGGAAGTCCGAATTTATAGATAACGATACACTACATTTTTGGTGACATTGTACTATTACTTGTTATTATGTTCAGTATAGTTATGGCTGAGTAATAATGTTTAATGGTCAATAATTATTGATTAAAGATAATTTGTATTATTTCGAAGCAAAAATGCGCCTGCATAGAGTGGATGAATCTAATGCGTCATTGTTTCATTATTGTTGTTAAAAAATAATTTAAAATGCATTTGTTTTTAGAGCGTCACTAGAAGACCAAAGTATTTGCTTTTGATACAAGAAACTGTTAAAAAAACTCAACTAGTTAAATGTCGTCGGTAATTCCTTGCTTTTACAAAAAATGAAATTTTCTTGATTCAGGCTGCAAATGTTTTGTATTTGCAGTGAAAGGCATGTATAGCATTTGCTACCATGATTTATAAAATACCCCAAAGTTTCGTAAAAATTTGGAATGGGGTGTCCACAAATGTGTAGAAGAAGTTGAAGTTGCAGTTTGTCGTGCTTTTAGGGTAATTTTAACGCAAAACCATAGTTAGTCGCCTGAAGTTACCAACCCTTTTGCGGTTTGAAAAATCAAGAAAAACGTCTTGCTTCGTTATGGCAGCTGGATTCTGCAGAAGCCGAAAGTCAAGCTTAATTCAGTAGAAATCAAGTGCACATAATGCAGTTAGCTGACCGATTAAATACAAGTATGAACAGATACAATTTAAATGCATACGAAATTTAAACGTATATATATCGCATGTATAGTTGCACACAAAAATGAATACATATTCAAGTATAAACACGAGTGCGTTAATACAAATACAAATGTAACAGTTAACACGCTAAAGCGGACAAAAACTTGTACGGAACTAATAGACTTGCTTGCAGACTACTTTAAAGACCAACGTACCCTTTATATACAATCCTAAGTGGGATCCTGTTTCGGAGCTGTGAAACCAGCGCGACTGAGCATTCCTCAATGCCAAGGAATTTGAAACCTCCTGTTTTCAATAAAATTGTGAGTAAAAAAGACAACTGGTGCATGTATCGTTCCTTGTGAATCATGAAAATAATAGGCATGTGCATTAGGAGCCTACTGCAACGTTTCAATTTTTATCATACTCAGATTTTACCCCACAAGCAAGCAAGCTATCCTGATGCAACACTAAAGTGGAACTAATTTAGCGAAACGAATTTTTCAGTTTCAAACTTCAAGTGATTTTTCATGAAGACCGTTAAAATGTAGAGTTAATTAATGTGGAACTAAAATATGCCAATGGCTGGAGACAGTACAACAAAGAAATGCTGGCTGTTTCAAATCGAAGTGATTCACAGTATCACATACGTATTGTGCGATGAACGTTCAGTATTCTTGTTCATGCTAGGTTAAGGCGTTAGCTTGTCATTTAAATGAATCAATTTTCCGTTATAACCATTCTGTCAACATTTTTTTTAGCGTCTTTTGGTCTTTGCCGTCATCCAGTGGCTTATTAGGCATGACTTCTTCCAGAGTTTCGGTCCCATATACTACTTAATTCGATGCAAATTTGCATATGTGCTGTTATAGGGAATCGTTTTTAAACCAAGTCAGTGATGACGGGCTGCCTACCTGAAATATAACTGAAACTGCCCTTGGGACTTTTTTGTATATATTTGCTACCAAGAGGCACTCCGATGTTTCACATGAAATTACATGATACAACAAGTTGCAGAAGTGCCTTTCATTACTACTCTTAAGGAGGGTTTTAGATGCGTGTTCCATCCATTTGCACCCTTGTACGGCAGATTATGAAATTTCAAAAAATAAAAGGTCGTGCTTCATATCTTAGAGGTTGATAAATTGGGTGGCTTGGCTGTTTGAGAAATCGAATTTATGTCGCTAGTATGAAGAGTTGCCTGAATGTTTCTTCTGGGAAGTCATCACCCGAGCAGCCATTCAACACCTGGTCGGTCGATATGAGTTACGTGGTTGAACAACAAGTGGCGATGTAATCTGAGTGTTAGTTAATCTCACATTTTGTCAGATGCTCGTGGCAGAAACATTATATACTCTAGTTACACTCGAAACCTGCTGGGTCTGAACAATTTTGAAGGCTTGTGAGATACCCGCTGCAGATGATTCCTCATAAGAAGTAAACAGCAGCAAAGCGCCTCCTGGTTTGTTGGTATACCCTAGCTTCAATTAGAGGATGTAATCTCGCTTGTAAATGCTGGTCAGTTTCCATAGCAACCTCAGATGTGGTCCGTACCGATTACCGTGTTTAACTAGTTGTCTTCAGTGGTTCGGCCTTATTTTGGCATTAAAAAACAAGGAAGTGTAGTCACTTATGGTGTGTTCACTGCATATATTATGCTATCTTCACTTCCAAAGATGTGAGCTTTATTCGAGTTTTGGGCGAAACACGGTAAGTAACTTTTCTGAAGTGGTTACAACAGGATAGCTCAAATAGATGTGCCGTTAAAATAGCAGTTGTGATACACACAGTTGTGCAAGTTTTATCTTAGGTTTCATGTAGGTGATACGCTAATTTCAAGTGTTATGGTCTGTGTTAGCTGAGATGAGGTTGTCAGAAGTTCTTCGAGAAACACCTTTCAACCGAGTAACTTTCGTCAAATGTTCATAAGCATACGTTAGCTAAGTTAATCTCCAAGAAATTGCACGACTGCTTTACTATGTATACTTACATTATCACCATCGCATGCGCTGCTAAAAGCATAGATTTCTTCTCTCACCTATTGGGGTAAAAATAACTCAAGTCACTTTCATTCATCCTGTATGTGGTTAGGTCCAATTCTTAGATAGCTTTGTTCAAAGTTCTGGATGATAGTATGAAAAACTGCACGCATACAGAATTGCACGCATTGCGTGGAAGTGTGATGTTACCAAGTGTGGAGCCTGAAATTGTGGGTGACGCTAGACAAATTTGAATAGTTTCCTAAACTTTGCTACCCAGTCAGCCCTGAATGCACTGTTTCATGTTTTCAAAATGTTTTTATTCATACCCCAGTATGACAAGTCACTCAGAATGAAGAAACTTACCAGGGAGAATGCGGAAATGTGTTATCCAACTTACAACACACAATATGCGCCGAGATCCAAACCGATCCAATTTATAAGCGCATTTTACGTGTCGACTCTGGAATTTACCCCAGAACAGCCAGCTACCAGTAGGTTACTAGTCCAGTAAATCCGCCTTCACTTGAAGTATTGATTTGTCCGCTTCTACGTTGCACTGAGGTATATATTTGATAGCCTAGTATTACGGCTGTTGTTAGTGGCATGGTGATTTTTTAGACGGGATGCGTTTGACTGGTTAAAAAATTGTATCTGTCGAATGAGATTTAGGTAACGGAAAAAGCAGTGCGGCCCAAAGTACCGTGAATTGTGTATTGGGTTTCAGATTGGAGAAGAAATTTTACACCTTTATATAATGCCAAATGTACAGAATAGCCTGAAATGTTTACCTAGATGAAATTTATGATAACGCTAAATGGATCGTCCAATGGCTTTCCGATTTTATTGCTATATATGACGAGGTTATTCACGAAAAAATTATATAAGTCATCCTATCGGTAGTTCCCACCGAATGACGGAATAATTTCTAAAACGGAATATCAACGTATATAAGATCATGTGACATGCTTAGCATTGTTGTTGTAGGCCTGGTTGAACGCTGTTATACAGATCCATGTATACTTCAATGATGCCATATTTTAATTATACAAGAGTCGGTCTATTACGTGTCGCATTCGGCCGTTAAAACCAGGTTAGTGCACGTCAGAAAATGCAAGTAAAGTTTTCCGGCGCTGCACGCATGGATCATGCCCCCCAACTTTGTAACTATTTTTTGCTCAATGTAGTATTTACTTCAAGCTTCATGCTTCTTACCAGGATGCCGCTTGAGCATCTCTTTCAAGTCCATTCTCGTTGTGCAACACAACAGATTCCCAAGTAACGGTGACACTTGTGGTGGTGGGCCATAATGTTGTGTCAACCACCCATTGCGCATAGAAGCACCATTCACAAGTACTATTTTTCATAGTAAGCTCTCTCAGTTCATGGAACCATAAGCTTTCTGCCGAGGCAGAACAGAGCAAACAGTTGTACTCTCAATGTCAGCAGCAAAAAAACCGGCGGGACCACAGAGCGCACAGTCCACAGGAAGTAAACCTGAACGGGTTTGTATATTCTGTTTGATAGCTATGTTTTGTTGAAACATGATGACAACGTATTTAGATACTTCATCAAGAGAGCAATTAAGATATGCTCCTTAACCTGCTCACAGGAGGCACTAAAGTGCTTGGAACGCAAATTCTTAAGAAGGGATATACTGAAATGTTCGTACTGAAAAATGTGCAATCAGTAAAGTGCTATCGAAACAATGCTTAGTTTAGAAGAAACCCGTCTGCCGAAGGCTCCTATTTAAAAGTACTAGGTTGCTGATCTAGTTACTAGAAGGTTTAGAAACTCTTCTGATGCAAAATACCTGGCCGATAATCTTTGCTTGAGCTTCAGTTCCAGCCTTACCATAGGGTTCCGTTTGAAGGACAGAGTATCGAGTTTCTGTATGCACTCATTTGCATGTTCGTACAGAGCATCGTAAATTGGTCCTACAACAAGGCGCTGTCATATAAAATGCGAGAACACAAGCTCGTGTCTCTTTCTGCAAGAAACTGGGCTAAAGTGCAGTTGCACCGCATCTTGCTGAAACCGGCCATGTTATAGACAAAGAGCACACCTTTGATATCATTTACTGGGCAAATCTGAACCGTTCACGGCTGGTACGATTTGGACTATTGTCGACTGCAGAGGCTTGAATCGTAAGTTTGCGTCTAGAGGAAACTTTTGCAACCTTTAAACTTAAGCTGGCCCATAGGAAATTTGGTCCCACAAACTTCTCTGTAATTGAAGTCATTCACCTGATTCCGTGACTCATTTACTAGTGTATTTCTCGTTCAACTCCCCCCTTCTCCTTATTTTTTTCACTAAAGTGTATGTATCCTTGATTTTCACATAAACTTTCTACGTGATTCCTGATGTCACAACTATGTGATTTATTAGTCAAGGGGAACAATAGCGGAAACAAAGCTTTGTATGCGTGAAGAATTTTCATAAGCTTTGTGCAGCACATATTCGCAATAGGCCACAGCACTTTGACCACAAAACAAATGAGCTAATTTCAACAGACTGCAACTTTTGTAGGATCTTTTTACTGCACTTCACGATGCTTGAGTATTGTTTTGTAGTTTCCTGCGTCTATTTATGTAGACAGACCCACTCGAATATTCATACAAGTAAACTGGAGGGGGACGTAACAATGGGGACTAATGTAGACAGCCCAGCAGTTTTCCAAGACAGGCAAAAAATTTTCGTCTGAATAGCTAAGTGCACTCGGGGTGTGTTGCTGCGGAGTATCATCTTGTTGATAAAGTCCAGTGCCGTTGTGACTCCTCTGCATTGGTTTTAAAAGAAGTGGGCTGATGCCTCAGTCCAGAAGGTTCACAATTAGGAATAACTGAAATATTGACCGATAAACTGAGACAAAAATTATTCACCGGCTCGGTGGCAAAATGGGTGACGAAAATAGCCACTTTGAACGCGGCAGTCTCCGCGTCATATAGTACACAAAACACCACGTTTGAACGTGTACTTTGGAAATGTTTGGCACCGGAAGTTTGTAACAGCCCTTGAGATCTTCAGAGGCAGATTGTGGCTTGTGCACACCAGTATATTTGTAAGTAACGTGACGTCTTTCCGGACTGATGGTGTGTCGTCGAGCTAGACAGGACTGTGGCATAAGTTTAATGAATACTTTCATTTCACTTTACAAGTGTTTTACCACCCCGTTTATTTGCACTATTGTTTAGCGGCCTACTTGTACGCTTGGCACATCGTGTATTTGTGTTGGAAATTCTGAATGAAGATTTTGTCCAAATTACAATAAGCAGTGCTTAAAATATTGGAAGTCAAAGTATTTTTCGTTAGCACGCTCACATTTGTGTGTGGATCTAGTGTTCCACACTTCAAGGGTTTTCACATGGCGTTATTTTGACATGTCCATCAAAAGTTACGGGTCTTTCTAGATGTCAAGCTTATACTGATTTGTGAACCTGGAAAGTTCCAAATTGTTTTCCACTTTCACTGTTTTCACTTTCACTTCCAGATACGCACACTAGACTTTGTAAAAAGGTGTTTGAAAATAACCATAGAAAGTGTTATCAATTTTAAGTTACATCATACAAACTACTTAGAACAGCGTGCAAAATCAAAATCTATTAGGAAAACCTTTTTACTCAACATCCGTTAGCGAACAGTTTTCAGGGCCAACTTGTGGAAGTTGAATGGTGCATGTTTCTACCACTGACACTGATGCAACCTTTGGTACCTTCATAATTAGTGTAAATAAGGGTTAAATAATAACGCATTGGCTTTTTGGAAGAACATGTACTTTCTATACATATATACATTTATATATATATGGAGAATAAAACCATCACCTCTAAGGTTCGTACAAAAAATAGATAGATAGATAGAAAATAGATTGTTGCAATACATTTATACTTTCTGCTCTTGGAGTGAGATCAAATGACTTCAGATGCAAAAAAATGACACTGGACATCAATTTTACATTTGCTTAGTGATGATGAAGGACGTTTCGCGTTCTTCGCGCAGTCCGTTTGCAGGCCCGTAGGGTCCAGTGGTCTTCCTGCGATCTGTCTTTGCCTGTCATGCCCATGGGATATAGAGTACGTATGCTAATTTAACTTATTCATCGTTGCTGTGTGTAATTTCTGTTTTGGTGGAAGTCCGCAACAGAAACTCACGATAAGACTTCAAAACGAGGGTTCACTGCTGTACTTCGGTTTAAGCGCATTTGAGAAAATTTCGTTTTGTTATTTTTAACTGTTTTTATTTCCACATGAGTAACTCTCAAAATAGCGTGCTTGGTATATCATAGTTGACAACAACTTAACGGCTATGTTACAGTGCATTTTACGCTAAGGCAGATATGTGGGCCAGAATAAGGAATTTGGGGAGGCAGTTATGTTCGGCTAACTATATTTCCAGACATCTTTCAAGGCGCAAGCGATTAATGAATTTTAATTAATACAGTTTCAATGCAAAAAACAGACGCGAAGACTTGAAACGCAAATAGTTCACAGAAAAATTTCAAGGGAAGGAGTATGCTGTGACAAGCAAACATTTATCATTCTATTAGGCAGAATAACGGCAGTAAATTAAACATCAAAGTATGCCCTATTAGGCTGTTTTTGTAAGAAAGTCGTTAGGCAAACGGCTATGGTTTCGAATGTCTTCTTGCTTATAAAGCTCTTTGCAAAAAGATCCGACCTTATCGCGGTGTGGTGGGTTATCTACTCATGTGATTTACTGGACTACACTAGGGTGAGGGGTTGTTCACCCGCAGGGTTTCTCATATCAGACCAGTTAGTGCATAGAAATCTGACGAATACAGTCTTCTGGTCCCTTAGGTTGGGGATTGAGCAGTTATGGTGACTCGTCCCTTAAAAAACCCACCCTAATGGGGTAGTATGAGAGCACTCATCAGTTGCATAGCACTCAGGGTTTTGAGCCAAATGCTTCGGTTGAGGACTCTAATCAACATCTTGTCTAGGTATTGGCACAACATCCCAGCCCGCGTACAAGCCCGCGGAAAAAATAGTATCATGCACATTAGACGTCGCTTTGTATCACCAGACAGGTGGCCTTAGTTACTGCGTACAGCAGGGTGGGTAAGCGAAAACATGCTACTGCTGACACCTCTCTTCTTACACTTTCAAGTTCTCCGTCTTCTATCCTACCTCACCCAAATCTAAATACTCTCTTCTCAGATCCAAGCACAAGGACTTTGTTCACCCTACATCACACTCAGCTGCAATCTCTGTCTTCTGACTTCTCCTGGTCCACTGCAACCACTGCTCAACTCACCGCATCATCCGACGCCAGACAACTGCGAGTGCTCTTGCAGACCGAGATGCTTGGTGAAGCATAAAGGCCAAAGAAATTGAGCAGACAAGAAGCGCTGGAAACGTCTGCAACCTGCTCCACTTGATTTTTTCGACTGGTCCTTGGAAGCCTCTTGTTGGCGAAACTATAAGGGATCACGATGGCTCTCTGATATTTAGCATAGGAGAACGTTTAGACGGCTGGCACAATATTTTTAACAGCAATTTTAAAGCCCGATTAGTGTTTCATAATTTACGTCAATTTTGGAGTCAAAAGGACATAGCACTGAATTTCAAAGATCACATAAACCAGGTACATAAATCGTATATTGTTTCATTGTTCCAAGTCATGCGCCCTGCGGACAGATATTGCGAGGTACCTTCAGGTTTTTGACCGCTGATGTCTTAAAAACTTGGTGCTATCGGTTAATGTTCACGAATTCATAACGAGACCTCTGGAAAACGAGTATTTGCTTGCGCAGCACTAACATCAGTCGTGGAGATCAACCAGCACCACAGCTGCATTGGCTCGGCGGTATGCAACGTTTGCGGAAGCATCGTTTACCAAGAGGAACTTTGTTCCCGTTGTCTCTTCTAGGATAATGCCAACCGTTGGGGAGTGAGAAAGAGACTGTGAAAAGCATACGTGTTGTTGTTTCGGTTCGCTTTTCAGCTTTGTAACCTCCTGCACTTGTCCGGAAACACCGTAAGAAAAGGAGGCTGATCGATGCTGTTGGCGTTCTTGCCGTCAGTCTCTTTCCAGACTGTCTTATTGAGCTCTTAGATGCTTAAGCACCTAAGGATTCTTATCGTGAGCATATATTTAGTTCTCTATTCTACGCACTTTTTCCGTCATTTCATTATAAGTCTTTGAATATAATTAGATAAATGGTTGCACGCGGGTGAAGCGTTAGTATTAACACCGATATTGTTGTCCGTGACGATGATGAGTGCTGATGAACTCCAGATCTTTGGATTTTGTTCCACGGGAGGTATCCTGTACTGTTGCAGATAAACTTATCTGAGTATCGGCTTCCCGTTAAGCTTCTTGTAAAAAACCTCAGTTCAATATCCAGGCTTTCTCGAACGAACGGGAATTAACGCCAACGCCGCTATTGAACTTTCCTTAAGTTTACTAGATTATGTTATTTTACTGGATACCCCATCATGCAGAGTTCTCGGTGATGTGTTCGTAATGCGATATGTAGAAAATGAAAGATTTGTCATGTTTAACATTCAAATAGAATCTGAGTGCGGAATGTGCCAAGTTGAAAGATCCAAGGATCGTAACGTTCCGGTCAGAGTGGAAACGGATAATGAAAATGTCGGCGATAGGATAATAGCTACCCAGACACCCGGAGCAAAACAGGATGTTTATTCTAGCTCAAAAAATATCAGCGCGAGTGCTTGCCCATGGCTCCTTCAGCATAATGGTCTAGATAGACAACATCTGCGCATTATTGTGCTTTATGGGCGCAAATTTTTCGAATCATCTAAGGGGGTGGGTAAAATATTGGGCTAGCATTGGACGTAACGTTTAATTTGGAAGGTTGTTCTATAAAAGAAGTTAGTAAGATAGGTCTAAGTTTGTGGTGTTTGTGGTGTGCTGTTTGTGTGGCACACAGCAGACTAAAGTGTTTAGCCTCTTCGGAGTCTATAGTGTGTTAATGTCTGGTTGGTTTTCCTCTGGTCGCTGTGCAACTGCACGATAAGCTTTTATCACGTCATAACTGGGGAGTGATGGGTGGGTTTGGAAGTAATCACATTCGATATAGAAGATCTAAGGTGTATGGTGACTACCAGCAGTTGCATGCGTCATTGCTATTATAAAATTTTTTTGTCAACTGAAAGACTAAAATTATCCCGGAACGAGTCTTTGCTAAACCTAGGTTTCTCCTGAGACTCGGGCCTTGCCAAGAATTCTGCATTCGGCAATCATTTTATGGGGCAACTCTTATCTTATAAAACCCATTGAGATAAACAATTATCACGAGCTTTTTTGTAAACAAATTCTTTTGGGCGGCTCTGGACAAACTAGGGATAATTGGAACCAGGCGGCAAACTACATCGACCTCCCAAGAAATTTTGCCAGTACTTTTACTTCATGACACGAAATAAACACAAGGTCTCCGAATTTTGACAAACTGCTGTAAGGATATTTGAAAACATTTCCGGAAAATGTCCGGGGAATGGAACCAATCTGTGCTGAAAAGCCGAGAACCACTGCCGTGGCTCTTTATCCTTGCTGAGAATCATCGACAGAGCGTCTCCGAGACACTAGGGAGTTTCATGAGACCCTGCTTGTTGTCTTGTGGAGCAACCAATATTTTCTACCGTACTGTAACAGTTCCATTGCTCTTTCTTGGTTTCCTTAAAGACTAGAATGCTCATTCTCTTGCCACTGTCTTACATCCTTTAAACTTTGAAACACTTCCTAGGTTCCTTTAGCAACTGGTTTAGACCATTCGTCGGCATCCGTCCACGTAAGTCATTTCGAGGCAAGAGTGTAAAGACATTTAGATGACTCAATTGGTTTAGTGCGAGGGTTGTTCGGAAGTGTCATCTTACTGATCATATGGTAGTCTGAACCGCTGTCATAGTTTGGCATCTTGTGCAGCTTGATTGGACGCGGAGTCTCAGCGAAAGCAGAGTTTTGTCTTGATATACATAGGGGGCCTTCAAAACTACACGGTTGCTATGGCATGAAAGTTTGACAATGGCCCTAAGCTTACTGCATAATAAATGAATTTTTTCGTCTTAACCAACTGCTGAACTTGTCTGTTTGGGCCTGTGGAGATTGCGGAGGTTAGCATTATTTGACTTGTGTTATGCGTCAATAGTTGTGCGGCTATTTTGGGCTTTGTGATGTCATACATGGTTCGAGCTTATGCCAAAGTACCAAGGTGAACGTCAGAGGGTGAACTAACTCATAATTGCAAACGGACGTCATGAATTTTCGACGCCCTTCTATTGCGTGCTGTCCATGATATGGTGCTTATGTAAAAGTACAGTTTTGGTTGATCAGCAACTAGGGTTTCAAAAGTGAGTGTTATTAGAACTCCTCCGGAAACTCCTTGGAACACATTTAAATATAAGTTCTCCGTTGGCATATTTTTGCGTACGATACCGACAAAAATTGCGCTAGGAAAAATGGTGGTCACATTATTGTCGGGGGCAGTAGTGAAGCACATTTCTGTATTAAGTAATGGCAGCAGAAACAACTGAAACAGCGTTCTGTTCTAGACTCAGTCATTAGTCCATTCTAAAGGCATGCAATATGATAGTCTTTATGTTATTGTTTCTCGTAGGTATTAAAAATAATTGCTCAGCAAACTTTTCATTTTCGGTGTCCGATACCGGTGTGTTACTCACCATACACGTTGGTCAAGTTGCAAACCATCCTGATTAGTGATCCCCACCGAACTTCCGAGACTGGATGGCCGTCCGCGTTTGTTATAGCGAATTCGACGGCTGGTATTGGTTCACTGGATTGAAAGTGCGAGTGCAGGTACCATTCTGAGTTTTGCCTGTGATAAAAAATGATGTGCGTTCAATGCGATTCTGAGATACATAGCAAAACATCATCTGTAAATGACACGCCTGCTGTGGGAGCATTTCTTGTAGTGGCTGAAGCTAGGAAAACGTTGTAATTGCAAAATGAATGCCGAGTGTAAGCGGCAATCATTTTTTTATACAATCTAAGGTTAAAAGTGTTGGCAAGAGCGCCAAGCTACAAAAGTTGTCCTGTAGACATGATAAATATCAGTCAAATTGGGCATAAAGTGCAGTAGGCTGCGTTTTAATGGCAAGGTATATCATAGGTTGAAATCTGCTGAGTGCAACGTTTTTGAGTAATATGTTGTAAACATTTTAAAACACTTGAGCTCCCGGGTTATTCCTAATGTCGACATTTCAACGGAGTCGAATTCGCCTTTCAAACAAAGTCGGTGAAGAATTTATTTTTGGTGCAAGGTTGTGCGAAAAAGTCAAAGCTAGATGGGTGCCGTGTAGAGACGAATCATAGATGACACCTCAAAATTGGATGAATTAGTACAAAATAATTTGCCACAAAGATGGAAAAAATGAGAACTTGTGTTAGTGAGCTATTATACAGCAAACATCCAAATATAGAAAGGATAGTTCACGTTGCGTTTGTTCACCAGTGGAAAATAAGTTTTCATTTTATCTGCAGTAAGCAGAGATGACAATACATGGGCCACATGCATGCAGAAAATTGTATTTTCGATAGAAAAAGGTGTTTTGAATCGATCACTAACTTTGGATGACAGCAGATAGGAATAAGTGCTTTTACACTGATGAAAATAACATTAGTTTCACCTAATTCCTCAGGCGAACTTCTTTACCAGCAGCGTTCATTGTGTTGGAAGTACTACTGGATGTTGGAAATTGGAGATAATCACAACGGTATTATCATCTAAGGTGGATCAACTTTGAGGAAGGTGTTTTATGGTTTCTTACTATGTGTGGACTCTCCGAAGGTAATGTATCAAGTTTGTTAGGCTACCGTTTTGTAAAGAAGTACACAGATAACCCTGAGAGCAGCAGGTTGCAATGCCTAAACGTTAGAACATAAGCTTCACTCCCGTGTGTTCCAAGTAAACGGATATGCGACGGCATTCTGACTTAGCATGGAATATAGCTTAGCTGGACTTCATCAAAAATGTTATTATCAGTCCCCTCGTAGCATACCACTGATACGCTGAACACCGATTGTCCGCATCGAAATGGTTTACGAGCCAACAGTTTGTATTGAACAATAATGGTCAGATCAGAAAGGAAATTCGGCCAACAAGTTGGCTGTGACATGTGCTACGCTCCACGCAATACACAACAGAGGGCCACAGAAAAGAAAACAAAGCTTCATCTGACAACTACATGGGTGCAATTCACTGAACTGCCCGGATAAGCCCCTGGAACGAGCTCTAATCTAACACCTGAGCTGATGTGATCGTCTCGCACATCCACAAAGAACAGCGTGGATTCCGGTCTCGTCGTGGCATAATACAATTGATCGACAGCCTCAGGAAAAGTCCCGCTAAATCACCAGCCGCTCTATAATTTACCCATGGATTTCATAAATGCCTCTGTCTGCATCAGTTGAGAAGTTATTTCAATGCACGACTGTTCGATCAAATTCGTCAACCTCATCCGAAGACTGCGCGATGTGATTAGAACGTACGTACAAACGAATGGATCAACTTCAAATGATTTTGAGATCCTCACTGGCATGAACCAGGGTTTCGTCCTTGCCAACACGCAGTCCCGCCTGTGCCAGATGGGGTCCCCAAAATTCCGCCACGTGCCATGAATTAAACTGCGTTCCTGGAATGCTGAGCAAACGTCTGTTACCTCAGAGGCATAGTATCTACAGACTTGACCGTGGATGATGAGTTAAAACGCCGCGTCCCTTAGGCTAATATAGCTTGCGTCAAAATCGAGAAGTGGGTCCGAGGGAGCCTAAGCCTGCGACTGCAGCCCATGCTACACGTTTGCAGGGCGATGGTTCTATCTTTCCTCTCGTGAGCAAGTGAAACACTATATGGAGTTACAAATTTAGACACAATGGGTTTTCACCTTTAATTCCTAAGGACTGAACGGATGCCGAATAATGGAATGTCCTGATATATACGCCCATATAGAACGGAGGCCACAATCGCATTTATCTCTCCAGAATACATGAGACATATTTGCCGAATGAATAAAATTAATGACCAGGTTCCGCACGGTCTGTTCAGTGCAAAAAACGTAAACCTGGCAGGCAAAAGCTTTTCTAACATGGGTCTTGCGAACTGAAAAGTCGGAGCACAAAACATGGCCAATGAGAGGAATCAGTTCGAAATGAGGTTTGTAAACTTATTGGTCGTCAACATCAAGTCAGAGAGCCGCAGCCCTTAAGAGGCGATGGTATCAACGGAACTGCTTAACCCGGAGACCAAACAAGTTGGATTTACAGCAACTGCAGCCTCTCTGTATTGGCCGTCCACTGGCAGATACAGTGTAACGTCAGCGAATCTTCGGGGAATAAAATAGTTTCAACAGGTCTGCCTTAACTCTATGAGCTTACTGAATAAGTAGGCCTGAGACGGCTAAAGTGGTAAGCTTTCGTGTCCATCGCCGTACAAATACGAAAATAAATCAGCACACTGGGCGATTCGGCATGCAAAGTTTGCGATGGTGCCAGAAGCAAATTTCATGAATCTTCATCGTTTGGACGGAATCAAATCTAATCATGATTACTCACTTAACGGCGTGTGGGATGCATCCTAAGTTCGGCTTATTAACAATACAACTACCAGACTCTTGGTCAGAATTAATGCATATTCGACTTAGAGCAAACAGCATGTGACATTCGTTTAATATCATGGGTCAGTCAAAGGAAAGATCTTAGTCAAACGAGACGAAAGGCGAAACAAAGATGCCCGATGATGGAGAGATACTGTAAGTGATATTTCTAATATTCTTGCCTTGGAGTATGACGCTGGGACGCGCAAGGCAAAGGGAACCTGGGTTTTTATGGATCTGAATGTTCTTGCACACTGGTGCTGTGTGGTTCGACGGTCGATTATATCAAAGTGCAACGGGGAAGCTTAATCTATTTACCGTAGGGTTGGATCGGTTTAAATGTAGCAAGATATTTTGTGCCCTTTACATCCAGAAGCAGACAAAATCACCGAGGATCAGAAAACCGTGATATTCGGTAGCCAAACAAGGGAATGCAAAGATGCATTGCCTCCAACTGGGAAACTACGTAATTATAAAACAGTTGGACATAGATGAAATCAACGAGAACAACACCATCCAAAGGGCACACAGCCCTTGAGCTGAAGACTATAATACCACTAGCATTGGTAAAACTAAGTTGACTAACCAAGGAAGGTTAAAAGGCACAGAGTCTGGTCTAAAGCACTGTAGGTTAGTCGACGAGGACAATGAACAACACGTTCAATATCCTGTTCATTAGACTGAGTGATCATCTCTTCTTCATGGGTGATTACAACATGGGATTATAACGATAAACGTGGGCTTACAAGTTCACCGAATCATATGGCAACGAGAAGACTGGGCTAAGAGTGAGAGCGGCGTCAGGACGGTTGAAATTAACAATAGTGGATATTTAAAAGTATATATAAAATGGTGTCAAGCCTGGCTGTATTATTTGAGTCTTTCCTGGTTGATAAGAGCACAGGATTTGCAGTGTGGGTACCAGACTTTCGAACCACATAGCCAGAATAAAGAACGAATGGCAACCTTGGGGAAGAAACCAAATCCTATGAAAACTGGCGATAATAAAAGGAACCCTTGGGAAAATGCGCTCACCAAAAAATGCCGGAATGAAGACATAATGGCAGCGTTGATGGAACATTTTTTAAAAACACTAAAACGTCAAGCCAGAGGGTTGAACTGTTGTGGACATTGTCTTAAAGTTTTGCAAAAACGGACCTTTTCAATTCAACTGCGGCGGTTAAAATTTGAAGGTCGGTGGTCGAACGGCAAAACAGAATAACGTGCTAGAACGGTTTTTAGCCAAACTGTCCAAACTGGGTAAATCGACGTTGGAAAATGAAGTTTTTCACCCTTTCTGAACATCAGGGGGAACTGAAAGTACACTGCAGGAGTTCAGGGACACTAAAGATGACGGAAGATTGGCAGAAAATACGAATATCTTTGCGCTACTGGAAAAACGGTGGTGCTCTTATCGTTCAGCCGGTTAGGCGGTGATATCTGAAACACAATATTCTTGGAAAGTACTGTGGGTCCTAAAGCGGACGCATCAGGGCAGCTTCATCTGAAACGGCAACAGTCCTCAGACATTTTGATGTTGGCCAATTTCAAAAGGATTCAAAAACTTGGCTTGCCCAGAATTGGCTCTCAGAATTGTCAAATATCTTCGCTCCTGAATCAAGTCCCAGGTACTTCGGCCAGAGCTGGTGCAGGGGCATTGCAAAGATTTTACCTGGCTCCCTCGTCGAGCAAATCATGTCCTGCTGCAACTTTCATGAGTCTATCGTGGTCCAAACCACAACGTACCGGTCCACTACTGTCTGGATAATGGTCTGTTCAACCCTAGACAAAGACCTGTATCGGGCCTTTTGCAAATCACTGCTTTGTTAACACATTTGTAGGCGTGGCTGCAACGAATGTCCACAGAGTTTTTCTCCGAAGAATCTCACTTTGGTACACATATTGAAGGCTACCCACTTCCTGCTGAATATACCCCTTAAATAAGGCATGGTAATGGTAGTACTATGGAAAGGTTTCGGTTTTTCGCCGAAACTTGCGGAAACCGACAAATAATATCAACCTCTTGGGGTACAGAAATTAAGGCTAGTGATCCTTTTTGTGCTATAACGCCTTTGCCAGCTAGTTTCCATGCTCAGTATTTTTTGTCTTTGCTTGCAAATCTTGTTCTCTGGGGTTCACAACAGACAGGACTGGGGGCTCTAAACTTGCCTCCCAAATAATCACTTCCGGTCGGTCTGAACGAGATAGCACAGTGAATTCAGAACCGTTGTCCGAAAAAGTCTGTTTAGGTTATGCGTAGTACGTGACACACCTTGGCAGAGAAATGTTACAGTGACAAACTCATTCCCGCGTTTAACAGATTCATCTTGTATCTTGTAGTCCTCACCGCTGACAGTACTAGATTATCTCTGCTGTTTGGTATGCACGGGGATCAGTCACGGTGGACTAAAAGGCATTTTCATGTACATCAACGTTCTACTTCCATCGCATTCAAGGGGTAAGACATAAGATTATTTATACCTATTAGATAGTATTTTTCCTTAAAGATGTTTCACACCGTCGCCACTAAGAAAAGACCACATCTGATCCGTAATTTTCCCACGACTGCATCGCGAATGCATGCCCATATTCCACCCTCGACAACCGCAATGGGCAATTCGAGTGTATGACTCATTTTTCGACATTTAGGATGCCGTTAGCCATGACATGCTGATGAATGGATATCCACGTACACTGCTGATCTGATTAGGAAGACAACTTAATTCGTAATCCGAAACAAAAGTCACAAAATGTGTCCATGCATTTACCTCAAGTCACAATAAACTGGGGGCATGGAACATGGAGCTTTTATGGTCTAAAGCACCAATCTGCAAGGTTGCTGTGATAATTTTAACCATCCTTGTGTGAACAAAATGTACAATTCAACAACCATTTAATGAGTGTTTATTACCAACGTTATGTGTTTGTGTTCACGTTAGTCAGTAGATAACTTTTCCACCGGCAACCTACAGAGCATAGGCTGATGTGTCATATCGACCACATTGGGGGTATTTAGAAAAATGGTCCTATAGAAAATAGCATAGTACAAAACAAATTTATACGTATGGGTCGGAAAATAAGTAAAAAGACAAATTTGCAGATCGAGGTAAATTGCTGTTTGAACGCAATCCGCATCTTTGGAATGTTTACAGTTGTTAAAAAAACCATCGAAGTACAAAAGAACAGGCTTCATCCAGTGTATCATGAGACTTTCCCTGACATCCTACATAGTTCTGTTCAACACCCAAAAAAGCTGATCCGATCTAGATCAAATGCATCGGAAAACTCAGGACAAATTTTGGTGAATTGACACATTATTCCAACACGCGTAGAGATTTCTGAAAATTACACTGACGTCAGAATAGTGGAGAGAAAAAAGCTCAGGTTCAAGATGTAGCAAATTTAGAGTTAAGGTGATTCAAGAGGAAACATCAATATAACGATTTTCCTGAACACAGAATGAGTTGAATTGTTTGATGGAGGCTGTGGATGTATAGACCTCTTTTTGAATTAGGTTTGTCGGTGATAAGTAGTTTGATAAGATGTTTCATTATGTTTTTCTCATATTCCTAACCATCTGAATTGTTCAATTCAGCAGCATCAGATAAGAATCGTGTGGATTCTGAACGGGTTTGATAAATGGGGAAATCATAATTTTGAAATTAACTGTTCAAGATGTATTTCTTTTGCTTGTGCCTCATCTGTAACCCTGAACTAAAACTCACTGCTTACGTGCTATGGGATATCCTTAGACTAGACCAACGCAGTCAGATGGGCGAGGGAGGATTCAAAAAATGGGTCTTTTTGTGGACTTTGCCACTTAGCACACATTCAGGTCTACTTGGAGTTTTATTGTTAGATTCATTCCGTCACGCTGCTTTGAAAATGTGGATTCCGGGAAAACATAGAGATAATAAGTATATTGGAAGGTTGTTGTCAACTAACTTAACATAGAGCATACTCAGGGTAGATGTGAAGAAAACCGTTTTCCATAGCAAATATTTGAAACCACCCCCAATTAGACATTGGCTGAGACAGCCACACGAGTGTCTGCAAGTTTTGCATCTAACAAATATTTAAATCCATGAAAAATCTACAGCCAACCACATATGCAACTTCAAAACACTTGCTGGTTACTGGTTCATTCATGGAGGTCGTCGTAGTAGGGTCGTTTGATTACGAATAAATACATAATTGAGTAATATCCCGACAAATTATTCATATAAGCAAGACCGAGAAAATAGATCTCTCAAACCCACAGACGACTTTTATGATAATGTTAAGACAGTGGAATCTCGGATCTCACACGAGGTCGTAAACGTGTGCAAAATCATGAATTGGAAGACATGGATTCGAAAATAAAATCGTTTTAGCAGTTTTACGTGAGTGTCCCACACCTTTTACAGTAGCAACTAGTTAGTTTGAGAGTTTTGGTGTTTGAGTTATATTTAGCATGTTTTTACTGAGTAATGCATGATTCTGAACACCATAGTACTAGAAATCAGCATTTGGTTAATTGCAGCCGAATATTCACAAGTACTTGTGCGTCACCTGTTTAATCGGATGGATTGAGGAATATGGTTTCTAATTTGGCATTACAAATGGTCACGTTGGCTTTTTCAGCTGAGTGTGTCGTTTTATGTGTTGGTTGGGAGAAAGGTTTTGAAACGCTTGGGGTGAAATAGCTAGATTGTATACGCTACCGTGGCTCTGGTTGCTTGGTTTATTTGTACAGTGGTTTCGTACTCAAACTGAGTGAATCACGTTAGCTGAAACGTTATAACATGCTGAGGTCCATGCATAAATATGTTGCCTAAAACCTTAGTTCCAGTCAACTTTTAGAATTGGAGTAACCGATGAAGAAGAGGAACGAACTTATTGCAGACTTATACTTTATCACTAAACCTTTAGACCGAGGATATGAAAATTTTTCCACTTTCTCAGTGTCATCCTACGCCTGAGGCTTTGTTAATTAATATTAGCCTAAGGAATGCGTGTGACGTTTATCAGCACTTGTCAATACAGCAATTCAGGTCTAGTGAGAACCTAGTTGCTGTTCAAACCAACGTATGAATTTTGAGCGTCGTGAGAATATTTGTTCATCTTTGACTTAGCGATCCGTGAAATTCGTAACAAATATCCTTGTCATAGAACACATGACCTGAACGACTAATCCCGACTGTTCAGATTTACGATAGCCAAGTCAACAATGCCTAACATAAATCCATTTAATAAGTCAAGTAAATTCGTCACCATGAACTGTCCTAAATTGCTTCGTGTTTTTGCTCCTATTATGATTAAAAAATAACTTACCTCCTTTGAATGAGATGAGAGTCAACTTTTGTACCTTTGTTTTCAGCTGAGCACGACCAGGGGAGTTCTTGTACGTGATCATTAGTTTTGCCTTCTTCGTGTTTGAATAAAAGAACGGAGCCCTGATATGTTGTAGTGGTCTAAATAGCACAAAAAACAAGTTATGTTAGAACGTTTGCTTGTCAAAGTAAAGAGCGGTATTGTCTTAGTATTTTTTAGGCCAAATAAATTTGCAAATTAGAAATCTCATCATTTTAACACTCTGAGAGCAGTTGACTTTTCCAGTGTAGAAATATATGGTTCCATTTAACAGTAAACTGCAAGTGAACATAGCGCATTTTTCTTTGAGACTTTAGGATAAGTTTCCCCCCATTGGGCGCTTATTTCTGGTAATTAATTTGGCCATCCGCTGCAAGCTGAGAATTTCAAAATCCGTCCGCGTAGCAGGCTTGAAAAGGAACCACTAGCTATATTTTTCGACCAAGCTTCGATTTCCAGATTTTTCAAAGATCATTGCCTGCTCCCTCAGAGTTCTCGTTTTTAATGTTTTCTCTCAAAGTTTCTAACCACTCTCGCAGGCGAACAAAAAAACAGTCTGTAAGACAGGGTGACTATATTTTGATCGACATCTTAAGTATTATCTGTCTGATTGCTGTGACAACCCTAAATAATTAATCCGTCAGATAAAAGTTGCCAAGTTTAAACCGGTTATCTCAAGTAGATTTACAAATGTCTGTTGAAACGCATTAAAATTTTATCCAATTTTTTTTATCGTACCAAGCAATTATGAAACGCATTGACAAGATCATATTACTGAGTATGTCTCCTTTCTGTTGAATTATCAGTCTGGATGAACCGGATGGCGCGTGAACATAACCGTCGATCTTGTGTAAAGTACAAAGATGAACGCTATGTCTGGATACCACACGCAAGGATTGGGGCTCGGGATACGGGACTTGAAAATCTAAAATCGGCCCTATTCCAGATATAAGAGACTAACTGTGAATGAGCGTGGGTTCCAAAAGTAGCCCACAGTGAAAGTCCTAGTCATAGATGCCTGGCAGGTTTTGACAGGTTGCAAAAAATTGAATAATTCTAATTCACCTGGAATGAGCATTCTTGAAGCAGTCTTACTGCAGTTCCATTTTTATCAAAAACTCCTACCTAGGGCACAATAATAAACATTGTTTCTTCAGCTGACTGAGGTGTGCCTGCCTTCAGAAGCCCAGCTGCGTTCGGTCCTACTGCACGATACGTGCTCGTGCCCATTCCATACAAAGTCAGCTTTGTCATCAGTAGTGATCACGTGAATGTCCCGCTGTTACTGCCTTTTCCGATTGTCCCTTTTCTGTTCAAGTACGCAAAAAGGAAAAGAATGCCGGAGTAAACGGGTTCCAAACCGTTCATCCCAGGCATTAGTCTTTGTAAGTGATCTAATAAACTCGTGCGCATCCCTTACTATATGTTCATTCTTGATCAGCAGGCACATTATTGCTTCTTTTTTGGAGGTCCTTCAACTTTCTCTGTTGGATACCTAGCATTATTGCCTACAACGGTCAAATTCTCGAATTTGTCTCGTAAGAATGCTTGTTCTATTATTATTGGCCGTTGTTCAGCCCATATGTTTCAGCAAGTGCCCAAAAATTTTCTTGGCAGCGCACTCTTGCTACCTAAAAGAACACTGCAGGTTAACTTGATCAAATTATCGTTGTGTTTGTCCTTGCGCGCATTGAGCGGTCACTCATCAAAATTTCTAAATAGACCAAACCGCGGCCGAACTACCAAACAATTGGACGTATACACTTATTTATACGAACGGAATAAAATGTAATCTGCATCCTAGGTAAAAGTGGGCATCGTCATTGTACCTCATTGATATGGTGCCACTTGTTGCAGGTATTTTGTCCAACTTTGTCGACGAATTGTCGGCAAGTTAACTATCAGTAGAATGAAGCTCAGCATTTAGCTTAACGCTAAAATGCGACTTTTGCGTAAGCAATTGTAAACTGCTCCCACCTGTCTATAAAACCCATAATTTCAAATTGCCCAAAGGATTCAAGGGATTTCAGAACAACTTGGCGTTCCTAAAAACGGTTTCCTTCTAACCCATTTCGCAACAGTTCTACTGGGCCTGACACTTAGCTAAAACGTTTACCTTAGTAGCAGTTGAACTGCTGCTAATATGGAAATGGAGGATGAAGAGACCTACTAGCTTTCCTGGTACCTTGCTTCTAGTGACGACATCTTATACTCAAATGGCGGGAAAAGTTGTCCATTGTCAACTCACGACAAAGAATGCTGGTTTATTCCGTAATTGTACACCTATTTTCTCCTGGTAATAAAAAAACCAACTGAAAGTATGAGAACAGTGAATGTGTGAACAGTGAATAGCAAAACAGGTTTGAAGTTAACTTTCGTTTTGACCCCATGCTGGGCTTACTTTTGCGTCGAAATGATCAAATTTTATTTCAGTGTTTGGGGAACATGAAATTTGCTGATGATTTAACCATCAAGATTGGTAGATAAGCTCAGGAATTGGAGAGATATTCTACGGACTAGCAATGATTTGGTGACAACTAAGCCGCTTCCATCCGCATTTGGTCTGTAGTTACCTGGATTTTGCTGTGTTCCTCCTTAGGTGACAGTCTCAAAATTTTATTGTTGAATAGTAAGCAAACTGGATAGATTTGTTAGGTTACTTGTTTGGCTGCATAGTTGCTATAGGTTTATCTACCGAATGAAATAAACTTTTTAGGGTGCCTGCGTGCATTTGGAGCAGAGCGTGCAATGATCATTAGCCAGATACCACTGCAGAACAGTTTTGTACGGTAACGCTTAGTTTCTTCACGAAATCTCGACAATGGGGTTCTGTTGGGCTTCAACAGAGTTAAACATATCTTTCATCATTTTTAGGAAATCAAGACTAAGCTTTATGCCAATGGTGTATGGACTCTTCATTTACCGCCTGCTGTTGGCAGAATATTTATCTCCGCAAAAATGCAACCTCCACTGTGCTATTAAATGTTTCTTTTTGTTCAGTTAGTTCATTATTTATTTCCATGCCACTCAACGTAGCAAACTTGCCAGAAGCCGTACCAATTGGGTTGAGTTAAACCTGATTCAAAAATCAAGCTTCATAGTTTTCTCATATCTGCTTCAACATGGCTATCTGATTTCAAAAGGGACCCGTTATTCCTGAATACATTAGTTAACCGGATATTATATAAAGTTGAGTAAGATCACATTCATTTGTCGAAACGTATGAAGACACTTGTAACTAACAGTGAAAAGGCCTGTTGATATTTGTCAATGAAAGATGCATTTAACAAGTGCTCACCTGGTTTCGCAGTATACGGATGCCACAGGGAGGGTTATCCATGGACACATTAATTTTTCGACAAAATGTTTGGGGTACCTCTATTCCTTGAATGTCGTTGTTGGAAAATTTCACCATGCATTCCTGGCTTGATGCTCTATCGCCAGATCTAGGGGACACAATAATTTTTTGCATATCGGGGGTACGGACTGTAAACTGCCAATCCAACGGCGGCGATAAGGTGTAGCAAATTGTGATATCGTCTTGAGTACATGAAACATCTGTGCCACAACAAAAGATAAGAAAATGTTCTGTCCAGCACTATTAAACGTAGCTCAATAAATTATTGCGGATCCACCGGATGTTTTTTAGATTGTCCCCGGAGTTAACCGGGGTACTAATATTTGCTTGGGCTTATTACTTTACGTTTCTACTGATGCTGCCGTCTGAAGTGGTGCTGAATTTGGAAAAAAGTGAAATTCACCGCCAAAATTAGTTTATGCTCTCTTTGCACGCAGTGTCCTGCCATTCCGGTTTCATTAATGTTGCAGAAGAAGTAAAACATATCTCATTCTGGGTCATAGCCAAGGCTGATTCTTTTATGCTGCATGTCGATTACTGGTATTCTCGTGTTGTATCAACGAAATTTCTATTGATTTAAAGGAGCAAGATGGTGGTTATAGTCTATGCAGATGTTTTGTCTTGAGGCATAACTGATTTATCAAAAGATGAAATAATTAACCTGTGCTCTGGATGTAAAACTTTGTCTTAATCATAAGCTGTGATCTTTGGCTTGCGTGATGGGTAATTAATGCTTTTATTTTGCCACTGTCATTTTACTAGATTTGCTGTTGTGGCTTTGCCTTTTTTTATCCGGAAACGTCATATTCCTGTAGACAGACAGGCCGCAACTTTCAACCGGATGCAAAGATTCCTAGGTCACGTACAACCCCCTCCAATTTGTTCCATTCTGCTCACTAAAATTTTTGTATCACAGCAATATGTCATGTTACCGTTGAATGACATACCGTTTCAAAACTGATGGGATTAACGTAAAAAAATGTGGGCTGAATAATCGGCTTCCTTCTCTCAGACAGAATATTGTCTTCTTATCAGTTACATAGAATTGTTCGGTGTTTTTCGTTGTGTAACGATAGTGTAATCATACCGTACGTTTACCAGACATCTGCGAAGTAGTTCAATTAGGAAACCTGAATAGATAAGGGTTCTTCTACCGGTTTGGAATCGGTCCATCACAAACGGATCTCGCTTTTGGCGTAAACATAGACATATATATATGTATATATATGTACATAAATCGATAATAAACCAATCCAGTAGACCGTAGGAAGGGCTGATTTCCATGATAAATAAAATAGACTGTTCCTAAAATGCGCAATTCAGGGGTTGGTAACCGAATACATCCTTTATACTGTGTTTTGTTGTATAAATTTTACATTACACTTGCTTCCCAGTAACCGTTCGGAGGACATATCCATCCACGGGCATGCACAAACAAAGGTACCACACTATGTATGAGATCCATTTGCAAAGGACAACATACTTTCCCTGCCTTACAACAGAAAGGACCGATTTCTACCAGCACAAAGAAGAAAGTGCTCTTTAGTTCCAGCCAGATTTTCATTCATATCCTTTTGTCGATTTGCTTTGTAGTGACCGGATGACATCACCGACGGCTTTGCTGTATTCCTTTTAAGTATGAAAATCAGAGTTGCTCATCTTACTGGGTTGGCGCAGAACAACTAGAGCGTGCAGATGAGCAAGATGTTACAAAGCATTGCGCAAAAGTAACTTGCAATAAATGGATCGTATAAAGGTCAGTTTCTCTTGAACACATAGGTTAGACTAAGAAATTGTTCCATTCTCAAAAAGAATGTCTGAACCGCAAAAAATTGGTGGCTATGGTATGGATAGCTATTAGCAAGTAAGTTGGTTTGGTCAGAATAGACAAGCAGGTACAGCCGTTTAGAAAATTATTTTTATGTGGCGAACGAATTAAATGCGTATAAAGTTGGACATCAAGACCCATCAACAAATGCGTACTGCACATTTTTTCAGACGTTTAGCAAAATATGCTCATATCTTAGAAGAGGCATTATCAAAAATTCCGCGTTTCTTCTTATTATATTTTGGCGGTTTTGGACCGAGGCCTGCGCGCCAATTCAACATAACTTGATCCCCTTGACAGGCGAACGTGTTCACACTTGAGCAATGTGATTAGTGTGCCCAACCCATCGAACGACGACCGTCCAGACGTGAAAATTCAGTAGCGTCCAACGTGCGTTGGTGGAGTAGTGGTAACACGCTCGCCTTGCATGTCAGATGTCCGGGGTTCAAATCCCGGCACGGCCACTGGATATGCACTGCTGATAGGCTCTAATAAGAGTGAAACTCGAGTCCAGTGCTTCCCATTGGTGTGGACTCACCGGAATAGTGTGGCCAGTTCTCGGTGGGTTATAAGCAGGCCACAGCCGCTTATTGTTGGTTGTGTGTGGTTGTGTTAGGCACAACCGCCAACCCATTGCTACGCACCACTACGCTCCCCAATAACACACTGATGACGTCACCTCGACTGGTGATGAGACGTTTGCAATCAAGCTGCCCAGCTCAGCGAACAAGCCAACGACCATCTACGCTACCTGAGCTAGTAACAGTTTCGTCTATTTGAAACACTATATCATTTACATCAGGGTTCATTTTTTGGGGTTCCTTTGGAGCTTGGCAGGTAAGAGTCCATCCATCGTCCACCTGATCCACTAAAGCTGGTTTACAACTTTGCTCCTGTTCGTTTGGAAAGGAGGTTTAAGCGGCTCCTGTGGGTAATGAATGGAAGGGATGTCAATCAGATTGTGGTGTCTGCAACCCAGTCTTGGTCTTCCCCTTAACTTCCTGCAGTTACAAGTAAGTGGTGAATACAAATTCGCACGTTATTCGTCATAATGTTTTAGATAGAAAAACGACGAATTTACTTTTTTCTCAGTGCAAGTAATTTGACGAGAACGGGCACGCGGATACCAACTAGTCCTTTTATTCTGCTAGATTTATCCTTTTCCAACCAATAAAGTTTTACGGATGTATGTTCAAGTTGCACTGAATTCGGCGTCTGGAAGAGAGTCTTCCGATAGGTTTCGTCTTGAACCTCCAGGACCTTAAATTTGTCTGGTCCTTTCACAATGCAGACTTTCACCTTCATAGACTTTTCTGCTGTATCACAGGGGCTGAGTTTAATAGCTGCCCACATCATGGGACTACGCAGATTTTGCAAAAAGGGCCAAGCAGTACTTTGATGGGAAAATCCTCTTTTGTTGAAAAATTACGCGGTCAATGAACTTATGTTGTGCACTGAGTGAATTTAACCTGCGCTAAAATGACACAAGCTTAACGCCATGTGTATCTGCTCCTATATTTATATATTACCAGGTGTACGCATGAGGCAACCAAGAGAGATTGATTCAAATGCGTCATTCTCAGCTGTAAAAAGGCTAGAGAGCGAGCATCACAAAGCAAAAAAAACAAGGTTGTGGAAAACAAAACCTGCGCGTTCTGTTTATATGGGCATTCTGTGTCCAACGTCGTTTTGGGGGTTGGATAAGAGAGAAGAGTTTTCCGTTTGTCCGTTTTTAGATATTTTTTTGACTAAAATGCATCCTCAATGAATGTTGTAATGTTTCGGAAGACATAAATATCCAAGACCCTAATAAACGCATCACAAGATCAAAGGAATTAAGATATCCTAAGCGATGTTTAATCCGGGTGCAGTTTTCACAGAGAGAGTTTAGACTTATATAGTTACGTGTAAACATATGGTCAGAACTAATAAGCATGCGTTTTCTACCACCATTTATGCATCCACCTCAGAGAAAATACCCATAACTGTACAATTTTATGCTGCGTTATTGCGCTTCCTTGCCATTAGAGCCTACGTCAAAGTCATTTGTCATAATTTGGTTAGTATAGAGAATCAAGCACTTCTAAACTTTGAGTTAACACTAATTTGATTAGGGGTTCTGTTTTTGATCCTTTATGATCTTACCATCGTTTTTCAACTCGCCGGTAGCTTATGGCTGAAGATGTAGCCGATAAATTGTGACGCACATGCGTCTGAGCCATGAAATATAAACTACCGCCCGCTTTCTACGTGACTTTAAAGTTTTTTCTTTGTTCAAACCATAACTATCGCTTTTAACAAGGTGAACCGCCCAAACTCTTTTGTTGTCCTGTTTGGAATGCAGGTAAAATGGATAATCAGATGAGGTACAAATGGATGTTAACTGATTTCGAATTTAGAAACAATGCTTTTTGCTTACCTAATTGTCGGCCGCATTTCAATTGTGACTGATTTTGTTTTGCGTCTCGACTGATATGTCTGCCTCCATTGGTTGAATTAAAAGGTGCAAATGTTAAACATGAGCATCCGATGCTCGCTGGTTTGTCAGTATCCATTATGTAGCATGTCCCGCCTGCTTTAGAACAGATATGACAGCCTTGTTCCGTGGGGCTGAGTTTACGATCTGTCCGTAGAAGAAGTGTAGGGAGAGACAAATAATTACGAATAAATTACTGGAACGCCCGGATCTCACTTTAGGCGCTAAATGCACGATTTTGACAGTATCTCGGGCACCGAGCGTTATATAACCTTATATATATATATAATGTATTGCAGCTTAAGGCAGCGATAGGCCAATAGTAAATGGTGACTTTGTTGTGAACCAATTCGTGTAAATCTTGGTCTAACTCAATTTTGGCCTAATCTGACAAGCTAACCGTTGATTAATAGTTAAGTTTTGCGGTGTATATTATGGAGTTTTTTTAATTATAAGGTCAAAACACAGCGTATTGAATAGGTTGTTGTAATCCGACGTTTCGGTTGCCGTGGGCGACCTTTCTCAAGAATTTCTACAGTCAACTGAATACGAGTCAAATGCAGCAACATTTGGATCCACTACCTTGTCTTCTGATTGGTGCATCCCTGTGATCAGTTGGCAGCCGGACTGGGTCACCGCGTGGGGACGTGTGTGTGTGTGTACGTGTGGTTATGTGTGCATCCTGATTAGAATGTTCTTCCGTTTGTTGTTGTGCAGGTTGTGATGCGTCATTTTTGATGTCCTTGCTTGACATCTGATCACTATGCCTGCTAAGGTGTGCAGTAAGTCCGAAACGTCGGATTACAACAACCTATTCCACTACGCTGTGTTTTGACCTTATAATTAAAAACTCCAGAGTTAAGACTTGTACTTGGAAAGTTTGTCAACCCCTCCTTTAGAACTATGTATGAACTAGCACCACCTGGTAATCTTGTCGAACTCTGTTATCAGATGCTAAATGGTCTGTTTCAAATAAGAACGGTCTTCCTCAGTGTGTGCATAGAAGAATCGAGCACTTGTTTGCTTGCCCGAATTTTGGCCCAATGATCAGGCGCTGGATTCTTGTCAGTAGCGCACTCTTTGAAAAGTGATGTATGTTGGACTAGTCCCACTAACGTTCATTTTACTGTAGCAGCTTCCTGGTACATGCCGCTGAAACGAACACGCAAAATCATTTGCGGAATTTACTTATATAATGAATCATACCGTGCATAACCTGCTTTCTTCCCTGAACCCCTTATAGTGAGGATGGAATAAACGTGTTTTCTGTAAATCATAGGGTCTGTTGTTCGAAATGAATCCACAAAAATCTTACAGCATTCGTGATAACCAAGATGTTTCTCATACACTGGTATATGGTTTTCCTCGCAGATGCACTGACGAAACATCCGAGTTGAATGAGGAGATATCGAACAGAGGGCGTTACGTGAAACGCATAGAACATCCAACGCATTGCAGTAATATCCAATGTCGGCTGTAAATAAAGACAGCAAATTTAGTTTACAATAGGGCTGTTAGGCCTTGAGAAAGACAAAATAATTTAATTGATGGACTGGAGACTTGGTGAACTTATGGTCAATGCCTTCAAAAGCTACAGTATACGCCTCTTTGAATCAAAGTCTCTAAAACGAATAGGAACACTTTTTAACCTCACTTTAATGCCTCCTGCCAGGAAAAGTGGCTGGAGAGTCCAATCATTCTAACCGAAAATGAGAATAAAATAGTCGGGGGATGGTAAAGACCTGGAAAATTTCATGAAGGAAACGTGTGTGTTGCCGGATAATACACACTTGACAAGAAGCCAAAAGTAAAGGAACGTACATGAAAATTTCACTGCCAGATAATTTCAAAGCAATAATGTTTATAGGCCTGTGACATAGTGCTCAACTCCCAACAGGGCTCTAGAACTGTACATCTGTAGTCTATCAACCAGAGGGTTGTTGGCTTTAGAGGAATGGCAAGCCCGCATGTGAGGTGCAGTTATCACTGTTGGGGCCATTTCAATGAATTATTGGAATTTGGGGTAGCCATTTTCCTCGGTTACCCGACGTTAAACGTCACGTCTTTATGTTATTTCAAGTGTCTTCAAAGGCATTACTCGTGTAAGTGGATAAATTTAAAAGTAGATTATCAGGTTCATCATTTGTTCTCATAGTGCCCACTTTCAAAGCTTTTCAATCGAATGAATTGATTAGTGCTACCAAAACACTTAGATCTGTTTTTGCAACGTGGGTTCAAGAAAAAGATGGGACACTATGCTCTCACTGTGCGTAAGTTCGTGAGTGATATTTTGCAAAAATGTAGACCAATAAAATACAATTTGTTTGCTTCGATTCAGACATTATTATACAACATAAACTATGCTTATTCTGTTGATCGGGGTGAAAAATTCGAGATGCGAAATGTTTTTTTCCTGAAAGAATGAGTGAAAGTCGGTCGAAACATCGCCTTAGTAGAGTAGCGCTTTGTAACACATTGTGGTTCAATATGTGGTATCCATCGCACATAGATTGAAACTTGTCGTGTTGCGTCGGCTTGTGGGTCAGCGTAGCCCTGCCCATGCAGCGTCTACAATTTCCCATTCCGAGTTGGTCAGCAGATCGTGGTCTAAAGGTACAAATCTAGGACCTCCGGATTTGGAAGTATAACCATTGTGGCCATATGTCCTCTGAAGAAAGTCAATACCAACAGCCATTGCTGTTGAACCAAACGCTGTTCGAGGACACCAGTCCTTCACCCACCCCTGTTTCGACGCTCTGATATCATCTCGGTCATGATTTACATTATCCCGCGCTTACGCTCGTTAGACGTCACTACTGGCGTGTTCCTGGCGAGAATGACAACAAGACATGGAAATAATTTAAGTGTGTTGTAGAGATGTGTGACATTTACGCATCATGATGTGTTCTGAAGCCTATCCTGTAACTAGTATAGTTACATATCTTTGCATGCCTTCTCTAGAATTTTTGCTAGAACCCGAGCGTTCTGTAACAGATCCGTTGTAGCTTGCGCTATTCGTCCGTTTATTACAGTTATTGCATTGTTTCCTCTGGAACTTTATTAATGATAAACTTTATGCACACCACTTAAAAAAGTGTTTTTATTGACCTTCAAGATCCCTAGTTTGTTCTAATTACTTATGGCGTTCTTCTCAAGCCTACATTCAGTTGGTAGGTTAGTTTCACCAACGCCAAAGTTTCATTGTGACAAAATAATTTTCTTATGAAAATTCAAGGCAAAACGTGATGGCACCGCTTTTTAAACAGAATCACAAATTCTGACTCCAGCGTGTTTGAAGAATTCTTTTTTGAGTCAAGACCTGCTCTGCACTTTGCAACACAATTTACTAAACGGTATCGTTTGACTACGTATTTTGCAACTCTGTATCGTCCGTCTCCTTAGGCCACGTTTCCATCTGTGTGTTGTTCTTTAGTTTTGGCTAGATTCAATGACGATTTTCTAATTTTCCTTAACCCCCGTGAATCTGATTAAGCGCAGTAAGATTTCTGAACCCAAGAAAGGTGATCGAAAAGTTGCAGTGCATTATTCTGCTTTCAAATTTAGGTAGACTTTTAAACCAGTAAGTTGACCTCAACTTAGTATTCTACTGTGTTGTATTATTCTGTAATTGTGTATGGGGAGTAATATTTATAATTCATTGATTCTAAGCGAGGTTGCTACTTCTGACAAATTAGTCGATGTACTCAGGATAACCACTGAAACTCATGGCCACGCACCATTCCAAAGAATGATGAAATGATTGAGCAAATATGAGTGCCAGCTTAGTCGTTGTAAGCTGATATTTTGTCTTTTTTGGCGCAGTGATATCTTTGGCAAGGAAATTTTCACGTTTTACTTTCTTCGTGAGAGAGCTCGAGGCAAGCTAGTGAAATTATGCGGCACGAATAACGAATAAAGTGGTGCAACGAGACGTTGCGTGCGTAACTATAATAATTGATTTTGGGAGAATACTCAACATGTGGCCTTCTGAGAAGAACACCATCGGGCCTGAGAAAAGACACTTAGGAGATCACGATGCAGAAATGACATTTCCACTTGTGAAATGCTTTTCAAACGCAAAATCCATCGAATAGTCTGACAATTCTGATTAGCAGTAAGAAATACACCTCAAGCATTGTTCCTTTGAAAGCGGAATTCGCATATCATGTTCACTGAGATGTTGGTCGGCAAGGCGCGAAAATTAGCATCCGCTTGCATCTGGGTACTGTGTGTAGAGACTAGTCCATCTGTTTGAAGCGGATCGTGCTCCTATGAAAGGTTGGCTGTTTTTGGCGACAACACCTATCGAGTTAATGTAAACTTGGCCTAGTTTCATCGAAAATTAACAACTGACTATCTTGCCCAGATATCTACTTTACAAGTTTTTCAATGTGGTTTACTTTGCTTGGTGAGGGACATTTTCGTTGTAGGCGAGAGTCAATCATCAGCACAACAATGAAGTTACCAAACATTTAAGCACGAACTACTGACAACTGTTGCCCACCAGCGGAAAATTTGGTCATGCGACGTATCGAAATAGCGTCCTTACCAGAGAACGTTCAACGTAGTCAGCAAGGTGCGAAAACAAAGGCTCTCATCAGATTTTTTTATAGTCCGATAACATAAATAACAGTTGAATGCTCACTTGTTGTCTCTTGTAAATAAGTAGCAGAACAGTCCGATGATTTAAAGCAGTTAGGTGATATATTGTCCAGTCCTGGAGATAAATTATGTCTCGCTGTTACTATGCTCAAAATATTGTGCTCCCGAAAATTTTGAATTATTTTGCTGTAGTTCCACATCACTGGCAAATCCAAACATGCAGAGAAAGCGTACACATACAGTTTCTGGAATTTGGTTATTTGCAATGTTGGGTGATTTGGAAGTTTCGGCTTAAGATGCTTGAAGGAAGGATAGTTTTTGTTTGTTGAATGTGACTATCGAAGGCAGACAGACACTAAAGATCAAACCGATTCGTTCGCTAAAACGAATACGCTTGCTGAGGTTGAAAGACACTCCACGATCTGAAGAATAACTCGTGGAGCTGCAGTAAGAAGAAAGCTTGTGGAACAAACACACTTGATTTGTGAGCACATGTATCAGGATTGTTTGTTTAGGATTTTTGATATCACTCTTGGGGTTAAATATCAAATTTGCCCAGTATGGAGATCGCCTTTAATGCTATTTCATTTCTGAAAAAAGACATATATAAACACGTGGCCCGCCATTTTAGGTGGAAAATACTGACTTAACATCCACTTATCTAACAAAAAACGCACCCAGAGTGGATTAATCCATAAAAAGTACGTTCAGTAAGACCTAGCTGCTTATCCCGTAGCATACAGCAAATGCGGGTTCTGCCAGGATGTCGGAGACAATCAGGGGAATGCGTTTTCCAGACATCCTTAAAAAGGATTAAAAAATGGGGTCTCACGCAATGATGGTTATTAACTCAAGGTAGTGCCTAGTTCAATAAAATTTTATTTTAACCCAACAAATTTTGCGCTTTTTCGGGCTGTACTCACAGAATTTTGCAGAGGTTTTCGTCAATTTTGATGCACGACTATCCGGTTAAATATACTTAGAATACACTCATCTGCCAATGAAACTTAGTAAACAACACTGGATATTTAAAGTTGTTTAGAACTGATTTGACCCACGTTCTCAAGTCATTGTACGATTGAGCACAATGTGTCGGCTTTCGAGAACCATCCAAACCTTGTACAACTAACGTTGGGAACCTGATTACAAGACATGGGTTTCCTGCCGGAAAAGTCTCGGTGAGTGGTACAGGAATTTTGGCCACGTAGCTGTCAAACCATGCCTACATCATTGGAGAACGAACGTAAACAATAATTTTCTTTGCAACTCTCCAATTCAACTCGCACTCAGTATACAGTGTATGAATAAGTGTTACAGTAAATTTTATTACTGTGAATTCAAGTATGTATTCTTGTTGAAGGTTATTCGGATGCCGACAATTTGTATGCATTTTGGTAATTTTAGTGATCTTTGAAATAGGCTGTTCAGTTGTGAACGCGAACTTGTTATGCATTGAGGAATATCGTTATTAAATTTGAGTTCCACAATCCCATCACCAGTCTGATGTATTATATGGCACAAATCAAGAAGATGGTCGGGGTTTTGCCCAAAGGCGTTTAAATACCACCAACTTTTAATTCTACTCACACCCGTACAGAGTAGTTCAAACGCACGTGGTATAAACAGAAAGTATCCTGGTGCAAACAAAATCTACCCATTACTTGCTAACCGGATAGACGCTTTTTCAGTTTAGTGCTAAACGAGCTTGTACCACATAGAACTTAGGCGCGTGGACCGCATTGGCTCCCGCAGTATATAGAAATGTTTAAGAACTGGCCGGACTTTCAGCTCGTCCACATTTTCTAACAACATAAATTGTGAACGGGATCGAAATAATTGGTTTACACACAATCTCAGAATGAGATTTAGTTAGTTAAAACTTTTGGGTAACGTATATATCTTGGGTTCGTAAAGTTGAGTAGTAACGATAATTATTCTGGTGACCACGGATGGTAATTTCCTTACAAGGACAACGCACTAATCTCCTACCCAAAACCCAACGGGAGAATACATAATCGTGCTCAGTTCTAGCGAGACTTTTTCTTGTAAATGAAGAAACCGTATGCTGAAATGTTTAGAAACACGGTGTACCTATTCCATATTCATTGGAAACAACCTGTAGTAGGCATTTTGGAACTTCCCAAGGAGATTTGCACTGCTGATGAGAAGAAATAAGAATAAAATAAGCTTCGCTGCGTTGTAGAGCCAATACTGACATTGTTTGTGGGAGGAAATCTCATTTGGAAACTCAGAAATCCCCTCATGCGGAACAAAATATATACGCGAATCATAAGGAAACGTAATTTTCAAAAACACCGGTCTTTTGCTTGAAAATTTCCTCGGTGAGCTAGTCAGCGAGTAAATGAGAGATGATTGGTGTTCCGTCGTGTTCAGGTGAGAGCTGATCACATTAAGAAGCAGTCACTCGTGGCTAGGTGTTTTAGTCTTTAACTACTAGCCGGTAGGTCACAGGCTGGAATCGTCTAGGAGATTAGTGGGCTGCACAAAGCTGACGAATACAAGTAAAGATGAAAGCAAAGATGTTCAGTGCTTCTCAGTGCTACTCTGTGGGCTGACCGCAATCAGAGGGGGGAAATTTGATTGCGGTCTTTCAAAGGTGTTCTCCCAAAAGAAGCCATCAGAAGTGCTCCCAAATTAGTTTAAAGTCATTATAAGGGAAATTGTTTGATAGATGTTCTGACAGATTTTCCAGAACAGCAGGATTAATCACAAGAAAAGTGATGACCCCGATACTGCATGCAAAGGCAGTCCAACCTCCTCATCTCTCTCAGCCACCGTTCCAACACCAATCGTTATGAAACATCGTCAGCATGGGATACTAGTGCCAAAAATCATTACCTTTTAGTTGCAGACATCTTCAGTAATGTTTGACCGTTTGTTGAAAACAAACGTCCGCTTGAGCAACTTATTCCGTTGTAAGAAGAAGAAATAGGAATAAGTTGGAAGTCTCTCTTTCGGGAGAGATACATCTCAACTTAGTAAATGTTGAAATGAAAAATATTCAGTTCTAAAATTTAAACAACCTGGAATAACGTGTTTGTTTTTATCTAGTTTCTATAGGGCAGCAGGTCTACGAGTTATGTTGTCATAAGACTTATGTCTTACCAGGTAATCATTCTGTTTGTTATTCATTCGAACCCGGTAACATTATGCAGTCGAAACCATGAACGGACATCATCGAATCGGGTGTGAAACCCGAATCAAGAGAAAATGCCAGGTAATGTGCACTGTATTTGTGTTGCTGACTCTTACTATCCCAAAGCGAAAATATGAATACCATCCGGTACGGTACGGTGGACACCATAAATTTCCTGGGCAATCGTTACGCAGTAGATAAGCAGGTGCAGTGAGCACAAATATGTCTTGAAGGTCAAAGGCCTGTCGTATACGTGATACGCCCGTTGGGGGCAATAAAATTTGGCACTGTATAGAGGCACCAGTCCGGTATTCAGTTAATCTTACACACAGGATGAACTATAGGTAATTGTGAAGATACCTGTATTGAATCAAGCGCAAAACTCACCCAATTTTGCTGTACATATTGGCCATTCCAGGTCATCATCTTTCCAATAAAACTTTGACGGTGGGTTTGGTAACCATGAATCCATGAGTAACGATGCAGCGGCCTTTCCATGTGGATGCAGATTTTGACCACGATAGGTTGACAAATTTGTCATTGCCATCGGTGTTGGACAACTGCACCTGTGGTTTCTGGAAGGAAATTTGTAAAATTTGGGTTTCCCCAGCAAAATTCATTTGATTACAAAAAGTGCGTGGATATTCTACAGGGTTGGTTGAAGCTATGCCCACATCATCGTCGTTTAGGCAGTCATCCTCCTGTAACGCCTCGTCTCCTTCAGTTATTTCACTTAATAATGATTTTTGTTGTCAGTAGAGCTCATTCTGGGAGTTTCAGGTCCCTCACTGTGTGATGAGTGTCGCGCAGGATACACTCAGTTGAGTTATTGCGTCAGAATGGACAAACACGTTTACTTGTGAGCATTATGTGCACTCCGTCAGTGCCTTGAACGACGAATCGATAGTTGATTTTATTGAGTCAGTGAATTGTCTCGTCTCTGCACATCGCAAAACAAGTGACTGTAGGCGCTTCAGACACCCGTGGCAGTTTCGTAGTCAATTTTGAACGGTTGAAACTTCACTGATTTTTTCTACTGCACTCTAGTAAAAAAAATGCTATAGCTCTGGAGGAAGTAATCAGAAATACTGCCATGGAGCTGAGATAGATTTTTAAACAAGAATGATTTGGAGACGTGTTTTTCAAAATTCCGATTTAAATGCCGGAAACAGCCTTTCTTGCGGGTATAAAAAGCTGTCGCCAGCTATTTTACATATTTTGAATAAGAAATAAAGAAAACGGGCATTGATAAGAATTTTTTCAAAGTGTACGCTTATGCCTGGCCACAAGCCAATGGAAATTGTCTCCCATTAATTTTCAGGAATTCTCTCATGGGATCTGCAACCAGCGACAAGTGTTTTCACTGGACTTATGCATTCTATGTTTGCCTCCTCGTAGTCGCTCTCCTGTGAATTCACGGTGGTTTCCCAAATTGGGAAGCACCAGGTCGATTTTGCACATTTTAGGACCATTATCGTGCCATAGCTTCGTCTTCAAGGAAAATTGACTTCAGATACCCTCTTTGCATAGTAGGTATGTTTCAAAGCAGCTCTATAATTGTGTTGATTAATTTTCCGTCATTTGTTCAGTTACTATTGTAGGTCGGACGCGAAGTGATACGACTCCGCTGCACATTGCACCGCTAACCAGATCTGAAACAAATACACCTCACTAATGCATTTCACTTTTTCATGAAATGTTTCCTGGGCATTAGAAATATCGGAGTTGATTTTGAGGCGGGAAAAGCATAGACACTGTGAAACAAGCCATGCATTAAGTGGCTTATGGCATGTTTGCTTCAGGTAACCTAAAAACGGTTTGAGTTTCCATCTATTGTTTTACGTGAAATCTTTTCCTAAGTTATCAGAATCAGTCAGCTCGAAAATTGATCAGTGAGCAAATGAAAATTAACACACATTCTTAACTATCCGAACTCCCTAAGTTAATGTTTGGTTGTACACATTATTGTATTATCCGGATGGCGCTCTTGAGTCTACAATACTGGTCATTATCATTGTGAATATAGCTCCGCTGCTGGTACGCCTCAAAATAGTTCAAATCCTGGTACACTGACCGAATATTGAAAGATTTGGACTTATTACCTGCTTGTGTTTCATATAGTATTATGAGAGCATTCGGGTATGACATAATGCTCTGGATAATGTAATACACTCTAAATAATACTTGGTAGGAAGAGCACAATAGCACGGCGGCCGGTATCCAAGATTTCGTTTGGGACACACAAACACCTAAGCGCTAAACACAATAATTTTTGATCAGATAAAACCCTGAAAGCTACCTTTATGTGGACGCTTCTGTAGGTTTGCCTAGCTCACATTTCGTACTTTGTTGGTTTTACTTCAGTCATCTGAGGACACCTCTGCCAGCTTTCATTGTGCTATTCCACCGATTCGCAATGGATTTACTAGCCCGCAGCTCTTCACATACGTTCTCTTATTGATTATTTTACCTGATTTTAACCTAGAAATACTTTGCCAAAAACTAAAAGCTGGGATTGCTGAGGTCTTATAACCGACAATTCTGGTTATATTAAAAATGGTTGTGGTAGGAAATTTCAAAGCATAAGATAAAAGAAAGCTCATCCCATAAACTTACAAATCTTTGTGCCTCAGATTTGAAATGTTTCGAATTTGGGATGTATCATGATGCCGATTGACTAAGTTTGCAAACGACAGTTTTGCTCCCCCATAAATCGGTTCGTAACAGAATCCGCCAAACATAACACACTGACGGCAAAACGTTGAAATTGGGTTGATGATTGGCTTACCTGCAACAGAAAGGGCCGCCGTAAAGAAATTCATTAAGGCAGGACATCGCAGTTTTATTTTGATATGAAAATCTTGTGTGTCTTTTCACGATCAAAGAAAGCGCGTCCATTATGAAGTACAATCTTGGACCTTGTGGAGGTGAGACAGTGTGGAATGTGGTGAGAGTAATTACAAATAGAGTTATCAGAACAAAATTGTTACTGTCATGGAACTTTGATATCGTAGATGTGGCGAATCACAAGCAACGAAATAGGCAGGATCATGAAACGACCGCCTTTTATTCAAGAACTTGCAGCTTGTTGTGTCTTCGGTAACCCTGAACATAAAAACGTTTGAGCCTTCTTGGGAGGAATGTCATTTACCTATTCCAAGAGAATTCAGGTGCTTCTTTGTTTTCAAACTTCCTTTCCGGCTTTTTAGAGGGACGTATTTGGGCCAAAACCTCGAGTGGCTAAGTATCAGAATGAACTTAGACCTACTAGGATGACATTAGTCAATACAGTATTAACATATTTATTTGCGAACTTCTTTACGCAAAACTCTGATACGAAGGAAATTTCATCTGATTCAGGCTCCTTTTCATTATATCACCTCGAAGTGAGAAGCAACCAGATTTGACTTTTATTGTTTGCAATTGTATTCTCACATCCAAGGGCTCTTCGAATAAAATTAAAACACTGCTTCTTCTGGGTAATCTAACGGTTGCGGTTGTTCTGTGTCAAATAATGCCGTTAAGGTCAGCCTAACGTACACATTAGGCGTGCGAATTATTCCTGTCATCCACGGAGAATGACATCACATCTAATTGTTTATTTAACCACGCGTGAAACATTGACATACTCATGGGAACACTCAGCAATGCCCACACATGTGTTTGGGTGGAATGCTTTGTTATTTGTTCTTGAAGGAAGTAAACATATTCACTTACGCATAATATTTTTGTCATGTAAAGCCAACCCGATAATCAGTTGCAATTCGTCTTGAAGAGGCTTTCACAAAAATGTCGATCATTTTGAGCTAGCCAAATGTAAATGTCTCTGGGTGCGTGGCCCAATAACAGAGAAAGCCTGGTCGACTGATATTTTTTAATTTTTATCCATAATTACGGCTACAATATCACTGCAAGCTCTTGATATAATATCACATACTCGGCTGCTATTACTGTATACTATAATGCGGAGTATACTGTAGTAGTATGTGGTATGGTGGTATAGAATAGCATAGCTCATGACTATTCGTCATGGCCTGATCAATTTTGATTTAAGCTTTGATATTTCTAGCTTTCGATGTTTCAGCTCTACCAATCCGAAATCAACCCATTTCTTCCGACTAGAGAACGGGAAATCTTATGACTGCTTTTCACATAGGACGATGTTGAATCTGGCACACAATTTGGCGGTAATACGGGGTCCTACACTCAGGGAAGCAGCAACAAGGTTTCAGTGTTATATTGATCCATGAGACGTTTGGTGTGTTGTGGGTTCCGACATGTTTCACTATTTCTTCAATCACGACTGAACAAGCGTAAAATTGATTTTCAGCCTTTAAAAGTTGTTACTTTGTGTGAGGCGGAAACATGTGGCAAATGAACACACTCATAGTCAGGTTTACAGGGTAATGAAGTAACCAACTCTTGGCTGTAGTACAGATTGTTCAACTGCGTCATAATTACATTGCTTAATTCTTAAATATCGGCAAGAGACTGGTTTCATGAACTCGGACCAGATGTTTTAAGACGCACAGATTGGGAAACCAAAACAGCTAATAAAGACAATGATGTAGATTGTTTACTGCTAACAAGTTGAATGCGGAAAGTGAGACCATTCCAAGGGAACGTTAATCACTGGAAAAGCTCATGTTAACCGCAGTAATCAGTAGCCACGAATAACTGGATGGCGTGTGGCATTGTTTGGCCACCTGGAGGGAAAGTTGCAGGTAACAATCCACCTAGCTGTACCTTCCAGTGGAAAAAATCTAGTAATGTCTGGTTTCCCATTATTCGTAGCCGGCTTTTTATGCGATACAGCTCAAAGTGTACTAGATCAGATTGTTTTAGAACTCGTTTAATTATTAAAAATAATAAACTGTTTGTTTTTATTTCCTAAAACCATTAAATCATAAGTCGACCTGTGGGAAGACTAGTTTTCCAGGAACGATGAAATGAACGAAGGCTCAAAATAGAATTTATATCAAGATAAACGGAGCACTTTTATTACATTTTGACTAGCGGACAATCACATCGACTTTCTTCAATACACTAGGGGCACTAGCATTGTGTTCTATATTTAAGAGCCCTCCACAAATCCGTGTGTTTTTGGTAGACCAGCCCAGAATAGCCCAGATTAGATCGCTTTTGGATGACTGCATATCTCAATTTTAACCAATCTTTTGCATGTTGATCCCTGGTTAAGCAAAGTGCGTACAATTCTGTTAAAAAAACTCTGCGCTAAAAGCCTGGCCGTTACAAACACTGTTTACTTTACAAAAACAGTTTATGGTGGTTTGTATCCGGCTGCGATATGCTACAAGCCAACATCTCCACTCGAAATTTTGTAGTTTTTAACTTTCGTTTCTAAGTCAACATCTCATGGACACGATAGACAGAGGAGTTAATTCAATACAGTTGCCAACACCTCAGACTAATTTTGCCAACGTTTGGATTGAGAACGCGCGACAACCGGAGATCAGCCGATTCACAAAGCAATAGGGAACTATATCGACTACTGGCTGTCTTATCTCACTGTAATATTTTATCAAGACAATCAAACAAACGCTGCCTTAACTGTGTCAAGAGCAGTACGTTTTATTTACTATTGTTGTTGACAACAGCATTTGATTAGGAAATCTGTGGAAAACCAGTCTAACATGGAGTTGATTCAGTTATACACCAAGGCAATTCAACTGAGAGACGAAGCGCAATTAACCTGGGCGTGCCGACATAACATGAAACTGTTGGAGTAGTAAGCTTCCTCACTTTGCAGCGCCTCCGCTGGATAGATTAATGCACCTATGCTAATTGGGCGCAGTCTAGTTTTGAATGAACATTCGGGCTACAAATCTCTCGTAGTATGACCATAAGTAGAATAATGTCTAAAGTAGTGAAGCTTCGGTGTTGAACACTGATGTTATGCTGTCGATGATATGATGCTGATGACGTGAATACCGTGTTTGCTTCAAACTGGGGCCAATGTACACTAGGTAACCCAACGGTCTTATATTAGCGACAAGCGGTACTCCATGCCTAAATTTACTTCAAACAGGTATTTAGTTTGTGCATTCTTTTAAAATATGCTGCATACCATTCTTTGGGGTTTTACTTGAAGGATTTCTCTTAAACATTAGAAAGGCAATGTTAAGCTGTTTTATTTTGGTTGGGGATCACCAGCGCCGCGCGTTTCACGAGTCTTTAGGGACAGTAAGTGCGTCGCCATTCGAGGTCTCGGGCCAACCAATCACCTCACTCATGCGTGAACGCGTTCACTAGTGCGGACGTGAAAATTCACATACGCCCAGCGTACGCTGATGGAGCATTGGTAGCACTGTAACCCAGCATGTCAGATGTGCAAAGTTCAAACTCCGGCACGACCAAGGATACGCACTAATAAGAGCAAAACTTGGGTCTAGTTCTTTCCCCCTTTGGAGTGGGCGCATCAGGATGATTGCGCCAGGGCCAGAGGATGACTATTCAACTGAGATTGATGTGAGCGTGAATCATAATATTCCTTGTTTTCGATTGATTCACCTATTTCGCTATCTGGTTAAGTTGCCTTGGGCTGAATTGAAACTACTCATCCCGTGTGTTGTGCTGATAGTTTCGTCGACAACCATGAAGGTGTTACTTTGGCTTATTCTGGTTGATCCCTTCGCATAACCCCTGCACACCAGCACAAGCGACATGGCTGATAACTATATTTGTATATCAGCATTACTCGACGCAAAATATCGTCTTTAAACTTGCAACTATTAACAGAGTTATTTATTTGTTTGCAAAAAACTTCTTCCACAGTTTCTAAATTAAAATTGCGTCCATTATTCTTCACCCTCTTCGTTTCGACTTGAGGTTGCCAACTTGTGGAAACCTACATAGTTCTTCGGAAATTTCCGAAATTTCCGACCCTTTTTTACCCATTTGACGGCTGCTAAATGCATTTCTGTGTACTAGTAGATATTACCCTGCGTTAGAACCGTTACACAGATCAACAGAATTGATTTTAAATTGACATAGCTTTCGTAATCGTCCAGCAAGCGGAGCGTGATGGAATAATTTTATATGGACTGTTCATTGGGCAACTGCGGTTGAAGAAAAAGCTTTATTCAAATTGTCATCACTTACAAAAAGCCGCCGCTTACACCGTAATAAACTTTCATTTGTTTCTTGGTTAGCTCATGAAAATACAAGCTTTTCACTTTGTTCTTCTGGACAGTCTCATTAGCTCTTCTGACATTCAAGTAAAAACAGTAGAACGCTGATTTTTTAATCTACTTTCAGAGCACTTGTTCCCGCTTGTAACAGTCTGATTTTAGCAGTCAACCGTGGATAACATAGCTGTTAAAAGCAACATGGCCAGACACAGTGCGATTTTTTCGGTGCTTGACTTGATTCTACGACACGTCACTTCGTGAATGTAAGATATCCAGTCCGGTGAGGAATGGCTCTTCGTAGCACTGCGTCTAACCATTCCGGGACACTTTAGATCAAACAAGGCACTTCTTTTCATCCACTTACCATCGCTGCCATTGTTGAAACAATTGGCCAATCGGATATTCATATAAGAATCCGGTAAAAAAATAACGAGAATAAAGACAACAAGGAAACCCAAGCTTATCTTTTCAACTAGGGGTAACTCACTATACCACGGTGATGTGGAAAAATATTGGGATTATTTAGCAGACAGCTTGCTTTTGAGCATCTGGCTGTAGTTGACTGAGAATACAAAGGTCGTTTCAGAAATAAAATCAGCGTTTGCTTGAAGCAGGTGCTTGATTTCTTCATTCTTATTGAAAGTAGTCGGAAATTATTCTCTAAAAAATCTTGGCAAATGCCAAAGAATAAAATGCATTTGCAATCAGAGATAATCTGAAACTTTTTACTTTTCTTTCTCCGGGGTAAACAGAAATCATTTACATTATTCTGTCAAACGAAGATCAACGTTGTTGAAGAAGTTAGCTTGCGAGATATAAGATTATCGTACTCCCAGTCCCTTCCTCTTGAAATCACGCATCATGGCAGTTAACTGCAAACTTCATAGAATTATCAGTTTACTCATTCAAAGACCTTTAATAAAAGAAAACAATGAAAGACGTTCCATCATTTTTTGATTTTTTTCACGCACTTATTACAAAATAATTCGGTATGGCTCACAAAAGCCCTAAATGAAGTCACTCGCTGGGTTTCGTGCTTTTAAAATTGCAGGCGATCCTGAGAAATCACTTTTTCCGGACGTATGAATGCTTCACACAGCGCGAATAAGACCGAAAGCTTCACATCTGACCAGTGCTCATGACACATGAGATGAGGTCATTGACTGGGTGGATAGGGATCCTCTCAACGAATGGATTTCATTTTTATTGAGGAGTAGCTGATTTAGAGAATTTGCTCATTTCAAACATGTTTTAAGTGTATCATTTATTGGCTAGCCTGAATACGGCATTACAGGTTTACCAGTACTAGACTATAACTCGGTAACTTTCGGAACAAAATTCCATAAAAATGATAGTTTTCTTTCAATTTACTGGTATCCCCTTTGGATAATGGGACATTTAAGTTGGTGGCTGAGCTTATTGGATACGTGTACGGTTTTATACTGATAAACCACTTTGGAGACTCATAACGAATGGTGTGTATGAGGAACACAAAACACCCTACAAACCCTCCCGGACAAATGATGCATATAACTACATAGTCAGCAAACCATGCAGCCTTATATGCACATGATTTCTGAACCTCGGATAGATAGTATTTTGGCTGGGATAATAGATTTGATTTTAGGAAAAAATTTCCAATCTATCCCAGAAGAAGACCGGCTATTAATAACCGCTGCTCGTCTGACATACTACTGAGCGACTGCCGCTTCTTACAAGACCCAGGGAATCTTCAGAGATTGCAAATAAAATATTTTCTCGAGTGAATGTGTAAATCGATTTGTCCGATATGGAGACACAGGTTCGCTAAGCCATGCAACACCCACAGTGTCAGTCGCCGGCTAAAATGGCCTTATTTCTACTTTCGATATTACCTCTTAGCTTGCTACGCTTGATACTAGACGCCTGAGAATTGGCTTACACGTCTACGTTTGTGTCTGAATCAAATCCCCACAATTTAGGAGTTGACAACAAGTGTTATTCTAGCTGTTTTTGGTACAAAAACTTACGATAACACAACATCGTAGCAACTCTGTTGTTACCACCGCACACTGCGTCTGGATTATAAACCACAGGTTTGTAACTGCCCCAATGTCCTATTGCCAACTACAAGCTGTAAATCAATTTCCATTACCAGGAAACTACAAGAATAGCTTCTTTCTGTACCTTTAGCTATACCAGATTTCTTGATTGGGTAAAACAAAGCTATGATATTTTCTCCCAATTATTTATGTATGTTATTTCTTCCCAGAAATTACATCAAACTGAGAGTCACCAATAAACGACAAGTGATGCCGCTTAAAATCTTTACGAAATGGCACGATGCAAAAGAAAAATTTTCTTAAAGCAGCTTTTGACACAGACCAAACAAACAAATCCGTCAGTTGGCGAAAATACTCGTTTACATGACAAAAGATTTCGGAGATGTATCTTATAATTGCAAAACAAGGGTTTTTTGGTTTAACCTACCCCGTTTATTTGGATGACCAGAAGCCCGGTTAAGAGAAACTCGCCTATAATTTTGTGCTCTACCCCAAATGCAAAATTTAGTATGGATTCTGCGAATTATTTTTCATTAAATTAGAATGACTTTCAGGGTATATAGAAAAGGTCGCAGATGAGATCGAGCGCAATAGAGGATAATAAAGAGTCCCTGACTTGAATTCTGTTGACGTATCATTGGCAAAAACAGGCCGATGAAAGTGAACAATAGCACTGCTATTGTTCATTGACATTCATTAACGTTGTGTTAAAAACTGTGAATTATTCGAGGATAACAATGGAGGACCACCAGATGAAGGTTTAATTCTTTACTAGTCTAAAATTCTTCCCATTTTTTATTTTAATTTTAGAACAGATGGCCTATTGATGGAGGCTTTATGCTGTAGGTAATTTCAGATACTTAATAGCAATCATGTTTGCATACACATGTTACACGTGTCTCCAATTCGATAGACTGAACACAGATTTATAACTTCATCTCAGACCACGTTCTTTGGCCATATATCTAATTGTAGACTGTGTATGTCAGGGACAGAATAAATTGTTTTCCCCGTTGCTTGAACTTGGAGCGTGGATATTTGTATAATTTCTTTGATGCTTCAAAGTAAATACAATGTAACCAGCTAAATATCTATAGCTTGGTAGCTTGCTGGAATGCACGAATTTCTGTCGATTTCTTGGTACTCGAGCTTGAGATGGTTGGCTCAGTCCTGTTAGATAAACAGTTGGTTATCTGCATGTCCTAGGTGTTGGCTGAGACTTTTTACGCAAAGAATATGCATGACCTACGTTGCGGTTTCAAAGGTTCCACTTAGATACCTGTTTTGCTATTTATAATTTGTGCCTATATATCATATCGAGGGCAGCAGGCTTAGTGTTCCTGACTGACGTGGACAATACTTAATCGGGATTTCCGTGAGATCTGAATAAGACCAGAATGTGGATAATATATCCTCATCAAGCAAAGTAAACCAATGGTTGTCTGAATGCTTGCTATGGCTGCGGTGAACTCCTTGTTTCATCGTAGGTAAAGTACTGACCAGAGTCGAGTGTTATTCAAAGCACTGAGTTAATAGGAAACTTACTGATCTGGCGTTACTTTTCATACGTCACATAGCACAAAATCGATCTCAATTCATTTGTACTGAATAGCCACGCACCACACATGTAGTACACATATTCTTGTCCACTCATGCAATTCATATAATTGTGAATTGTGCAATCGTCCACAGTCAGTCGTCTTTCGATTTAACTCACTAAACATATTTATCCCATGTGCCAAGATTTCGAAAAGTGACTACGTCAACAAGCTGCCTCCACTTGACAGGAACTGATTGATCTTTGCATCTCAGTTTTGCTTGTAAATTGCAAGCACATGAAAGCACACGAAAGCTCGTTTAGCTGTGGTCAAAATGTTAGTGCGTATGACGTTCTACATCAACCTTATGAAAATGCTAAATTCAGCCCAGCATTTTTATCCCAAGAAGTGCACACAACCTCGAGGATGCATTGAATCAACTCGACTACTTCATGCCCATTCGACCATCTCCAATTTCATTCCAACTCGATTTTCGCGGATTCAGGCATTTTTGTTGACTTTAAGGGGACAACTTTTGTTAGTTTTGAAACGGTTATTCCACAAGAAATTTTGTATTTAGCGATGAAAACCCTATTATGTGGTCAACAGCTTTCCACTTTTTTGTATGACCGTAACCTTAGCCTAATCAAGAATTCAGTAACAGTTTTTTGCATTTTAAACATTGATTGTATACCATGAGTAATAGTGATGACGACAAAATTCCAAATTAAAAAGTAACACGAAACAAATCTTAAGCATATAAAACATGTCCAACACTCAAACTGAATAAACTGAATAAACTAGACATTGGTGAAATGTTTCGCCCTGAAGTTTTATATATAGCTTCATTTAGAGCCTACATCTCAAAAAACGATTTGTTCTAAGTTGTGTGGTTGTAAAGAATAAGAACAGCATTTTGCGTATGAAAGAATTGTTCAAAGCCCGCAGCTAGGTAGGCAGGTGTGAACATTTTTGAAGACAAGTCTATATGGGTAAACCGGTCTTATTAAATTCTAGCCACTCTTCTGCACATCAATAATAAAGTGTGCGGTGACAAGCAAGATAATGTTATGCCACTTTAAAAAAAGTTAAACATGCTGGGTGGTTTAACGAAAGTGGGGCGAAAAGAACACTGAAAAAATGACGACGTGATTCAACATCACTGCCTTTTGTACTGACAGGTTTTCCTGGTGAAAAACATTTGTCGGCAGTTGGTGAATTGTAGAGTTTGTGTTCTCAAATTATTTTCGGCTGAAATGATCATCGACTTAATAACGATTTCTCCTATGTTAACTTTTGTGTAAGGTGCGAAGTAAAATTTCAGAAAAAGCTAGGGCGGTGCAACAAAAAGGATCTTCAGCACAGAGCCGCACACTCTGCTCTAATTGGCTGTTTCTAATACTAACCTTGTTGTGTGGCTTGGTTTGGGGCTAAACGTCGATTATCTCGATGCACTCCTTGAGTAAGCAGTCCCATGTTCTTTAGCCGCTCGTGGACGAACGGCTAAATGTTGAAACACTGGCCTGAAGGTCGTAAGTTCGAAACTCTGAGTTTCACAAGGTGCATGCTGCTGTTTATTCGCAATGAGGAAGAAATAGCTACGTGGTACTTCTCGGCCTTCCAACACAAATTTGTCACTGGGGAAAAAGTTTCAACTGAGCGCCCTAATTGTGTCAGGATTATTTGTTCATAATACACCAAGGGTTATCGACGAGTGTATATCAATAAATAATAGTAGAGCGAACTGAAAGCATATGTATCGCATGAAATTAGGGGACTTTATAAAGATGTCTTTTTGGTCTATAACAGAAAAAAGTAGCAGGGGTAATTAAATGAATGAAGAAGATACGAACACAGGGTTAAAATTTTGATGTGACTGGGTAGTTTTTTGGATTTCTCAGCAAAACTGGGCACTGTTTCTTGATGAATCAATTCTTGCATCTCAGACCTCATTTTTTCATCTGGAGACTGGACATAACTCACGTTTCATGGAGATCTCATGCAGCGATCATCTTCAAGTTAGTAATGTAAGGCCTTGATAGCATGAGTGTTGATCCTCCAGAACTTCCTCGCGATACAAAAAGTTAAAAATGATATGAACAGATTATGAACAAGTTTAGACTGAAAGTTATCCTGTGAATTCCCTCCACGTCGGTTGGTGATACTTATATTTCCTGTTTTTTTAGGAAACCAGTGATTCAGAATGTCTTGATGCATACAAATTGTTCAATACTCAATAACCAGTGGAGAGATTATAAAAAAATAACAAGCAAGCTCTTTTTAAAAAGGGTCAAACATCAAGATTCAAAGTATCCTCAATTTAGAAACAACAGTGCACGTAGCCCAAATGTCCGCAACTGGTATCATGACTTTTCGTAACAAGGGCAACATGTATCAATGGTGAGAGAACTTTTGCCTATTAAATTACATGCGACGGAAATGGAGCTTAGTCCTCATAAATGGTGAGTAGTTTAGCTCCGAACTAAACAAGAATCGGGTTGAAAGCTTGTGTTTCACATCTGCACTGATGAAAAATCAGTGTCAGGGTAGGCTGTTAAGTTTCTTTTTTGGTACGATATTGATTCCAAAACCCGCATGTTTACCTGTCATTGTGTGTCAGGCTTGGCAAACAAATGATAAACCTCAGCAACTGGCTTCATGTTATCCATTGGAAAATACAGTTCTGGCATCAAAATGTGTATGGACAAAAGCAGCTGCCATTGCGAGCTCATGTTTGGGTCAGTGAAAACCACCATCAGCATTGCTCATATTTTTCCGGTAGGTGAACATCCTGCTGGTACTGATTGAAAGATCATTCAGCAAAAGCTGATGATGAAGATGACCGATGTTCTTAAACCTTCGTTAGTTAGTCCAGTGTGCTTGGCTGAGCTGGATTGGATTCCTGATTGGTTCCGTGATAGAAGGTTTCAGCCAACTGTAGTTTATTTTCAACGCTCCGAATGTTCGTCCATATTGATGACTAAAATAAACCGACTTTACCAAATGAATGAATCCGTCAGACCCAGTAGTATATTAAGATATACTACGGTGATTGGTAGGATTGAACAGAATCGAACGGTTATTGTTGTTACTCTCTAGTGTCCTACTCGCTGTGTTAGTACGCATCATCTCTTAACCCCACACTGCTCACGGGGGAAAGTCTAGTTTTAATGCCCAAGAAATGTTTTATTTGGCCATTTTGTCTGATCTGAGACCATCGGATTGGGCTTGGTCCATAAAACTCAACCCAAAACACACAACTGACTGTTCACCATCTCCGTCTTTGCTGAAAAATTTGGTCCGTTGGTAGCTGGGAGCAGAGAGTGGAGTGAAAGAAAATTCGGGTTGAAAAGCCTCAGTTGAAAAGCCTCATTTCAGAAATTTCGTACATTATATTCAGGCTACCACGAAAACGCGCCAATCACATTCAGATTAACGATACCTCAAAAGGTGTTCAGACATCACCTGTTTTGTTAGTTTTCAAAATACTAATGTCTAGCAATACTGTTTTTGAAGGTAAAACAGAGCTACATTATTTACGAACAAGTGAGTAAAACTCACTAGTTGTGCATTAAGAGGTTTCCGTTAAGCTTCTCAATTCATTTTGTACACGTCTAAAATTTATGTTACAGCGGTGACTGCTGGTAGCCTCAGGTTCACTTGTCGTGATCGTGTTGATCCTTTCTAGAGAATGATTCTAAACCAAAGTCCACCTAACTGCAATCTAGCCCGGACAATCCAACCGTGGTGTATGATCCCCGCTTTCGCACTTCTTCTGCAAGTGTTTTGATGCAAATCGTGAAACTCTGATACCAATATTTTAAGGACCAGTTCTCTTTTAATCCTTCCTATTGTAAAATCGAGTGTTCTAACGTATGGACGCGTTCATCGTAAGGGCTTTTAAACCCCCGTCATCTATCTTTGTACGAAAGTAAAATCTTTTATCCGCCAATTTCCTGTTTTTGTCCGTAGTTAGCGCATAAATTCTTTCCAACTGACACTATAAGTTAGTTGACTTTTAAGTATAGGGTGGTACGAAGTAAACTGCTGTTTTTCAAGAAAAGCACCCTCGTCCTCTGATCAAACAAAAACAGACTTTGTTGAATAGAACTGAGAACAAACATATTGTTCTGTCGCATAACCGTTTTGCTATATTGCATTAATTCAGAAGAAAGCATGAGTGTCAAGACATTTTGTAAGTCCTCAGACTTGATAACATGCGACCAAAAGGTCAGGGTTTGCTTCAAAAATCCGAATCTCAGTTAGGAGCTTGTGCTTCTGTTTTTAAGTTCTACGCTGAAGTACCGTCAAAGAGAAAGGAAGCGTTACAGAAGTTTCAAATATTGATATATCAACGCAGAAGCTTGGGCCGTTTGACGATTGTTCATGGTATGTTACACAACAGCGGATGGTAAAAGAACAGACAGCTGTATACCTGCATTTAGGAAAATCTATTTGGTGCAAGAGCCTGACGCAAACATCCCCGCAGGTTGTTTTTCGAGTAGCACGCGAGTTACTCCCGGCTTTTTGTTGCGACATTCTTGGTAGCTCCCTTTGAATGCAAAATATATATACCCAGCGGAATATCAACAATGCCTAAAGATTCTGCAGACTTCTCTCTACATAATAAGTCCTCCGATACATGGGGGAAGCATTCACCTTTTTGGACTGTCTTGAAATTGGCTTATCGTTGAGCTGTTTTTAGATGTCACGTTGTATTTGTTAGGTGGATTAATAACGTCACCAAGTGTAAATTGTTTCTTCTTGCTACGACGCACAAAGATTTAAGAGAAAGAGTTTCTCATCACCGCGCTAGCTTTCTGCCCATCAGATGCCGACCAATTTCTCTTATAATACGCGGGTTACTTTTGTCTGAAGAGCACGTTCATTCCACACGACGGAAAGATGGGCTGTTCTGCACCAGCTTGAACTCAGCTGGCTTCGAGACATATGGATCCGAAAGGTACGAAGTATCGGTTTTCTGGATACCTGTTGCGTTTTGAATGAGCCATTACAGCGAATCAGTGTTTGTTTAGCTCTCCCCCGAGTTGATTTTCCGGAGGTATCCTTGAGTAGGTTTCATGTTTTGTTAGGAATAAAAACGTGGTTTCACGCTTGACGGGTATGAAGCTTCCTCAATTTTTTGGCTAGTTTTGTGATGAATACGAACTAATTATTCATCCTTCAGAAATCTAGCGTGAAAGAACTCTAACAATGTAATTTTTAATGCTCATAAATTAAGCTGGGCTTAGCTTCCTTGGCTGCTTTGTCCTTAGGATGATCCACTTCAGTCGAGCGTTAGTAATGACTGGAAAAAGTTGAAGAATTTCCGCTGTTAGTACCCAGCTAAAGGTAGCTGACTCTCGTCATGAAAGGAAATTTGCATGCTGAGTTGACTAGTGAAAGCTGGCAGTGGAACTCCACCATACACCAAAGAATATCTTGTGGAATAACTTTGCGACCAAATATGGGGTGTAATTATGAGAACTGCCGAATCTGCATCGTCCTTTGGAACTAAATAGTCAGGACAATTCTAAAAATACATGCATCAAGAACTAATCTAGACCGGATGTTGACATGTTCCTTTTCGACGCACTCCATCTGATGCCCTGCTAATAATTTTCGATGTACTAAAATAGTACTCTACTTTCAGCATTCGTAACCAAAGTTCGGACAGTTTAAAATGCTAGTTTTTCTCCATTATGTCCGCTTACAACTGATCTAATCGACAAATTTGCCCACCCTCAGCCAATCAACATTTCACGATGGTTGTAAATCTACTGGTTAGTGTTGATAAAAACATGATTCTGCCGCGCTCATCCGGAGACATTATCAACGAATAGCTCGAAGCAACGACAACTCCTCTAAATTTTTCGTCTGATAGGTGACACTATAGTTGAGTTACGTTCCTTTGGAGTAGGACATTTACCCACCTGCTAGTTGTCCGTGTTACAAACATCTCTAAAAGCTTCTCCAACCGGCGTTGCCCTTCTGACTTGATTTTTGAAGTAGTCTTCTGTTGGCAGGACATGTGACATTGCGATTACGTGAAAACGACATTTACAAGATTAGTTTCAGTGATGTTCAAGGACAGCCTGTGAACGAAGACTGGGTTTTTTTTATGTACACTATGAATCAGTTATTGTTAGATTTTTTATCGAATGTCCATGAACCGCGATCTACTTGCATCGTTACTTCGAACGTTTGTCGTGTGACTATACACACCTGGTTCTTACGCTCAACACTAAAAATTCACCACGGCGCTACATAGTAGTTATACTGACTTGAAATAACCTTCGACGGATACCGTCCCTAGCATGGAATTGGATATGGCCTTCTTGTTAGCCGGATTTCTGTTCCATGGATCTGTTTCCCAGTTCTGTTAAAACGTCCGAGCAAAAGCGCTGGTTGTACGCAGATAACTGGGTACTTTTTCTGCGGAATGTGCTAGATTGGTAAAAGCACAATCATCTGGAATCAGGTAACTAATTTGGGATTGAGTTGAAACACAAGCTGACAGGTGTCTGTCTTGAAGAACTTCAGTATGTTCGTATCCAGTGAGGTGCGTTCCTATTTCGGTGTGCATAATCGAAGTCAGTCAATCACAGCAAGCCTAGTGCAGCATGTTCATTAGAGTTCAGCCGAGCGAAAACGATTGGATAACGTGGCCCCTGCAGGTGATCATTGAACTGAGGATTCCTCGATTGTCTCAGTCATTCTGTTGGTTACACAACTGAAAAAACCAAGAATCATGTAGCGTGGGAGTTGGAAAACAAAATTTACGCAGTCTTGGCTAAAATTGCAACACTGTGGGCAGGAGAGGCTTTTGAGAAAGTGCACAACCAGATCCGACTTGTGCGGCACTGGGACAATGAGAACAGATACTGTGGACTTAAGGGAAATGGGACTCCAACGACAATATGTGTCTCCTTTAAAGGAAGGTCGCTTTTGGAATATTTTGTTGGGGCTTGAGCGCTTTGCCTGTGTGATTTATGTAGATTAAATGTTCGAACAGGCGGCAGCAAACGTTGTATTCACTCACTCACATTCTCTACTATTCCACAGATAGCTAACTAGGCAAATAGCGATTAACCCAAAAGTGTATATTCATTACAACCTGCATAACCACTTGTGAAAGGAAGAAAGCACATTTTTGTAACGTTATTAGCAAAACCGGACCAAGCGGTTACAAGTAAGAAGCTCATCTGCACAGCTTTTGAAAAGTGAACATTCGAAATCTCCTGGATGTTAATCGAATATTAAACAGTTATAAACGAACCGTTGGAAAGTTTTTCCAATAGTGCTTATATCACCACTACATTTTCCTCCCGGGTAAACTGAAAGACCATGCACAACTTTAATTCAACAAGGTACCATTCGAAAAACTTCTGATTCGTCAGTTTCGTTTTGGGGTGACAAATGACAATCAAAACAATCTAAGAGTCATCAGCAGTTCAAAAGATAGGGAATACCGCCTTACTAAGGGGTTATATCATTGGTTGTTTTAAAGAACCGATTTTACATGGGCCAAGCTATGGCGGTTACGGTGACAGTGTAACATCCTCACACATGCCGTCGCAAACTCTAGATTTGCCACAACACCTGATAAAGATTCTGCGCCCAAAGAGAAGGATTCTAATGAGGACTCAGTCACGAGTCCCACAGTTTTTATCTTTCCTGAACCGTGGTATAAGTGGACAGTGAAAATATGGTTAATACTGCTCCAATTTCAGTATTTTTAAGTCGCGCCGAGATCGAATTGAACGAGTCTGTTTAGCAGAGTTCATACTAAATGATTAGTAAATTACTAAGTGATTACTAGATGAATGTGAATATTAGCCTTGCTTTCTTTGATTATTTTGTTTTTGGAGGGAAGGTTTTTCGGATGCCCACGCAACTATTTCGTTATTTTGTTGCTTGGTCTTATCCTTCTAGGTGCCGTGTCTTGATTTGATCTCATATTGGTCCAGGAGTGATTTTGCTTTTTCCGAAATGCATGTTTACGGCTGTGTCAAAAGTAAGTATTTTCGGTCCACTCAAACTCAAATGAATGCTGTTGAGATGCATGTTTTACAAGTGGCTTCCGTTATTCATTGCTACCAACCCTTCAAGCTCATCGCTGATGGGATGTCGTTCACTGATTTGGTCTGCGTTGAAAAATCTCTCCAATTAAATTAAGATTCAGGTCTCACATGTGGGACCATAATTTTATTAGTAGACACAGAAATCTCTAGGTGCAATAATTGCAAAGTGGGGAAAAGTTAGCTTAGTGAATAAGACACAAAAATGCTCAAGAGCACACATTATTCAAACATTGTCGCCAGATTAGAGCGCAACCGTTTGCTTTCTATGAAAATGCCGCCGAGTGGAGGGCTACTCACTCGCTGAGGAGAACTCTTCGATTTTCAGTGAAACCCGTCCCTTGTCTGAGAAATTTACTTTAGATGGGATTTTGTCTGACACTGTCACCGGATAACGGCTTTAAGTTTGTGAAAATGGGACGATGTATAAAAGTTGATGTAGCATAAGCCATCAATATTTATATTGCGCTAAAAAACGCAGCCGAGCATATGTGATAAGGGTAAGGCTGCTTCTCTATAAAAATGTGGGGTCGACCTAGGTCGGCTAGTTGAAATAAGGTAGATGCAATTAAAATATCCAAAATGGCCAGTATTTTTACAGAATTGAAATAAACGAAACGAAACGTGTGAACATAGCTGATGTGGTTATTTCAATTCGTAACTACTGAGTGTAGCCTGCAGATTGGTAAAACTCTAATTTTATACCTTATGCAACAAGGCGTGACGTTCTAGACCGAGTACTCAAAGGAGTGGGTCGTTTAGAAGCTATATGTTGGTGAAAACTAACATTGTCAACACAGCAGAAAATTTAATGCTTTTGTTAGTGTTCGTGTTGGATTTTTCAATTTGTGCCGGTCTGTGAACTTTGATCACGAATTTCAGACATTCAAAGATGTTGTTATTATTACATCAGTTCGGAATAGGATGCTTGAATGGCTATCAATGTAGAAACGGCGTACGAATGCTTTGGATTTTACCGTCAGTGAGAGCCATGAATACCCGTTAATGAATACAAATGATGAACTTTCTAGGTTCACGGAATCATTTTAAACCTTATCCATCCATCAATCATAGAGGATGGTACTACCATTCGTCCGCATTTGATCCGTTGGGCACAGGGTCGGTGGCTAAAATTTGGGGCCGAGAAGGGCCTTGTTCGCGATACCTGCCATTCTGTTTGCATGCGAAAATTCTGTTTTAAATTTTGTTCTTTGTTTTTTTGGCGCACGAAACTCCTCTGAAAAAATTCTGCTAGCTAGGATTGTTGGTTAAATCATGGCAACCGCAGAGGCTGTTGTCCTTTGCAGATAATAGGTGATAAATAAAATACCATGACCAACTGCCTTGCCTTACAACGGACAGGATACAACAAGCACCTTAACTAACCGTTTTGTTGTACAGCATAAATCAGCCTTTAAGGTTATGCCGGAAAAACGAAAAGATGAAACGTACGGCAGGCGTGCTCTTGCAGCACGAGTCTTGTGCCTGCAGGGCAATAACAGTACCCTGCCCCGGGATGACAGGCACTATGGCTGAAATGTACACAGTCTGCATCCACCTTGCACTTCAGGCCAGACAGCACTACAAAGTAAAGGAAATAGCAGTTTTCTGTGCAGGTCTTTATTATTGATATAGAAAACTGTTCTGCATTTCAAACTTAACAAACCTTTGAGTGAAATTAATTTGGGTGCTTAGTTATTGCCTCGTGTTATTTTAAAAGGAAGGGAAACATATTGGGGAAAGGGTTTTGTTATTTTTGATTAGGTGCTTACATACAAAAACAGTCGCAGTTTAGTCACAGGAGACTATTATAGAGGCATTCAAGAATTAAAAATGACTGCTATAATCGTGTAGTGAATGGACCGGAATTCAGCAAATTTGCAGTAACGGAAAACCTGGATAAGACTCTTATTTGCAGCGTTCTTTAAAGGAATATTTAGGACAATAACTAAACCTGAATTAATTGGTCTTATGTACTGAGTATTGTGGTTATTTGCAAAAGCTAAATTAATCGTAATACCGAAAAAGTACGTCGGTAGTCTGCATTGTTTGCACTCTTTTTTAGAGCTTCGTCGAGCATGCACAGTCCTTGAATGGAATAAAGGTTCAAATATCAAACTGTACACGTTACACAGACCACTGTTCTGCAAACTTAATAGATGTGTATGTAAAGCTAAAATGAATCTCTCGTTTGGTCCTCACTCCAGTGCAACAGAAACAAGCCGACCGCGGACTATCTGCATGGTTACATTGAATTTTACATAGCTAATAAGACTATTGTTTGCGTCCGTCGTGACTCGGATCACAGCTGAATACTGTCACAAATGCCTGACTGACTACTGTGAGCACCGTCAAGTTTTACTGCGGTTCATTTTAAAAAGTAAATAAATAGTTAACTGTTTCACGGCATATTAATGAGAAATTCGTGTTTTTAATACCTCTGTTGTCCAATCGATTAGGTTAGTTGTCGGTGCATGTCACAATTAAGAAAAACCCATTAACCGCCCGGTCAAAATAGTTTGGGATAACGAATGAGACTATGCTACTAAAAACCGACAGAAAATGATCTGCGGAAGTTGCTGAACACTGCACGGAATAAAGACAATTTGGATGTATCCATTTACTCAGGATTGCACAAGAACTCACGCGTCTTGCAGCTGATACCATGATCCTCTTGTATGGCCACGTATCCCAGTTTACAGAAACATTCATTCTTCTCGGGCAAACAAATGCTGTTCGGAACGCGATCTTTGCAGTAACTATCACCTTCCGGTAAACAAGGACCTTTGAGAATAGAAAAGGAAACGAGTGTTTTTGTAGGTGCAGAAGGATTGTATGATTGATTGAAACTACTCGACACCAATCAACATGAATCAATTAGTCAAGAACATGTTTATTTATCGGAGAGTAACCAGGATGAGTGGTTAGTGAGTGGTCTAATTGTTCTATGCCGAGTGAAACAATAGAGATAAGAATTATGGCACAATCAAGATAGCTGTGTGATGCGATGTGAACTGGCGTGGATACATGTTTGAAAGCCGCTTTCAGCTATCACTATAAAACGATTTGCCATTTTGCCTAACAGATAACAATAATACAAAACCACACAACCATTTTTTACAGAAAATGGTTGCCTTAACTCAAATAAGTTTTTGTAGTCGCATCCAAATAGTTCTGTACAGAATCTAATGGCCGTGTTTCCTGGGGGCAGGTTAGTGATATGAAGTACCCTTTGTTTGAAAAATGCGCAAATAAAAATGTCATAATACGAGGGGTGAAAGATGAAAAGAATAAGGAAAAGATTTTTGAGTAGTTGTACAAAACCTAAGCCAGGCGAGGAAGATTTACAAATTTGTGGAACACAGACTGTGAACAACTGCGTATAGGGAGGTTAGATATTATGCGTGCTGAAAAAAGTTACTGAGGTTGGAGAAAGTTGCACTTTTTAATTGGTGATACATACTAGACTGCACGAGCACCTGATGAGACCGCAATCCTGACTGGTCTCTCGGGATTGCGTTTGACATACTGAGGTTGGGCGTTGCAGTATTTTTGAAGCTGATGATTGTATCAAATCTAGGGGTATGCCTCTCCACCACAGATCTATGAATCGCTTTGAGGAGCTTCTTCGAGTAAATTTGCAATGACTAACTGGCGGCAGTTGCCACGACCACATTCTTGCGCTTGACTGAGTTTAGGCCATGTAGCTCAGGTATAGCACAGAGACCTACCACCGGGTTTGAACGAGGTATGTGAAAGCTTAACCGGTCATGCCGCCAGATGATGTTTCAAAGTAGAATGAAAGTTTGACACTTTAGAAGACGGTTACATCTAGATCTGAGATAGTAGTAGACGATAACAGTAGTATACTAAACCGTGGCAAAAATACTGGGAGAACACAGATGGGCACTGCTTGTCCTGTATGAACTTCTCAGAGTTCTCTTGATTGGTTTTCTTACAACTGGTTAGGTTCTTTGCGTTTACTACCATGAGTGTGCCATCAAACACTAAGATTCAGAATAGCTCCACTCCAATGGTTCACCTGACTTACTCAGTAAACCAAGCCTTGGCTAAGAGTTTTCATGTGTAGGCTTAAGTCACCCTCTGACTTGTGCGCTTTTACTACATCAAGTGTCCTAAATCGCCCCACGTCTGTTTTGTGCTGGCCTATTTCGTCCATCGAAATTATTGTGCGTAAGTGACAGAAAATTTAGTGAATAAATAAACATTGGTGCAAATGTTTAACTCATTATTCTGGGCTGAGACGCTGCGGGATTCTGTCAAAAATATCAACTTATTTATTGTGCAGCATCTAAGCTTTACATTCACTTTTAGGTGTTTACTTCTGGTAGCAGTTCCGTTTTGCGAGGCAGTTGCACAAAGCTTGTGGCTAAAGTAATATATTACAAACAATTTGTAAACATTTCTGCCAAACAGCGGTATATTTGACGTACAATGAAAACTTTTGTTGTGTACGGCTATCTAAAATATAACTTGGACAAAAGTGACACAAAATTCTCCATATGCCATACAGTTTTTTCCTATTTCCAAGTGAACTTTTGCACGTAGTAAGACATTTCAGCGAACGGTGCTATCTTTAGTGCAGGGCAAATAAAATCCCACTGCAATTGTCCTCGTTTAACATCGTCAGGGGAACTGACCTCGGAATACCAACTATGCAGATCCTTGTTAAAAATGGAATAAAATTTGCAAAAATAGCTTGATTTGTCCAGGAAAGCCGTCACAGCGCCCATCCTGAATCAAACAGTTTGCTAGTTTTAACCATAACAACAATGAGTTGGTTTTGTTATCTACTAACGGCAAACAGAGATTTCTGCATCCGAAATCTGTTTCGTGAGGTTTTTATTCTGATATTTCTGTTAATCTATGGGTGAGCGAAAAAAATAGTTACAAAACTTGCGTGGCGTAAAGCAAACCTAAATTTGGAAAACATTCAGTTCGAAATAAATAATCAACACAAATAGTGGTGCGACGAAAATTTTATTAGAATCGCTTTAATATCAGGATATGAAGTAGACTTACTACCGATAACAACGTTCACCAGTTTTGACCCATAAATTAAAGTCTTTAGATGCCACTGTCATGCAATTGTTTGGTGAATACGTGAAAATAAAATGTGCAGGGAACAAATGAACAAAACGAGTCTAAAATAGTAATCTAGTCGTGACACAACTCTATCTTTTTCGTTGATGAATCTGAAACCGAACAAACGTGATATACCTCAATGTACCGTAATGCAGCCTACGAACACGTCGTGCTTCATTGGTACTGCATGCTTGCTTGAAACGCTGGTTTTATTTTTTAGTTCACAAAACAAGCACAGCGGCTTCAAATAGAAACAACTTTGTCTGAGTCACGTCTAAGCACACTACAGTATATCCGTTGCATAAGTCCCAGTTACTGTTACTGTAACGAGTGAATCAAGTACACCAGTTCACACTGTGAATGAATGGAGCGGAAGTCAGCTAAGGAGAAAAAACAAGAGACAGTCTAACGTGTCAGTCTTTGCGTATCGTACATAATGCGGCATACGCAATAAAATACAGTCGCATCAGATTTTTTCAGACAAATTGAAAAAGTGCCTATCGAAAGTAAAGGGGATGTGTTAGCTTGCCGTCAAGAGAGATGTGGCGATTGAAAAACGGAAATGTAATATTACCCACTATTTTGAACTTCAAATTCGTTACTTATTAAATATATTGCCTGTACTATAGTACATATTTAATTATTTAGTTAAATCGTGAAATATTTATTACATTGGCGATGGTTTGTGGCGGGAAATGCGGATGAATCATTGTTTATGCAAAACAGGTCACCACTAAGCTGAAGGACCAGGAGCCCATGTTGCTCAGACCTACAACCATTGCTTAGCCTAGTACAACATACTTTGTGAGCATTTCATGGACACCCCCAAATACAGCTCAGTGGATCACATGGGCAAACAAACCGTTAAACCTGGAAAACTTCGAGTCCATTCGTGAAGATTGATGTGTGAGCACACACTACTGTGTGTGGTCAGTGTCAAAGCTAAAGAATGGATCCACTTCCGGAGGAAGAGTTATTCTTTTTCTAAAATATCCAACGGCCAACATACCCGGAGCTTCCGACTATGCTGCAGTTTATAGTTTTTCTTTATACATTACAAGAAACGCTTTCCAGGATTACCTCTTCAGAAAATATATCACGAACACTGATAGATTACAACGGGAAAACAAATATATGTATATATTTATCACGTAGTATTTACTGTACGAAGAAAACATGTTCATTGGCAAACAATATATTCAAATAATGGAAAGATGCCTCATCTTTCATGTCGGTCACTCCTGGCATGAAATATGCCTGCTGCGGTATTCTGAATGAGCCTTACCATCTCGCCTTATTGTTTTAGCCCAAGCCTCGTAGACAAAGTAGCACTCAAAATTGCAACCACCAAGATTAGTCAATTCTCATGTTAAACACAGCGCTCCGCCGAATCGGCCCACTTTTAATAATGAGTTAAATATATCGGGTGTTGACCGTATTACCGATGCGAACTCACAGATTACAAAGAATCGACGAAAGTTTCCAAAATTTCCATTCTACTGTCTCTCGTTTTTATGTATTTAAGTGTGCATGAGACGTTTAAATGCATATAAAAAACGAGATGTACGGCAAATGGAGTAGCTTTTGTAGGTAAAAGCCTACAAATATGATGAGATTGTGGTTTTTTGGAGAACTTTCCATTAATGCCAGAAGCTCATCAGTCGATCAGCTTTTATTCCTTATCTTGAATGCGTTTAATTACGATGGAGCGCGTAGACCCGGAGGGGCTTTTAAATTATACACAGCTCTTCTGGACTACAATAAAAAAACAATTGATCGTCAGATGATTTTAGACCAAAGAACGTTCGGCTGGATCGATAGTGGACAAAATACCCTAAGCAGAAAAATGCTTTGGTTTGTTTTCTAGTTCATGCCCATGCGGAAACCTCATAGGGTACCATAATATATAAGGAGATTCAAATTAACTTTTATGAGATTTCACGGTTCTCACCTGAGATCCAAAGAGCGTCAGGTTAGTGTGCTTTCAAAATAAAGGTAGCAATTGTAGAGACAGTGATAAGACAACGCTCCACGGGACTAATCGTGTCGCTCAGTTAAGATAAAACCTCTAGCTTTTGAAGACCAACCATACTATGCTTCGTAGTTTTAAAAAGTTAAATTTTCTGGCCCTCCGTAACTATAACGGTAACTGTGGAATTCCGCTTGTAAAGTGGACTTTTTCCCCCAGGAATCCACTCAAAATACAACATTTTTACCTACGCGAGCGCCAACCAACTGCAGACAAACAAAACATTTCAGACGTCCATTTGGCTGAGATATACAAACCTAACTAATGTGTACTAACAATATTGCTGCCGTTCATTACGACACAGGATTAAGCAAACAAATACTCAGCACACATAACTAGGTAAGGATCAATTTAAATTAAAAAGCGGATTTCTTGTACCGCAGAAAGATAGCTTCTAGTGAACGTCTGATTACCCTGGCTCCAACTTCAAATACTGATCTTTCGTCTAGCATCTTTTCACCATAGTATACCTGATAATTGGAATAAGACTTTCTCTTTTAGAATGGTAAATCAATAGTTAGTCTTTCAAAGTTCATACTGTCCTACTGTTTTCGGATGTTTGCCATCACCTCTAAAATTTCTACCCACGGCTGGTAATCACAGGAAATTATTCGTATCAATAGAATCTCTTCTAGCCATGTAAGACAAGCTAAATCATTGAGTCGCGTAAAACCAGGGTGAATTATTTTCATGCATTTTTTTGTTGGAGAAATTTAGGACTCACTACAACATGGAAAGTGCAGCACGAAGAGCACACCGTAGTGTTTACCACTTCCTCCGGAGCGAAGGTTATACCTATAGCGATAGAAATAGCAGGATGCTTGAAATGCACAAAAACTTGTGAACAAGTTTTCATACCAGGTCAAATAACTTCAACATACTTGTGTATCAAGAGTCAAATGATTGATGGCCGGGAAACTATTCAATGGAGAAAACAGGACTCATTTCTTCGTCTAAGGTTTTAATGCTAGGCACATTACAGAAACTAAAAATCTTTTATAACATGTTTTGTACTCATTCAAATCTTTCTTCTGCAGTCAGAAAGGTATGATAATTAATGAGACCCTCCTGGTTTTACTGACTGGTAGCACTTGATGTTCGTGAATTACAACGTACGCGTTGACTTTTAACACCGTTTTGGCAGAAGATAATGCGACAAATGAACTCACCCAGAACGTGTTGAATACCGTGTTTACTCTAAACTTGTCATAATGCTTCAAACAGTACAAGTCTGCATAAAACACAGTACCACGCTTTGTAACCATTAAGCGGTAGATTGTGGCAAATGATCAGCACATTAAACGTGAGGTCGTTTCCAAAACTATGGACTTCCGCATGATAGCGGAAAAAATCCTTGGCTTGATTATACCTACGGACTTTTTTGAAGCTCCTGTAACTGGAATTCGCACTTCAAGAAACATGCCAAGACACCAAGGCCACTTTGGCAGGCAACACAATTGGGCCTTGTTTAGACAATGTAAATCTTATTTTATCCGGCGGTTGCAAGTAGTAGGGCTGCGGAATGTTTCGTATGTGTAGCAAAATTGCCGCGATGGTGAACCAGATAAACCGTTGGGGCCTTTGTTCGATGAGCCTAAGAAAGTAAAGTGTCTTTAATCAAGTGCTCAAACGACCATCCAGGAAGACAGTTTAGAGGCTCTCATACATTCCGTGAGATGCTCACTGCTGATGAGTCCCAATAAAGAAAAATGGCTGTAAAATGCCTATCGGCCTTACGGGACAGACCGAATTCATTAACAAAACAAAATCCTACTTGAAAACTACCAAATCCACTCAAAGTTTGATTGGCTCATAAAAAGAATAATCTTATCCAAGCATGAGTTAATCGCAATGCTGATCAGCCGATAGTGGCCGAAATTTTTGTTCAATTTGCTAACCGCGAGGTAGTGGGTTTTAAACTGTCATGAGTCTTGCGAGACACAATGCTGGTGACTACCAGTGAGAATGAAACGCTGTAAAACTTTTCGGCAAAGGAGATCTCAATTTTTCATTTATGAATCTAATGTATGAGTCCATGATTGGTCAAACATCTGAGGTTTTCTCCCACTACAAGCGTTCAGATTTTGTTGATAGGCACTGAGATTTTCTTTTGTAATACCTGGCATTAGGTAGCCTGACGTTATCCTGTCAACATTCAGTCGACTAAGGAGGCGCCTAATGTGACTGATTTGTTGTTTTTTTAAGAGCCTTAGTAAACCGTGGGCATTTACACCTTAGTCTTAGTGTTATAAACCTTCAAAACTTGCTTGGATGGTTCGACATAGCCACGCACACTACACATAAATTATGGAAGTTGTAAAGACGAGTGTTTTCTGAATGCTGAGCTTTTTCTCCTAAAATGTCATAATCGACCATTCACACCCGGTGAAATGTGAATTTGAACGAGAGGTCTTTGGCTGATGAAAAACAAGTTAGCCCAGTTAATTATTCCCAACGAGTTTATCGTAAACTGCAGGTGGTCTGCTCTAGTAGAACTAATCATTTGATAGCAGACATTCGTATTTTATTACGCTCTTATGGATATGTATGTGAAACACTGAGAACGATCATATTCACTTCTGCGATCAATATATGAAAAGAGTCTAGAATTCCGGGCGCAGCTTGTATCAATGCTCTGAGTTTCGGTAGATTGAGCATTGGTACCTAATGATGCAAAGGGGTTAATTTTCACTTAGTGGTTCACACCGTACAAACTAACCTCACAACAAAGACTTCATTTGGCTGATAAAATACTGAAGTGCCGAGAAAGCCTATTTAGAGAAGACGATTTAGGCATACATCACATATCTTATCCTATTATCCACAGAGTGCTATACAACATATACAGGTTATCCGGCTTGAGAGACTTATGGTAGCCGGTAAATTACAGATCACGACAACCTTCCGGTGCAGTTGTGTACACAAATATGGAACTAGCTATTAGTTACCTGGTAAGTTCATCGCATATTTGCTTCCTGCAGAAATAACCATTGAACTATCACAATTGCTGATGTGAACTGAGCAAGTTCTCTGGAAAGTAAACAGATTTCAATAGAGGAATTTGTTTTATCAGTAATTTGTCACTTGTTTCTCTGCTGAATTCCTCAGGGGAACAAATCTGGAGAACAAGGACAAAAGTGATCTCATCCAAAATGGGAACAAGCCCGCAGTGAAATTTCCTTAAAGCTGACATTTCAAAGGAAATGAGCTCCGTAAAAATGCCACTCATTTGTTACTGGCTGGCGAGTGCCATGTTCAATCGGAAATAAGAACAATTAGTTACAGCGGTATTAATTCAGTCGGCTTGCTGATACACACGAAATAAACAGAATGATTAAGAAAACTAAGAAATTCCCCTTTACACTGTCTGGTTGTTGATAACTTTGTTATAAACATTATATAATTTCGATTCAAATTATTTGCGAACCTCTTCACGTTAGTTCACAACGATTACGATTTTGTGATCTTTTGGACACGCGAAATTACACTTTCATTAAAATGGAAGCCTTTAAAGATCACGAAATCAGCAGTACGGAGTGGTCATTATAATGATTGCTGTATTCAAAAGTTACGGCATTTTGTATAAAGGTAGGGTGGTGAAATATGTGAAGAAAAATCAATTGGTCACTCACAATATGTGATTAATTACTGACTTCTGTTTATCTTGTAAAGATATTGAGCCTTTCAACCTCTGTAAACTAGCTCCCTGTATCACTTTCAGGGTCGTGTGCCGGCACGGCAATGAGGCTGCAGTGGAGGAGCGTCATTCGTACTCCGGTATACTTCTTTGGAGGTTACTGGATTGGATCACAGCTATTTTGAAACGAAATGGCGTAATTTTGTCATCAGATTTATAAATGAGTTGATAGTATTAAGAGGCCATATAATTTCGTTGCAACCAGTCTTAACCTTTTTGCTTGTCCCCTCAATCCGATCAAAGTAACTGTTGTAAACCGCAGGTTCGGTCTCTGACTAAACATGGCACTCGGTGATGGTGAAATACTCCGTTTTATTACGAGGAATTAGAATGACGGAAAAACTGGGAGTCCTATAATTCATTTATTAGGAGCTATTTAAAACCAATATGAAATTCTATTTGTTTATGATTTTTTGTTCTTAATTTACTAGCAGTGAGTTTTTCCATGCGTCTCGTCATTCTTATTTGGGGTGGGGGGTTGAGAAAACCTCGCAAATCCTGCTGAGTCAGTTTTATTCCAGTACTTTTCCTAGGTCGTCACGTCATCACTAAATAATTTTTGGCCTGATAGTCATACTAAACAGACCCTTGATTTTGTCATTTTTTCAATTACCCGACAAGTTTCATATTGTTCTGCAAAGTACATAGCTTTTATTGACACAAAAATCACCTGCAACGCTGTCTGAACATGTCATCGTGGTTTGAAGCGCTTAATGGTTGTGGCAGTTCTGTGGGTGGAACACTACACGAATGATTGTGCTTTCTTTAAGAGAGCTGCCTAAAAGCTACATTTTTTGGACTGTGCATGACTACTTAAACGATGGCGCAGGGTTTGATTTTCCATGACTCTGGCTGAAAATATTTCGAGCGCAAAAGTTAATGAAAATGATGAATATTCTTCGTAAGAAGACAGCACTACTGATCGGCGTTGAGATTGCCCAGCTGGATGATGATAAATCAAACAGATTTATTTTGTCCGTCAATCTTCAATGCTGAGGCGGCTTGTGAATATGTGGACATGCCAACGAGAGGAATTATTAACTCGTATCGGAAAGTGGTTTTGTTACATTACGCGTTAATGCGTGCCCAGTTGGTTTGTAGGAGGCGTTTTTTGGATTTTAGTTTCGAGGAATGCAATTCTGATGATATGCGGAATGGAAATAAATTTTGTTGAATGTCGGTGGTTTAACTTTATCTTATAGGGTGTCCATAAAACAGTCGATTTACGATATAAAAATAAACACAGAGTACTGGCTGTGCGTTTACTCGCCTTTTGTATAGATATCGTGGAAGTGTTAGGGCGGAACGGCTAAAATGCAAACGGTAAAAATGCCAAAATGCGATAAAAGCAGTGAACACCCAGGGGTTCATACAGCTAAATTGAGTTTCCAACGTTATCGTCTTCCCATGGTGTCATTAGCGAATCCTATTCATTCTTCTTCCCAGGTCAACTGGGCTAAACTTCGGAATTATCGGAGTACCATGCATTGAAGAGACCAATGACAGGGCTAGCACTCTTGCATGATATAATCTGAGACTAAATATCAGGTGTCGTACTGAAAAAGCAGTTGCTATGGCCATTATGAATGCGGTTTAACAAACGAAATAGGGGCATTCAACAGACCATACTCAACAATTCGGCCGGACTTACCCGGAATTTATTATCGATTAGGCAGTTTGAGATCACGGATAAATATTAACCTAACTTGGTGAGCTTTTTTCCTGGTCTCCCAAAAACTACAGATGCATTTGTATCCATGTTATAGAATATTGTGGGGACCAGAGTTTGGGAAAATTAGTTCGATATTGTTTTGAATAATCAAACAGAAATGTTGAAATCGGCAAAACGAGAAAAAATACAGAAGAAAGAGCACTTTTTCAACCAGTTCAGCCACCGGATTACAAAGCTATCTGTTTAACATTCATTTGACCGCACACTTTACGGAATTTTCATTCAGCTTGTTTGCAAAGTCCAATAGATTCTAGTGCTTAGATCAACTGGAGTTAACGGATCAAGTAAACGTCAGTTACTTACTTTCTAGCCAGATAGTTGTTAAACATTTTTTAACCACAGATTTGTTCATTGACTTTATTTATTCAGGTGTTCGTTTGAGCCCACAAATGAGTTCATTAGTAAGCGAACGGTTTTGCTGAATAGGCAACCCCGAGGCAAGTTACCATAACTTATCATTTCCATTTTATATTTTTTCCACCGTAATGAATGGGCACGCCATAGTGCTATTAAACCAAAACCATTTGGACTTACTAAAATAAAAAAACACTAGGGATAAACTTACCAAAGTCCAAACTTTGCAACCTTATATAACCCGACGTGATGGGAATGTTTGTGAAGTATCCCCGAGTGAAACACAAGAACATTAGAGTCAACCACATGGAGTGAAAAATATTTTTTTCACCATACATTGCTCACTGGTGTCTCGATAAAATTTTGGTGAGATGTTTTCGTGCCGGAATATTTTGCATCTGAGGTCCTGAGCCTGAATGTGAACGTATCTGATTGGGCACCTTACAGTGTCCATCTAGACCAATCAGAATTTGCAACCGGTATTCTGAAATGAGTGCGAGGAAAAAATTGTCAGCAAATATTCTTCCTACACAGTGACTCCACGAATGGTTTAGGGCATTCAGCGAAACGGAAATGGTGACACTAACAGTATTTTTCTCAAAAAGAAACAAGAGGTATGACTCGATTTGTTTGGAGAACATACAAGCGATAGATGTCAGAATATAGAACGCCCTAGTTAAAGCAAAAAACGTTGGCCAATAAGCGTTTCATTAACTACACGCCATGAATGATTTTGTGACGGTTGCTTTGACAAAATTTTATTTCCATGGTGCAGACTTCGCCAAACCAAAATGCAACACTTCTTGAAATAACGAGTAAGCTAAGTCTACTGGTCTATAGTCGTTGGATGCAGTATATAAAAGTATATTTTACTACACCGCAATGCCAGCGTTCTGAAAACATTTAGATGGCTAATCGTGATATTGGGGAAAATTTGAGGGTTGGCGGTCGCGGGTTATTTTTCTAGTTAGTAGTTTAATCGTCCGGCCAGGCATTTTGGTTCGTGAAAGCAACAGCACCAACCGAAATGCGATTTTGTGTAGCTTGAGTAACTTGCGATAACACGAAAGGACACATGGAATCGGTCGACTAGTCAAGAAAGTGGGGGAATTTATTTTAGTGTAAAACTATGAAGTTAAAATTCTGTTGTGAAGCGCCTACTAAAAACACTTGTGTTTATGTCCATCACAATAATGATAGTAAATCTGCATCTGGATGCTCATTGGACGAAAAGATTGGACCTTACCGTGGTGTGGTGGTTTGCGAACCTCAGCGACCCATTGAGCTATACTGGGGGGCGTCCCAGCTACACTCACAGAGCCTCTCATACCAGGTTGGTCAATGGCTAGAGGTCTGACGAACACAGTCTCCTGGTCCTCCAGGTTGGGGGTCGGAATATATGGCGACTTCTTCCGTAGAAACGGTAATGCCTTCGCATTTCCCGGCAAACATCGCTGCCTTGCGGTTAGGCTTTTGAGCCAAAGGCTTTGGTTGAGGACCCTAATGGTCCTCCTGGCTAGGAGTGGGCGTTGTGAGAGCATCCTAGCCCACGTACAACCATGAACTGCACACATACAAATAAACTCATGCCACATCGGCCGTCGCGTGGTGCCATCAGCCGGGTCGCCTTACTTGCTGCATACAGCAGGGCGGGTAAGCGAAAACAGGCTACTGCTGACGCCTCCCTTCTTTCTCTTTCACATACTTTTCTTCTTCCTCTCCCCGCCCCATTAATAACTCTCCTCTTGTAGGCCCAGCACTTAGGACTGATGACTCCGTTCGTCTTGCATCGGTTTTGCGTGCAGCATCTGCTCGTCACGTGGCGCCGACATCCTCAGGTATCTCCAAACCACTCTTCAAGCCTCGACACTCAGTCTCTCTGGCCGCCTTCAATATGCGCACTCTGAAGCAAGCAGGTCAATAAGCTGCTTTTGCTCTCACACTGGACTCGATTGGCATTGATGTGTGCTGTGTCTCGAAACAAGAATATCGGTTGTGAGAGTCCCTTGCTGAAAATCCGGACGGAGGTGACGTGTTTTCTCCGCAGCATAGGTGCTACACGTGTTCGATAATTGTCCGTGGACTTGTGCAGAGTAGTTGACCTCCTGCTCCCTGCGCGCGCGCGAGTCTGTGTGTCTTGACTGTGCTCGGCTTTCCTATATGTAGGTGCGTTTGCGTGTACGTGGGTGTCAGCACATGACTTGTTGCTACGCCTACTGGGCGGTAGAGACAGTCAATATCAGATGAGTCACCCTTGTGTGTCGCGATTTGTGAGTGTAGGGTAAAAAGCGAGTCTCGTGAACTAGGGAGCGATTGTAAGCTGTGTAACCAAGTAAGTCACGATTGTGTAGCGTGGTTTGTGAGTGTAAAAAAAGAACAGATCTCGTGATCTAGTGAGTGGCGGTGAGCTGTACAGTCATGTATGTTGGTGAAGGGGCCGCTACACGTTCTCGATGTGGTGTGCCTTCGGTGATGGGATGCGTGTGGCCCTCTGTGGGCCTGGTTGAATGCAATGCAAAATATGGTTGTGGCCCGATTTCGGTCTATTATTTCTAAGTGATTGCTTTATTTTGGGAATTCTCATTGAAACCACTCTTGTTTGAACAGTCATCCTCGTGTTCTGGTGCAATTATTCTGGTTAGTCCATCATGTTCGTGCCGTCAGTTTTTGACCCAGGTGTCCAAGTGATTAGAAGCAAGCTGGATCTATGCCCCTTCATTCAAGATTTGTTATTCCTTTCCTTACAGATCTTCACACGTTACTGAGACAATGAATCACCATTATTCAACACCAGTGTGGGGTTTATAATAATAGTAATAACTTAGCATACATGCTATGTAATATACAGTACAATATATACAACAGAACATTGTATTATAATGTATAATTATCACAAGAATGTATAACATAATAATAATAATAAACAATAATGATGGTAATAATACAGTGCAGCCCTCTAGGGAGATCACTCCTGTAGTGATGACCGGTTCTGCAGACCCTGCATTGTTGAAGAACCTTTCCTTCATCCTCTACTTCAGTAAATTTTCCTGCGACGACGACCACCATTACCTCGCTTGATTCGATGTTTGTTTTTGTTTTTCTTATGATAACTGTAACCCGAGTCTTTAACACTTGCACAAAACCTTACACCGTTCACTAGCACATTGCTAATGACTTGAAGCCTGAGTGCCAGAAACATTTATGCTGGTTACAAACGTGTTTAGTAATACGTTGGGCCCTAGTTAATCCTACAATAAGTCTGCCGTATATCAACTTCAACGTTGGAATTTCAATTGTCAACTAAACCATTTAGATTTGAAGGTCAAATACAGTGTAACCCTTCGAAAGGGGACAAACACTGCATGGAACCCAAAAATCCGCTTTACTACCGTGTATCGTTTCGGCAGGAATGTAGCGGACACGCGTCTTAGTTCTCAAGGCTTTTTAATTAAAACTTACTGGAAAACGTTGACAGCTTTGTTCATCAATACTAGTCATCCCGTAGAGGAGCATCTCGCGCCGTTTGTGCGGGAAGTCCCTGGGGTGGGATATTAGGGTGCTTTCGGTGCTACTCGGTTTCCAGGATGGGGACTGCGTGACTCCCACTGCGCCTGGTTCGAGACACTGCAGGATATGGCTGCCAACCGCTCTTTCAACCGATGTCAATAGCGATCTTGTTGTCAGTTTCTATCCAGATTGCCTGAATGAGTGTTTGGAGGTGTAGGCACCTCGGAATGATTGTAGTAAGTTAGCACTGAGTCCCTCCCCCATCCACCTTTATTCTTTCCCTCACAATAAGTCTTTCAAATAAATCATGGTTGTACGGCAGCGAAGCATCAGTGTTGAACACTGATGTCACGCTGTCGATAATGATGATGATAATGCTTATTGGACGCCATTCTGAAGTTTAGATATAATATTCGGAGATGTAGCTTTCATCACCTTCATTATGCTACCTAGCTTACATAAGTTGCCTGTCAGGCGGGATGATTTAAACCTATTGCTATTCAAATGAACAGTTACAGTTGTTTCAGCTGGAACAATCTAGCAATGTAGTGGGTTTGGCTTTTAATGAATGTGGAAATTTGTGCGCCAGTTTGGTAGCTAAACACACTCATCGCATGCAAACGGAACTTAGAAGAATAGCTAGGATGCTACAACGTAACCTAAACTGTAAATACCATTGTTACTCAAATTTAAACCTCGATATATTACACCAATTTTGTTACACTAGAAGTCTGCAAAACGTTGGCTTTTAGTGTTTTTCGTTTGATACAAAACCTTTTGTAGACGTTTCAGTCAACCAAGCCGCAAAAAATTACCGGACTGGTCCGCTTTTGATTATCAGAGTAAACTGACTGCTGACGAGATCATTTTAGCGCTCTGAATCCAGCACTGACGTTTTAATAAAACTACCTCTGATGAAAACAGGAGATCGCAAAACGCTGTCAGGTGTGAAATGCTGGTGTTTCTAGTTAAATTACCGTGAAATTATACCGTGCGAATCATTGAAAAACTCTTTTAGCATTTGATGTGACAAGCTTTCTGCTGTCTGCTTTTCTGTTTGTCTTTAAGCACGTGCGCTTGCTTGCTCAAGTGAACTGTAAGGGGCACTCGTTTTTCTGCCCAACTTCCTCGGACTTGGCCTCAAGTTGCGTCTGCCTGTCTCTCGCGTGAACAACAGTTTTCTCATTTTTTAACCAGTTATGTTTTGCTCATTATTCAGTGCCTATCTCACGTGTCAGCACTTGTTGTTCTCAGAGAATGAGACTTCTCTCTAATACTGCCATTCGCATCTGTTTGTCTATCTCTTGTAAATTTTTCGTTCAGTCTTCCAGTAATAACATGCTTCTGATAATGCCAAGATGACCGTGTATGACTTCTGTTAGCCGTTTGGCGGTTTGTGACAAATTCTGCTTTAGTTGGCAAGGTCCGCCCAGTGTTTATTGAAATTACTGAATGAGTTCAGAGGGGCTTTACATTTTGGCCCTGTTACCTGAAAGAGATTTTTTAAACACTAGTGGCATCAGGTCAGGTGATTAAGCGAGACATTTTCAACTCTTACACGATGCATTCGGCCTAATGAACACTACCAAGAAGCCTATGTGCAAATCACCAGTTTTAGCCTCAGAAAACGCTCCAAATCCAGACTAGAGTGTACTTCTATATCCTCATCATCATATATACAATCCGGTTGTTGTTCTGGTAGTTGAGATCAACAACTTGTTGCAAAACTTGAGCCATCTTAAAGGGTTAAGTGGTCATTCTGTTGCTGGTAAACATAGTTGTGAAATCATCTTCCTTCGTGAATAACATTGTGGAGTCAAATTGTTACCGATTTCAAGTATAATTCGTATCTTTTTGATCTGAAAAGCACATTCATTCTGTTGTTCGGAAATCAAATCAGAACAGAATCTGGACAGTCATCCACGAAGGTAACCCATAAATTCACTGTCTGTGGGATAGTTTATAACGAACTGTTTACGTGAAAAAACACGGGGTAAATTACACATCTACTTTGGCATCTGGTTAATATTTCGAATTGTTTATTTGGGATACATTATACTCCTTAACGTAGGTCCCTAAGCTTCGGAATGAATGAACACGATGACTGGACGGATCTCGTGTTCTGCCACATAATGTTTGTATTTTGCTTGAGATATCACCCGGAACAGTAGCCCACTTGTGTTAACACTATTGGACGGACTGTATTCGTGGAACACATGACCTTATTTGCTAGCCGGGAATGAGTGTTTTTCAACTTACACGCTCATCCATATACTATCTTGGTTTTGACGGGAGACTCACAAGGAAGCCATCTGAATCACTCGTTTATGATGAGTTCCAAAGAGGGCGAAACCAGTCGTGGGCTGTCGAGGAGTTTTCAGCAACCTTGTGAGTAGTGCATTTTGTGTATACAATGTATTGCGTCCTCCCGAATATCGTACCAATTTAAACATAGGATGGCCTGGTGCAGCATATTCAGCAAATTAAGGGCATAATAAGTAAGAGATTCATTTGGTTCCCAGGTGAGCCACTCGTCAAAACTAAATTACTATGCTGATTAATGTATAAGTAATTCATTCCCATTCGGAATAAAATTCAGTAGTCAAAAATTAACTCACGTGTGGTTAGAGACGAGAATGAGATGTGTTCCTGTAGCTTGGATAGCTGGATAAGCACATCGACCCTTAGGGATGCCTTCCGAAATTAAAATCCGGTCAAGTGAATTTGCACAATAATGAATTTGGAATGGCCGGCATTCTTATTTCGGTAGGTTTCCGCAAATTCTCTAATACTGTTTGATACTTTGCACGTGATGTCCATTAAATGGGACAATGCCTCACTGATAGTGCTGCCTGATTATGCTTTCTAGATGCTAGTTAGGAGATGTTCAGATATTCATCTAGACATGTGTATCCTTGTTCGAACTATGGAGATTTTAGCACATAAGGGCCATTACACATTGATATGATTTGATGAAGCAATCCCTTTTTCACTGCTCATTTGACCATTAGATACATTTTACATGACACATGTAGGGGTTGTGGAGAGTTGTCTTCGTTCTTTTTTACTAGTGCGTCATCGAGTGGATCATCCTAAACTGATAGGCAGTCGTGAGTGTTTTCTGACCCATTATAGACCGTCCATTTAATTTACTCGGTTTCCATGTATCTTTCAAGATGCCTGTCCGGATGGTCGCTTTTTTTGGCTCGTGTAATAATTTCGTACGTGCAACCGTGCACTAACCCACTAGAGTCACCGGGTTAGAGTTTGCTTCACTTGAGTTGGCACGAAGATCGAGAACTGCTCGACCAGCTATGCAATTCTGTTTAAGGTATTGCAATATAACATCTCAATGTTTTCTACTCCATAACATGTTTAAAATTAGCCGCATGGCAAAAGTTAATAAAAGATATCATAAAATCATAAATAGCGTCAGATGCAACCTCGATATCGTTTATATATCGCTAATGGAGTCAAAATGGACCGTTCCATCCACGTGAGGAAGGGAACATACTATCTGAAATCCACCGTTGAACAAGAACAAGACGTTCGCCATACACCGTCAGTTTAGTTGGCTCAACTTGTCCTGAGATTAAACGCTGGGTATCAGAGCATTTTAATGGTATATTCTGTGTGTCACCTAGTTTCTGCCAAAGATTTGTTGGTAAAAACAAACTGGGGACAGCCTGAAATCTTATCAGCAACCCAATACCGGCTTTTCTTTTCTTGGAGCATATCAAGTAGGGATGAACTTTCGTCAATCTTCTGTTCGACTTGAAGCCAAATTCGCGAAATATACGCATTTGTGCACTGATTTGTTTTTTTACGGAAGGCTCAACTGAATCCCCGATGGATCGTTATTCTCAAGAGCGGCGAAACCAGTCATGGAGTGCCGAATGGTTTTCAGCAAAATTGTTAGCAGTTTATCTCAGAAACTTAGACTGTAATATGTTGAATGTCGTAACTTTATGCGGTGCATTCATTTGAATGACGTAAACGAAGGACGCGGCTGGAATTAGTGTAAAACATATTTGTGTGCAAGTTCATTTCGCGAAATTCGTTCGATGAATCTAACCTGACCTCATAATAATTCCCCATTCATTTACTTACCCCGCCTATGTACTTAAGGTCTTCAGTCGTTTCGCTTATACGTACCCGCCACTCGCCTTGCGCAGAGGCTGTCCCGTCCGACACTTGTGTATTGGCATGTGTCTGTGTGTGAATGTGCGCAGCTGACTCACTTAACCAAGCGCGTTCGGATCCCGTTTGCTGAACTTGCCTTGACTTGTTTCCTCATGAGTTCCGTGTGACCGCATGGCCAATGTCGTCGGAAGGGACGACCGAAACCCACACCACTGATCCATCATTCCGCTCGCCGTTGTTTGGTGTGCGGACGTTGACACCGCACTGTGCCCGTCAGTGACAGACAGTGCACTTGTTGACGCTACGAACTTGAACAACTGGGGTTTGTTACACACATTTACTTACCCTTGTGAAAACAGTACTGCAGGATTTCGAACCCAATTCTTCCTTTTGATATTCGGGATTGTCGAACCTACGCGTCACTCAAAGTTCCGTATCGGGAACCTTAACACACTGTGCCCGTCAGTGACAGACAGTGCACTTGTTGACGCTACGAACTTGAACAACTGGGGTTTGTTACACACATTTACTTACCCTTGTGAAAACAGTACTGCAGGATTTCGAACCCAATTCTTCCTTTTGATATTCGGGATCGCCGAACCTACACGTCACTCAAAGTTCCGTATCGGGTAACTCAACTATCACTTACTCCAGTTGGTTGAGATAGTTCCTTTCTGGCAGACTTAGCCAACCAAGTTAGACAAGCATCGACTTAGAATTTAACCTCTATCTTGGAATAGGTTTGGTGGGAGTTCGTCAGAACCAGCAGCTTGGTGACTTTGGAGAGACACTGCTTTATTTTTGAGGTTGTCGGCGCTTCCGAGTTCACTGTCTGGGACTGAGATGTTAGCTGAGCAATTGCAGGTAGCCAGTTGAGCTCTGGTTGAAAGCATCCAAACCAGGGATTTATGCCCTTTCATTTTATAAATGAGTGGGCCGTTAATATCGCTGATATTTTTTCTCACCGGGGCCTTATTTGGGCCTGTTGTGCATATCACGTGGAACAGTTCACGCAATCCCCACAATTTCTTCCTTCCCACCCTCCTCAGGATGGCCAATTAGCTTCGGCTTTTCAGACGTTAGCAACGCTCGGAAGTAATCTATGGCCAACACATAACTTCACCGGATGTCCGCTGTTGTCCGTAATTCATGAGTCCAGGCCAAGGGGACCACTCAATTGAGACTCAACAGCACTAAATCTACCCATTGCGCACTCATATCGCCTCCAATCTTTACAATATCCGAGCACCTAGCCCGTCACAAGGCGCTTAAAGCTTTGGAAGAAATGTTCTCTCGGTGTATCGGGGCTACAGTCTTTTAAACCATAAGCGGATAGGATGAAAGGCAGCGATTATCGGCGCTTTTAGTAAACACTGTCGAAGAAATTTCCAAACGGACCGCACAAAGGCCACTATTATCGGGGAACGACTTAAGCAGTGTCCCCTTGGTTGAGAACAATGCTGACTCCTGCCGAACCAGTCGCAGCGGCTTCTGGGCCACCAGAAGTGCGCACCTGGAAACGAGCGGAAGCGGAAGGGTAGGCCAATTCAACTTTAATGCTCGTTTCATAGAGACGGTACACATCCAGCGAAAACGAGTCCAGGGTAAATGCAAGAGCAGTCTGTTGTCTAGCTTGTTTCAGAGTATGAGCGTCAAGGTTTGCCAGACAAACAGAAACTCCGATTTTGAAGAATGATTTTGAATTGTCGGTGATCGCGACGGCAGAGTTACCCATTGATAGTGCGGCTAACGGTAATGGGCGGCGAGTGAATGTGTCGTTTCTTAAGAATGGTCCTTTGGAGATACCTACTGTACTGCGGTAACAAGAATGGATGTAAAAGAGGAAAGAGGACCGCTTCAGCAATAGTCTGTTCTCGGTTACTCGCCCTGCTGTACACTCCAAGGCTACCCGGCTGGAGATACCATGTGGAAGCCTGAGTAGCATGAGGTCAGACGTAATTACACAGTGCGCAGCTGTACGTTGGTTGAGGTCACCCAAACCTAAAATTTCCAGAACAGGCTACACTTTCAAGATGCTAGTTGCTAAGCATGCTCCAATCCGCAGCCTGTAGACACTGCGCTCATTGGAACTCTACCTAGTGACCAACTTTGAATAAGCAGCTCGATGTCACACGTACACAACACAGAAGAGCTCAGTGGGCTACGAATGTGCTCAAAATATCACACATCGGTAAGGTTGATTTTTCGTGTCAGATCCATGTAAAAAATTGTCCAGAAATAAACAAGTTTGCAAATCATCTTAATCTGTACTGGCCCTTATATAAGAAAAAGCACATTCCATTTTTATTTGAGGCGATGTTCCGCTATGCACCCATTATAAATCTTCTATGGTTTGATAAAATATATGATGTTAAATTTATGATTTACGGGTGGCTTGTGTCGATATTCAAAAAAATCCGCCAAAGCACAAAGTACTACAGTGATGTTATATTTGAAGCACTTCTTTACTCACCCATAATTCTGTTAGGTGCGAAATGCTTTATCCCCTCCAGAGTTCAGCACCACCAAGGTTGTCAGTGTTCAAACTATAAAGGCCTTGGTAAAGAATGAGGATTCTTCTCTGAACAAACACAATGTAATCATGGACTAAACTGGGACAAGTTTCAGACCCCCACATGTACTGTGCTTACTATTCTATGATTATGCATATAATGTATGTTTGAGTACATCCTGCCAATGCGAACTGTGAGTACCAACTCTCGCGGTTGTATTAATCCAAAAATTCAGGAATTTTTTACCGGTCATCAGTTTGTTCATCTCAGTTGTTCGGTGGTTGCAATGACTTGAAATGATGCTCTGGAATGTACCCGATTACAGAGAAGTTCAGTTTAGTTTAACAACCCCAGCGAACTACTCGAAGAAACTTTTTTATAAGAGATTAGATTATCATCAGCCCTCCTCTTAAGAGAGGGGATACAAACTCAACGGTCATCCAGAAGCTGGCAAGTGAATCGTTCATTTTTCCATGCTTCTGATGTATTTATCATTGTATGGTCAGATTTACTTGAATACATGTTTCTGCGCTGTTTGCACAAGTATCCGCAAAAACCTAGATAGAGTGCAAATTGTTACCAGTTTCTGTACTTCAAGCCAGAAGTAAGCAAATCTTGGTACCAAAGAATATACAATTCGGAAACATATATGATTATCAGTGCAAGTTGCGACCGTTATAGTTAATGGTAACCGCTTACTGTTGATTGGTTGGATTATGCTTCGTACTCTCTAGCAAAATCTGGGTTACCAACCGAAGAATTCCAAAAAAACAGCCTTTCACAATCGTGAAATTATTACCTACATTGGACTTCATTTAGACCGATTGTTACCTGTCAGAACGTACAATGCAAACTAAAGAAACATTAGAACGACTTTATCGAAATATAATCCCATATCACGAGGGTAATTTTTTAACTACCGTGAGCGTAGATTACTATCAGTAATGCACCTAGAAATTTCTCCGACTTGGTGCAATGTCTGGCGAGGTCTGGGACCGGAGGGCAGACTAATTGAGTGCATCAACAAGTCAGACACTCAGACTGGTTTATCCGCCAATACTGGCTCTCGGGACGATAAATCAAATAAATTTTATACACTTTCCATCTACGCAGGGCTACTTTTGTTCACCAAAATAGTCTCTTCGTTCCTAAACGAGAAATTATTTCTCCCTGTCAAAGACTTTTCTCACTTCCGCTGAAGCTCTATTTCTTCTAAACTGATTGATGTTGAGTTCAGAATAAAAGAGAAGTTTGATTGGGGCAGATTAATAACGACCGTAAGCTACAAACTCTTATGAACCTTTTTAACTTGTGAACGGAGACCTATGGTTGTCGATTATTTTGTGGTATATTCAGTTATTCCATTGTGAATAAAAGATATACGCGCAGGAAATTAAGTTTTCAGCTCAGAAAACTAGAGCAAAGCTAGAAACACAGAGAAAATACGAAATATCAAGATATGAAATGTGATGCATAAATTTGCCACCTTGAAGCTCTAGCCTCAGGCTATCTAAAATTTGTACTGAAGACCACGTATTAGGATTATCGTGGAGGAACGGAATTATGGATGGTTCAAGTAACGGTACAGGCTAATTTGGATGCTTGTTTAATGTTGAAATCTAAAAAGCTTTTGGAGAGTTAGAGAGTGTGATATTATTTGGTATCCGGTAGTATACTTAAACGCAAGTTACAGCAAGCATTCCCCTAAATGCTAATTAAACAGTTACCCTGCAGATCCTTTGTTACTCCAATAAGTGTGGAAAAATGTTTCTAAGACTATGCAACAAGGCAGAAGTCTGTTATCCGCTAACTGTGGGGTATCGTAGAAGTCATTTGACATGACTTAACTCAGGAGCAAGTTGTGCGTTGCACGTAGCACTCCGAGTTTGAGATTTCGCATTGATGATGGGCCCATTATCGGTGGCAAAGCGTTTGCAAGCAAATGACCAATCCTGTCGAACAGCCACTCGATCTACAACCAATTATTGCACACGAACTAAGAACATTTCGGTACAGTGAGAGTGAAAAATACGAGTTTTTAGATCTTAATCAAAACACACTCAAAGTGACAAAGCCACCTGAGGATACCTGAATGGTAAGCCCCAAGTATGTCACCGAGGACGACTTTGAACTACAAACCGAAATAAAAGCGTCGAAAAAGAATCTACCAGTCAGGACTGCATACAGTTTTCTTTGCTTATTGGAGAGCATTGCATCCTGAAACATCCGGAATCACATTGAGAGCAACCGTTCCTTTGAATTCATTAAGCCACTTTCGTAGGTTAACGTCTGCCTGCGGCGTTTCGTATGTACAGGCAAACTTCACCGTCACACTTATTCCGGGGGGGGGGGTTTGCTACTTACATACACAGTAAAAGAACACGGAGAAAAACGTGCCTTTATGAGCCATCTATGTGTCCGGGTTAAAGTAACTACCTCAACCATTCATCGAGTGCGATTTTTGAAATGGTCAGTAAGAACTTGGAGGAGGAAAACAACAACAAATCTCCTTTGCCGACGCATTGGACAATGTGCATTCGCGTAGCCCATTTTGCTGCGACAAACTGAAGCAAACTGCAAGCCCACTGGGTAGACGAAAGCGTGAAAGGTTCATCTCAAACTTCTGTGAGCAAGCTGTTAGGAAGAAAAAGTGGACTTTTTTAAAGTTGAGAGCAGTGTCTCTGACAGTTTGAAACACCATTTGTGTATAAAATGGACCAGTACTTCAACAAATGGCGGAGTGCTTGAAATTTTCCAAAAGTCAACTGTTTTCATCTGATATTTTTTTCCTCAAGTAAAGCAAATCTATGCTGAAAGTTGAGAAGCGCTGTACAGATGCACGGACCTACAGCATAGATTGACTTCATGTGCAAAACGAGATATCATCTTAAAATTTACAAAACTCCTCGCGGGATGATTGATCAACTGCTTTCGCAGTTGGTCATAGGACGATTGCGGAGTTTTAGGAAAACGAGTGATAGAAATTCTAAACTTTATTTCATATGTTGATTGCACACATCACTCGTAATTTTGTGATTTGACTTAAGAGCCAGTAATTTTTGTGTATTTATGATAGTTGCTGTTGTCAGATAGTATTATTCCAGCGTTCAGTCTGGAATACTTTACTTTGCCTCTGTTCAACTTCCTTGTTTATAAGTGTATTTCGACATTATAAAATACTGAAAAACATGAAGAAAATCTTTGAACCTCAAATAAATGGTTTCTAGGGAATAACATAAGATATAAGGTAATTGGGATAGTCAGCTTAGCTCTAACTATGTTTCGAGGAACTGTTATACTGAATGAACGAAAGAAATTGCGTCATCCAGTTAACTGATATCTCCTTATTATTTTTTTTGCTTTTAGGTGCCTCTAGGCTACCCCATAAAAGTTTTGGTTAAAAATTGAATGCATCGCTGGAGGTGAAATGAACTAAAATGGCTAGATTTACCGAAAGGATACGCCAGTGTATGAATGAAATACATGCTTTGGCGACGAACGTAGGCAAGCGGGACATCAAGTTTCGTTGAGATGTTTTGTGTGATAATATTCTCATAGAGAAATAAACGAGTGAACCAACTAAGATCGCTGGCAAGGAAACTGGATCACCGGTCCGAGCAGGAAATCAGTACAGTAGGTGTAGAAAGACGCGAATTACATTGGGTCCAAGAAAAAGTAATCAAGGAGAAGCAGGAATTAACATTGGTTCCACTCCGGAACCAGACTATCAATTTTTTGACAGAAAAGTGTATATAACATCTGGAAATTACAATAAAACTACACAACGCTATTAGCCTTATTTAGATAGTTTGCGAATTGTGTCGTTTTAGGTACGACTTTTATTGGAAATCCTCGATGTTACTTGTAATCTACCGGTTTTCCGTCTGGATATCTGTTGGCCGACTGGGTGATTTCGTTCGCCTCTTAGCATTAGGACCGACCACGACATCACTCCGCTTCACTCCAATACATAACTAAACCAACCTCAATCATCGATTGGGGTTAATTTTTTCCCTAATGCTATCAGTTCAGCCTCCAATGTAAAGAAGATATGTTTTCACTCTAAAATGAGATATTGAAAAATAGCTTAGCTAATAACGATTGCTCCAGCAAATCTAGTGATATCGGGCGCTTGCATTGACGTAGGTGGCAAGAGACAACTAATTAAAAATCACTATGAGCTTATGCGTAATTTCTATTCTATAGTGTGTTTTTCCTTAAAGTGTTCGTGAAAACAACTTTGTTAAAAAGGGCTGCTTATTGACTATGAATTATTGCTCCTTTTTAACCGGCTTAGCAATCTTGAGTACTCACGCAAAATTTACCGTTTACTGTCGCACAAATAAATCCGAGTTTAAACGGATTGGCTTTTTCGTTTTATTCCGAGTAATATTATGGAAGTTTCCTCTGAGCATTCGGACATTTGGTACCTCGAGAAGCATTGAATAAGGACGAGTTTGTGATAAAGTCACAGGTCGAAGTTTCCATTGTGCCATTTTCCCACCGCATCATTGCACTTTTATTAACAAGTCTCCGGCATGCATTTAAACGTGCACGCGTTCTCGTGAGGATTGAAATATAACAGTGTTAAAACACTGGCCAAGCAAGACGTTACGTTAGTTGGGAGGTCTCTGTATTGATTGAGAACTGTTGACGTTTCCCCTTCTTCCATTATCATCCAGCCCTTTTATCGTGTACGACCTAAATGAGATAAGATTATCAGGCGTGATATAAAAGGCGCATAAAATTGATAAAAATTGCTTTATTACTAAGGTGGGTTGCTCACTTGAGCCTTGACTGACGTGCCTACAAGCTTCATTTTTGTGCTATTTTGAGCTGCCAACAGTTTTACCGCTCGTTATAGTCCGTGCCAAATATCCGTGAGATCGGTCAGTGTTCTATTTGCATTGAGATGCTAATGTCTTTTATTGGAACGGTCATTGAATTTGGCTATTTTTTTGATGATTTTGTCCTTTACACGCCGGTTAATTCCTAGACAAGTATCAGGTAATCGTCAACCCTAGTCTGATTGGTGAAGCAAAGTATAATCAAAACTAGTAACTCAGTAAAACATAAAATTGCTTACAGAGTGCACTTTACAAAGCATACGTAATGCAAGTTTTATTTTTACACAGAAAAACAGATAGAAGTGGAGACACTATTTACTTCCCAGAGCCGACGTATGCAAAGAACTGATCCAGATAAGGCTTTAATTAAAAAACTTAACTCAAGTTGGCTGAAGTATGTTTATTTTCTTTCATTCTGCCATAAAAGTTCCTCAACAACATGAGTGAAAAACTAGGTAATTACACTGACGGACGTAACTAAGTTATTCCTAACTTTTCATCCTAAAGCAAGATTGGAATTTTCGAAATTTTGGCGCAACTTTCACATCTAAGAACCCGTTGTTTTCAGTACTAAACGCTTTTAGTGAATTTTTATGACACCTTAGGAAACATTACTTTTTTCCCGCCATGAGTGAACTAAAATGGCTCGCAAAGTGATAGGTTCCCTAATACATTGTTTTTGGTTTTTCGGCTGCGTAGGCGTTCCCAAGCTTGGGCCTCTTCCTCCCTTTCTTTGGTTTCATATTTTTATTGCTGCAGATATCTTTTTCAGAAAAACATCCCGCTTATTGGGAAGTCTTTGATGTTCATCAAGCTATTTACCGCAATATAGAATGTTTGTCCTTGAATTTAATCAAGACCATGGACTTTGCCTTTGTATTTTTTGCAGAGCTGGAGATTCGAAATACAAACAGCAGAAATGTGCGTAGGTGAGTGTTAACCTACCCGTAGGACAATGCTCGGCTATTCTATGGAGATAGTCAGTAGTTTCTTTGTTCGTGGAACTAGACCACTGCACCAGTGCAATTCCCTTATGTAAAAAATAAGATTGCTGTACGTTTCAGAGGAAGACATCTGTCATGTTTAGATGCTATCCAACATTTCAGCTACGCTAAGTAGGGGAGACCATCATAATTTTTCGCAATACTTAGTCTCTATTTCTTAACTTATACAGAAGTACAACGGAAGTAACACCACAAAAGCTAGCTTTGAACCATTCCGTTTGTTTTGCTTCGAGCGGGTTCATTAGAGGTTTTGTTTGGGGAACGTTTGATTACCCCTTAGTCAGTGGTTGGATACAGTTTTTTTGTAAGGGAGAAGAATATTTGATTCCAAAGTAGCTTGATTACGGGTTTGTCATTTTCCCCCCATAGTCGACAATCGATACAGCGCAACTTTTCTATGCACCACTTTTCTATCTTACAAAAAAGGAAGGAAACTATATTCTCCGTCTGTTTATTAAATTTTTCGTTATATTTCTGGTCCATTTCATCTGTTTCATCACCTTCAGCACTCGATCCTGTGACGTTAAATATTTGTAAATGTAAATGTGTGTGTAAATTTGGTGATCGTGGAACATCATCACTTTCTGCATGGCTGGTATTTTTCCAAACTATATCCATAATACATTATATTTCCCGTATTTTGAAGTGCACTTCAACAAACAGATTCACGGAATACGAGATTTTTTCATATTCTCTCACTCAATCAGACAACACCATCGTTTACGGAAAGTCACAATATGAGAGTTTCTGAAAAACTGCAACCACTCGAAGCTTATCTGAGCAGGAGGAATTGGAATTTATTTGAGAGGATCCATTAAGCATCGTATTTTTCTAGCTGAGCTTCTTTGTAACCAGCGACAAGTTTTCAGGATTTACAAGTAGGCGCTTATTGCTGTCTACTGCGCCTTCAACAAACGCACCGAACAACATACCCCGCAAAGCTGGGGGTTGTCAAATGTCTTATGTGCTAACTGGTCATTTCAGTGGACTTTCATGCTTCTTAAGAATTTCATTCTGGTCAAAACACGTACGAATGACATTTTGTTCAACGTAACAAGCATCAAAACATTTGAGTCAAGGATAAATTGAGGTCAGCTGTTGAAAACAGTCATTTATTGCGAAGATCGCGCTTGTCCTAACTTATTCTCAGTTTGTTGCACCAGATCAAACGAACACTGAGCCTTCGTTGTATTGGTCAGTCCATATAACTATTTCCTCCTTCAATTTAGTGCGAGCGTCGCACGTTTAAAGGGTGAAATCGTAAAGCGATTTTCAAACGTGCATTTTATTAAAACACCATGAAACTACATGTCTTTCCTTGCCTGAATTCTTAATACACTAGGAGGCAAGCAGGATATAACATTTGATTAAAATGATCTCCCTCATAAGTTTTATTACGAATTTCGTTCTTACCTGAGTTGGGTCACATTAATTTACGTCGCAGTTGGCCTACACGTAATCAGAATAACTTATGGCCACACACATTCCCGTGGATTTAGGGTAGATGATTCAGGTCGCTTTCACACTTATGAGCGCTACGTGCGTTTACTCGTAACTCGGAAATGTAGTGAACCCAGTTTCTATACAGGAACTTAGTAATAATGGATTTTGATTGAAAGAACGATTTGCTATTACTGATTAGGTTGGAACTGCGGACTACGCCCTGTCGGTTGCGTCAGTCTTGAGGTTCGTTAGATAGGCCCTATCTACAAATCTCCAGAAATCTTTTTTTCTTAAAACACCAAATTCTACACATATTGCTGAATGGAAATTACGGTGGAATTTACCGGGACATTTTGCTCCTAATATTCTTCAGTCAAGCGTTCTGAAAGTAACCTTGAGAAGAAGAAGGCCTTCGCTGCGGAGTTGTCTATTTGAGAACACCAACTTAACGGCTACAGATTATTGAACAGGGGAGCAAAACTCTCATATGTATCTCGTTTACAAAACTGAATATCCCCCTTCTCCTTGAACGCGTCTTCCTGAACTATTCTGGATATTCATTGACTGTTACTCTAATCTAGGCAAATGCTACAAAGAGCCTCCGCCAAATTCCGTAACAGATCTCACTTTTCAAGAAACGCAAAGCAGATTTACGAGAAGACGTACTACTCACATGCCTCATCAGTAGTATCCACCGTTACACACATTCCCCCTTTAAAAGTCCGTTCGCATGCCACCGTTGTTCATTTACCTCAGTCAGGTCGGCAGCAGCGGTTCTACTCGGCCGCTCTTCAGGTTTATCATGCCACTTACGAAGCTGCGTCCCATTTACTCTTTTCGATCCCCGACCGTCTTGAATTGTGTAGACGTTCCCCGGCGGTCGGTAACGACAAACGGACCTTGCCATCGACTGCCCAGCTTCCGCGACCCCAATCCACTCCTTCCAGGATTCTGATGTCCTTCCACTTGACCTTCGCGCCTATGGGGAATGATCGTGCCTTTCTACTTGCCGTTTTTGCCTAGTCCTTACCTGAACGGCGGTCAAGTTTTCTCAATTTTCCTCCTTTCTTCATCTAGCTCCTCCGAAGACAAGCGTGTTGTCGGCCACAATCCAATTTCCTGATCAACCGGAAGGCGCGGATGTCGACCGTACATCAGCATAAACGGGGACTTGCCTGTGGTTGGCTGTATGGAAGCACGATGAGCTAGCAACACCATTGGCAAGTTCATTTCCCAGTCACCTCCTTTGGCCGCCAGCCACTCCTTGATCGTTCGGTTATTACGTTCTGTTAGACCATTTGTTTGCGGGTGGTATGGTGCCGTCCTTAGCCGTCTGATACCCAGCTTCTGCAAACAATTCCTAAACTCTTCGCTCTCGAAGCAAGGCCCCTGATCGGTTGGGATCATTTTTGGCACCCCATGGTTGGCCACGATGTGATGCATTACCACTCCGCTGATCGTCGTTGCCCGTTGATTTGGCACGGCTGCCGCCTCGATCCACTGCGACAGGTTTTCTGTCATTATCACGATATATTGATTCCCGCTAGTTGTCACCGGAAAGGGGCCCATTACGTCAACGGACCATAACTCGCCGATTTCTGAGACAGGAATAGGTTCCATGGGATGGGTTGCCCCTGTCGTGTCCCCTTTCATCAGTTGGCACCGTTTACAGGACACCACATAATCCATCACCTCACTTCTCATCCCGGGCCAGTAGGCCCTCTGCCGAAGTAAGTCGTACGTCTTGGTGCACCCTGTGTGTGCCATCTCATGGCATTCGACGATAAGCTTCCGTCTCAAGACGCGAGGTATCACGGGCAGCACAACATCCGAATCGGTGGCGTTCCAGGAAATTATGCCAGCTTCATTCAGACTCAGCCGATCAAAGTGACTCTGGAACGTTTCCAGTTCCTTGTCTCCCTCTCCGTTCTCCATGCTCCTTCCATCCAACAAGGCGGCTGCAACCTTCCGTAACACAGGATCCTGCCGTTGGAGTTGCACCAACCTTCCGGGATCCAGTTCAACGACGAGGCTATTGGCCTCAATCATGATCCTGGGGACCTCATCTTCAGCCTGGTCGTGACAGCCAATCAGCCAAGTGGTTCTCCTTCCCTGGCACGTGCTGGATCGTGAAGTCGTACTCTTGCGGAGTGCCCAGCGCGCAAGCCTTCCGTGAGGATCTCGGGTGGCCTGATCCATCCAGGTTTGTGGTCGGTTTCGACATGAAATCTTTGTCCAAGCAGATATGACCTCCACTTATCCAGGGCCCAGACGATCGTAAACATTCTTTCTCAATGGTCAGTACTTCTGTTCAGCGTTAGTCAGGACACGACTGGCATATTCGATAACTGATTCCTCTGCTTTAGGACTGCGCCGATACCGCGATCGCTAGCGTCCGTGGCAACAGTGAACATCTCTACCCTGGGCAGTTTGAGGGTCAATTGCTGATCCAACATCCGCGCTTTGACACGCTCGAAAGCCTCATATGCTTCCCTGATCCATTCAAATTTCCGATTTTTCCCGAGCAAATCGTACAGTGGAGCAGCGATCGTGTTGAAATCCTTAACAAACCGGCTGCTCGCCCAAGAAACTGCCGTAGAGACCGCTTGGAATTGGGAACAACACAATCCTCGATCTTTGCCAATTTTTCTGGTAGTGGGCTAACCTCTCCATGACCCACTTTTTGCCCCAGCAGTGTCACCGAACTCCGAGCAAGCTGTGTCTTGGCTTCGTTTATCCGCAGGCCAGCCTCCCGGATCCGCTTCCATACAGCCTTTAAGTGAACTGCGTGCTCTGGTTCCGAATTGCTGTACACAACGATATTGTCTCCGTACACGGCAACATTCTGGAGTCCCTTCGTTAAACGAAGCATCAAGCGCTGGAATGTGAATGGTGCCCCAGACAAACCAAACAAAATTCGTCTAAATTGATATTGGGTGTCCCCGACCGTAAACGCCGTTTTCTCCCGGTCCTCCGCCTTGATAGGTAGTTGCCAGTATCCGGAACACCACCAATTCCGTAACAGATCTCACTTTTCAAAAGACGCAAACCGGATTTACGAGAAGACGTGCTACTCACATGCCTCACAATTGGTATCCACCGTTACAACCTGACTCACGCTTAACTTTGAACGATATTCAGAACTTGGAATTTCTTTTCGGTTTCACTCAAAATGCTATCAACACTATCGTAATGAGTTAGTCACAAATGTTTATGGTATTCTGGCACATCCCCTGGCCGCGATGGTTCACTAGCAGTTTGATCAATATCTACTCTACAATACCGGTTGAGTTGAGTCATCAACGGTTCTCAGAAGCAGTCTTATCCTACTTCACCGTGGTGGTTGTAATTCCCCTGGTGTTAGAAAACTCATCATTTCAAATCATATCAAAAAGGCCCTCGTTATAGAGATGACAGAGCATTGAATAATCTTGCTTAGACGTGGTCTGCCTCTGAAGACATCTTGTTTTTCATTTCTTGGTCGGTCTAGTTAATTCAGATTGGGAGCTCGCCTTACAGTAATTATCGCTGTGAGGTGGTGGTGTTGCGTAAAGCGAAATCTGATTTTGGTGATTAAACTGGTGACTTGAGATTTATCTGAATTAACTAGTGCATTGTGTTATTTCTTCCGTCGATGTATTATCATTTCAAGATGTACACTGCGGAGCCTCAAAAGTTGCGTTTGCTGTTGACACGAAATCCAGTGAATTTTACATAGAAGCTTTAAGACATTTTTTACGTTTGATGCTATCTTTGTATTAGGATCCAGGTTCGGCCAATAGCGCTGACGATCAGAACTTCTCAGAAATAGTAGTTTGACAAAATAGCTAAAGACATTTTGGTGACGCAGACGAAGTTTACTAAATTGTTACTCACCATATTTGGATATATATCTTCAAAATTATCTTGAAATGACTACAATATTCAACTTCCTGAATTGCATTAGTTGAAAATACATCCTGTCAACCAAAGCATGCTGTCCAAGTAATGCCGTCCTTTACTATTTGGTTACTTTCAAGCTATCTGGATTTGTCTTGCGGACCTCTCAGCAGGGTGACAATGCAAAACGCGGGTCACATTTTTTTCGTTTGACCTCTCAGACGGGATTTATACTCTGCACCCGGGAACTTAAAAACCAATCCAAATACATTTTTTGCTTTTACTCTTCAGCACGACTTACGATCCGGTAGTCAGTGAGACCTTTGTTGGAATACAAGGTGATGCGCTTCTTGCTTACTGACACTCATTGGCTGGGTCGTGATAAAACAGGAGGTGGTAGGATTCCATGGTACTTAGTCAGCCTGGATTCTGTGTCTCTTTAATTGTCAGCTTAAATCCATACAGCAGTTATCTCATTTTCATTAAGGGTACCTTCCAGACTGAGTTTTGTGTACTGCGATAGGTCTACGATTCCTTATTCTTGGAAGTGTAAAATTAGTGGCGAAATTCTAGGCTTTTTCAAGACTGGTTTGTGTTGTTACCAAATACATCGTTTGTCTATAAGTGTCTTAGTGTGTGCAGCTACATCTCTCGTGGGCACTGCTGATTCCCTTAACAGACTTGCTTACTAGACTTATTTGCCTGGGATCAGTTTTGCCGGACACTTTAGATCCAATCAGAGAAGCACGTAATCAAGGATTGTTCTTTTCTCCTGCCTTGGTAATACGGTATCCATGGCATCCTACAATGGAACCTTTCAATCATTTATCACCTGACTGCTGTGACTTCGGTGCATCATTTAGTGGACTGCTGCTCTGACCACCAAACTGGCTGGTCTTGCAACTGCTTCATTGGATTCATTTCTATTTTTTGTTCATCCGTTTATTTTTTGAGTTCAGAGGTCACTTGTGAGGTGCGAGGTTCGCAGTCCATCAAAAAACGTAAGGGATTGTTAACTGCGTTGTGTTAAATATAGCGGGGATAAAGTCGAGACATTTATAGGTATCCAGGGCCAGCCAGTGTTGCATTACGCAGGATGATAATTCCAAAACCAAAGAAGGACAGCAAAATAAGTAATAAAGTTCTCAAGGACGCAACTTTATCTACTCCGAAGTGACATTAAGTATACTGTATTGTAGTAATCTACATCAGTGAAAACAACAACGTAATTTTATATCTGGTTCTGTTTTACCCTGTTAATAAGTTGGATTAATGGTCTCTTGTACAGATAAATAAGAAGTGATTAGGTGATGGGTTTGGAAGTCACTAGTGTAGAAATCATTAGATCAAGATTCACGCATAAAATGCAAACTATTGTTGATGGAGCTGGAAACATCTACATTTCAATATCGGATTATCATGAACCCACTTTATTCTGTCTACAATGTCTACAATACAATTTTGCTGCAGCGATCCTGAAGACATTGCAACAAAGGAAGGGCTGAGCGGCGAAGAGTAACAGTCAGTGAAGAACCGGCGAGAGAATACAGTTAATTTGATAAGAACAAGCTCATTTAGTCATCAGTCGGGACATTAGCCAAACTCGGACACAGCTAATGATATCGCTTCGGTTTGTTGGCCGCGGTGAGTTCTAGTTGGGCTATAGCAATTGGTTTAGAGAGTAACCATTTTCGGAAAAGTCAAGAAGAGCAAATGCCAATGTATTTGAATAACGCTGCGGAAAGAATCATGTACAAAGACGACCAATTTAGTCAGGCGTTCATTAAAAATTTTTTTCACCCTATCACATCTCCTATGGGACCACTGGCGTATTAAACATCACAAGCCATCAAAGACGAATACCCTTATTATACGTTTCTGTACAAACTCATTAATTAGCTTTAAGGGGTAACTAACTTTTCAGGTTTCTTTTAAATTTATTTGGGTAATTTTAACCCCTTAGATGTGACATTATTAAATGCGCCAACTGAAACCGGAGGGAACTGGTATAATTATATTATTGAATTACCGACTGTAAAAAAGTTTAAGGGCTATGAATTTTAATGGCTTCTATTGTCAGGCCGAAAAATGTTATAATTTAAAAACTTGTATTGGGTGATTTTCAAGATTTTTGATGAAAGTTCCACTTCTCCGACCGTCATCTAAATTATTTTAATGTTAGTGCCTGCGACTGTTCGCGTTCAGCTCGGTCATTTCAGCCAGGACTCAACTTGCCTGTTTTATACCCAAAAGACAATCGCAACCCAGCGTGCCAAATACATTTCAACCTCCATGGATGAATGAGTGTCCGGTAATCACATGATCTGAATGTGAGCCTTGCCGATCTGGTGGTGGCAAAATATGTTTAAAGTGGACCTCATAAATGTTGGGAGTCATGTCATTTCTTCCATGTTTTTCCAACAGAAATGTAAGCCGGCCTTTGTGCCGCAAGTTACTCGAACAGCATCATTGACAGGTGGGCTAACTGACTCTCCCTTAAGCACCATATCCGCTAGCAAGTGAGTTTCGCTTCTCCAGGTTTGGACTTTATTCTCCTTTACATGAAAGCACGTTCTTTCCGGTACGTACCATTTTTTGACTGCGTTATTGGCTTTGGTTTTAGGCCAAAAGCCCTAGGGATATCTTATAAGAGTTTCTCATAGATGTAAGTCAACAACAAGTTTGAAGTTTGCTGTTGAATGTGGTCATGAATTTAGGGCACACAACGTGACAAACAAACTAAATCGAACAAGTCAATGAGGATGGTATTCACTACTAGTACTACATTCCATAGGTTGTGTTCTACGGGCAGCCCTCACAACACACCTATTTTGTAAAAGAATGGTGTGTTTAAATAAGCTTTGGAGTTGGCAGTATGGAATTTCGCCTTGGATTGCTGCAAACGATGAATTATGAAGTTACCTTTGTTTCGCCAACGTCGAGAGTCACTTTGGATGATGTAAAAGTGCAATTTTTAGTTTATTCGGTAAATATTTTGCAGAATTATTATTTACATGACTCCAGGCGAAAATTGGGATTTTAGCAAACATGTTTAGTCTGTTTTGGGATTCTTCAGAGCCTAACCTACTTGTGATCCAGTGACTCGTCTGCCAATACTTTATAGTTCTGATAGCATCACAGGGAAAGTCTGCAAGATAGTGATAATTAATGGCTAGCTCAGTTGGCTTGGAAAAAACATGCACATGTATCACATAGAAAAGCCAACAATTTGTCTGGAAAACGGGAAGCGCCAGTTTTCTGGCAAAACTTGGTTCCTATCTTAAAAAAGACCTGATTAAGCGAAACAACCTTAGTCGCAACATTGGGGTGGTGGTTCTCACTGAGACAAAGAAACCAAGAAATTGGTGTTCCTAAATAAACAGCCAGATAATGGATGCAGCGCCCGCCAACTTTCTGGAAAGATAATTCCATTCCGAGTGTTCTTCCCTGCACTTGAGCTGTTCGCACTAGTCTGAAACTCAAAAACCAAGAAAAAATATCCCTTCATGTCTGATTTAATTTTTTGCTTAAAATAAACCGTAAATTTGGAAATTGAAGACGGAAGACACAAAGCTTATTTTATGTAAACGTAAATAAGAAATTTCCACAATATTTTTGCCACTGTTTGTATCTGGGGGCTCAAGTAAGCTTGACAGGAAATGAAGCCAGTTATTTCTCTGTGCCTTTAGCACTAGGTGTAAATCATATCACAAAACCTCAAAAGCAAGAAAGAATAATTGGTTCTTAAACCAAGCGTGTAAAAATGGTTGATAAATAGTCTGCGTCGTGCAATATTGCAAAATTTGTGTGGCTTTTCTAATGATTGCTTGTCAACCTTTATCAAGTAGAGTAATGATGGTCAAACATGGTGTATTTCTGCTGTCGTACAAAAGGAACAAACTAGATCAAAATAGTAAGCTGACTACATTGTACGTGCGAATGTGGGGATTAAAATGCGGTTCCTCCGAGGACGAAGACAATACAGTGCGCTTACTAAGTATGGATTGCCTAACTGACCGCTGTTGTTTCATCAACTAATGTTGGCATGCTTCCATGTTTTTCGTGTAGTTAATGAAACGGCTTAAGCAATTTGGGTGCCGGGATCACTAGCAGCTTCTAGCCACGGCTCTATATTTTCAACTTTCCCAACTCCATGCATTTTCTAATGTCCTTGCTCGTTTTGATATCACTGGTTGCCTCAGGTTAGGCCGTACTGATTTTGATAGGTGGATGTTCTACATTGAACTATTGTGTCCAGAGCAGATGACGAACCAGCAACTCTATTTCCACATCGGTTTCATTCACAGTTTCACTGTGTTGATGCAAAGTCCCAAGGGCTTTCGCAGCTGCCCGCTAATCAGTAAAGTAGTGATGCTTTGTTTGACCTTCGCACTTGGGCATCATGCGCGCAATGAACTGGCATTCCGACTTTCGGTGTAGCACAGAGACAAGGGCCATGGACCCCAGGAAGCATATCAGAAACGTCGGCAATAAACAAGCGGTGGGTATGGTTTACCCATATGACCTGAATAGCTTTGTGATTTGAATATACAGCGAAGCCTTACTAGCTGAATCCAGTAAAGTACTGAACTTAAAAACACCGAACATGTAAGCTCATTAACTTCAAAACTGAGTACGAGGCTAGCTGAATTCGCCATGGGACTAAAGGACGTCCCTTCGCCTTTTGAGTTACAGTTTCCCAAAGAGTTAGCAGCATCCACCTTGATTGACTTTTATATCATTTTACTTGATTGCTTGCCAGGAACAGTGGGCAACTGCAGCAGGCAGCGACACCCCATAGGGGTTCACTTTGAAAGCTGGGAATGTGTGGAGTCCAAAGTGCAGGGCTGATAACTTTTATTATATAACTACCCAAGCCATGTAACCACAGTTTGTAACACTAATTTTTCCGTCTATGAAATTCCCGTTACTTTTAGCACACCACCTGCTTTTTATAAAATATAAAAGTTGGCATACTGCAAAGTCTTCATACAATATCACACTCAAACACAACCATACAGTAGTGGGACTATTGTTGTGCGTGTTGACGGACTGGGGAGTTAGAAGTTTGCACTGGGTTAAAATAGACGGATTATTCATAGCCTTGTTAGTACACACGTTTGGATCATTCCAAGAAATGAGTTCTATCTGGTAGACTGCCGATGTAGCATAATCAGTGCACCGATGACTGTTGTTGAAAAAGCCTACCTAGGCTACTACAATTCAACAGCAAGGCTCTGCTTAACCGCCTCTGAAACCCAACTGTAACGTCTATCTCTTGATTTGGTGCAACGGTCATATAAACCCTAATATTTAGAGCTATCTTAATTGTTGGACTCATTAACCGGTAGAATGTCTGACAGTCGTAACCATCTTAGCTCATTTTGGCATTTAGTCATCCAAATGGCAAGGGTTAACAGAAATCAATAGCCATGCCGATCGTTTTTTGCTTTTTTGATCTCCAAGAAACGTGACATCCGTTGATTGTGCGTAGGGATAAATTTGCAAAAGATTTGCGGCTTCTGATGGTTTGGAACTGGGTCCATAGAAACCGTCGAGGGAGCAAGGTAAATTGGGCTTTTCAATAGCGTGCATCTATACTGGAGATAAAAATTGAGGGCCAAACCCAATTTCCTTACCTAGAAGGGTCATCTATACACATCGGATGATTTCTGTGTTGTAGAATGTTATTTTTTTTTAATGAGTAACCACTTTAGATTTTAAAATCAGTGCAACTCTTCATGTCCGATGTCAGATTTCTCCTCCAGCAGAATGCGTGATGCACAGAATTGCAAGCTTTTTCCTTGTGAGGATGCCACAAGGATTCCGGTGGCATCGGATTAAGACAGAACAACGAACACAGAACATCAGCGGGTTGCCTGTAAACTTTGAGCAGTTGACTCCATACCCTCTGTATGGACATTATAGCAACATGATCGTCTTTGCAAAAGAATAAAAATTTGGTTAAATTTAGTCAAAATGTTGCGGACATACTTCTTTTCATAATGTTATTTTGTTAGCCTATTCTATCTTTGTCCGCTTGGGCAACAGTCGGATTTAATTTTTAAACATGTTCGCTTTTGGAATGAATGGGCAGTCTTGGACCATACCGTGCAACGTGATCACTGACTGCAGGTTCCACCAACTGGTGGTTCGACAAATCGGCAGCAAACTACAAACATCCTTATTAGCTCAGACAAGCACTAAATCGTGGATTTAGTACTGTGTATTTAGTAATGTACAAATTTATTAACCGTCATTATCTGATTTGATTCATCTGCTCCTAATATGCTACTCATTCCTTCCGTGTATACGATCACAATCGTGATAAACCTACCAGTGTTTCAGGCAGATTGATAACTTCAATTCTAGACGTCATATGTACTCTTTTTCTGATTTATGCAAGTGCAAAGTTGTTGTCAGAATGGCAGAACATTATAGCTACTGCCAGATTTTTCCGATTAGTCAAAGATTTCTTATCACAATCTGTGCTACGTCACTAGGATACAAAACTTTCACCATTCCTGATTAAGTGCACTCTGCCTGCCTTTGAAGAACTATCTGATATTGTATCGTATGTCTATGTTTCAGCAGTTTGTGAAAGATAGAATAGCAAAATGGGAATTTGTTATTCACCTCATGATTTTCAGTGTACGAGGCGTGTAGACGTTCGCTCTTTGCGTTTTGTTAAGTTTTGTGGCTCGTCTTCAAGGGCACTTCTTGCCTTACTTCCTTATTAAGGCTGCAAACCAACAATGTTGAACATCGATGTGCTCTCGATAATAGCGATGATAATGACAACTGCGTACTTATACAAACAGACACAACAGGTATTTAGAGAAGGTTGACATAAGCAACGAGAAGAATTCATTTTGATTCGTGGGCAGTCTGCATTTAACTCCTCCACAACCACACATGCAACAAAATCCAAGGGCCCACGATTCCTACATCTCACCTTCAAACTGGGCTAGAATGAGTGAATGATGATAAGCCTCCGTCGAGTTGTTCAAAACCAAACCGTGGGAAAATCTGGCCACTTGTAGGACATGGAACGCCTTGATGCGCCTCGTGGCATTTATGCCAGTAACAGCGGAATGCCTCCAACAGAGTCACTAGCGGGGAATTCGAAATCGTAATCTTCTCGGTTGGCAGTTGAAGTCTAAGCCGGTCGAACAAGGGCAACCGATCAACTGAATGATTTACTCTTTCACTCTTAGGAGGACTGAATTCACTTACAGGATGAAATTTAGGTTGAATATTTCCAAAGTCTAGTGGCAGGTACTGATGAAACTGTGGTGGTCTGTGAGGAAGAATTCCATGACTTGCAAAGTTTCCGTCCATATCATTTTCCGGAAATATTTGTTTCCACCGTTGTACTGAGATGCTAGAAAACTTTTACCTGGCAACTTAACTAAATGAGCTTGAAACCTGAAGATGGGGTATCAAAGGCTCAATATGTCCATCCGTGACGCTATTTTTTCCAGCTGAAAACGCTCCCTGGTATGGTCGTGTCCAAATGACAGGTTCTATGGCACGCGTTGTAGCGAATACTCCCAAACATCACATACAAGATAGGTGTAAATTTGAACAACGTTATGACAGAGGAGAAAACAGTAACGGTCGGCTGACACAACTAGAAATGAACAGTATGCTTAATTTTGTACTTACTTGTATGATTTGGTGACGATGAAAGGCTTCGATAAAAAATACCTGGAGTTATCCTTGGCATCCCCCAAGTGGGGAAATTGCACCAGACATGCTGTCGTCCACAAATTCTTATGTAATGATGCACGCCTTAAATGGCAGTAAACATCCGTTTGTTACTAAATATACATATCACGTAATATGTAGTATATATAATATATTAAATCGATACACTCTAGGAAAAATTATAGCATAATCTCCAGTAAGTCATACAGGTTTCAAGTTTATATGAGAAGGACTACCTAGCCACCGGTATTGTTTTATGGGAGTAACTCCACAGAAATTATATGGGATGCCTACCTACATTTTACAATCGAATCCTCGCAGTATTGCGCGCGTGTAAGGTTAACATCCCACTTCCAGTACTCAAGTGTCTGACGAGTCGTTCAATAGATATCTAATTTGCCGTTTGACACAGCACGAGATACGATTGGTGAGTCATGTGCTACACATGCTGAAATTCCGTATAACCAGAAAAAACTTATTTTCCCTATCGCGCTCGAAGTTCAGGAAGAAAACAGGTAGCCAGGCTACCACATGCAAGGAAGTCCCAAACGCCTAACATATGGCCTTAGATACTTCGGCTGATGCCGTTTTCAGGATGGATGCAGACCCTCGCAGATATGGCTAAATTGCTGAGCTGTGGATGCCCCCTGTTTACTTAAGTAACATCTGTTTGCTCTCCTTACTTCATCTTCGAAACACTGCACTTCCATAAAGTACCATCGGTGTCCCAAGACTTTAGTGACCAGAACCATCCTACTCGTGTGAAGCGCTCAACATTGAAAAACAGAGCAAAATGCTCTGCGCTCACTGGCACCTCCAGTCCTTGTCACTAAAATTTGGTACCTACCCTTCCAATGTTCGATAGCTGAAAAATATGCATTTTAGTGCCGGTGATCATTCCCAATGTAGCGTTTGTGTTGTACTATGGAAGTGCACGGGGAAACCATGGTACATATATTCGAAGGTTGTCACCTAAATTCTCTATCCTAATCTGTTTCACAAACGTACCTCTTTATGATTTGAAAATTTACTTCTTAGTTCCTCTAGCATTCAGTTTAAAAAGTTCCTATTCGGAAGAAATGCACACGAAGGATCGTGGAGAAGAAAGCACAGATACCCTCTAGGAAATGACGATTTCTTCAAGAAAAATAATAATAGCAATACAAATAATATCTGTTCCAAACCACCTGTTGGGGTGCAGCACCAATAGCGTGGATGAAGATCAGCTCTCCATTTTTAGGTTTTAAATTTTTTTATTACTATGGGACATTAGATCTTACTGACGCACTGCTGTCCACTGTTTCATCAAGTGTTATGAGTGCTTTTGAGGCAAATGGAGTAGACAGGAGTGTTTGTTTGGTGTCATATTTCTTCGTACAGCTACTTGTTTTAAGGTTCCCCAACTCCAACCATTCGAAGTCGCCGACTGATATGTTTTAATCGGCCATTATGTGTTGTTCTATTCATCTGGTACTACTACGCTAAGTATTTCAATAGTTGAGTCGACGGTCCCTCACATGCCATCAGATCACAACCAGTAATATGTGTAGAGCATAAATTCACCCTGCAGTTTACTTCACTCAATCTTCGCGCAATGATTCTCGGGCCATGTTCGAAAAACAATCTTGTGACCGGAAGAGCTATTGGGATGATAAACAGCTTTGGCATACCCTAGAGAACGAAAGCGGCGAATGAACCTAAATAAGCGCTTTTCTGTATGAGAGTCAACAAAAACAAAACACGCATGATCTTGAGATGGAAGTACGAGCGCTTGCGTGATAGGTACGTGAAATGAGAACACTGTTGAGTTTGGAACGACTCATCAACATGCGTTAACTTGATTGGATTATCCAGGAAGCAGTAAAACGAACGCATTAGTTGTTTATTATTGGCAGACTGATTCCTCGTAAACTCCGAATGAAGGTCATAGAATGGTAAAACTTAATGCCTTGACGAAATATACTGTGTTTTGGGAACAAGCAGCTACGGATAGCTTGAACCAACAGAAAGTGCATCTTCATAATGTGTATCCAGTTAATCTATCCTAAAGAAGGAAGTCTCGGAAACTGATTTGGCTGATAAGAACAAAAGGCAATCCATTGCAATTTCGCTTCATCTGTGTCTCATGACCTGGATGAAATCTGTAGATCACTCGCCACCTGTTGGCGGAAGCAACAGAAGAGGCATCGGAATTCCTGAGTTTCACTTAGAGACAGTTCCATGGTGAATTATTTCAATGTTCTTGACACGCAATGCTTTTAAAATCGACGTACTTAGACCCTCATCTCATTGGCTTACTACTTATTAGGTTCTGCAAAAGAGTGTCAGCTCAATCGTTTCAATGCAGCAAATGCGGTGAAAACTTATCTCTTTTAATTAACCTTAAGAAATTTCTCACTTCAATGATCGGAGCCTCGCTGGCTCTGTAGAATGGGCGGAGCTTCAGTGAGTCCTATATGAGTCAGTGTATATGATCTAATAGGCTGGTTAACATTTGTGAACCAGTACACATAAACTGGCTCCTTTTGTCATGAAAAATAAACTTTACCACCAGATAAGTCAATTGTTTTTAATGAGTGGCCTTCCTAGAGCATTTCCTAGTGATCCCTTTATACTCCCAGAAACAGTCACTCTTCAATGAGGACCTGCTTCTTCATTCGTTCGGGCCTTGAATGAATTCGCCCCACGTCCTGACAGTATAGCCTGTTGCATTGTGAGACGTACTTGTTGCCTCGTCCGGCGAAATATGCTTTTTCTCACTCATGACACAACAAAATATAGTGGTACAACACGCGCCGCAGATCCGTTTCCTACTTTTACGTTGACCGAACCCAGATAATTTCTGTCAGCCGAACAACTAAGCATAAGTGTCACCTGTATATCAACCCAGAGCCTTGCATATATATTCAGAAATCACAGATCAGAATCAAAAAATAACTTTGTTCCGATAATGCCACTCAAATGTATGTCGGGCCCGTGCTTCTAAATTACCCTAACTGAGAGTTATGCTGTACTGCAATCTTTCGCCTCACTTTTAGACCCAAGATTACCTCGTGAAACGACTTGCATTCATAGCGTCTAGTCAGTGAAAACCACAGAGGATCGCAGGTAGCTGTCAGTCATCTACATTTAGTGTCCGAAATTATTTCCCCGTATATAGCTGCAATCTTTCAATAACAACGGGCCCTTAAGCAGGGCAAAGTCTTCTATTTCCTGTTTGATCCGAGATGGCACGGTAAACTTCGTTTTGAATCTTTTATTAATTTCCAGTACACCGGCTGTTGTTGTCAACTTCCATTCGATTCCACTTTCCAGTTCTGTTCTGTGCTGTGGCAACGAAGACTCAGCTATGTCTGCGAATTAAAATCGGACCAAGCCATGACATAGAGTCTTCTGAGTTTCATCCATAGCATCCGTCTTTCTGAAGTGCAAAGCTGGAACCACTCGTTAAGCCCAAATTCACTCTAGAGAATGGCTGTTCTCAGTTAGCTCAAACTGGTTTCTTGGCGTTCACCTGTGGTGCAATGGTAAGAAAGCTTAACTGCATAATCAGATATAGTACCAGTCGAAAAAGCTGAAACAGGGAGATTCAAGTATGTACCCCTCTCCCTAATGGCTCATCTATTTCAACTTCACCAACCAAGTGATAAAGTGCTTATCCCAAGGGAGCAAATAGCTCAAGCATCTTAAAATACGCTACCCATGAACTTTGCAAATAATCCGTAACTTTCACACACGGTATCGCTTTCCTAAACCTGGCCGGTGATTATGTGTGTAACAACGGGATGCGTGTTAAACTCCACCCAGATCACACACATTCCTTTACTCAACCTGTACACTTTAGCTCATTCGCGTATATACTATCCACCCAACAATTTTATCCTCTTCCAGTCAATAACGTAGAAGAAAAGTCAATCGTTAAATTATGTGTCACTGCTGACCGTCACTAATTTCTGACAATCAGGGTCATGTTGAAGCCTCATTGTTAAGACGGATAAAGATGACCTGTCCAAAGGATCCCAGTAAATGACCCAGTAAATGATCCTATGCTAAACTGATCCTCAGTCTTACAATTTCATCCTGAAAATCTCATTCTGCGATCCTTCGACTCAACAAAGAAACCGGCATCAACGCGAAAAACACATCTTTAGCTCGACCAGGTCCACACTTGGTGATTAGTGATGTTCCTCCATCCGCCAGTTCAACAGAAGCTTCATTGCTGAGTAGCATCAACGTCTACGAGAACAGCACACGTTAGGAACCTTGCCCCACCTATGCACTCTCATCCACATACCTTGATTCTACAACGCTAAACTTTGGATGGCTCTTGTCGGTGAAGCCAATACAACGAAACCCACATTTGACCTGACATCGCGATGTTAACTGCATTCCGGTATGAATTCAGGTTTCACTTTATTTACCACCTTCAAAATTTCCGGTTTTCTCTCTCCGCCACTACTCGATGACAATTTCCTTCCTGAGTACGAAATTCTTTTCTCTCGTGTTATTGATGCCGTATTTTGCACTCCACATACCAGCATGCATTGCCTTATTTGGACCAAGGATCAGTCACGATTGGCCTCCATTATTACTGTCACTGGACGTCGCTGTTTCCATCTTTTTTGTTTACGTTACCTGAATGATTTGTACTATCCCATTTAAATGACTCGTAAGGAATCTCTTCGAAAAACATTCAAACCTTGTGCCACTGTACGTCTCAGCCCTACAGGTTCCACTTTGACATGTAATTTATTTCTTCATGCAGACGAACGCTGTTTTAATCTCTTTATCATATTCTTCAAAATCCTATCTCTGCCACATTTTATGTTACTTATGAATGTCCACCCGGTATATTGTCCCCACTTCTTGCCATCTCGGTTGCTTCATTGACATTGCCTACTTGTATATGCACTTCTCCGCCGCTCTTAACCGGCATTCAACTAATTCGTAAGCTAGAAATCTCCATTACTTTATTTCAATGGAATAAGATATAGGCTCCCCTGCCCAGTCAGTAAAGTATCAGTGCAGCACACCACTAGGAGCTCCTTTTTTAGGAAAGCTCCCTTAGTCTCAGTCAATCGATAGGTAACAGATTTATGACCCCTATCTTAAAACGTTTACTACATACCTATATCCAACTCGTCCCTCCGTTCGCACATAACTAAGAAGATGTTCCTTTCAAAAGCTGTGTAAGACAGTATTTTATATCGTAATCTATATACTGATTAACACCTGTTTTATCCTGAAAGAGCCTCGTTTTTTATGAAAAAAGCTTGCTAACTGAGTTAGTAGAAACTCTATGACTCAGCTTTACTTACTCTCGTTTGCGAATCGTCATCTCCGGCGCTTCAGTGAGACCCCTCTGTGCATCTGCAACAGCTCACTGTCTCGCTGTTATCTGGTGCCCCAGATCTTCAAACCAATCATTCTTAGCACGTCGTACTAAGAAACTAGAACAGGAACTTGCTAACCATCCCTGGCAGCTTAAGTACCAACAAGTCAATCGCTACCGTTGAATATCCTAAAATCTCCTGCCAGTTGTCCCTTTCCCTTCTGGCCCTCAACTTCGGACTTTTTCCCACAAGAATCTCTTCCATTTTATTTAGCAGCAGTTCCTACTGTGATAAACTTGTTAAAGATTTGTTGTGCTAGATCCAGATGGTTTGCCATCTTCTGCCCTGAAGAACAGTCAATAGATTTCACTCTGCTCCATATATGATTTTCCACCGTATGATCCCTGGACTAGCCCTCCTAATGGAAGCTTTTATGACATGTCCATAAATTTATATTGCATCGACAACGCGCCTCCCATTAGCATGTCCCCGGAATTTTTGTGAAAGACCCACACACCATGCTCCGTTTAGTGGTTTATGTCACAGCTCACCAACTGATTTACTTTATCCCTGAAAAAGAAGTTTACGAAGCCCAACAGTGTTTGCTTTATCCACGTTGACGTTCATAAGCTTCGATCACATCCCGCACTCAACTCACTTAGTGACCTGAGATCTATCGGGGTCTCTAGATCTTTCCCTTAATTCACCATTTTTCATCTCTCGAAACCTATACACTCCAACGTCCATGCTCATTAGTCCTCTAACTATCATCCACTGCACATTTGTCGTCTGTTCCTTCGGATAACTTGGAACTTAATAAACCTCTTTTCCGCCTCTGCGGAGATCGTGGAGGTTGGTCTCGGACATTTACGCTCAGCTGAATTTTCTCCCTATTTCTCCCCCCGAGTAGAAGGCAAGTTACGCAGCACTGTATTATCTCGATCTACAAGACTAAACGTTCCCTTCTTTGAACACCGCTTAGAACCTGTTTCAGAATTCTGTTCCGCCTTTACCTTTTTCACCTCAAGATTTGCAAACTGGCTAAGAAAAAGGGTCGAACCCTGTTCTTCTTCTTAAAGCATCCGTTGCTCCCCCTTAGGTTGTACGCAGCTGTGATTTGTGTGGCAAAAATAAAACATTGTTATCGTGCACGCCTGGTTTATACATATGGATTTATAGCAAATGAATTCATGAGCAGTTCCATATTTATTCTACTCTCTTCGCGAACAGTCACCTTCTTGTTGTCCTTTATCATATTTTCCGGAATCTGCTGCACAGCATCTCGCGGGACCGTAAAACATGTTCAATATCAACTTCCCCTACTTCAACTAGATAAACCTGTCCGGCTCTCTGAACAAAGTCCCTAAATACCCTGATACCCTCGTTTTCAAATTTACTGCCTTATTTCCTAACTGCGTCCACTAAGGCTGCACCTGTTGGATACCAGTCAAAGACTGTCTTTTCCGCTTCAGTTTTGTAGCTTGATTTTTTCCACTCCATACAACTCCACGTGGTGCTCAACGTAGTACGCCCTCAACAGTCTGTAACTAGTTAGAGGTCTACTGAAACTATCGGGATTGTTTCGTAATAGTAGTAGTCCAACCACAGATGCAACGCGCTTCCGGCGACCAGCCTCCATACCATCTGGAAGAAGCAGGAAGCCTGAGAAAATGTGTTGCCCAAGTCTCTACTGCAGTAGTCTAGATACAGAGGTTGGGTTCGGACCAAGAAACTTCCGCTGAGTAAGCTTGCATCCTGACTATTGAGCTATCTCAAACTCAAAAGCTATGATCTGATCTACCTGATGACCCAACATCCTTCAAATCTATGACAAGCATAGGGACGAAATCATTGTAAGATCATGAGTGAAGTCTCTACAGTCTGAGTCGGTCTGTCCCAATAAATGAAGTCACCCAATCCGGTATTTCTTTTGACTTCCTATTAAGAAAATCCCGATTAAGAACCAAACCTCGTTGTCCGACCTCACGTAGTTCCTAATGCATTCGTGACCGCTGGGCATCCATGGCAAGTTGTTGAGATATAAATGAAGAAAAGGCACCTTCACCCGCTTAACACAACCTGGGATTATTTCACTGTCACCGGTGAACAGCTTGACCCACAAAAGCGATAATCTCTTTACTGACTTTGCCAGTGCCCCAAAAGAAGACCATTTCTCCTGCTATACATATAACGTGAACGGCCACTCGAGTTTTCCACACCGATCAGGGCAAACCTTATTGTAGCCTCCTACGAAAACTACTCTTATTGGTTCCAGTATGCTGCCTTATGGAGTCCTGCATCGTCGGTTGCTTAGAGCTAAATGTGATTGAAGCTAAACCCCAACATACATCGATGAGAAAACATAGAAGAAGATTTGCCAGTCGTTATCAACTAGGTAAAGTTGTCAAGCACTATTCAGAGACTTCATGATTTTCGGATTGATAACTGCCCGTCATATCCAACACTTAGAATGTGGTCTAGTGATTCTTACCTGGGATATTTCCAGACAAAAAGTGCATCACGGAGAGATCATATACAGCGCTGACCCGGGGGGTATTTGGCAGGATCCATGGCACTATTTTAACAGATTACCAGATACCGATGACAGATATTGCAGAGAAAACTGGGATATCCAAAAAACGTGCTGAATTCAGGATTCATAACAGCTGAGTATGCAAAACGGGTCAGAAAAATGGGTGCCCGAGCGGTTGAACCCTTAGAAGAAACGACATTTATCGTATACATTTAAGTATACTTGGTATATTATATTGTATAGTATATTTTGCATGTATTACAATACATTGTTATATTATGTTTTATTTTGTACATTATCGTTTGTGACAGTGCCAACAGTCTGGAGTAACCATGCAGAGTTGATAAAGCAAGGCTGATTCTCTGTATTTTTGTGGCTACATCGCATTGAAAGCAGTGACGACACTTCGGTCTTCTATAGAACTGTAGGCCCCAAAGGTCTGTATGGAAAATTAGGACACTGCGAAGGAAACTGCTCATAAGTTCACTGAAAACTCTTCGACAGACAACGACTGGTTTCGCTCTTCTTGGGGCTCATCAAATGGGTGCAGTTTCTCCGTCAGACATGTGTTTTACTCGAGACCAAATTCGAACCCAAACGAAAATTCGGCTTATACCAATTTGGTTTTGCAGGAAGAATCACCTGAAAACTAGCCACTGAATGGGTTGCATTAGGCCACTTCAGGTTCCAGCACCATATTTGAGATATCGCGATACATTATGTAGACCCAATATACTGCTGATGAGGTTGCGGCCTGGGCAGCATACCATAAACGTGGGATGCATTTGAATCTCCTGTGAATACCAGAATGATATGCAAATGAGTGTATTTGTCGAAATTGCGATGCTGTATTCAGATCGGAAAGGTGATGCACTGATTACCTTTCAAGGGATCGAATTGGCAATACGGAACAATGCTGTATCTCTTTGAATTTGCTAGAAATTGTTCGACAACTTACTACTGGTTAGTTCTTTCTGGTGCTCATCAAGTAGATGTAGTCTTCGAATATTCGTCAACATTTTATTTCGCTTAGAAGCTAAGCTGCGAGCGACTGAAGAGACGCGCTTCTTTACAAACTACCTTGATATTATTGGCAACCGACTTTCGTGTTTGTAATAATCATGGAGAGAATGTGCCACAAAAAAGTCGCCTCACATATCCTATGGCATGTTATTCGAGATATCGTACCGAAATTGATCTTCTTTATTTTGGACGTTGCAGACCAGCTAAAGATTTTGCCACGTTTTACTCCGTACTTCAAAGTATGCATTATCTTCTTAGCACAAATATACCCATAAGACGGTCAAAGCGGTGCCAGTTTGGCCGTAAAACTTTATGACTACCTTGCAGTCTTTTCCACAGACTTTTTCATCCCCTTCGTTCGAGCAACGAGGTGTTAAGCTCCTAACTCAGATCAGCATTTCTGACGGTAAGGTACGAGAAAATGGGTCTCCTGGAAAGGCGGAAGCAATCGTCCTTTTTAATGCAATCCAGAGACGGATGTGGGTATACCTCCTATTAAACTCAAACCAAATACACCCTGAAAATGAGCAATATTATGTTCGGCATAAAGTTATTTTGCAAAGCTCTCCCACCATCTAGTTCACTTTGTTCCTGTAATCAGACTAGGAAGCTTGGAAAATCGTTAAAAGTGTATTTGACTTACTCTCTAGCCTGTGACCTGGTTTCACGATAGTATTTTGCCTCTTTTTGTCATCATGGCATCTTGATCGTGAACCGAATATCTAAAAAGTATCATCTGTCCACAACCGAACAGCACACATTTCAAAAACCAAGCGATGAACGGGATTTGACAACTCATGTAGCGGTTCAAAAGGCAAAACAAACTTACGGAAACTTTGTAGCACACAAGTCCTCCTGGTGATTGCAGCATCTAGAATAGCTGATTGGCTGTTCTGGATGTCCGGCAAAGTGGGGCGAGAAAATCGTTGCGTCGCTGTTCCCTCAAACTTTTGCCTTTATGTCGGCTTCTCCACATTTGTCGAGATAGCGATTTTACCATAGCAACTGATGAAGCAACCGATGTTCGTATTTGGAAGATCGCAGCCAGCAGCTGTCGGTTTCGGGCAAACACTGATCCATGATACTTCCGTCATAGCCCCGCGTCTACCTGCGTAAAATTACCACCCAGTGCACACTGATTCATTGACTCACTGAACGTTTTCTGCGGTGTGTGACAACACCACCTTTTCCAATCCTCCGATGTGCATCCGATAACGACCAGCAACGGCTTTATATTCTAGTCATTAAGATGTGGACCATTTATTCAAAATAGCGAATGCATTGTTAAGGAACAAATCAAAACGCAGCCTTTTGTCCTTACCGAACAATTTACTTGATAACATTTTTCCGGGTAGTGCGCAATCACATCTGACTCGTAGACGACAGTGCCTGATGAGAAACAAAGGTAAACGCTAGCAAAATAGATAAACAGTCAGTCAATATACTTGTGAATGTCAGTTGCTAACTTGAAGACCGATCACTTGAAAAAAGGGACATTGTGTACAGAGGCCTCTTCCACCCTATTGTGGATGATCTTGCCCTGAACTGTTCGCCCTTTGAGATTTATTGCACATGCTGGTGTTAGATAGCATGAGGAAATGAGAGGATGACTCTTTCTTGAGCATCTGAGTTGGCTGGATTTCATCAATCAAATAAACCCTATGATGCATAAGTTTCAATGCCCTGTCGGTTTTCGAATCGTGCCCTTGGGAACTAGAAACAAAATCTCAACAAACGAGCCTCGATATATTGCTGCTTGTTATTGTAACAATGGGTTTTTTAATATGTCGTTATTATTTCACCCCAATTAAACAGTATGTATTGTTCGAAAAATATAAAGAATGATACAAACGAAAGACTGAAAGTAGTCATTCCAACCGGGAACTTGTTCATCCAAGGGTGCAATTATCACAGTTAGGTGTGTTCTGTACAATATCGTGTCACACTTCTGCCGTCGTACGTCTCACTGTGTTGGGATGTCCTTATAAAAACAGGATTGAACGGAAACTAAGCCAAACAGATTAATCAGTACCGTAATCCAAAACACCGTATTCCGCCCCATCAGATTTTTTCCGGTTTCTCTTCAGGTTACTCAAAAATTCGCTTCGTTTTAGGACGTTCGCTCTATTTATGGCGTGAAAATGTAGTAGGCATTTGTGTAAACGCAGAGTTAGTCAATATTCTCATTGGTGGATAAATTGGTAAATGGTAAATTCTCGTCGAAACCCTAGGAAACTTCATTTTAACGTGTTCACAGAAGATTACCTTCTATTTCTAGGACCGTGTGTACAGGCAGGTTGAAACAGTAACGATGAGAAGTTCTATCAGGTCAAGACCAGCGGATACTCTCAAAGTGAAACTACAGAGAGAAGCTGAAACTAATTTGAAGACTGTTGCACTGGGCAAGATATTTCCTGACCGCGCCGTACTATGTGCCGTATATGAAAAGAATGCTGAGGCCTCTTAAGAGTTTTTAATTCACTTGGTTCCAATACTCGGTTCAGTTCTGAACAGGAGCTCGAAACCGGCCCACCTTTCTAGACGTTCTATTTGACGATAAGTGCCGATGTTCCCACACAGCGCATGATCTACAGAAACCTTCTTCCAATTGGACACCACCTTAAATTTGTAACTCTTCTCCAACAAAAAATAAAATATCCCGGTCAGTACGTTATGTCAGCAAGAAAAATTCCTACTAATGCGAAGTGATCGGTCGTTAACGTTGAAGTGCTTTGTGGCTTCAGTGGTTACTTCATGCAGTCTTTCACTTCACTCTTGGGAGATTTGGCAGTCAGGTTACATATGCCGCACCTGCCTCTTCTCTTTTGAACTGTGTTGAGTGGTTGCGACTCCAAAAACTCTATGAAATGGTTGCACTTCTACTAGTATAATGGAAAAATCATTGTCCTCTTTGTTTTCATGTAGAATCTACGTCACTGGTTCCCAACTCTTTCGTACGGCTCCTCCTTCCTGGAATAGCCGTATGGCATCATAATCTCGCTTGTCACGAAATGCTACGAAAGCTGAACGCTTCGGCACAGGCAACTTAAGTGCTGGTCTAATTCGAACGCGTATGGAGTACTGTCCAATCAATACGTCTGCATGACTGACGCTGGAAAACAACTTCAATATATTTTGTCAGATTCGTCAGATTTTTTATCGTCCAACCATAAGATGCCATACTCTGTAACTCAATGTTTAATTAATACTTAACTAATATATTTGTCTCCACGAAACTATTGAGTGTTCTTGGCCTAAAACCTGCTTTCATCAAAAATCTAGTCTCATACAATAACATCGATGCAAATTACTATTACCAATGAGAGTATTGCTTAGAACGATGTGTTCAATTAGTATACATTCAGGTATGATTAAGTGTCTACCACTGCCAATCGGCTTTGAGAAGTTTGACGCACCATTATGATTCCCCATGCTTTAGACATTTTGAGTATCTACTAAACCAAATGCTGTCTGCTGCTTTTGCTGTTTCAGAATAAGTTTGAGGCTTACCTTAGGGTGTCGTAACATACGTATTCTTTTTCTCAGTGAAGTCACTAATACAATTTCCATAAAAATTTCAGTTCTGCGTTGTAAATCTTGCACAAAATGACTTTATCTACACTTGTTGTTAACACTACCATAAAGTTACTTCAAAAGTACACACCATTCTGCTCAATCTTGAGTCCCAAGCCGACGTCAAAATTCATACCCTTCCCACACCCAACGCAGTCAGGCATTCCAATCCTTAGGGTCGGAGGAAATCGATAGATGTGCATTTGAGATATTTCGGAATTTTGGAAAAAAAAACTCAAACACAGCATGCAGGTGGACAGAATTATCCTGCTTGCTCTAAGACGCAGAGTAATCCGTCATCGAAGGAGGAGTTATTTAAATTTTGTGTCAAGCCTCAAATTTCAGTCGAAATTATTAGACGACATTTCTATAGAAACATCTAGAGTTTCTGTATCTTATTTTTCCGTGAAATTAATCCTAGATAAAAGATTTCACGACGACTTCTGCATGATATCGAACAATCAGCAATTTGATAAACCAGTGACGTTGGTGATTGAAAAAGATATTTAAGGTACCGTTAGTTTCACCTCCCTTGCGTTAATCCATCCAACTGGCTACACGGATGTTGCCTACTTTTTATCCTAACTGCTGGCGTGGTTTAGCCGTATGGAATTTGTGGATGCCAAATAAACCGGCCCAGGAACTGAATGTGTATTGGTCAAGTTGTGATCATTGCCTTTAGTAATGATGTCCATCGTGTAGTGGTCATTATCTTCAAGACATCTGTTTTTTTTAAAAAAAAAAAACTAGAAAGTTTACATGATGGGCTGTGGTCATGGTAATTATGCAAGTGAAGCGAGAATCTGAACCGTCATACCGGTGAAACACGAGTGTCTGAGGAATAATACAGAGGGGTTACAAATAATACTGCGCCAAACAGTTGCGCCTTCAATTTGCCTTTTATACCTTTTTGATGCGTTGTATTTTTTGGCCATTTTCAGTCGTCCTTCAGATTGCTTGTTTTTTTTACAATCTTCCCGTTTTCGTCTGTTTGGCTTTTACATTCATTGGCCTACGCGAACACAAGTTGATGTGATAGACGTTAGCGATAAAACGGTCGGACAATCGAAATTTGTCCACAGCATGACTCACTTCCACTCATCGCATGTGTCAGCATCCTGTTACCATGCTGTAGTCCCCACTGTAATATCAGGTCCACTGATGGTAAGCATTTTTCACCGGAAGACGTGAGCACCAAAGTCAGATTGATAACACGGTCAGCAAATTCGTTGGGATTCCTGGGCCGAATCACCCGACGCGGGCGATTCTCAGGAAGATATTGTGGTTGTGTGATTAACTGGCATCTGGAGCACACCCACCTGTTTTCTACACTGCTGAGTGCCTACGATAAGTGTGATGTCATAGCGTCCTGTGCGACCGAATGTATCGCTTGCGTGAGCTAACGAATCTGAGCTAAACCCGGATGTACACAAGCGGTCAGCAAACTTCTTGAAGAGTCTGCCGCTGACCCAGGTGTGGGGTCATGTACGTGAGCACTAGCACTGCGTTCAGTAATGAGAACTCGGTGTCATCCATCACTCTGTCTACGTTTCGGGATAGCTAGCATCCAGAAGTATCAAACAATCGCATCTACCGGTCTCCGCTCACGACGAACTACTTTGGTTGCGTGGTTGGGAATAACCATATTTCTGGGAATTAGAGCAAAATCACCTCTAATTACCAGTTAGATATTCGCTATTGACAGTACATGGCGGTGCAAGTCCGATTCTGTCTATGCAAACGCATTGACCGGTTGAGCAGGAGGGATATCAAACCAAGGTTATTCGGATAACGCCATGCTTGTACGTATGATCATTCGCCAGGTGCCTATGCCATGGGCCATATCTCTAAATGATTTGTAATTAAACATAATGTTCCACAGACAAACCTTAATTCTAGTATCTTTTAGTATAACCGACCACTATTCAACCACCCTCATAACAGTGGTTAAAGAAAGTTGTCCAATGCCGTGCGTTTTACGCAACTGGGCCTTTCCAGCTGGTCCTGAATCAAGATGCTTTTGGTTGTAAGACAGACCTCGAGAAGTCGACAGTCGGTCGTACCAATGAATGATATAGTCTTCTGCAGGTTCCGTAAATGAATTTGATCGGAGATGCGACTGTAAGGCCAGTTTACAGTCGCCGATTCTGCCATATACGGTAGGATAGCATGCATCCTGACAGCTGTCGTGCCACTTAAATGATGATTGCTTCAGGTCCATTTGTAGTCTTTCAGATGTGTTGTCAGTCTTGGATATTTCCGTTTTCAAGTCCCTATCGACCGTTTGGTTCGTGGACTTAGTGCTAGCGTTCGTTTCTGTGCTCTCTGTGAACGGCTTCACGGAAAGCAAATGCTTCAGAGATAATTATGCTTTGGTCGAAAGTGGAATCTGTGGATAAACATTTCGTCACTGATCGGCGTCATTCTGCCTCGGGATTTTCTGGCTAAGTACGGTCATCAGGGGAGATCTGTATGGCATCTCCTGTGGTAGAGATCATTTACCCGATTCAGATAGCTACAAGACCTTTGGGAACTTCGAGTGCCTTCACATCTGTGACGGTTAAATGTAAGCTAAAAGAATTGACACTACAGCGCATCCTTGCTTTAATCCCATGTCAGTACTGAAATCTGTCCGTCGCGAAGAGCCTGGAGCGTACCGTGCTGTTACGGGGGGCTTAACACTATGGTATCCTTAAGCTTGCGGTTTGGTGGTGCACTCGGTTCGTATGGACAATAGAAAACGACTGCTTCAGCTGCTTGCTGATCGCAGGCTGCGTTCTACAATAGTGTTCCAGCCGAGAACCCGAATTTATCACATTGTAATCAGTCGCCAATGGCGCGGATCAGTAACCGACTGCCACTCGTTTTAAAACACACTTGTGGATCCCTATCACGAGCTCATTCGGAGTGGCCTAACTTTTCGTTTTCAAGAGCCGCATGTGGTGAGAACAGATGACTTAGCAACTAAGACACTGGCCGAGTAGGAAGCTAGACGAATTTATTAGAATCTTCTTCTGGAATCTGTTTGAAGTGCTATGCAGTCAGAAGTGGCTTCGAGCTGGAAAGAAACCACCATATCTTTGAACACTGCGGGGAGTTTTGCCTGCGTCAGGGCGCTACCAAGCCCGTTTATGCAGTGTGTGTCAGAAAGGGCAGTGAGCTTCCTGAATCTATGAGAAATGTTCCCTCCGGCCACGAATATAATTCAGCAAGAAGAATTTTCGGATGCCAAGTCAAACTTTGCATTCGCGCCCACCGTGAAGGCTGATGGACTCGTAAGGCCAACAGAACCGAAAAGCCTCGGAATACCTGGAATGCCCAAAGATTATTTCAGTTGATCCGTGCGACCGGCCTCCGGAAACCACCTGTAAGAGAAACCAATAAGGATCACGTTGGCATTCCAATCTGGAATGAAGAAGTACGCCTCGACCACTGGGCCGAATATTCCGAACAACAGTTCTTGTGACCACCCACCCCCAGCCATTTGAATCCCACAAATGAAGAAGAACCCTGGACTCTGAACCGGTAACCACCCATGGCCTCAGAGGTTTAAGATTGCATATGTTCTCTCAGGCGCCACTGAACTTCCGGTCCTGATGACCTCCAGTCCTCACTGTTCAAAGTTGGAGGTGAAGTACTCAGTCAGCGCTTGCCAGACAACTGTGGAAGAAGGTGTTAGTGTCCGGTTTAAAAAGTAGTCTATAGTCAGTGGGGTAATTGTAGGTGGATCAGCCTGACTCCACTCGTAACGCGACTCTTTGCTTCACTTGTGTTTTGTCGCCTTATGGTGGCTCGTGAAACACTGACTCGACGGAAGCAACTGGGATTCCGGCCTCGTGCGGGTTACGTTGACCAAACCTTCACACTCTGTCAGGTGCTAGAACAACGTCGTACGTACAAAAAACTCATAATTCTAGTATCTTCTGATTTTCAGGGAGCATTTGACTTAACTGATTGGTCTGTTCTCATTAACACGCATGCCCATCAAGAATTGCCGCCGAAGTTTGTGAACATAATAAGTTCTTTGTATTCTATGACCTCTTGGCGTGTGAGAGTACAAGCAGAACTCTCCAAAAGCCTCCGCACACAAGGTGTTCTCAAATTCCGGTTCTATTCCAAGTTCATGGTTCACAAGATGTTGAAAAGAACACTAAGAAGTCTGCAAAACCCTGGTGCCCAAGTTGCCGCTGATGAAAATCTTGCCTATCTACAATACGCAGACGAAATCACTCTAATATTTGAAGAGGAGAAAAAACAGGCGTTTTTGGATGAACTGACCGAAGTGATTCTGTTATTTGGCATGTACTTTGCCCCCACCAAGTATGAAGCCATGCTTTTGGATATGCAGTCACTGAACGAGCCACTTGCAATCCAAAGAGAGGCACTCAAAATTTCGGAACTTTTACTTATCATGGAAGATGTATTAGTTCTGATTGTGGTGTAACGGAGGAAGTCAATGCACAAACCTTCAAGGCTAGGATCACTTTTGCATATTTGAGACACCTATGGCTTCAAAGCGGTATATCTCTGAATCTCTGGATATGTGTATCAGGCTACAGTACGGGATGTTTTGTTGTATGGCTGCGAGATTTGGCCTGTCCGATCACTGGAACTCAGACGTCTTCAGGATTCTGAAAACCGCTTTCTCAGAATCAAAGCTCTTGTAGGCTATTTTCGGCGAATCCGCGATGAGACAATTATAAGGCGAACGTTCGGTTGTACAGCAGAAATGTCATTCGTAGAATGCGTCTAGTGCTAAGTGCTATGGTGGTTTACTCTTATTTTGCTTATGCCGAACCCTCGCTTGTAGAAGAGATTGCTAGCTTCCGTGCCAAATTAAGATTGGCGCAAGCAAAGAGGCGGTAAATCTTTGAACTGGCAGAGGCGTATGAGATAGAGAGAGTACGAAAAGTCTGGATACTGTAGGTGCAAAATCGTCTTCCGGGATGGGCACCGCGTGAGTGGTCGATAAAAACGCTGCAATATATGGCTGCTAATCGAAAACGATGACCTTCTTGTTGTTAGTTTCTATTCAGTGTCTGTGTGAGTGTCTAGTGATGAAGACACAGGGGATGGTTGTGGTAGGCTAGTACTAGGTCCATTCTCCGTCCATTCTGAGTATTTTCTTCACAGTAGAGAATTCAGATAAGCTGTGGTTGTACGGCAGTGATATATCAGCGTTCGAGCACTGAGGTTAAGCCATCGATGATGACGATGATGATCGTAATCGGTACATAAGATTCAAAACATCGAACGTTAGCGTACATCCCAGAGTAAAAAGATTCGGCAAGTATGGAAGTCAACTGTTGTACCAAAATGCTCTTTTACCATCAACACTGCTTCTCTGTTCTTCGAATAAATCAACCTTATGAAGCCGTTAAATAGGTCATGTCTGTAGTATTTCTGTTGTATTTGTTTGCGAGAAATTCAGGCTCTCGACGCTCTCTTTGCTCCAGATTACACTAGCCAGATACCAGCCAGGACTACAAGCCAGACGGATTTCAAGTTAATCATCTGGCATCTTTCCGTTCCGTGGTTTTCTAAAATAAAAGAGTCATTTTGGGCTCCTTGCAACATCTCCTCGGCTTGTTGAGTGAAATGTTGTGCAAAAATCTGTACTATGTTCCTTTCCACCGAGTCGGAACAACTCACTAGAACACTTGCTACTTCCGGGAACCTTCTTCATTTGCATTTGAGAAATCTGTTTGCAGTTATTTTAGTTTTAAGAGATTCTGTCAACTGTACTTCATTGCACGCTAGGGCATCCGTCTTGGTAAATCCAATCAGCTGCATACTGGTACGGAGGAGTGAATCCGTTATACCGTTGGCGTTTTACCAGCTTCAGTGTGCTCTCAACTATTTCGGACTTCTTGAGGCAAATAAATTCCTATGGAAAGCATGGAGATCTGTGTCAAAATAACTAAGCTTCGACTTTTGTACTATCTCAGTCCTGATGTAATCCAAACTTTTAATTTAGGACTATCGAACATGACTTAACTGGGTTGCACATACTCAAATGGCTCCCGAAAGAACCTGGTAAACTCATTTTCTGAAATCGTACATGTCCTCTGTTGATCTTGCGGTAGTGATTGCGGCGAAAATGTAGAAGGATTTAGAGGTCGAAGCTTACCAGCAATCCACATTGACCCGAAGAGAACGGAATGGTATTCTTGTTTCTTGACAGCCCTAACATAAGTTTTTCCTGACTTCAACTCGTCCAGAAGAAGTATTTCTCCGTACAAGCCACAAACACCAAATCTGTTGACAATGGAACCGCCTGAAATAGACCTCACCGCGACTATGGTAACCCAACTTATATATTTAGACTAGATGTTTTTATCTGCAATGAAGGAGAAGGTAGACCAAGGAATTGTTATTGTGCGTGAAACTGCTGAGTGAAATTGAATTATCGCTGTCTACTCCGACTTCCACCCCTGTCTATATTCACCCCACGTAATTGCGGTCGTCTGCTTGGTTGGTGTTTTACCATCAAGATGCCGGGTGAGAAAGGGAACAGCCGCCACTGTGTGTAGTAGCGGGCATTGCTAACCGCTGGTTTATAGACAACCTCAACTAGCAAAGATAGATACCGCAAATTCAACAGAGAATAAGTTAAATCAAGAGATAATGAAAAAAATAATTATTGGTTCCCCCTTATTTACGAATGTTAAAAAGTAGTCCCTTAGTAGCTATGTCTAAGCCAACTACATCAGGTAAGTCACAGTAGTTTGTGCTCCTTGTTAAGAAGTTATTATCCACAGTTATCCAAGACCTACTATTCAGGGGAATACAGCGGTGAACATATTCACCGTAAGCCCGTTAAGAAGGCAAATCTTGAAGGGGTGAGCATTTAAAATTTGCAGAGATTATAAGAATGAGCTGAAACTGAAGGTGGAATTGAATTATTTCGTCCTGAACTGTAAATAGAAGATCCAGCTTAGACAACTTCCTAGCACAGTCAACGATACTTTCGTTCTGAGTTGAATCATATGAATTCTCCCGACATGAGTCATTGTACATTTGTTCACACCACCGTATTATGCCTCGTGGTGGACACTGCCACACAAAGTAAATAGCTTTCAGCGTTTTCTGACGCGTTCTACAAAACAGCCCGAAACCCATGTGAAAACACAGAGGAAATTATGCACAGAGATTTGGACAATATACATTCATGCGGCGCTCCTGTTGGATTTTCCAAGGGTGACTGAGCCGACAGTAATTAAGTCCAATATTCCACCAAGTTGACGTCACCATATGAACATTCTGATAATTATTACAAATGCGATGCAGTTATGAGTAGAAATAACAAACTCTTGATGATTAGCTGGCTGAACCGATCTGAGGATCTATGATCGAATTTTTGGGGGCTGCCGGACAATTCTTCGATGGCCCTTTTTTATTACTTCCGTCGTCGCCTACAGTTACAGCTCAGCCCAGGTGTATTCTAAACAGCAGAAATTAAGAAAGATGGTCTAATTGACTGGCTATTGGAGAGCCCGTTCCGAGGTGTTGGAACGTTCCTTGGAGGCTGTATGCATAGTAAAGAGCTTACTGGATCCGTTGAGGATCATTTGGATTCGATTTCACGCCAAACATATACTCAGTTAGAAGTAAGGTAGTGCTCAGTTAGCCTTCGGGGGAGATTGAGTCACATCGTGACTCGAAACTATCCGTTGATTTAAGTAAGATCAGCCGATAGAACGCACCGATAATGGTAAACAACCCGTTTTACCACAAATCTATGGACCGTAACCATTGATATAGCGACGTTCACGAGTGAAGGGAATAACTAACCTAAGTCAGAACCTGGTATCTGGTCCTACATATTGAATCACCTGTTTGCAAAATCCTGACGTAGCTGTCAGCAAAAACTGAAAACATTCTGACGCTTCATCTTGCATTGCCTGTCCAAAGAGTTTCGGAGGAGTTACTCATTCTTATGCGTGAAGAAGTCTGGTAACCAGTCATGTGCAAGTGAACGAGTTTGCGTGACCATGCATACTGCATATATGGGGCTGAAAGGAATCACAATTTGCTCAAGTTCGCAGGCAAACTCAGCGAACTGTCAGTGATGTCCTACGCCCTAAATGTTGGATACCCTAATGTCGAGAGTAGTCTCTCGAGGAATCCACGAACTTGTTCGCATGTTGCACAAAACACAGGAACAGAGTGACTAAAATATGGGACGTAGTGCAGTAAACTAGGGTGGCAGTAACAAACAAATAATTTTGGACAAACCACTTTATTCTCAAGTGGAGCCTGGTATTCAAAAAGAATTGACCAACGCATTAAATTCGAGGCACTCATTTCACAGAAGAGCTCTGTGTCCTCAGTAATTGTGTTTTCATCGAGAGGTAGCAAGTACCTCCCTTTGTGTTTGAAATTCCTATGAGAAAACTTTACTGTGTATCCTTATTTACATCTGTTAAGATGTTCCTCTGTAAGATACTTGCACTAATTAATGCATCCAGGAGACTGGTGATGCAGGAATCCTATACTGAAAACCTAAATCTAGGGTAGTGAGTTCTGTAATTTTTATATGGATAATCGTCATTTCATGTTTGACGGAAGCTGAATTTGGCAACTACCACAGTACCTGTACTCGGTCATCCAAAAATTTCCCCACAGTTTTGAACATCTTCGGAAAAGTATAGTGGCAATATGGATGCTTCTGGGAGCACCTTTTTTGTACGTTCTGAGCAGGTTGGCGGGACTGCATCGGGTCATCTTATCGTCTACAATGTTACGCGCTAGTAAGAACTGGAATGAATACTGGCATCATATCCAGCTTCACCTGTAATGTTTGTGGAGGATTATAGACATTTCTTGGAACGCTCCGATGACGATCACAAATTTTTTCAAATGCCAAAAAACAGGTGTACCTAAGCTCATCTCTACCAATGGTCAGCTGTTCTTGTTAGGCATATTGGATGGCATATTCAAATAATTGTCAGATACAGAAATATCTGACATGCTGAGCTGGAGCAATATTGCTGCACAAAGACTCTCTACCTATCAGTTCAAAACATAAATATTGATTGGTTCATGGGAAACCATTGACCATAAGTACTGTAACGATCAGTGACAAACGTTGCTTCAAAAGAATGAGGCAGTTCACACATAAGAGTTTTAACACTGTTTTTGCAGAATCCGAAGGCGAGGAGCTGATACATGTTAAGACACTAGAGGGGATAGCAGAGTCACTAGATTTACACTGATCTTGATTCGGAGGTTTGCAAGGTTTCTTTAAATAGTACTCCTGTTTCCTGCTTCCTTCTACTTCCTGCTTTGGTGATTCCAAGGTTCCTTGTTTCTCTCTGAAGTGGTTTTGCACCACTTGGAATCCTTTGTTTACAGAGGAGGCAGTCTGCCCATCGTGCCACAGAACATTTGTGGTTTCAGCTCGTGGATTACCCCATTCGGCTCTCGGATGAGTCTTATTTCAAAGCCTTGCGGTGGGACAGTTTTAGTTATTTTCTTGGGCTTTCGGGCATTTTTTGGACATCAAATTATCTCTATGAGATCCTGACTGCCGACTTTGCTGTTGCATCAAACCAACCAGACTGTAACCTTTTTAGTGCCAGCCCAGGAGGCTTGAGTTTCTCTCATCAGTAATCCACAGAACCATTTGTTATGTGAAAGTAACTACATGAATGGAATCAAATTTACTGGATATCGGATATGCCGTGATATGTTGTTGCTTGAAATTCGACTTAAGTTCCTCGAATTCCTCACAAGCAGTCCAAAAACGATAGCCTTTTTTCTGTTATCGGATACTGGCCAAATGGGTACACATATCCATATATATGTATATGTAAATGTATACACATATATACATGTATAGGTATGTATCTATGTATGTATGTATGCAAACATGTATGCATGCATGTATCGTTTCCATGATGCCGGCAATGCTGCCGTCAGGCACGATCAAAACCCAGGAAATCTAAGAGTGCGATGTGGTTCGGAACGCCTCTGGTGCAGCGTTATACTAGGGAGCTCCTATGCATGCAGCTGGTGACGCAATGGAGTCTCTTGTAATCAAAAGCATATTGATATTCCTTCGCATAATGTGTAGCACAAGGCTACCACGAGGTTTCTTTGCGAAGATACTCAATAAACTTATTGTTCCAGACCTATGAGCTCGAAGGTAAACATTCTACAAAACTACCGCTCACACGAGGAATTGGGTGTTTCAGCGCGTTGGGGCTACGTCCAACCGATGATCTTCAGATAGAGGAAAACTAGTTGTGGACTTTCTGCGTATTTTGAACGACGATTTCACGCCACTAATTTCAACATTATACCAATTTTCAGGCGCAAAAGGTTAACAGTGAACGCTGAAGTACCAGGGGCTCGGTCATATCGTCAATGTGGACAGAATTAAAACACTCTCTTTTGTTCACCTTTCTCAACGCCAATAATTCGGAAGAAAACTTTCATGGACTTCCCGGATGAGACACTACATGATCGATACTATCTCGGCAACACATTAGATGCAGCAAAAACGCTAAAAATGGAACTCTGCTTTATACTCCTCGTTCGCCTACCACATGGAAGCTCAAACTGAGTACAGGAAGAGATCCTGCGAACTGTTTTTTCATGTGTGCGTTCATCCCAGCATTAAAAGCCCTTTTTCCTCGTGGATCAAAATCTACCAAGTTTGAAGTTGGTTAGAGCGTGAAGCAGGTTTTCCCCCCGTATTCCCGTTCTTTTTGTTCTGAAACTGACTGTGATTTCTGTGGAAGCGAAGAGGGTGTACTGATCCGCTTCCGCCCAAGTGGGCATTCCTCTAACGCTTCCTGGCTGAAACAAAACCTTATAGTATAGCGCCACAATAATGCAATACCTATGTCGTACTTTCCAGTTCTTCGATAGACTGAGAGGGATGATACCTCCGATGAAATCTCCAACTATCCTCACGACACCACCATAAATACTATTAAATCTAAAAAATCTGTCCTAATTCTCTTATTCAAAGACAGAATTGTAGTTACAAACCACAGTATCCCCCTTGATATTAACTCGCCGTTGGCTAGATGCGGTTCCCTTCAAGCCCTCTGTCGGACTTCCTGGGACTTAAAAGCTTCATTTAAATCAGAGATTGTAGCAGCGTATCACGTGGATTTCTGCCGGTTCAGATGACACTTTGTCCACGGCCAAAGATTGACGCCAAAGTAAATGTTAGCAAAATGCAATGCACACGGGCGTAATGAGCGTCTGAAAGTGTTGGAAGATTGTATAATCATGATTGCCGCACGACAACACATTACGGGTCCACCAACGACATTTCAGAATGATTAGAAGAGTTCAATTATGACGCCCGCGCCAGGCTCTTTGTATTCATTCTAAACCTTAAATCATAATCGACTTGAAAACTCGACGGCTTGAAATAATGAAGCCCGAAATTATTAAATCCACCTTGATGCACAACAGCACTCGATGTCTTTGCTACGTGAGCTGAATGCTCAGAAGTTGCTTCCCAAAACATATCCAATCGTTCTATCGTGGAATGATGCTTAAACGCGGTAGCCACGGATAACAATTGCGGACTGCGTTCTTGAGGTCAGACCCCGGAGAAATGCTGCACTTGACAGGGTGGCCTGGGAAACCGCCTTTCATAGAGTTTTGAGGCAAAATGTAACTCAATAACAAGTCAGTTTTCCAAAAATCTGATGTAACTACATGGGCACGAAATGACAAATTTTATGAGTGCACACGTCTAAGCAGATTTGGAATAGCAAACGGTGAGTATACTAAATCTTGACCAAATAAGTTTCCCGAGATAAGTCCACTCTGATTTTGAGTAGGCGTCTACTCGAGTCCACTGCACTCCTCTGAAATATCATTACCAATAGTCACTCAACTACTACTTTATCACAATTAAAATTCATTCACGCCCAAATAACGCTTGGTGAGCACTTCGCAGAGGGTGAACCTATTATGGTTTATTTTGAGGAAGTGTGGTGTTCTCCCGTAACACGAGCTAAATTACGAGTGATGCCGCCAGCAGCTTGGTTTAATACAAAACAGTGCGGGTGATCACTATTATGCCACCATTGTAGTGCACTTCTATGTATGTTTGTCATTCGATCATATTTTTCCACGTTTACTTTGGGATAAACGGATTGCACGTAGCAGTGAGCTTGACTTCTCACAAATCGAATGCACTCAAACAATAATTAGATAGATGGATGGATTGATAGATTCTACTACCGCTCGCCGTCCCCACCAAAATTCTCCTCACTGTCGGGTTTTTTTTCAACACAAAGACGGGCTTTACCAGCCGTGTAATTTGTTCAAGTAAATTGTCATAAACTGTTTGTTGGCGGGTTGCTACGTTTTTGCTATAACGAGTGAAATTTACCGCAAGGCGGTTAAACTAAACAAAATACTACGTATAATTATCTCCGCAAGTCGCTCATCGCAGTATTGCACCCGGTTGACGGGCTGCACTTTTATTTGAGTCTGGTCCATAGGATGATATGTGGAAATCACGTTCACACCATCTCTTTGCTCTATCAATGCGTTAAACACCATGCTAAGAATAGAGTGTAATAAACAGTCAGAGGGGGAATCGAACAAAAAACGAATGATGATCCATAGTTATGGGTAGAGCATTGGTATTTGTTTGCCCTGCCACAGCTACATGTACTGCCTCAACAATCACACCCTTATGAGGAAACATTATGTAGTCTTCAACATCCCTGAACGTTTCCCAAAAGCTCCCAAGTTCTCGAAAAGAAAATCATCTTTTTAAAATGGTGTTTCGCCGGAATGAGCCAGCATTATCGAGCCACATGGTGGTATCTTATTTGCAACCAACCGACATTACAAGTTGTGCTGTAGCCGCAGCACGAACTGCTTAAGCTTGTGATAACAGTGAAACCTTTAGAAGATGCCTTTCAACATGTCGCAGTATCGCTGATTCTCAAAGCATCGTAGACTATGTCATGAATTTCTTCTAAAAGGTCGGGAAGTCGTTGTACTTCAGTGTGAAACCGAAAGTTGGTTGTCACCACAGAGGCAGCAACAATTTAGTCATTTCTGGCTAGGCCTTGGATTGCATTGGCAGCCTTATAAATAATGCACGCAGAATCACTCAGCTTTGAGACGAGACATCTGAAGTCGAAATTTTGCTTGTGAACCATTAAGTGGTTGGCAAAGACACTTGACATTTCAGTTTCCAGTGGGAAGTGAAACTAGTGTGTAAACTCACTACTGTTAGAGACGGAATAACCATGTACTCGAAAAAAAAGAGTTTACGAAGACGATCGTTAATTCTCTCCCTTATAAATCCTTGCCGATTTTCGAGATGGGACAAGTTTCTGTAAGCTGAAATCACACGCGTAACGCATTCCGGTCCAAGACATGGACAACAAAATAAGGAGCTTTTCAGTCTCCTCCGAAGTGTGGGATTCTCTCGAGGGCAGAACGTATACTTAAACTTTACGGACGTGAAAGGCTGTGGTGGCTTGCTCAAGTGAATAGCTTTCCTTCGGAGGGTTTCCCTTAGTGTGCATTTCCACAACCCATATATGCCTAGTACAAGACAACTGGAATATGCCCACCAAATCTCACAGCATCTTCGGCTTGCGAGCCTGACAAAAGCTAGAGTACAAAATCAGCACATCTCGAAACTGAAATGTTGCTCAGAGTCAAAGCCACGTTACTACGATCTATAAAGATCGACTCCGTTAAGTCCGTCAAACTAATTAGTTCATCTACGTTGTGTTAATTATTAGTGGCCTTAACAGTTCGACAGAATGTAAGCAGCCTTCACTAAATTCTGAAAGCTAATTATGGCAAATATAACAGTAGTTTACTCGCTATCAGGGTACGTTAATCTAGTCAAGTGCCTTTTTACTCGGATGAGAATGTTTGGACGATGAACAAACATGAATTGGGCTCGATTGCATACATGTTTTGAAACCACTCAGTGCACAGGGGGAACGAAGTGCCAATTATTTCGGAGGCAGGAAGAAGAATCAAGCACACTAGCAGCAAGAGGTGGAACATAATGCGGGAATCGTCACATCAGAGAGGAAACTTCTATTTGTATCCAAATAAGACCAGGATGTAGATGGGCAACCTATTTTTTCTCCATATTACTGACTCGATTATCGAGGACATTATCTTGAGAACTATCGTACGGCCTAAAGAAAACTAAGAGGTATTGATGCTGAAGTAACGAGGTTTTGGGTTGCGATTCTAGTTGAGCATTGCTTATGCAGTCTGAGATTTATCGCTCGACACATGACGAGCTTATTTTCTCGTTGTCTTGCTTGATGAAAACAGGCCATCAAAAATGTGCTGTCATTTTCTGTATCGCATCCATATAGCTCTTGTTCGAAACATAAGATCTGAGCATCAGTATTCTGTAACAATAGGGTAACAAAGAACACTCTCAAGCGACCGTTTTTCGGCATCTTTTTCAATCCGCAGGCTATTATCTAGATTCGTCAAGTCCATTGCAATTTGGGTCCACGGTGAACGCGTGGTGCTGCGCCAGCTTACAGAATTAAATACAGAACGGTATATTTAATCGGGTTTCTTCTCATGATTCATCACCCCCCGGTGGACCCTATTTTCCGCTATTTCCTGCCGCTGAAATTCGACTACCCACCAGTTGGGCTCGCTTGCCGTAATGTAGAGGCCTCATACATTCAAAGTCGCTGGTCCAGGCCTAGCCTGGCCCATGACCCCATTCAGCTTGTCACATGTCAACGTAAAGAACAGACCTTAACGTCACACTGAGATGCATTTACGTTTATGGAAAATTGTCAGATTAAATTTCTCCATACGATCCCATTACTCTTAAGTGGCTATTTAAGTTTGTCTTGTTGAAGTTCAGCTCAGGAAAGTTTCACTACACCAGATGATTAATTTACTCCATAGATTTACAGAAATATCAGCTAGCGATACGAAGTAATTCACATTCTCATACCTGGCAAGGTGGTTGGGGAAAGTGGAAAGGAAATTTATCGGACATGTACCAAGTCGCTGAATCGAGCAGTTATAATCTGGGGAAGAGAAATTAGAACCAATCTGTTACTGGGAATGATAGGGCGCATGGTACCAATTTACCCCTCAACACCTAACTAACTGGTTTCACAGCAAAGTGTATGGAGCGTGATCACTGGTATGCTAGTACATCCTTGTTTGCACCAGACATGTTTTTTCTCCATCGCTTGTCGCAGGCAGAAGGTAATTTTAACACAGCTTGTATTCTAACAAACTTTTATAAACTGGTTCGAAGATACCTTCTTCGGTTCTTGTTCGGTGCATGCAACGGACAGCTGACAGTCCCTTCTTTAGAACCCGCAGATAACGTGAAGAAAACCTGTTCAGCCTATGTAGCACACTGATATCGACGAATAAACTCAGTACAGCACACAGGAGAGCTTTTGCTAGTTTCCTCCCCATACATCGATGAGCCGAAAGATTCTGGTCTAAAATATGCTTCACCGGAGCTTATTGGGTATAACATAACCTCGTAATTTTCGGTGATAACTGGCGTACTGAACAGCACTGATTAATTTCACACGGATATCAAGTTTACACACGAGTCAGAGCGGATAATAAAGTTTTCTCGGTGATTACATGCGAAAGAAGGCTGATGTGTTCATACAGTGCGGAGTCCACAGAAAGTGACCAAGAAAGGCCAGTGTATTCATTTCGGTAGCTTGATTGTGCTACAACTGACGCGAAATGTACTTAGACGTTTGAGTAAGAGTGAGAGGAAGATATGTTTTCCCAACTATTCATATCAGAATCTTCCATAGAACGGCTATTCCGAGCGCTTCGGAATACGATACGATTATGAAAATCAGAGTTCCAAATGACTCCCAGGTGAAAACAGTTCGTCTATAAAAGAACTATGTTCAATTGAAAGATAAGCCACCTAACTCTACCGGAAGCTTGTGTCTATTGGCGCGCTCTTATTGATTATCACACGTTGGTCTTGACAAGTTATTTGTCAGACAGAATACACCAATAAAATCCGATCCCCCACAGTAGTTGCTGGAATGGGCCCAGATCGAATGTTTTTGCGCCAAATCTGGCAAAAGCCATAGACAAAGTCATAGACAACCACCAAGCATCCGACAAAAAGCCCTAGGGTTCCGACAGCGACCAACCTCAGAGGTGTTTGGAATCCAGCTACTTGACCCATCCTCATCCTATGATTTGAATTATGTCCTGGTATCATTCATTTGACTCCATGATACACTGACTCGCAACAACCAGCCTTTTCTGTAGATCATCGCCCCACGTTTCTGCCAACTAGTACCGCAGAGACCGACCAAAAAACCTTAGTTCGGTACCTTTGTTCCCCTCATTACTGTTTCTTATGCTATCAGACTGTCAGGAAGGTCACATTCCTGAAAATAATCCCAGAATGCCGGAAAGCTACTGAGACCATCAAGCCCCATCAAAATCACAGGAGGTAAGCCGGCAAGCATCCAGGTCAGAAAAGCCAGCTGCCTTGGGTGAGACGGTTCCCCGTATGGAACTCAGATCCTCTTCAATCGGCTTCTTCCACCGAACTTTGCAGAGAAAGGCAAAACGCGAACACCTTTCAGATAAATAGCTTCTATGAAGTACAAGAAGAGAGCATTGGTGAGCAAGACCAAGTATTTTGAGGGGGAAATAGATCGGCAATAGAGCCACATCACAGCTGTAGTGACTGGGATGGTTAACTGAAAGCTCCAGGTAGCGTCTCAGGAGCAAACGAGTACTTGCCCCAAGTCACCGAATTCATAATCTCGTTCCGTCGTATTTTCATGAATGAGGACGCCGGAGATAGGCTGCAAGGTGGAAATATAATTTATTGGAGATACAGACTACTGATTGGTGCTGCGAGTAGCGGGGATAAATTGATCATTTGAAACATCAAAGGAACATCCGCTGAAGCGCTCTCCGGTCCCACAACATATACATGACTTAAATATGGGGGTTACTAAACCGTATCAAAGAGGATAAAATCATTAAACGGACAGCACTCACTTGAAGACCGGGGACAGTCGCCATTAGGCCCAAAGAAAGGGGCATTGAACGACCTGGGGGCAACATGCCCAGACGACATGTGGTTAATCCAACCCAGGCCAGCGGAGGTAAGGAACGGAAAGAACAATCGTCCGAGTTATCTGTTTCAGGTTTGCCTCGAAGATCCAACATCAAATCCATATGCTGTGTGCTTGGAGGAACAAAATACATTAAAGGGGACGTTCCGTTTATTCTGCGAGTAACACAACACAGCCATGGAAACGGTATCGTTCGTAAAGGGAAAGGCTGAAAATAGCAGTAGCCAAAGATGGAGAGCCTAGGAGAGCGCACGGTGACGAATGGTTCTATTCATGAAGAACTGTACACTCTGTGCAGTTTGACGAGGAAATCTATTGCAAAATCGCCGTCACGTTGATAAGCTTCGAAAAGCAGCTCTCTTATAAGGATCATTCCAGTTGGAAACAATATCACGACAATGCCCATTTCGGAAAGAAATGACACCATGATTAAACAGCCAGTAACTTTTGGCATGTGAATCTGAAAGACACCGGTACAGAGCAACACCTATCGACTCTTAAATGGGATACTACCCAACAATTCTCAGGAACTCGGGAATGGAAAACGATAGCAAGGTCGGAAGCAAAACAAACTAGCAACTCAAGGCATAATGAACAAATGCAGCTCTCCTCGTGGCAACATGTCCCAAGAAACCGGTCAGAAATGAGCGCAGATATACTTGATCCCTTAAATATGAACGACAAGATAATTAATCAGGTCGCACTGACTTGCATATCATATGAAGGTTTCTTTTTGTTGCCTTCGCTCCTAGTTAAAATGTTCATCGTAAAATCTTGACACATTGCATGGCTTCAGACACGCGTGGATAAAAAATAACGTGTGCTTCAAGCATGCGTTAAACGCCAATTCACTTATCTCACTGGCAACCTAATCAAGGTTGTATTTACAGATTCAGTGGGAAATTTTCCAAGTTTATACTGCACCAGACAATGATGAGGTATACACTTGATACGAGCCAACCAGTCGGTTGTTTGAATCAATTAAGTGGTCATCATTTTCCAGAGCCAGGGAAATCAGACTGTGCAGCACATACACTGCAACAAAATTGGTTCGGATCGTTCCATATTCGAGGTTGTTTGAATGTTTCCCGAAAGCCAAGAAGTTTACCGCAAACTAACAAAACAAAGTGAAATATACTGAAGGCCGCATCCAAAACAGAAAATAGGTGCTCCAAAGATGAAGATGTTTATTTAATAAATATTTGAGTACCAGGTATTTCCGGATTTCTGCATAGACAAAAACGTGGTGGAAATTCGACTGACTAAGGCTAGGTGGCAAGTTTCAAAAGGTTGGATATTGCAAAGTAGTGAGGATGAAGAAAACCGACCTTTACGGCGCTTGATGTATTAAATGATATCGGAAAGGGTCATGGTCACTCCGGAGTGTTAAACCTACAACCACGCTGTAGGTGATCCTCTGTGACTACCCTTGTACACACCCAGATGGAAAACGGCTAGCACTAGCCAGCCAGATGTGTGTACCTAGGATAGGTCTGGTTAGTGTGGGCCACGTAATAACTCTTTGCGTGCAGTATGGGGCCCAGCAAATCGGTTTTGGCAATTATGGACCACCAGTTGAACATGCTGACGGCTTTAGGAGTACCTTCTCCTGTTCACCCAATGGTCTTATTCCCTCGGGTCTACACCGGATACACGGCGCTCAAATGGATGCACATGCGGCTCATCGCCAATCCTATGTGGAATTACTCACTAGGGTGGATGCCTATAGGCTTCGTTGGATGTGACGGGCTAATATGAAAACTGGTGCCCGCACATCACATATACTAGTCTATGCTAATCCTATTCAACTGTAGTCTGTATAAAAGGTGTCCGAACCAATGACATTAATAGGCTCTACGTCATTTCAGGACTAATGTTCTCGATATTATGGAGTGAGATTTTATTAAATAGGTCCTGGGAGAGACGGTGGAAGAGGCTGTGCAGGACGAGTGCAGCTGAGGTATTTTGGTGACATAAGCAGCAAGTTCTATCACTTTTGCAATAACCACTTTCAACACAACTTTCGCAACAACTTCACGACTGACTGCGCGCGAGACGAAAGGCCCACATAAAGTTCCCAGAGTCATCCCGCAACTCTTTACTCCAAGCGGTAAACAATCAAGATATGAATTGGACCTAAATTATGTGGACATGACCATGAGAAGGCAAATCAAATATAAGCGGTGTTATAATCATAATAAGGCCGGAAAGCCTTATCCTACAAACGTAGCCTACAATAGGAATATATTCCGGTTAGTTGCTGAATCGACAGAACATCTTGATCATACCATTTCCTTAGGCTTCGCCTTTGAAAGGCTTTCAAATTCAAGAAGAATGAACAAAGAGTCTGGGACATCAGCGTTTCGTTCCAATACCACAAGTTGTGCGGGGGATATATATATATATATATAACGCACGGGTTGAAAACTGTCATCGTAATTTCACACTTTATGGAAATTCTGGCAATTACCACCCATCCATAACATTATCCCTTCGATCGCTTTGTATGCCCCCTCAGAACAGGGGCTTCAAACCACGAGGATTTCAAGAGTGAGTTGGAAAAGGTTCCCGCTGAAACAGTGTTCCAACCGATTCACTAACAACTGATTGTCATCATGAGTGCCGTTTTTCCGCAACACAATCCATCGCGTTCAAACATCAAGTGTTTGCTGATGCGAGAAGCCGGGCAGCAATGAAGTTCACGAGCCGGCTAACTTTATTGGACACCTTGGCTCTAAGCTGATGTTAACTGACGCTATAGCCTCGGTGCTGTCACTTAGACTGTCCACTTTAGTGCTTACCGAACGTGAATAGCTCCATTGGTCTATTAGGTAGTATTTTGTAACACTGACCGTTGGGGAAAACCGAACAGTTGAAAAATTAGCTTCCGTAACCAGTGTTTGTACAAATGTTTCTAATTCTCTCAAACGTGTCCGACTGGTGTACCACTCAAGGGCAATGTAAATTATAATTTGTGCTTCCCCATTTGCTCAGCACCGATGTACTTCCTTTGGCACCGGTTTCCTATTTTCGCAGACCGAAACCTGAAACCGAAACCTTTTTTGGCGGGCGAATTACGACGGTGGTAATGGGAATTATCGCGCAGGTTTCAAAATCCGTGAACTCCACCGAAAGCGATCCACATAATGGAGAAGAATAGCAGAAAGGACGCCATGAAAAGGAACAATCCCGATTAAGGTACAGGGACGGAAAAAAGGAATTAACCGACGGTGGCTTTTGTGAGCAAAATTTATCGAACGGAAACAATCAGTTACACCCAGAACTCCCATCCAATCGAACATGGTCGAAAAAATGTGCGCCACGCAATGGCCTGTCGGTACCGGTAAATTAAACAGTGGGATAACAATGAAAAAGTTATGCTGACGAATCACCCGCTTCCGTTTTGTTTATTGGTTAGTTGATTGATAGATTGATGTCCAAAAATGGAGTATCTTTTCCCACAAATCGTTAGGCTATCACGAAGGACACACGAGAGCTGTGCAAGAAATACGGTAAACTTGGATGCGGGCACGGATGCGCAAGCAAGCAAACACAAGATCGAATGCATAAGATGCGTGCACATAAGTAAACCACTGGGGACAAAACTGACCACAAAAGCTGACAGCTGTACCCTACGCGGAACGTACCGACCACCGTGTATAGCGCGAATCGTCATTAGCGCGGAAAATGACTTCGTGGCAGCGAGTAACTGCTAGTGCCTCGTCACTTTCGTCACCTAAACGGTGTATCAACATAAACCATGTACACTCGCAATACGGCTCGTAGCTCTCGAAAATGGGGCGTGTGAGCGTAAAACATTTCTCCCGTAAACCTATTTGGAGCGCCAATACATGAAGCAGTAACAGTTCAGTGGAAGGGGCACTACTGTAGGAACACACAGATGGTAGATCGCAGTTTCCAGTAGATGGTAACAAGGGATGCATGATGCGGGACATTCAAACCCGTAAGGAAATGTGTGTAGGCCTTTCGGGGACCATCGGCACTATCTCGCATCATTAAGGCCAATCGGTGGATAAAGATATGAATCGTGATTCCTTTGGTATTAGCCACAGCTCGGAAGGAAAATCATTAACTGCACAACTTCAATTGGCCGTTTACCACCTCTATTCAAGTCTAATCATCAGAGATGCAACAACTGGATGAGTTACCTACCGACAGTTAAACCTGAGGAAATTATGGACTATGAATGAATCATGCTAAACAAGGACCTGGTATTCGGGCTTAACTGCTAGTGCATGACAGCTTCTGCCTAAACAAAAAACAGAAATACAACACAGTGGACAGTAGAAAGATAAACAAAGTATCATTAACAGTCCAGAAAGCAACTCGCCGAAACACACTAAATAGTATAAACAGCACGAATAACGCGGTTATGTTCGCCTCTGCTTCAACTCTGCACTGCTAGAAAACAAGTATGCCGAAAATGTATGTACTTTCAACCAGTCTATCGCGCTTGCAAATCGAGACAGTGAAGGACATCCGGAATTTTACGTTTCCACTCGAGACAGACTTATCATGACAACCACGACAACCTCAAAGGACTTCATAACCGACGATAGGGTGGTTCCGAAAAATTGTTGGAGCTTTTCAAAGCATCCTAACTTCCGACTACACGGAATCGGTTGTGGCAAGCAGACGCTGAATACGTACCAGCAGGCACCCTAGATTTTTAATGTCATTGTCGCTACTACTGAGTATGAATCGTACTTTGTATAGCGACCCTCACATGTGACAATATCAGCACGCGACCGAAAAAAAATTGAATGAACGAAAAAACCCTCAACAGTGACTATCTGTCTGGTCCCGTCAAAGTCTTTCCATGACAGATGGGATGGTCCTCAATCCCTCTGATAGCAACAAGGGTATAGCGAGCTGCATAATTGTAAAACTAAAAAAGTTTCACATTTAGATTATAACGCGCTGAAATTCATGAACAAGCCCTGAGTCACGTTTTCTCCAGAAAAAAGTTTTGAACGTCAATTAATAAGCCAAAGGAATCTCACGGGGGCGCTATATCACACAGAGTTCTTTACTGTCATTCGTATTTACACGAGCGACTACTACTCCGTTGCAGTATGTTTTGTTTTGAATCCTGAGCTACAGTTTGACAAAACTGTTCTCTGAGATGTCAAAATGCAATCAATCAGTTAGCCTCGTCCTGAAGAGGGAACTGGCGTGAACGAGAGGTATCATCACCTGAAGCAACCAGCACTGGACCATGTACGACAGTGAAGCAGCATCGTTTGAGATTTGTGCTGTGCATCATGATTGGCATAAGTCGGGTAACGTGGAAAAGACCGGTTGGAACCCAGACGAATATCCGTGATACAGCACCGTATTTATCAGGGAATGCACATGTCGCTTCAGACTTTATCGTTCTCAAAACATCTCTCTGAGATCTGTCAGCGTCCCCAAATTGGGAAAGTGCCCCAATGAAAGCAACTGGTTTGTAAAGTAACGAACGAATAACCACGGCGTTGACCACCTCAAAATACACGTAACACACGCGAAGCGTTCTGATTTCTCTCATTTTCAGTAAACATCAAAAAACCACTAAATGGGCTTGATAACGCATATTGCCCATAAGTAAGAAGGTAGCTAATTAATGCTATAAGTAATATCATGCAGCAAGGAGGATTAATCGGCATCTCACAGATCAGCATAACCAAATCTTGAGAAGGATCCCGCGCCGCAAATTCAGTTGAAGAATATTATAAACATCGCAACATAAATACAGACACACTAATAGAGTCCCAAATTCGCACATTAACGTCACAACCGATTTAATAACACAGCTGTTATGCTTCCCATAGTCAGCAGTAACGCTAAGGTTTTGCACGACCACGTGCAATTCTTAGAGTAAAGTTGTAAGAAACAAATTGATACCGATGTGCGATAGGTCTAGTAGACGCAACACGGGATGGTTTGTTTGAAGTACTAAGTTATGAACTCACAAGTTGCAGGCCCATTCGTTTGTGAATTCTAGACAGTAGTGAGCATCGGTTGCAAAGTTCAATCAAGCAAATAATTTATTGTCACTAGTTGCCTACGATTCGGGGAAATCAAAACGCAAGCAATTGACATTGCCAACTTCTTTCTTCCCCGCTTCGTGGATGTGGTGTGACAACAGGAGGCTAAACAAAACCAATAAGTCACAATTCATAGGCCAGAGGGACAGAGAATGTCACGCAGAACTGCATTTACAGGATGACATTCCTAAAGACCATAACGACCAGGCGCCCTTGTCATCGAGGAGCTGAGGTATAACATCAATCACCACAAGACAGTTCGGCAGGTGTGTGAGGTGAAGCAAACTGATGCCTGATGAAGACGCAGTTCCGATTGAGTGCACCAAAAATTGGCGTTATGCATGGGAAATTCAACGGAGACGTACATGAGAAGGAATCTCTATGGCGTAGATTATCTTTTGGGTTCAATACTGCGCAAAAAATTAACCCCTGGACACTCCGCCCCTCCCCCCACCGAAAGCACCGTCGAATATCGACGAGACGATACATCGAAAGTATCAGAGACTAATCTCTCGGAAACGATAGGCGCCGAGGTATCAAGGAGCTCGGATGTATACATTAACACCAATTAGGAGTGCATCCAAAGATGTTTAACCTCGTTCAGTGGATGGGATACGATGCAACATGTTGCTCAAAAAAGAAACTCTATTGAAAACATACCTTCGGTTTGTTAGCTCCAACGTGATTTGGAATGGCTGTTCTATCTGCACCGTGGCAGGAAGGTTCAACGCTTTTAGTTGTAGGTCACCCAGATGTGGAAGCTTAAGAATTAATGAGAAACAGTAAACCACATAAAAGAGACGCAGATGTGAGAGATGCATTAGTGGCTAAATGAGTTGAAATGGAGTGCAAGTATGTACAACTGGCTAAACCTAAATGTGGATGATGAAAGCAACTTCACAGACCACGGATAACAGTTTGCCTCGGAGGCCTAACAAGGACAGGTCCGATTTTTGTCTCGGGTAGTCACTGAGCCCACAAATCACTTTACTTTACTTGGTGCTACAGATGGTCATTGTTCAAAATGAGAAACGGAATTATCAAAGGTGCCATACGCATACTAAGGTTCTCCTGTACAAGTATATTGCAGGTGACATGCATTTCAACCCTGCCCCATGTCTTCCATCACTATTGGTTGGTCAAAACTTTTCTGATGCAGACAGCCATTGTTACTACTTCCCCCGCTTCGTTCGGACAACAGCCGCCACACCCGCTTAGTCATCAACATCAATGGCTGACGTCGGGTGGATATGGAATTCCAGTCTGCGTTTCCATCAATGTCTAAGCAACCAGGATAAAAACAAATGTAACTTTTGCAAAGTACAGCTGTCTATTTGGCAGTATGGGTCACTTACTTCAAGATAGAGCGCCTGTTTTGCCTGGAATATACTTGTCATTTCGCTTAACATCTACTGCAGTCCCATCTTTGACTGATTCTAAACGTGCCCCTGCCTACATTTGGACACCGACAAACCGTTTAAACTGAATGATCCGGAACACACTCGCTTGATAAACGTCGCTCACAGCTCACCAGTAAGTTGTGCGTCATTTATTGTAAACAAAGTGTACATCATTTACCTCATGATGTGCGTAGTCGTGTTCAAACTTTCAGGTGTAAATTCAGGGCAGCTTCAACGGAATCCGGCGCCATGACGAAGCGGTTTGCAATGAAACTCAAGTTTGGTGCTTTCATTCAGGATAGTCAACAACAAAAAACCTGATATCCACATTCGGAATTTGGTCACAATAAATTGGGTAGCTGTGTTGAGGAAATTTAAATAGACTTAACATTTCACCCAGTATGCTCGGTCTGAGCTGAGGGAGAACTGAGAGTAACTAACGAGCAGCAAGACGGTTGTTGTGTCTGTGTGCTTTACAAATCAATCCGATCGACGTTGAAATCAAACAGAACAAAGTTTGCTTATTTTTGTCTAGCCCTTGTCACAAGAAGACACGACGCCCCTACCTGCCAAGCCCTAGCTAGGGAGAAACGGGTAGGGGGCTATTGGAGAGTTTCGATCAATCTCAACGTACCACGTTTACAAGTCAAAACACAACAGTCGTTTCTATAGCAGCATGACTACCAGACAGGTTATGATAAGAGACAAAAAAGGGTACTAGAAGAAGAAAACCAATCCGCTTTGGCAGATCTCTGATCCAGACAGAAACTTACATACAACTAGTCGTGACTGGAGACAAAGCAACTAAGACAAGTTGTCTCATGGTTCATAGAAAACAGCTGCATCAATCATGAAAATCCAAAAAAGTAGATAAGTTTCTTAAAGCACTGACAGACAAGAGTCAGTGCGTTTTCTAAAAGTGAAAAACTGACAGACAAGTATGAGTCCGTAAAAATAAAGTGGCGAGCACCAGGTGGACGGAACCCCTGAGACACAGATTACGTCGACAGTCAACCAGTAAGTAAGACTACCAATTCACTACGGGTTGCCTTTACGCACACCTACAAACGAAAAAGTCACAACGGTTTCAGAAAATCAATCGGAAACGGTAACGAAATGGCTAACCCAGCTGACAGTGCGCCCAGTCACAAGTTATCACACCCCTGTCGAGGACATAGGAGATCCGGTACAGACATGAAAATTTCAAGAATGAAACATTTCCATGCTATAAGTAAGTATTAACGCCTATAACGTTTGATGTTCACACCAGAAAGTATGTCTCATAAAATTTGGGAAAGTAAACCCAACTGCCTAACCATGTTATTCTATCGTGACTAAACACCTATCCATACCTCGTATTTCAGTGAACTTGTTTGCAGGCGACCACGCTCACCCATAGTCGAACGCCAGGTGATATCCAGTCGACCGGCCGAAAGTGGCTGTTGTTGTAGCTGTGAGGCTGTGACGGACCCGGAAGGAAGTGGCTGTCGAACTTGACCCTGCGTACTCCGGACTGACATCCTTTGACCAGGTGATTTGGCCAACAGGCCTGAGTCAGGAATTAGTTTGTACAAAAATTGCTGAATGTCGTGCGCGCGAAGGCATCGTAGATCACCGCAAGTCGGTACACTGCGAAACAAGAAGGAATGCAATATGCTTAACAGCACTACCGAATGTAACAAAAAACGTCAGTTTATCGCCAGAATAAACTCATGGATGTCAAAAGCAAAAATTGCTAAGAACGGTTGAGAAAGCAAGCACGCATTTGGCAAACCACAAAGAACGATTAGTATCGACTGAAACCGGTATCCGACGAAAATCAATAACAGTGACAAAGAAACAAACTAATTCGTCCGAAGTCGTCAAAATTAGAGGACAACAGTCTATTTTTTCCACAGAGTCACAGTGCCAAGCTGGGTAGCATTTCAGTTCCAAATAAATTTCGGCATCTTTGAGCCTAGTCATTAAAAAATCAACTCAGAACATACTCAATATCTCAACATAACTGCAAAAACGAGAAAGACGGGCTGTCCGATTCTAATTATTCGGCTCATAACCGAAACAATCAAAGAATGTATGAGCAATATGAACAGAGCACATGTTTATGACCCGGTTTAGCACACATAACGTACATGATGAATTACTGATGTGCAGGTGTACGACGTAATACCTGTCTTGCAGGATGCAGTCGAATCCGCCATACACAAAACGCGGCGGTCCATTTAATAATGAAACATAAATAGCCTATATTAAGACACATATGCAAAATGTCCCGACGTGAACCAACAGGAACCACAAGGTGTTTAGATAGGAGTCTGAATCTCTTTAAGATGCATCTACAGAGGTATCAAACTCAAAAAAGGGTACATCAGTCAGGTATTAGCCTGACGCGGAGTGATATTCTCAGGACATTTATAAGGACATTTTTACAAAAGTGACGAGATGCTTCCCCGTGAAAAAAATCGTTCGGCTGTAGCACCATTTCGGTGCCTAAGTGCCAGCCACCCGAAGGAAGCACGAGGGCTGGGATACTGCAAGGTTGCCCAAGCCTAGACAGAGGAAGTCGAGAAGCAGATGTCGGATTCGAACCACGGACCTTTCGGTCAGTAAATTCGCGCTCTAACCACTTAAGCCATCTCGCTGTAAGTTGATCGTTTCATATAAGCAGACGACGGGATAAAAGCAAACTGATGATACTAAGAAATGTTTGTCTTCTCGGTGAATTTGTTGGATGAACTTTTATGTTGTGACTGTGAGAAAAGATTATGAAATAAACGATGAAAGGTCTGTGGAACTAAAAATACTCCGCCAGCTGAAGACGATTGAGAACGCTGAAGCTAAAATGTCGGCTGACAATTGTCGCCCTAGACAAAGCTTTTGAATAACTACTTCCAATAACAGAGAATAGGGGCTTTATTGTCTAACTTGGACAGCAGTTGAATCTCCAGCCCAAACAAGGTTTTCCAACGTTGCGTACACTTTGATATTAATAATGGTTTCAAACGGTTCAGTCGCGTCTGCTTCCATGGCAGACATTCATCATAAGTCCCAACATTGGGTGATCCACATTAGGCAGATAAACGCGTTAGTTTATTTCTATGGGACTAAGTAGTGAAGTACAAAGCCTTTTGCACCCTGTTCTTACTAGGAAATCTTACCAATTTCCTTCATTTTTACGTGCAAGCGAACAAGCTTACACGAAACTCGAATTCATTTTCAAGCAGGAATACTCATATGGACGGTGCAAAATACATCGAAAAAAAACATGATTTCTGTACTTTGAGAGCTAGCTCGAGCCCGGTTACCACCGCCATTACTAAGCCCGGGAGGTGGTACGGACCAACCATAAGGCTAGAGACAAAGTACATTCTAACATACTTTGCGTGATTGGTTTACCATGTTTCGAAAATGCTCAAGTCTCAACCAGAAACGTTTTATTGTGAATCTAACCACAAAATTTGTGATACGCCTATCGTAAAACCAGGGCGAACCAGCGCCAAATTAGCAGCGATTGACATTCCCCTGTCAAAGATTCAAACGTTTAACGGCAGCTGCTTCTATACATCAAGTGACTGGTCAAGATGGAAAGGACAGATTCGTACGGCCAGTTTCTCCATGTGCCGCTCCCCAGCCGCGAACAATCAACCACATGTCTGATCAACTTGTGAAGGACGCTCGAACCTTAGTTTGACGTACATTGCATATACATATTGCATACCACACATTTTAAGTATAATGTAACAGGACTGCATCGGCTGTGACATAGAATTACCGCATGGCAAGTAGGGTTGGGATTTAACTCAGCAATCCAAGCTTAAGCGAGTTGATGTTTCTACTTTATTCTGCACATGTCCGATTTTGTATTCCATTGTGGGGCTACGCCCATCTGATGAACTCCAAACAGTGCAAAGTCATTAGTGGGCTGTCAACGAGTTTGTCACGGGGAAAACTACTTTGACATTTTGAATATAAGCTCAACTGAACAACGAGACGGCAGCAAAATACAATTGCAAACAATTCGGAGAAAATGTCACCAAAATAGAGTACAAACCAACAGTATTGAAATAAAACTGGTACCTAGATTTTCCATCATCGATAGTGTTTAGGTCCACGACGCGCATATTCGGGCTGGGCTCGAAAACAACCCTTTCAAGGTAAATTGGGACAGATGTGAGATTTTGTACTTCGGCCTCCATGAACACGCATCCATTCGACTGCAGTGAAGGAACAAGTCAACGATAAGGCAAAAAAGGATTGTTTAATAATCACATACTAATCAGCAGGTCGGCAAATCCCTGAAGATCGATCTATTCAATAACGTTTCCGCTCCGAATGTTATGAAACAGTCATGTGGACCAAACCTAGGCAATACATGGGAGGCATATAATCAACTCGCAAGTCCCAGACATAAACACACCATCAGGTTACTCATCTATGAGAATAGAACTAAGTCGTATAAAACATGCTCCCTATCTACCAGCATGAGGACCGGATAAGTGAATTTGTCAGATGCTTTAAAGCACGCATTTCCAGAAATTTCATCATTCCTCGTATAGCCGGAAAATTTTCTGAAGCCTTCTATACTTCGAAAATCTACCGTTCCGAGCAACACTTTCCCATAAGTAGCAACCTCGATTTGACCTGAGAATGATGTACACCGCTTGGTTTGCCAGTCCGTACGTACAATACATCAACGACCAGCATATATACCCACTCGTTTCGAAACAAATACCAGCCAAATGAAAAGGCGGACAGTGGCGCTCAAAATCCGATCTGTATCCAGTAGCTGGTCAGAGTGGTAGTGATGACGCAGGGCGGCCGTATTTGATTCCCAAACAACAAGTTACTCAGGGTAGATTTGAGGATAAAACAGTCGACTTAAGTAGAGATCAAACAAAGATGGGGATTTTCGGAAAACCTACGACGGAATGATTATTCCACCTACCAGGATGTAAAACATCAAATTCGTCCATAAACCGGTACAGAATACACAGCATTCTACGGAAACGAAATAAACATAGCCTAATCTAGGGAGAGAAAAAAATGACGAATGCCCGGGAACTAAAAGGGAAAGATCATTGTACAGTTGGACAAGCCATGATGGCGGTCGTCAACGCACACCCACACACACACACGCACAGAGCCAAAAATACCACCAACCGTGACCTTATTTTCGGACCGCATCACGGGGAGTTCGGATGCTCGGTATGCCACAGTACTTGACATTCTGTACACCTAGGACGTAGTTATACAAACACATCAATGTCCGTCAGATGAGGGTTCAGAGTAGTTAGAGAATGGGCTGACGACCACTCCAGTAACTGATTCGGATAGATCTTCCAGTGTCTTAAACAAAGGTCATACGTGAAGAAATTGAACCGGTCCGACAAGGATAACGGTGTCGAAATAAGGTTGCTGAGATTTTGTCCGAACCCCACGACATACTGAAAATCGCATGACTGAGAGGGAGCTCAGAACTATCAAACTCTAGTCAACACGGGAAGCCCAGAAAGTTAGATTAACGGTTCTCTGTCTCTGCTATCACCAGTGTAGACCTACGACTTATATACACACGACACTTGTGTAAACAGGTCTCCTGCATCCCTAGCGTACTTCTTCCGGTTAGTCCACACCAAAGAAAGAATGCATTGGATTCACGCTTCAGTACTTCTCAGTTAAATGGCACTACGAAGGCCTAAAAAACGCAACCACCTGCAGATAAAGCCAGCAGAGATAAGCAAATAAACCGCTGTAGAGTCAACTGATAAAGTAACCATTGTATCCAGAAAAAAGCCCCAATAAAAAGGCTAGGAAATTGTGATTCAACAGTTTTTGGTTGGTAAGAAAATGATGATGTAGTGCAGTTCATATTTTTGCGTGAGGATAAGGTGATACAATTAATACAGAAAGAGCAGCTGATGCGCAACGCCAGAAAAAGAGCTGCGCAGTGAATTTCAAACCTTCAGCAGACCTATCATGTCAGTGGAATAATAGTATCCACGTAGGAAAGCGGAAACTCACGTCGACCGCTGAGAACTTCTTTTTCACATCCAGAGGTTTGCTAACCTGAAAACGATAAAAAAGAGAAACGAGTAACTATCAGTGCATCATACGTGATGTGAGATTAGGAAATCTTTTTGTCGCCTTATATTTTATGGGTCGGGTTGCCCGAAACTATGGTGGCCAGAATGAATGTTTGTATTGTGAGCAAACTGACTGACATTACTGCGCAAAATAGTATGAAGACCTACTGAATAACAACCTAGCCTGTAGGAAAACACATTCCGAAACACGAAGAAACAACCGGTCATCCAGGCTCCACCTAATGAGAGAAGCAGTTGACGACCCAGTTTAGAAGAGATGAGCAGAATTATCAGAAGCGAAGTAATGATTAAGCCTGGGCCGAAACATATCGTTTTCACTGTCGAAGAAAATCGCCCTTCGTTGGACGCATATGAATCCCCATATTCTTCCTGCACTATTCACGAGTTTTATTTTCCGACAAAACGGTATGCTAAGATAGCCGCCATCGAATCTCAGGTCAACACAGCTGCAACTCAAATATTCCTTGATGAAGTCTATGAGCCCATGGTGCAATTGATTGTTTACCAAATTGAGTAGAAACATTTCCGTTAATTAATTCACTGAATTTGAAACGCTGACGAAAAATGTCTCCGTCAAATGGCCCCCAAGTTGTCTAACGTTAGCCGTTTTCAACAAAACCATGACAATATGCTCGATATAGGGAATCGACGGCGTCAACTTAGGGCGATTATATCATCAAGATATCGGACCTTCCCTGGTTTGATTTTTTAAACTGCAAGTGTATATTCATTGCTATTCTGCTAGGTAAGCTCGGGCAAAATTTCCACCCGGCAAACCCCTTCTAGTCATTCGGCGAAATAGTTATCCGGTGGGTCAAAATGACCCGGCAGTGCGAAGCTGAGCTGTTATGTCTACGGTCTGCAACATCTGACGAAAAACATTAGTCACGAAGTCCCTTATTCAACACCTCAGAACGGACGCAACATTCCGATACTGCGACCTTCCAGAATCCCTAAGAATTGTGCACAACGCAGACGCCATCGCAAACTTACTTTTCTATTAAAGTATTTGACTTCTTCAGAGGTAATCTCCAAAATGTCGAGGGAAAGTTTGCAGTATTCATACTACCAGTCAACTTTTTACCCTACATGAAGAGACCCAAACAGTTTCAGAACCCGGTGTCTGAGCGCCTGAAGGTTATGAAGACCCCAGTTGCTGCGTAGGGATTCTTAGATTGAAGCATCGAAATAGGAAATAAGTATGTTAGCCAGCACACCTAAGCAAACGGCTCAAATTCATGATGCGAGCTTAATGTCACTCAGGTTTCTCATATCAGTCACACACCACATCCATACAACTTGACAGTGTTCCCTCAAGCCCGATGTAAACTGTGCGCAAGTGGTTGCATAATGTTATTACCAATGTGAGTTTTGCTCGCCGATTCCCACGAGTAGCAGAGCTGTATCCGCAAATTTAACTGAAAAAAGCGGGTCAAGTGAATCACGATATCAAGAAACTCGTTCAATGCAATTCCAATGAATAGACCACTCAGTAGCCATGGGATGTTGCAGTAAACTGACTCCACATTGGTTGTGGTCACCACCATGTCGATCAGTGTCACGCTACTAAAAAGAATCATTATTGTTGGATAGAGACAAGGACTACACCGGTATCTGAGAGGAACTTGTCGAAGTATCAACCCATTGTCAGTTTGTCTACACTAATCAGACTATGAAAGCGTACTTTTAAATGGGAGAGTGGCCACTCTGTTGTCTGCGGGCTCCTATCAGTTTGCCTATGTAGATGAAATCCGACATCATCGTTATATAGTACATGTAATTGCTTCTTCGCTCAAAGAATTAAGGTGACGGTAGTTCTTTTGATCTCCTTGATTTACACAAATACGTCTACCAGCATGGACAGAGGGGTGCTGTTGCGGCCTCTCGCTGAATGTGATCCTAAGGTAGCTTCCATCCGATCTTTTCAAGATTATTTCGCACACTGAACCCAAATTGCAAACCTTGGTAGCTAAAACTGCACAGGATGTCCGACACACACATGAACAACATGCATATCACCGGATTTCCATTCAATATGCGCGCGACACGTCTGAAGTTCATGCAAACATGCTAATCGGACTTAATGCATGTGAGAAGTGGTCTCAAGAGTACTCATTGTTGTCCAATGTCCTGAAATGTCAGATGGCTCAGTGGTTAGAGCGCGAATTTATTGCCCAGAAGGTCCGTGGTTCGAACCCAACCTCTGCCTCTCAACTTCCCCTGTCTAGGCTTGGACAACCTGGTAGTACTCCAGCCCTCAGGTTTCCTCGGGTGGCTTGGTGGCTATGCACCGAGTGTTACAGCTGAGCAATTTTTTTGAAGTGTCAGAACGTACGATTCATACGTCGTACAACGACTTGCTCAGTAACCTTTCTCCACTTGCAGTTACCGAAGTCTGTAATCCAAGATCCTCCACGATGAACTTGGAACCTCTGACGGTTCCGCCGAATCGAGTCTATTACCGGCAACAAGAGAATGAAAGTTTGAATCCTGAAACTGAATGCAACCCCGCAAGCCCATGTTGAGGCTTGTCACACCGTGTGCACTCCCGCAATGGATTAACTGTTGTCGTGTTGTGCTGCTCAATTTACGTGAAAACTGCTACCCCGTTGTACAGTCTATTAAGCATGTGCCCAAGTGCAGTGGCGCATCCGGGGACGGGCCTCTCGACCATCACTTCAAACAACTTTTTCCCGAGCAGCCTACCAGATATCCATTATTCATTCCGTCCAGTATAAATTCGTCTCAACTCTCAACGCGAGGCCGGAATTCAAACTCATTTTGCATTAACTCCATTCCACAGCTGTTTGATAGATGGACAATCGCAGGCTAAGTGAACAATAATTTCTACATTATCATTATTTTTCCAGATTTCCACACCCTTCTCTGAAGCTGCGAGTTCCCGTGCTGAAAATTCACCTTCAGATGCACCATATATAATGTTTTCTTCAACTGCAGTACCCTTTAGATGGCTAGCAGTTGTGCTATCAGAAGGAACTGCGAGGGCTGAGATACTGCTAGGTTTCCTAAGCCTACACAGTGGCAGTTGAGATGCAGAGGTTGGATTCGAAGCACGAACTTTCCGGTCAACCACAAAACTCCACAAAGATCCTTTTGACATTGCCTGGTTACATATTCAAGAAAGTAATCAGTAAGATTAACCTCACGCCAAGCCTAATTTAATTTCGAGCTTCTGCACGGATGATGCCCGATCATTCGACGTATAAGTGGGGAAAACTACACATCCGCGGGTTACCGACAGTCAAAGTCAGCTGAACAGAGAAGTCACAATCAAGTGATAGGTGAGCAAAATGCTGTTTCAAGTAGTATCATACACATATCATAGCCTCCTTACTTGTATGCAGGCCACACAAACACACCTACCCTAAAAACAACAGGTCAGTTTGCCTATCATTAACAGAAAGTGAAACCATGGAGGCAAGCACCCACAGGACTGCAATCACATAAAACAAGAACCTCCGAATGGTTCGCAGATCTGCTATTTTGACATCGTTCAGCGAGCCGGTATTGGTTTCATAAAGGGAAGGAAAACGGAATGTTTTCTACGCAGCCAAGATACTGACAAGAACTTTTACCTTGCTACACACCTCAACAAAACTTTGTCTTCCATTAACCGTTACCAGCTGATGTCCACTTCGACTAACGGGGTAGTCGGAGAAACTCTGCATCCCTTTTTCGAACCACCCCTTTCACCAGTTTGTTTGGCAGTGGCGATTGGAGAGTAAAGGAATCTCAGAGGGTGAGAATACTTCACTTAGCTACAAGGCTAGATAACGCACTGTAATCAGTCCCATTGGAGAGGGGAAGGCAGAAGTGGCCTCAGTTTTGATAACAGCATTTGCATTCAGAGATACTATTTGCGAAGGAGAATGAGTTTCGTTCACTCTCCCCCGTGCTGCCATTGTGTTCTAAGATGCAGTGACATTTGATGACATTCAAAATTGACTGGTTGGCTGATACTCATTGAGTGCTAGTGGCACTGACGATGACGACCGGATGTACATGCTTAGTTTGATCGACAGGTCCAATCCATATTAAACTAGTATTAGGGTCCGAATTTATTGTAATAAACTTGCGAAAGTGTGACCACAGCGTTCGTCTCACTAAAAGTGAGAGGGACAACAAACCTTCTGATATTCCAAAGATTGCATGCTTCATACACAGACTGATATTAAAAAACGAAGTGAAGCACGACCATTATGTAATTGCAAGAGGAGCATAAAATGGGTGGAGTTAATAGAGTCCTCTGAAAGCAGCTGCAGACTTTGGTTAGTTTGCTTATCAGAATACGGAGTCCGAGGATCAGGTTGAGGGCTCGGATGCACTAAATTTCTTTTCCGAATCTAGCAACAAATCACACAAAATAGCTTCAGTCAAAATTGTCATAACACTTCCCGAAACTTTCCACAAAAAATCAAAGCGAAGCAACCACTCCCAGTTAAGTATCTACCTAACTCCAATAGTGGCTACTCAACTGGAGTGTGAATGCAATAAGCTGTATACTGGCAAACCATAAAGATAAACAAAAATAGCTAAAACGTTAGCGAACGCTTTCGTATGGTGGAAAAGAGGACGCAGCTAGCGTGAGCGTACAGATGAGTACAGACGACCTACCCATAGATTGGTGGCACATGGGGCTACTTAAACCAGGGATTCCAAACAACAAACACTCAATAAGACAAACAGAATGCAACTGACAAACACTGGACACTGATTTATCGCAGTGTAGGCAGATTGACTGAAACACCGAGCTTTGTGTGTACAAAAGAACAGAGGGGAGAAAAGGGTTAAGTTGATGCGCCTAAAACTCGTTACAAAAGAAGGCACGACTAATCCAGTCAGACAGACCCGAGTGGATGAGATACAAACAAGCCTGGGGCATCTCATTTTCTCAGTGAATTCATATGAAAATTAAGACAAACCGACATCCGTGGTACTTCAAACGTTGAGCAAATCGCTAACGACGTACGCAAGACATTGAATTGAATGTGATAGGGTGAAACCATCCTTAAGAGAAAAGGTATTGTTGATGATAAGTACTGAATATACAGGCGACGAAAGAGCGTAGAAACTACGAATCGAGGTTGTCTACAACGGCACCACAAACCTAAGTGGGATCTATAAACGCTGTAACCAAAAGTTGTGCTCTGTGTCATGAGGTGCTTATTCTACGTAATCACAAAAGATAGTAAACTTGGTCTTCCGAGCATTCCCTCAATGGAGAGCAACCATAATGAAACTGAGTACGCCGAGAAATCCGCAGTGCAGCATACTCCTGCAGCCCCTGATGACTTTAATTCACAGCTCAAAGGCTATGGTGTTTGAAGCAAAACGCGTTAGGTTCGCGTGTACATATTCCGGTCTGGTTTGCAAATGATACCTTCGAACAGAAGCAGCGAACTTCCATTCGAACAATAAGCATGATTAAGCAAGGGCTTGCCAGTTATCAGTATATTCCAGCGCCAACTTAATGGCCGCCGCGCTACAGAGGCTCAAAAGCAATATTTTTCGTCAAACTCTCAGTACCAACATTTGACAAGTGACCTGTGTGAGGACTCATACGATCCACCCTTTTAATGTCCTACGCTTAGGTTTATTATTGGCGTAGGGAAGGAAGATTTACACGCAAGAGTTTTCGACACGGTGTGAGAAAGGCAGTGAAAATGACCCGACTAGTAAGTTGCGTGGATTGTGACAGCTTTCGAACGCCACAAAAAACAGAGGAGCAGGCAACGACATTCCGTTGAGTTAGCGTGGACCGCACATGTCTCACGACCGGTAGAATCGAGTTTGCAAAGTCGTAAAAATGCTTTGAAGTGTATGTCCTATGTCGATGAACAGAGGACAAGAAAGAGTGTCTATCAGCATAAGCATATTGCAGGTAGAAGGAAACGCGGAAATCCTTGTTGAACTTGGTAATAAAGATGTTTGAAGTAAAACAATGATGTAAAACTGAACCATGCACCAACTTCAAATTAAACGAAGTGGCACTTCAGTTGTTATTCACAGAATAGTAAATAACCGTCTAATACGGAAACAACCTTTTGGAATGTGAAATGTGAAAGTGGAAAGTGAATCTCACAAAAAGTGTGGTCTATGAATAGAAGCTTCATATATGGACTCATTACATCACTTCGCTGACTCCAGCGTTCCATCGCGCTGTTATCTAAAGCTGCTTGTTCATCAGCTCATCTAATCATCCCGTCCACCCTACATGGGGTCCTTTCGACCGTTTGTGAGAACGAATTCAATCCAAAACAAAAACAATATGAGTGCATACCAGACAGGATAAAACTGGAGAGTAAACGGGTTGAACTCGGAAGACGGGAGGACCAACGTGTACTCAGTGGAATTGGGCTTAACCTTGTACGCAAAAATCAGTCTCGATGTAATTGTTTTGTATGCGGTTAAGCTGAACTATTCTATCTGACGCTTCGTAATCAGTTGAATGTTCAGTTATCCGACTAGCCGGAAAAGCATCAGTGAAGAGGTCATTTTCGTGAACACCGCGCGCGGGTGTGTTGAAATGAGAGGCTGGCTGTAGGTCGAACAGTTAACAGATGATTCGAAACTGGACCACACTTGAGCTGTTCGTGGCGACAAACAAAACAATTCGATCAGTGGAAGGGTACCGTCGGAGAAAGATTCACAAGGAGCGAAGTAAATTCAGTTCGTGTGCACTTATGTGCACACGTAAACACACAGGCGATAGAAACAACACATGATAAGAATGGAGGGCAGGAAGTGCATAGCATTCCACATGTGTTATTCAGATCCCCTCACGAAAGTGAAAAAGCCGTTTCGATTGCTTCATGGACAAATGAATTATAAAAGGAGTAGGCTGCGTAACTGACGCAAACAGATGGCTGCAATCGTGCAGTAAAATAGAGTATTAAGCGAATAATTAAAGCAAAGAACCACACGACTAACTCACAGGGAATTTGTAAAGTCGTTGGAATGTGAATGACTCCAAAGCCGATGGATCACCTACAATATGAGAACAGGGGAAACTGTACTCACAACGTTACAGTGTTACAACTCGTTACGGTGAGCCGGACAAAGTCTGGGAGAATGGGGGATGCCTTGTAGGTTATTGCACCGCCTTTGCCCTACCCAACAACCCCAGAAATACAGTCCCTACGACCGTGTGGTTGCGCACTTCAACAGGAAGAGATAGAGAGCTCGTCTCTCAAGAATTAGATCACCTTTTTCAGACGATTGAATCATTCTTTTTTGTTAAAAGTTATATGTTGAACATGCTACAAAACAATGGATGAATGGCAAGTCAGTAGAAATGACCGAAAATTCTATGGAATTAGGCCGCTTCGTACTTCTCATCAGTCCACATAAAATAAATAATGAGCAACAATCTGACGACTGGTAACATGCAGGAAATGATAAGGAACGTGGCTTCGTACATTTATCCAGCGAGAGTAAAAGTGCCTCATTTGTGGTCTATCACAACATGATGTTTTATTTCGCTATGGGGAATTATCGGGAGGAATAGTCAGCCAGAACTTTCAGAGAACAAATATGAATTAATCAAGATCGTTTTGGGATGACCACTCACACTCTAGGGTTAGTCACGAAACATCGGGGGTGGGTGTGTTATTCTCCAAAGCGAGATTGTCTTTCGTCCCGCTCACCCTTTTAGCAACGAGAACGCATCCGCACGGAATTCGGCGGAAACCATTAGGAAGGGAAACGCCAGAAATTATAACACATCCGTCTGCGATCACCTCATCAGAAGAAAAGTCAGGTTATACAATCTGTTCCTTTCTATGGAAGTGTGTTGGCTTGATTAGTCCGACAGGTTCTACAGCTATGTTACAAGGTGCATCTAGTCAGCGTCATGTCGTAGCTAATGTTAAGGCATTCGAAAAGTACGTCAAACAAGACGCCTTTCCAACTATGCAATTCAAGCAGACGTGAAACCGACCATTCTGATACATATTCTTTCCAAAAAATTTGGTGATACTCGGAAGATACAGACAGTAGTGCAGGTAGTTTATTGATATGAAACCCAGCGAATAAGGTCGGGAGTTCAGTAACATTCAACGTTTCGAAATAAAAGGCCACATGGATAAGGGAGACTAACTGAAAACGGATTTTAAGTGGGAAGAGCCTGGAGAGAACGTTGAGTAAGCAATATAAGTGTGTTTACACTGGTCACGAGACAGGGTTATCGACAACATTGGTGACCTGAGCATGCGATTCAATTATACTCATGTTTCTCCGACAAGCTGTGTCGAACGATGGTAAATTGACGAGCGATCGCAACTGCCATGGTCACGGCTGGAACCGTTCATCCTGACTGCAGTTCACACAAGTGCTTTGCGTGATGATTGCGAGAGCATGCGTGCGCGTCAGTTGTCCGATTAATGCAGTCTTTGGTAACCGAAAACCTATATTTCATCAAGCATTAGATCTTATTCTTGTTTTGTATCAAGTGAACATACAAACTGAATAACTACCACACAGAGCCCAAGCGCTTTGAGTGAATTCCGACCCTCCATGGGCCAGAAATCTGGAACATAGGACAATATCACATCAACCAAACGAACAACTCAAAGTGACAACCCCTAAGGAAATTCATATTTTTTGGGACTTAATGAATAGAATACATACTCACATGACTCGTTTGAACAATCGCACTCTAGTGAGTCCACATCAAAAGGTGGGAGCGCTGGACTTGAATTTCGCTCTATTAGAGCTCATCAGCATTCATATCTAATGGCCACGCCTCTGCACATCTGACAGGCGAAACGAGCGTGCTACGGCTACTCCACCATATCATAGTATATCATACCATACCATACCATGTATTCTACAAAATCCCACAACCACCAACACTTGAAACTTAATGAATAGCCACACAAGCCATCCAGTTGAGGAATAATCCAAAAGATTTCAGTAAATCAACAACTGTCGTCCGACTTTCTGACAGACAGACACCTGCGTAATGGAATTAAAGTCACTGGGAAATAACACTGCGTTTGAGTAAAGGTCTGATGCCCTCTATAAATTCCGAACCTCTCCACCCACTGCAGCACAGTATCTTTTCACAGCACACCACCTGGGCTAGTGACGAAACGTTGTGGTAAAATTGCAAACGTCGGCAAACAGTTCAATGGCCACCTAGACAACACTAACTATTACCACTAGCCAACACAATAAAATGTGGGGAATATTCTGAGCCAGGTTGCTTTCTTAAGAAACGGAAGGAAATGTCAGCTACAACAACGGACTTACCGGTCCATTGGTTCGGGGACTTTGGTGTGAGTGGGCTTAATGCACTTTGGCCTACGGTCGAGGCTGCGGAGGATAAACAGTAGGAAGCAACGCAGCGTAATGTGTGAATTCCCAACTCCTTCAACTCGTGGTGAATTATGGCGTTGAGGGATTGACCGGGATGGAGGTCCACACCACCGGAACAACTGCGCTGGTTACTCATTTCAGGGCTGGACGGTGACTGTGCAGGAAGGGACGCTCCTGTAAGTGTCCCACTCGTGGACAAAGTAACCCATTCAATGCGGTTATGTAATGAAACCTTGATCAGATTAAGAAGCACGAGAGCGGGGATCAACAAAGTAGATTATGAAGTAGTTGAATAGTATTGAATAGCAAAAATAACAATGAATGTTTGACCATCGCATATATCGTTGGGTTTATTTGAGATCGCCCATTCTCAAAGGAAACCACTTTTGTTCGGTCTCTTAAAGTACATTTTAATGGAGATTGTTCCAGAAGTGATCACTATTGGTCGATCCCTTAAACGATCCGCTCAGAGACGGGTAACTGTAGTTACCATATTGGCACTGTTCAACAGATATCTATGAAATCACCGTCAGCATTACTGACAGTGACAGTAAAAATCCATGAATTAAAGTTATCACATCCTTGGCCAATGGTTTATTTTATTCTGCTACTGTATTCCTTAGGCAATATACAGTTCTCCCATTCATTCATTCGGTTCAGTTTTTTTTTACGAAAGCTCAGAATGGGGAGATCATGTGGAACAGAGGCAGAACTTCCAAGACATTGTAGCACACATTCTGACAAAAACATGAAAAGGTTAACGAAACGAATGGGAAGAATGGTGAAACCTCTCTGATTTATGGATAATACAATCCTCAGTTCTATTATGAAATTAGGGGAAACTTTACTGTAAGATGCCGCATGCCCAAAAAGCCTGTGCTGTACGTTCTATTCATGGGTCTTTAAGATAGAGACCAGAAAAGTTGGATGTCTACCGGACAATTCATGCACCAGGAACACGATGTCAAAAAAACGCAAACGTCACCCAAGGACAGCATATTCTCATCGTTTTCTCAACCAGACGAATCAAAACGGTACTCAAAGTACAAACATATATGAGAATTGACAATAATAATCACGGAAGGCTTGTCGATGGCGAAAAATGGTTCTGAAAGCAATCCGATTAGACTTAAGTGGGTCGACCGAGACTATCCTGAGCAGTGGCAATGTAGACTAGAAATCACCTGACCTCATCATGTTCCTTTAAACAAATCATACATTGCAGCGATGTGGTACAGTTCGAAGACTAGTCGAAGGCCACGTTCGATTTCACGTTTGATCCATTTCACAAGTACATAGAGCGCAATACTATGGTTTCTTCTCAGGTTTCCGTCATCCATGAAGATGTCCCGTTAGAAGCAGGAAGGTGGAGTAAAGACAAACAAGACATCGACTTTATTAAGTTGGCCAGTATGCAAGTTCTCCAGGCAATTGACATGCAACGAAAAACAGGTAGACTTGGCGGTCAGGGAAATGTGTATCGGCGTATTGCCCCTAAAAATAGATGTCTGCACCTCGGGAGAGCGGCTTTCAAACGCAGTGAAACCTGAGACACTGTCAACGTCAACGCCTTATACAGTCCCACTGAATTTTTGGCCCCTGACATTACTTACGGCATCAGTGGATAATCTATAGTCGGCATCCGCTATCTCATGGGAAAAACGCGATCAGATGAAAACATATTAAGGCCGATGAGAGACAATTCTTTGATTCTCTTTGGGACCTAATAGACTGGTCCCCGGTAGTCTTTTGGATATCTGAATAGGTCGACAGTTAGTTAGAACGAAAGGGTCGGAAGGGCAGGGTCCAGAGGGAGCAGCCTGGAACGAATAATTGTAGTCATATGCCCGACCCCTCTAGGCACATCTGAAGGACAAACGCGCTCTTCGGAGTCCAGCCGCAACAAACAGTATTACACCTGCGACTTTTTTAAGGACTAACACCTGTCCGTGTTTAATCATTTTCTTTTGATCAGTAATTCAGGTACATTTGGTGGATCAATTACACAAAAAGCAAAATACTATGCATTCACCTGTCTTTTGCGCGTAATTCTGTTATCTTTGAGATTTGGCCAATAATTCCGGGCCAAAAGTGAAACTTACGAGCAAACAACAGTATCTCAGAGCAGAATACTCCTAGGATAATCTAAAAGGGTTGTGGAGTTATGTAGCCATTCACTTCAAAATCATCACACATCTCACCTCTACGATGCAAGAATTCGATCGTCAAAAATCAACCCCAATCTTATATCTACCAACTCTCCAAAACAGAAGCCCATTCAGAGAGAGATCAACTCCCAAAAAGTTGATAATGGAGTCCTTAATTGACTATTATCGTTTATTTTTGAAGAGCATGGTCACAGACATAAAAAGTGAATGCAAGCGACGAATGCGAAAGGGTTACAGGAGAATATGAGATAAAAGAAAGAAATGTCTCATTCGAAGTCATGCAACCAACAGTTCCAGTCAGATAGGATGAATCCCAACGTACGTAAGAATTTTGGTAAGGAAACATGCGTGTAAAGTCTAACAACCGAAGAAAGGACAAACAATGCTGAGTGCTCTTCAAGGCGCGGTAAGCGCTAGCACAGTCAAGACTCGCACATCAGGCACAAAGTGTCCGTCATACCTACATGTCTTCCCGAATAAAAAAAAACTTTCTTCACGGTACTGTTCTGTATTCCGCGCAACCATCAAAACCACCAGAGAGTTAGGATCCAGCGGTTCCCAATGTGGTTTGGATCCGAGTGGCGCACTGGTAGAGAGGTGTTTAACATATTTTAACTAGAAGATATCAAACCACATTGCTGTAGATCTGATCCACACAGCACCCCCCCCCCCCCCCACCCCACCCCCCCCTATAGATCAATTAACTACATCCTCCACGGGAATTTCTCATGTTTCCAGGGAGGCTAGAGTACGAAACAGACCAATGTTGTTCGGTATTTTCTCTCTCCATGTAATCATTTCTCCCAAAATATGGTCACCCAAGAGACACATTGGTTTCGTGCCGAGAAACCAGGTTTCGGAAAAGAATTTGCGAGTATTGTTAAATGTTTCTGCTGTTTTCCAACTACATCAATCAGCAAAGGGTTCAGCTTAACGGTTAGATTGAGTGACGAAATCGACTACGTAAATGTTGAATTCCTTGAGAACCATCGAATACCCAAGTTGTAGGCTGAGTTTCATTGTGTCACTAAAAGCTGTGCTGCAATGGTCCTACGGGCTAGTATGGCTGGAGTTCAGTTCCTAAAGGTTCAACCATGCCAGAAAGACTAATGGGGAGAAGCCCGACGAACAGCGAGTCCCCGTAATGCAAGAGGCGGTCTGGATGTGAAATAGAAATGTGAAGGCCGTAAGACTATTCCTTCAGGCGATCAGTATATCCATATTTATGGACATTCCGTCCTCCAACGGACGGGTTGGAAAAGGTTGGCCCTTAATAACCACACATTTCGATAGGCTATCGGTTGACCGCCGATGCATTACTCAGTGCAGTCGAAATAATTTTAAAACCAAAGAGTCCAATGCTGTTCAGAGGGCACCTACTGTGGACAGCCACATTAAAAGTCAAACAGTTATGCCTTACTCCCTAGGGCAGGCCAGCCCCCTGCAGCCAAGTGGGTCAGACTACTGAGTCACTGGCTCCGGGAATGGTCCTTACAGAAAACCATAACAACCGTTGTCTCACGGTTCAAACTTTTGAGTCAGAGGTTAGGGGCAGGGTCCCTCCCGCCGCCCAAAAACCTACATTTTCTCGCTAACTTATTGGTCAGACTTTTGAGTCAAAGGCTCAAAGCGGGGTACCTGAACCAAACTCCGTTATTCGGTCTGAGGAACCGGGAAGTACTAATCGTCCTTCGTCTTCGTTTACTGACTCCTGCCCCACACGTTCCTAACTCAGGTCTTTCTGACTTATTTAGATGTCAACTGCCTAAACGTTGCTCCGTATCTAAGCTTCTGCCCAGTAAAATAAATCAAAATAAACACTAAATTCGAGAGATATGTAACACATTGCTGGTTTCAACATCCGTATTCTGTGTCAAATCGGCCAACAGGTTTTCCTTGCTCGGACCTTGTTCTCTCTTTCGGTCGATATATGTTGTGTCTAGGAAAAACGCATACAAGAACGCGATTCGGTACCAATCTAGATATCTCACACTTTTCTCTTCAAGTGTCTAGTAATCCTGACGTAATGGCCCGTGGTTGCTGCAGCATGGGATTGTGCGTAGCCCCAGGGCTGAATGCGCCCTACTGTACTGTATTCCAGTAAACAGTCGCCTTTACACTCTCAGGTTGACTGGCTCAATCAAGATCAATGCATCTCAAAGTCACAAACAGTGATTTGCTTGTATCAACATACGCTCCGACAGACGGCAGGTCTGAGGCTGAGAAAGACAGCCTCTATCGAGATTTGTCATGCTTACAACGGTCAGCGAGAAGTACAGATATCGTGATTCTGGCAGGTGATATGCATGCTAAGGTTAGCCGGCTACTTCCAGATTAGGCTCATCTTGGTGACCAATTTGGGGTTAACGCTCACCGCATAGATAATCGTGAACGACTTCATAAATTGTGCTGAACATCATTTGTTTCTAGCCAGTAAAAGCTTTCAGCACAAGTGTTCCCATCGCGTGACTTGAAGGACACGAAATGCAAACCAGCCGTGGACTCAGTTGGACTATATAACAATCAGCTACCGCTGGAAAGCTTCAGAACAAGATTGTCGTTCAATTTGGACTAAACCACTTAATTCCGATCACGGCATCCTGCCGACACGCACATTTATTCGCTTTCTCTATGGAATGCACGCGAGGATGCAAATGCAAATGGCTTGTTCGCAGTTGATTTGCAAACGTTTCACCACAAATCAATGTGACACGGTATGTGCTTCATTGCGAAGCGAAGCGGTGCATCGTGGGGCGTCAGTAAAATTGCTGCACCACACTACATTGCACTGCACCACTTTGCTTCGCAACGACAATGTCACCTTCGATGGTATGATGCCCAGCTCAATATAAAAAGCAGTTGAATTAATACAAAAGGAATTTGAGAAGTAGGTTGTCAAGAAGAGCTTGAGCTTAGCAAGAAGCCCAGAGGGTACTGGTTAGCTTCCAGAGGGACTTACGAAAGTAACAAAAAATCAGCACATATGCCCACGGAAACATCAGCTTTTGTCACACCAACTAGGCCGCGCAAGCTGTATAACTTGCAATACGTGGTGAATTCAGAAACGAGAGATTCAGCTGGGTTCCAGGTGAGTCTCTAGCAAAACCAAATTTGTTTGCAAATGGTGAATACATACTTCAATCTATCAAGCCCAGCTCCTACCTGCGTAGGACATGGGTCGTTTTGGAAGGAAAACCATTTGGTATAAGCCTTAAAATCCGAATGAGCCGGAGCATTAGTACACCAAACAAGCCCATGCTGAAATTTTCCCGTTGTCTAGTAAATGGCGTTCAGGCAGTAATATGTAGGTATGTCACCAACTAACGGAGATGGCTATCAGACTAAGCCAAAATGTCACTAACATTAAATCAGGCGCAAAACGAAAAGAAACTGCCACTAAATGTCACTTGCACTTCTCAATCCAGCCAGCAGCCGTAAAATTCGGGTTACCCCAGTTTATAACATAGGGAGTACCCCAAACAGCCGTCAAATACGATAAAATTTCATAACCCATGTCTTTGTGTAACGCTTGTTGATATCCACCGAGATCCCGGGCAACACGGTTAGTGAAGTGGTAGATTGATAGACAAAAAGTTGTTCCGGTTGAATGGGCTGATCAAATGCAAACAACACAAACAGTGGCTCCAAACATTATATGATTGCGGTCTATCAAGAAATTATCTCCGTATGTTTTAGCCAAAACTCGGTGGCGTGTGTTGAGCAATAATGGGCAATTTTCAAACAACTTTAGTCTCTGCTGTTCGACCTAATGAGCAGAGGGCTTTGCACCAGTCTGAGAGAAGTGTTCCCTGCCGCAACACTTCGAACTTGGTCTACAGGTAAACTTCTGTGTTCCTTGAGTTACCGAGATAGAGTGCCTGTCCACGGCTAAAATAGGTTAGTGTACACATTCTCTTGCTGATGTGCAGCGGAATATATTGGACACAAAACGAGGCAACTCGGTCAAAGAACGAGAAGATATAATCCACCTTGGTTCGTTGCGGGGACTAGGAGAGGGATGACCAGCTCAATCTTGAAAAACCTAGAGGACACGGTCATAGCTTGGTGCCCAATAAAGGTTCCCATATTGTTTAGAAGGCGCCTGCTAATTAGCCAAGACTGATACAGCATCGCATAATCGCAGTGGCTGGGGCTATTGCCATCCATCATCGCGACCCAATTCTTTGTCCAAAGAAGCGCTCTGTTCGCGTGTTGAACGCCCGTGTTGGTCGGGCTCATCTCACCTAACACACAAAGCCGTGGCTGAACACACAACCACAACACGGTCTGTACCAACGGATTATTGGTGACTTGGTGACTTGACAAGTGGCCAACATCGTATCCCGCTCTCCTTTGATGTCCACTGTGCTCACTAAATTGTATCAAACACTGCTGTCTTAACCTTTGCAACTGTACGACTTGAAAAGATCCTGGCGAAAACACGTTCGGCAACCCATCTTTGTTTCTCACCTAAATGGGACTTTTCAGAACATCGCAAGACAATAGGGACAGACACCAAAAACTGATTTTCACTTATGGGTCCTGCAAGAAGTGAGCAGCAGAGACACAAGATGAGACGCAGTCAGCGAAAATCGCTGTGATTGGGTAAAGTACGACACTCAAGCATCCGTCGCCCGAACTCTCAACTGAAAATGCAAGCGTGGACAGGTAAACATACGAATCCCCGTACACTGTATGCTCAAGTTTCGGCCCACCAATTAAGTAACCGATCTGAGTGAATTTCGCAAGAGAGGAATATCATTGTTATCCGTTGTCTTATCTATCCAATTTAAGTGTTCGAAATGGATAATAAGCGACTCCAACATTTCCCATCAATAAAGAGATGCATGCATCCTTGAAGGCACAACGGCAAGAATTCACCAGATGAGAATTTTCAGCGGAGCATGCGGAGCACACTCCTGTCCACGTGGTTACGGATTAAATATTCAGTAAATCTAGTCAACCGAAAATTCACAATAACCAAAGTCAGACAAAGCATGCGGAGTAGACATACACTTCAATTTATTTCTGTTAGAAACAGTTCAGAAGCGATCAATTGTCTGAAAATTAGTAGGGGAAAAATTTGGGGCAGCAACTCGCAACTCGCTTATGCACCACTCCAGAATGAAGGTGGATAGGCAAACAGACAAAAGACAAAAAAGGCGATATACTCAAATTCTCTAGAGGACTTCTCCACAAAAACTGTTCTGAGCGGTCCCCCGTAAATTTCCGGTAAAACCTTCACAGATCAATTTACACTTTAGCAACTATCAGAGTTGAACTGTATCCAGGTCACATGCTACGTTGTTTCTTCGAAGAATGAAAGACTGACCCCATCTAAGGATAAACTCAAATTTATCAAAATCAATCGGTTTATAGCACCATCTACAGCGTCATCCTCCAGTGGGCCGTTCCCGCTTTAAAAGACCTTTATCGTGACTTACTTTGAGCTCCACATTGTAGCATATTTGATTGCTTTCGTTGTGCAAGTTCACATGTGCAGAGAAGGTTTCACCCAGATAGGTAGATCTGTGGAAGATATTAATTAAATAACGATAAAAACTGCGAGCACAGATGGATATAGGTAGTACCCAAGATAAAATGTAAGAGGTTTACTTTAATCACACAACATGAGCGAAAAGACACGTCTGGCGGGGTTAGACTCGAACTAACGACCTCGGCCAACCGGACGGGAGCGGAATCAACTGAGCTGGAAAGGATGGTCACTTTCCATCATAATCATACACCTGAACATTCGTTCAGTTAGAATGGCACGCTTCCGACAAGGACGAGACCTGTGGTTTGAGTCCAGTCTTAGGTGTGCTTTGTGTTCATGTCATTGGACTTCTCATTTCAGTATACTTTACTGATCATTAGTGAATGCACAGATGAAGGAGAAAAAGTAATAGTCAAGCCGCCACAGTGGAGGTCGTTTATTCGAAGATACACTGGTAATCACAGATTTAGTGATTTATTGTGTAATGCAGCTCTCTCAGATAAACGTAGGCGCACAGTATGTGACAATAAGCCCCAAGCCCCGGAAACATCACAAAATAAAATTTTGAAAATGTGATACAGTACGCGTCCCCTAATGGAAAAACCTACGGTGGATGACTATCGGTAACCGCATCACACGCTTTCTGTAGCCAGCAAAGGGATGTCGTTTGTATTCCAGGGTTTTTTAACAGCTTTAATTAGCGCGCACTTGAATTTTCCGTTTCGGTTGGAGTGAACGCTCCAGTTGTTCAGCATTCTTGTACATTCATGCCCCGAAAAATTTAAGGTAGACTTCATTCACTGCTATTCAGTTCAATGGAAACAGCTGATCTTGTGCCACTTGGGTAAACTCGAATAACCGCAAAACACGTGGTTTTTCGAAAGGACACATTCCACTATAAGAAATGGGACAATGATAATTAGTTAGAACTCGAATGGAGTGGAGTTGCTGTGTGCTATAATGCACACTCCGACTTCATTAACTTCGATTCCTGTTGCGACAAGTTTAAACGAATGGATGATTAATGGATCTGGGTCAATGTCTTCGGAAATTTACGCGCTGGCGTTTACTCCTAAAGAGTACTCTCAAGGAGTAGTTACAGTGGGGAAAAGTCGTCTTTCAGTCGAAGGTTTCCTTGTGCTACTATCGCAGAATTTGATAAGGTGTAGGAAAATTCATGACTTTGCTTAGGAAGGCGAGAATTCCCAACTTATAGGAAGCCTCAGTTGGTGCGTTACACAATGCCGAACTCCCGGACTAGGTGACCAGTGCATTGTTGAGACAGGTGAAAGATAGGCATTTAAAGGCCTCAGGAGTAATAAGTTGCCGCCTCGACCTGGGACCAGAACAGCGGACAGCCATTGCAAACAGTAGGCATACAAACGACCGCAATATACGTTGCATGCAGAAGGTAAGCAAACACAAGATTGTGAAAACGATCGCGAATAATAATAATAACAATAATAATAGTGGTTTCAAGTCTCGTCCTCACATTTCCGGGATAACAAGGCATTTGATCACTGATACCATCGTTTTGGTGAATGCTGCTGGCTGACAAAAGGAAGTTGCTGCATGTCCGAGATAACCACATCGCACGAAAACCCTGTAATACCATTTGGAATTTGGCACCGAATAACCTTTATAAATAAGAAGCTTCGAATCTCCCCGATAAGTTCTTGTGCACACCAGAGTCAAATTGTCCCATTATAAGATTATAGTATTAAATGACACCATTTTGACAATTTTCTGTAGAAAAAGAAAATAAGTAGGAAGCAGCAGTTCGCACGGAATGAAGACTGACCACAAGTTTTCTAAACTGCTGATGTAAGGAAATTCAGCAAAGCAATGCTATGTGACAGACATAATGCCAGTTTTTCTTTGTACTATTTCGAGGAAAAGATCGACCACCAGTTTCCATCATGTTTAGGACTTACCAGGTCGCTGTAGTCCCGGCTTTCACCCTTATAACAGCTTCACGGACAAACGAATGACTTATTAAGAGCTGTGATGCGGCAGAGGACCCTCTGTATTGAATCAAGTGGCTGACAAGTCCGTATCGTATACATGCTAGTCAACCAAACTGCAGGACAGGATTAAACTCTTTATTGATAGTCACTTTTTTGCTCCACAAATACATTGTCTGATGAAGTGAACATCTCTTATTGCCAACGTGAATTAAGAGTGTGGGTGCAAGAAGGTTGGATACATTTCGTGCTAATATGGCTTACCATCCACTATAATTTTAGTGCCAATATAGCCATCGAAATCCAGCCATCTGTTAGCTCTCTCACACTATTATCGATAGGAATGGCGTGAAGGAAAAGTAACCTAACAAAGAGGACAATTTGGCTGGTGATCTGAGTTAACGAGTGGCGAAATGAAACGACAAACAGATCCACACCAAAATGTTTCCCAAACCAACTAGCACGGGTTAATTGTATGTAAGGGGTAGAAATAAACGAGAACGCGTAGTCCTATGTTGTCTTGTTTATTGATTTTACCCAACTGTCCTGTTTGAGCTAACGAAAATCGCCAATTTCCGGCAAGCCTACATTAATCAATTTTGCCCGTGAATCGGTAAGTGTTATTGAGCCTGAAGAGCCAACAACATCAACTGGGGATTGTACAGTAAAAAGGTAATAAAGCAGCAACACCACCAAGCGCGCACATCTACGGTGACCTTCATAATGGCCCCATTTGGTCGATACCGTCAGATTCCTCCTACAAATCTCATAAAGTGAGCTCCACAGTCCTGATAGTAACAAGGAGGGAAAGTGATTTGCAATCGTTTCTTTGCAATTAAAACATGAATGCAAGTGTTCTAATAAATATCAAAAGTTACATTAATGTAGCGAAAATGCCAACAATAGGCTAAATAACAAATGTTAAAATCCATCTGAAATGGTAATTATTCAGATGGCTTTTAATCTTTTCCTCGCCATTCAAGGAGACACCAATTGGCGACTAGGTGGACAGCAGCGGCCAACTGACCAACCGCCAATAAACACATTCAAGTTACAAACACAGTGTCAAGAATAGATGGACAAACGGCAGAGTAAGACGTTCCTAAAACACTCAACTTTCTAGAACAACCGATTAGGTGAAAGGTTGATTCGTAAGCAAACAATGGATAATACTCACGTCACAGTTGACTGACACATATTTCATACGCACACAACTCTTAGTGCTCATAGTTTAACAGACCAAGACGAAATACAGGCTGGAACTCTCTATATACGTTGATGCTAGAATGTCTCATGACTGCTGTGGGCCACTGAACCGCCTTCCACATTCGTTGGGCTTCCAAAATGTTTATGTGTACCCAATTCTCTTTAAAACTAGTATCAGTGCCTCGGATGTACACCGGGTACAAGGTGTTCAGTTGGATGCACATTCGGCTCAGCACTAACTAATACAACACAACCTAGTAACAAAGGAATGAGAAGTCTAGGAAAATATCCTTGTCTTCAACCATAAAGGCACTGCGTATTCAGTAAATTCTCGGATTCGTAATGGGGCACATGTTCCAATCTCCATGTTCCACCGAGGTTTTCAGCAATTCATTCATGCCTCATTCAAGCATAAGACAACTAGTGTATCGGTTGGCATAGTTCAATAGGTTAGTGAACTACAAAAACTGTTGAATGTCAGAGGCTATTGTAGTAACAGCTCATAACCTGTCAAAGACCTTTGCAGGTATTCATTATGACAGAAAAAACCTCCAGGGTACGTTTCAAATAAGTTTGCAGAAAAATTCAAGTAACTGCAGCAAGGGTGTAAGATGAAGGCGACGCGGAATATGACATATAAGAAAATGTAATTATGTGAAAAACACAAGAATCGTAATAAGACGCCATTCACAGCAATCACCCACATGTGATCCAAAATGAGAAAAACTACCTACACACAATTTAACGGGCAAAACATCGACAAAAGGAGGAAGCCTCACCCAAACGATTGTGGTAGACCAAGTAGCTCCCCTGGACCTCCGATTTTAACCCGGACAAGGTGATTCTGTGCTTCTTCAATCTGATCGGTTTCAGCCTTCTCCTGGTCGCCTTGATCTTCCATGGTAAGTCCCTCCGTTACATCGTTTTGAGCGCAATCACTTATTGATAAACGATGCAACGCCACACCATCTAGGTCTGCACGAACCCCAGCATCAGCAGTAGTTAATGCGCTTGCGATATCATCGAGATAGAGTTCAGCTGGTTCACACTGTTGCCTCACAAACTGTGGGCGATTGAGCCGCATAACTAAAAAGATAAAGATGCATTTGTAACGTAGCTGTCAGCATATCGACTACTGTAATTCACAAACGACAAAAATAATAAGTTTCCGTGGGATGTCACTGGATGTAAAACCAAGCTATGAACCATAACACTTCATATGTGCATAACTCTTCTCGTCATGTTTCCGAACAACCCTCCACTGTTACATGAACGTCCCGATTGACGCAAATAAAACTAACATGTGTGGGTAGATGACTAGCTCCTGCACAGTCCCAGAAACCTTAAATAGAGCTTATCTCTCCATTTGTTTCCTAACATGTACCTTAGTTTTGCCCAATTTCATATTCATCTTCCAATAAGCTCCCTGGAGTGGGTCATCCCAGAATATACACATGTTTCTGGGTCACCCATCGAGTTTGTAGCCCATAAAGGGCCTGGTTTGACTACGTTTACACCGTCATTCTCGAAGGGTCCGATTGCGTGGTCGACTGATACAAGCGTCTATTTCATGTTACACTGGGACTTAGGCATGCAATTATCGCGAATGTCGGTTGCTAATCGTGAGCGTTTCCATGCTTCTGGAGAGGTACATGGTATAGTCCGATGTGACTGGCTAACTGGAGACCATGTTTCCAGTAATTTTATTAGTTCAGTTGAAATTTGTGTTACGTTGATGTTTTCATTCCTCGCATTTGATTAATTCGGTGGATAAATTCTTTCGGAGGTTTTTTGTCCCTGCCCTGGAAGATCAGTTTTCGAACAACCTGATAAACCTGATGATCGACACCCAGAGGATGTACCTGAAACGCCAATTTTTCCCACACGCTATCATCACGAGTACTAATTCCTGCGCTGAAGCCTGACTTAGTCGTGGTGTAAAATTTGATGGCTTCATGGTCAAGAACGCTTCACAAACAACCGGTCCACGATAAAATGGACAGAACTCGTTTGTTTCACTCTGGAAATTGGGCTGAAGCTACCACAATCCAGCTCTTGATCCGTCACTTATCACTCGAAAGCACCATGTTTGAACGTAACTAACAGTACAACTCTCAGGCCATGTTAGTGATCATTTGCCCTACTTTGGTAGGTTCCTTTATCCCAAATAATCGACCGCCAAGGACGAGCGGTCAAGCCTCGTACTCCTGTCCTACAACTAATTTATTTGTCAGTACGCTAGGAGAATTTATCCTAGAAATTAATCAATCAGTGTAAGGTTTCGAAAAATGAACTATTCGAGACGCTGGTTCTCTGAAAACTCTTCAACAGCAACCTTATGGGGAGTGCATTACGCCTATACCATGTATCGTGACATCTCCAATATCGTGTTAACTGAAACATGGGACGGCCTTGTGCAGCACATTCAGCTGCTTAAAACATCATAAAAGAGGGATTCAGCTGCATTACAACCAAATTGGTTGGCAAGTGAGTGTATTTCGCTATTTTCATGTTATATTCTTTCCAAACTGGGGGCAGCACTTTATCTCCTGTATTGCATTATTAGTACAGCTGTTTGCCAAATAAGTGTCCATTAGACATCTATAATGTGAGATCAATGGACGAAGCAATTTCTACCGCAGGATATTGCATAGTGTGTAAAAACAGAGCAACCAAAAATATCCTAACAGGAAATTTTCCTTCCCATTACAGTTTACCCTTGTGTTAGTACCCAAGATAGTCACACGTACTGATTGCAGATAAGTAGAAGGTTACCACGTTTGGTCTACATGTGACCAGACAAAGTTGCAAGGCAGCAGCTGAATAAATAAGAAACACTCTACTAGTGGGGGAGACGGAGGCAGTTGACTGTTAACAGTGCATGTGGACTTAATTGGGCTATCCCACTGCAGCAGTTTCGCCGCCGGCTATAGATTCAGTCAGCATCACATGAACAACAAAAGCCTGTCCAGCAAAAATCACATGGAGGCTCGATCAAATTTCACCGGGGCGATTGCGTGTGTGTGGGGGGAGGGGAGGAATGGGATTACATGTCAGCACAGCTTGACTGGGTGTATGAGGTGATTGTACTGATTATTTCACTTGGCGGGGAATGCACTTTCCAACTGCTGTCCACACTGCGTGCGTTCAAAAAGGCAGCGCTTGCCTCGAAGACCAGCACTCGGCCGGACGCATGATCAGGAAGGTGTTTAGCTATCACATCACAAGTCAAGTATATCTGTGAGCTGTATTTGGCCTTGACATGTTCCTTTAGTTGGCATAGCATCGGTAACAAATTGATGAATTTTTACTAATCATGAAACGGTTCATTTGCAAACTAATTGGTGTGCACGAGAGATTCGAGCACCTCCTGATCACATTTTGTCTCAGTTTGAGGAAAGCCAGAGGATCTGTTGTGTAGATACCACAAACAGATGTACTACTCTTCTGAAACTTTTCATTGATGCACAAGCCCCCAACAATCCCAGATAACCCACTTTCAGTATTCCCGGTATTGAGATATCCAAGGCTCTAGCCGCCTGACCTTTAGGTAATCGCGTCAATTTAGTTGACCTTATCTGGTATTGGACTGCACTAACTGTGCGGAGAACTCACGAAGCATAGTAACTACAAGTGGTATTCACTAATCTTGAGCGCGTGAGTACAGCGCTGTGGGAAATGCTTGCGATTAGTCCGGGACATTATTCGGAAATACAGTAATCTTTAAGTGGCATGCTTTAACCATCCAAATGACCATTCAAGCAAGTGGCTTTTGTATAAACCGGACGTAAACATAGCGAACCGAATGATCATTCACCGGGTAGGGCAAATGACCTGGGTAGTGAAAGGCAAACACATTCAAAATCCGGTACGGCGCCATCCGGATGACACTAAAAAACGGCGACAGTGCTAAGGTTTGACAGGAGAGAGCAGGATAAAATGTTCTGCACCAAACGAAAGATGGTTTAGCTACTGTTTTCTGGAAAACCCCACATGTACATGGTGAAAACCAACCATCTGTATCTCGCTTCCCATAAATGGGTGCATGTTCTTTTAGCCGTGCACAACAGCGCGCAACCTGCCTGTCTGATCTCACCTGTCTGACCAACGACCCGAGTGGCAGACGAGGATGTCCTACCAGCCGACTGTTGATCGATCCTCGCGTCACAAGCGATTTAACCAATGGGAAAACCAACGGCGAAAGTGGCCACAGCCAATCATTGTGAACGGGAAAACATGTGTGGTTGGGTGACTTGTGCAAAACAGTGCAGGAGTGTTGCTTGTCGAACCTAAATGTTCTGTAATGATCTGCTAAAGATCGGTTATGTTGTGAAAAGAAGTTGCTCGGATTTGACAGAAAGAGTTTAAAAACATCAAGGGTACAAGTCCCATTTGTGTTGGGCTTTCCATGCGTGATTTTCTTCTAAGTGTGTGTTACTGTTTGCTAATTGGACATGCATCCTCGCATCAAACACAGTCAACTGATGGATTGTTCACGAGAACAACAGAAGTTACGCAGCCTTCAGAAAACGAGATTCACGTGCCAAACTGCTCCGTAGAACTCCGATTAGTCCCTCCGACCAATTTATCCCGCCCAAGCCCAGGTCGTCCGCACAGTCTTCTTTTGAATGTGGGACAACAACAACACCTCGAACTTGAATGTAGTTGCTGTTGTGAAAATATAGAAGAGATCAAAAGAGTTGCATCGAAGCAACTAGCAAAGCTACGAGGACCATCAGCTGCTGAAGCGGTTCAGAAAAGCGATCCGATAGGACAGCTGCAGTATCGTATTATTTCAAACAACGATCATAGTGTTTACTTTACAGAGACCAAAAAGGCACATGACCACGTACGAGTACACCACAAGCTAGCTAACCGTACTTCGCGCTCTCCCGATTGTGGGAAGAACGTGTACGTATGTGCTGAAGACTTCAAACCGGTAGCTCCGTGTAGAGTACGAGATGAGAGCATGGGTGATGGAGACAATGTGACGACACTCAGGTCACGTGAAACCTCTATCCAACGGTTTTACTTGTTTGGAGACAATCTGGGGCACAGCAACATCAAGGTATATTTGGTACTGACGGACTCAACCAGTAAACCTGGCGACGAGAAGTCCACAGATTACGGGACAATAGATGAATCCGGTGAAAGACAACAGAACAAACAAACCAAACCTCAATACTGGGTTACCATCGCAACCGCCCAAATATTTGTCATTAAACAAAATTTCTTAGAGGGTGAGGAGACAGCGGATGAAGTGTACGAAACCCCGTATTACAACGAATCCATGGAAGGGCACTGGGAGAAAGTTCTTCATGTAACCGTGCGGTTGAGACCGCAAAAATTCTATATTGCTTCGGACTGGAGTGCAGCTGTGATTGCTTTTTTGATTGCTTTATCTGTCGGGTGTTGCAACGACCCCGTGTTAATGCACGCACAGCTCAAACAGCCCCGAGAGATCATACTTGGATTATGCTGTCAGTTGCTTCTTGTCCCCACAGTAAGTATAAATTCGGGTCCAAGACTAACTTTGAAGTACTTTTTGCACAAAACCTGCGTCACTCGATGACGTGTGGTCAGCGTAGTGAAGTGTTGAGAGTAAGCTAAACACATTGTGTAACACTATGTATCCGCCTTTAAACTGGAACCTAGTTTAACCGGGTTTCGAAGTGTCAAGTAGTGTCCGTAGAATTACGACCTATAACTCATTTCTCTTAGAGTTGTTATGTGACGCTTGAAATGTTTGGGGATTCCTGCATTTTTGTTGGTGGTTCGATTCCAAAGATTTCGTCCTGGAACAAAATCGGAAGCCATTTGAAAAAGTGAGAAAGGCCACCCCAGAGATAGGAAACCCCTGTGGTATGACTTATCCGCTTCAATGGGACCCTCAAGGGAAAATCTTAATTAATGATGAATCGATAAACATGGAAAGTAGACTATTTACTTTTTCCGCGTGGAAAAGTCCCGAAATTAAGCTCAAAAGGTGCGGGTGAAAAACTTAGGGCATTTTGATATGGGGATAAGGCAACCCAAAAGGTGTTGTGCACACTCGAGCTGAGCAGTCTGTGAGGCAGGTTAGGATTCCTGGGATCGAAGAATAAGAACTGAACAAGAAAAAAAGTTTGTGCAATATCGAAATTAAGTATACAGACTACTAGGATAGCCAAGTTATTCGCTCTAAGGCTCAAACTCCAATTGTCCACACGTATCTCTCAACCCCTATTTCTGTTCATTGAGTGCACAGGGGACCAGAGGGGTTGCAAATGTCAATACATCCGGACCATGTCACTTGTGACTGTCATCAGAATGCGCGGATGTCGGCGACATAGCTCATTGTGACAAGCTCAACGAGAAGATATGCTAACCGATGTGGGGAGAAGCAACTAGGGACACTGGGAATTTCAGTCTACCAAGCTCAGCAAATGAAGAGTGAAAACGAATGAAAAAAATCACATCCTATTCGATACCCAGTGGATTTTTTGATACATTTGGTATAAATCCATCTAAGGGGCTTTTTACAAACAATCAAATCTTAGAGCAATACAGTAAGTGAAGTGCAATACTCCTCAATAACCTCATCAAATAGATTATATCCCAACCAACACTGACTCCTTCCAGCTTCGTTAGGTTTGGTTTACGATTTATATCCGTTTGGCTGATTACCATCCCCACTTTCTAGTAGATAACTGTACATAACCACGAGGCGCAAATCCCCAACAGAGACCGGGATCCAAAAGTCATGTTCTTGGTACTTTCTTGTATTTTAGTAACAACTAACCACCTGAACCCATTTAAATGAGGTGCGGTGCTTAGAGCCTAAAGCATGATCTCCGTTTGTATCCCAGATCATTTTTCTAGTAAAAAAGGTGGAAAAAACTGAACCTTGATTTGTTAAACGCATTGTGTTTCTGTCGGGATCATCTCAGGCAAAATGCCATGTAGAAATTTTGTACAATATTGACTATCAACTGCCTATTGTAAAAGAAGTAGGGACGATATGTAGTCCTCAAAATGATGGCTGCACAACCAGAGTAAGGAAGCATAGTTGGAACAAACTACTGAATCAAGTCACGGGAGGATAAATTTTCTCGTGTGTCCGAATCACGCAGACTGGGTTTGACAAAACTGCAAATATTCATGTCTATCCTTGTAAGCCCGTGTGCACTTGTATCAGTTAGTGTGCGCGCTTCTATAAACCCGTTTAACCAAAACATTGTCGTGTTGCCAGGGCAGAAAAACTATTGGTATGGGTGAATATCGTTGGACCAGGCAATGACGTGGGTGGAATTGAAAAGATTCACACTCTTTTGATGTCCTTTTAAAGCGGAGATTTTTCCAAAGGATATGTTCGATCTTCCACTACGATGAAATTCTCAGTAATGGTAAAACTGACATTTTAGGGGATGTCCGTTTATAAGCGACCCCAAACAGAGATAATATTACGTCATCAACTTTTGTAGTTCATTGTGTTAGAGTCAGAAGTTGAGGTGAAAGCACCATGATGTGTAGCTAGGGTCGGCTCAGTTGGCGTTCCACACAAAAAGACTTTCTGAAATAAGACCCTACGAGAAGCCACAGTGCACACAGAATGAAAAATGAATATGAAAGCAGTCGTATCATCCAAGCAATAACAAACGGGGGGTTTATAATAAACAATCATAAAAGCTAAGACAGAATATACTCAGCTCACCGACGGTTAAGAAACTGAGTCCATGACTTTGAACCGATAAATATCCTTTGTCGCGAATGTTGAACTTCGCCGGAAATACACGTTCAACCACGTCGTTAAATAACAACAATGCTCACATGAAGCATTATCAGGTTTGGTAAAATAAGGCCATAGAGGAACATACTCATGAGAATTAACACTGCGGATTTCTATCCCACAAACATGCAAAAGTAATCGACTGAATTGAGTGCAGATACATGCCCATGGAAACATAGGAGTATAAAAGACTCCAAAGTAACACTGTTTTGTCGTATTTAGAATGTCCGTGAGAAAATAGCTGTCACAGTCAAGGACGGTGAACCCTACATGGACATATCGAGTTACTTCGAATGTACTTCACGTGAGACGTGGATAAACCGAATATAGAAATGACAGATTTTGAAAAATGGCCAAAAAATACATTTAACGCCAACTTTTCGTGGGGAAATGAGGTTTGCCGGCTGATGAAGTCCAACGTGTAAAAATCCATTTTCTAAGCGGAAAATCAATGGAAGACCGAGGCAATACTGGTTGGGAACTATCGATTTTAGCAATCCCTCGCAAAGTTCTGAAGACAAAGAGACTGACATGAACGTCCCTAGGAGTGAATCCATCAGTAGGCACAAAATAAAGCGGCTCAGTGATATCCCATAAGAGTGGCGTTACAGCAAACGAAATTCCACTGCTCAGATAGAAATTTATACGAAGACAAGTTCCAAATAGGTTCCAAGCCGACATTCAGTGCTATTTACAATCGCCGGGCTATTAGACCACCTACAAACAGGAAATTTGCTCAGAAATGAATCTATTCCAAAAATCAAACGGTTCTCTGGCTTTCTGAGTCACGGATCCGGCCAATACCAGATCACGCAATGCGAGCAACGTGATCGAAGGATGCTTGTATAATATCCTGTATGAGTGTAAGTTAACCAAACTGTTGAACAGCCCCATGCAGCTAAATGGCAATGCTGAAATCCCTATCCGTAAAACTGCAGGTTCGAATCCTTGCTGGGATTTGTGACAGGCGAGCTGTTCGGAATTCTTGACAAGGAAACAGTTGCAGTGTTTCTCAGTTGCGCAAAACTAGTTAGCTATATCACACTTCGCGCCTGAGTGGTACGATATAATTGCGGAATGGCCTACGCAACGTGTGCAACAGTCAGCTGAGGACATGTTCCGATTGTGCTTGGTTTATGATGGCTCATTTTGAGATTACCATTGCAAGATAAATTGAGATCATGATTCCATTCAACCCTTAAATGGATGAGTGAACTGACGTGACAAAAAGCGACACTCAGGACTTGGTCAGCAGACGTCCTCCGCGACACGTATATTATGAGGGGATTCCTCCAATGCCAAAAAAGTTTAGTAATAGGTGAACATCCACGCGACTTACTCGCGACCGTCTAAGTCGTTGCATCTGGATCGAGTCCAAAAAGCAAGCGGGATACAGTTACCAGTGTAGATTGTAGCAATTCATCCAACCTGAGTTATTTAAGCGTTTTTCATCGTTAAAAAAGGTGTGAATGGGTCCCCAAAGCTTATCAATCTTAAGCCATACCGAAACTGTAGATGAACATATTATAAGCGTTAAGGAACGTCCACTGGGTAGGTGATGTAGTTTGTAAGCAGCGCTACGATCTTGAGTACGCTGGACGAGTAGGTATGGCACATACAAAGTTCGGTCAGTTATGTGGGCACAAGTAAAAATGCAAGCGAGTATTAGAGGTACCACACGCAAGACAATTTTTTAAGATATACTTTTAGAGTATCGACTTCAATCAATGGGGAAAAGTGCTGGAGGCTACTTAGGATCTCTGCCATGCGGTTCTAAGATAAACATAGTCCGACGCATTGTCCGATCCCTTTATTATACCTCATAATAGTGACTCTCAAAGTATCAAATCCTCACACCACGTTTACGGAACGTGATCATACAGTTACTTGAAGTAGTGCAGCCGATTCTGCTTCAAAATGAATGAACTCAACGAATTCCATAAACTACAAATCATGACATGGTCGGGAGACTATCACTAAAACACCTGTTTGGCACTCTCGTTGTCGTTGTGCACCCAACAACAGAAACCTGGATGGTGGTAAGATACTTTGATTTCAAATGGAACGCAGACTTCTTGTAAACTGATCCCCCCAAGAGTCTCGTTCCTCTGATGGAGGTGCGGCACCACGATCCTGACGAATGAACCCTCCTGTGCAGTCAAGTAGAACATGCTCCGCAGGCTGCATTATATATATATATATATATAGCATAGCAAGGGAAGCTAACACAAACACCCATTTGGGGTGGTAGACAACAGCGGGAAGCCAGTTGACGCGTGAATAAACAGGGCATGGCTAAGTATAGCACAGAGATTTGGGAAAGGAATATTCATAGTTCGAAACCTGTCCTAACTTTGCGACTGCCTCCACCTAAGATTACGTAACCTTGAATTATTTCATCCCCTGTGCTTCCCATCGATTGCACAGCATCTGTGCAGCATGCTAAAGAATTTGTGCACTGAATACGACAGACAATCACATGATTAATGTAGCTCTTTGCCTCAAAAAATTCTTCGTGCAACTTCTAATCAACTACATTTTTAGTGATGACAAACAATTAGTCAGCTTTTGTTGACCTCTTTCCATTCGAGTGACAAAACAATGATGAAAGTCCTCTCCAAATCTATCCTAGTCAGACAAGCTTTGCTATCAAGTCCACCAAGTAAATCAACAGACTACGAGGAGGACATGGCTGTGTACACTAGAAAGTTCATCGTCAAATGGTTGCAGCTTGAATATGGAATAAGTCTGTGAGAAGCAAACAGGCTCATATTATACAAGTTTGTTTATGCGAACCAAAGTGTGCTAGTGCGAATGCATTGAGCAATGACAGTCTCACAACTCACCCCATGTATCCCTGTGATATTTTAGATCACTCTCGCGGTGGTTGCCTGTTTCTCGCTGGACGAAGATCAGGCTTTTGGACTATTCGTTACAACCACAGTGCCTGGTGGTGGACTGGCATACTTGTTTACGTATCTCGTTCAGGGTGATCGTCAACTGTCCGCCGCGCTTTCTTTCATGACAAGCTGGTTCGATATCGGTGAGTGGATGACATTTACAAAAGTATGACCTAGAAAATGTCCTTTGTTAAGCTGCACACAAAATGCAATGTATTGTCATTACGTAAACAAGAAACAACAGCTGTTGAAGTTCCATTGTAGGAAGGATGATTTTCTCACCCGAAAGGGTTAACCCTGACAAGCTAGTGTATGGACATACTACGGAAGAGAAGCAGCTAGAAAGTAGTGCGAAGCAATTAGTTCTACCAGAAACCTCAAGAACGCCTATATATGGACCACATGAGCATTTCGTTCCTTTTTCCTTCTTATAACAATATTTATGAAGCCTATGAAAACCCTCGACCTCATGTTAAGAAAAACAGTGATTTCTTGGTGTCTCGAATGGGAATGAGGACGTTCTTGTACAATATGTTCAACTGAACTCTAGATGAGTCTCTCGTTAACACCAAATTTATTTATAAATGAGTGATTATCTTCACATTGTTCCTTCATATTCCAGTCACCTCCCCGGTTTGGACATTTGTAATTAGTAATTACTGGTATCGGCGTCCGATGGACGTAGGCAAAACTGTTGGCTGGCTATGCGTTGTAGCCTGTGCTCAAACAATCGGTACAATTCTGCGCGGATGCCGGCCTGGTTTGGCACACGCTGTACTCACCTGGTTCACCAGACCCCTCCTTTTATTGGCAGGAATCCTACTGGTCACGTTGGGCGTTTACATCAATCACTACGCGTTTAACGAGTTCGATTACAAGCTGGGGCTGATTTTAGGCCTGTTGCTGGTCATCACGCTTGGATTTGTTCTCGGCTGGATCTGTGGTCAAGCCACTAAACAAGGACTACAGGCTGCAAAAACGTTGGCTACAGAAGCAGCAGTCTTTAACGGTCTCCTTTGTGTGCCTTTATTGCGGACATCATTGACCAAACCGGAAGGTGATATGGCGGCTGTGGCCCCAGTATGGGCTACTGTATTGATCCCTATTCCACTGGCCTACCACGCAGTAGTATCAGTGCTACATGTGAGTCATTTATCAAATTGCTAAAAAGAAATCTGACACTTTTAACGTCGTTTCTCCGTTCGCCAGGGTTTCTCCACCCCCTTTCAACTCAAACATTTGAATTTTCAACATAATACAGCGGTCTACGAGTGAATTTAGGGCGATTTCATATTCTACATAACCCGATGTTTTATGCTGAGATGAAGAGGAATGCTGATGAGACTATTCCAACAGTGGGCTTATTTAAGAGTGTTAATCACTAGGAGATCGTATTTCGATTTCTAGGTTTTTTTATTTTAAAAGGAGTCCTGTGTGTATAAAGTCAAAAATGACCATAAATTCAGCGAACATGTGAGATGCGTTGAATATTTTGAAGTGAATAGAAGTGCAGAAATTCGAAGAACGCGCGATCTTACTAAAACACTAAAGCAGCGCAGACCGACTATCACGAATATCTTGCGGATTAAATTGAATTGCCCGGAAAGTCCGCTTGCAGTGAGTTAAATATGTATTCCAGGGTGCCCTCGAAAGGTGGGTGGAATAAAATACACCAGCTCAAAAATGTCTGTAGTAAGGTAGATTAGTTCGAGTGAGCAACGAAATATTCGTCTCGTTGATGTCCTGATGAAACGCCCATGTCAGACTGTCTGTGTAGATAGTTTTAGTGGTGATAAGCCAACCCACTTCTCAAACCCGCTAGTATTCAATCACGCGTGTAAATGAATGTTTGCTTGTTACACAACTTGCACTAGTCAAGTAGAAGGTACTGGTCTTAATTTCAAGCAACACCACGTAAGAAGTGGCAGAAGGCCTCGGTTCTGTTATCCACGAATTCAAATTGATTCGTCCGATCTAACAGTTAGAATCTATCTTTGTCGAACTCTAGTAGAATAAGTTGCTTTATTAAAAATTTAGCGCAGCAGATGCTAATTCTACAGTGCAAGCCATGATATTTGGATGTTATTCTCTGGGGTAGCACTAGTTCGCAACAACAATCAACGACACGCGACAACGACGCTCCAGAATGAGATAAAAGATAACTAACATTCAAGCGAACCTCAATAGAAAGTGGCTGGTCCCAAGACCTGGACGGTTTAAAAAATTAGAAACTTCGACCACTCGTGCAAGAAAGAATCATCTATGTTTATGCACCTAATTTTTGAGTTTTCCCCTGTTCTCAAAAACCAAAATGACGGACTGAGTTCCGAAAAACCAGGGCCGTTTTCCCGTAATGATTATTGTGACTGAATGCTCCACATTTACTAAGAAGTGCCATGTTTTACACAAGGTCCCTAATTTCTTGCTCTGGAATTTTACTCAGGTCTTATATTCCTGAATGGTTCATAAACCACTACACGCACCTCGACAGGGATGAGCACAACTAATAACAGAACTCGATGTGACGATCAGCTAGAATGCGATTTCTTTTACAGTAAAATGAGGATATCGAAGGTCGGTACAACGGAAGGACGATTGAACTCCTCACAGACAATTGCCATCATCATTGACAACAACACCAGGTGCTTCACTGCCGTACGACCATGTCAACTTATTTCAATGAGGCCCCATAATCGAAAGGAGAAAGAGATTGGGAAGGGACGAGAACTTAGGGCAAGTCTCCCATGGAAATCCGAGGTGCTTACGCATCCAGTACTCAGTTAGACAATATGACGGTGCTGACATCGGTTACCTACCATATCTTTCAGTGCCTCCGGCCAAGCACAGAGAAAGTCACGTAAACCTCATCCGGCAGGGTGGACAGCACCAACGGCATTGAAACGTTTTGTAACACCTTTCATCGCCTCCTGTCATATCAAATTCTGCCACTTCCAATTAGGCACGGAAAACAGCGCTAATTTCGGAAAGCAGCAACTCAACATGCGTAACACATGGCCCAGTCACCTTAGCTTGTAGTACTGCAGGTAGAGGGAAATACCCTGTGCTTCACTAGAATCCCGTTTCCTGATAACCTCATTGCGAATTCACCCGTTCCGGCCGATCCCAACCAGTACGGCAGTGAAGCATCAGTGTCAACACTGATGTTGCTGTCTTTGATGATGATGATGATGAATATGTCTCAGATCCTTTGTCCGAAGTGGCCTAGTATCTCTCCTTTGAGACCTAGTGAAGTGCCTCTTTGACGACAACTTGATAAGGCAATTTTGGATTTCGAGACTCGTGCGCTTATCTAGTCTGCCGCACTCCCATGTGTGCCAGTACAAGTTCCAAGATATAATAGTGTTTCACAACCTCCAGTGCTCAAAGGCTACGTCCTGCAGCAGTACTTCGCAGTTTGCGGGCGCGACGCATGTACCGAAGGACTAAATGACCAGTCTGTCACGAAGAGACTGAGATTTACAGGATGTGACTGTTTTCGCATCTCCATAAACCACTGAGCTATACTGGGGAGCGTATGTGCGAAATTCAAAGAGCCCCATATAACAGGTTGGCTAATAGAAAGAGGTCTGACTAACAGAGTCTTCTGATCCTCCGGGTTGCCGGTTAAAACATGTGTGGCGAATTGCGCCGTAAAAATGTGAGCTGCTCTGAGAGTTTTATGTCAACCACCACTGTCCTGAGGTTAGGCTTTTGAGCCAAAGGTTTTGGCTGAAGACCCCAATCGTCCTCCTGTTCACGTGTAGGCGTCCAAACAGTATCTCAGCCCACGTAAAACCACCAGCTGCTCAGTTACAAACAGTTAACAAAACCAGAAGACGACACTTACTAAGCTTACCCAGTTTGCTCACTATAAATTGCGCATTAAAAAGACGTTTTAGGTGCTACGGTCTCGTTCACCAGTGAAGGAATGACGAAGGTAACGATGCGCTGGTGGTAACGCCCTAGCCATTCAATTCTGTGATTCTCATGGAATCTTAGCTGGAGCAATTACATTTGATCATTTCCAAAACGAATAAGAGGAGCAGAAGCATCAAGTGAACTATTAGCCTTGTCCCGATTTATAGTCGTGTCTTTTCAAGAGAAGGCGAATGGCCACCTTGAGGCTTAGAACGTTGAAATAAGTGGCAAGCACTTTTCACTACTGGCGAGTAATCAGTAGCCCGAATCTGCATAATAATATTTCTTACGAGCAGGCAAAGTACGCACCATTACAAAGTATCTCCATGCCGCTTTATATTTCAGCGCTGGATAAAAGATTTCTTGCAACGAAGAAAGAAGAACGAAGAACAAAACTCAATGGCAGCAATTCTCGGAGGTGGTCCACTCGGACCGGGAGATATAGGCGTCGCTTCCGTTGCAGCCGTTGCGGCTGCGGCAATCGCAGTCGCGCCAGCAATTACTGCAGGAGCCAGGGGGCAGGCAGGTCCAATGATAAACCTCACATATGTCAATACGAACGACAGCGAAACCAGCACGAGTCGGCGCCAATCTGCAGCAGATACAAGACTCAACTCGCCTACAAGAACAGACGTTGCTGGATCAACTACCAGGCCATCGCAAGAAGAGGTCCATGCACGAGAAGTGGATTACTTGACGTCACCCGGCTATGAACCACTGCATATAGAGTTCAATCAGACAGATTTGCCTCTCATGCCGCGTGCATCCACGAGTGAACATCACCAATTGTCTGGTTATGCAAGTGCCCATCACGAAACCCATATTCCGAAAGCAACCTCTGCGTGGTTCACTGGTCCCACTGAGTATTCAAGCCCAGGGAAACAGACCGGGAATGATAAACTTTCGTCATATTCTTTACTGGAAACATCTCCCCAACATCCAACCCACCCTCTTACCAAGCACAACCAATTTCAAAATAATGCAACCGGCTATGATAGTAGCAACGCAAAGCTACTTTCACACAAAGCAGAACGACACAACCCCACCCCGTATACCAACCTGTAACTAACAGCCTTAAATAACGTTAGATACCAGAACATAATATCACAAAACAGATACCCCAATAAAAACTACTTAAACATGACAGCTTTTATACATCTAGCAGGAAATGCGAATGGAGAAGTTGGTAATATTATACAGAAACACACAGGCGACGTGAAAAAGCACCATTGCTTTGAGAACCTAGAAAACCGTTGACTAATTGTCAGAAGCAGTTGAGAATGTTTAGCTACCTAGTAAAGCAAGTTACACCGAAAACGAGCAGAAACTAGCGGATGCGGGGTACCACATCAAACAGGGACTAGAAGCTTAGTAACGATTCCGGATTTTCAATCCCAAGATCGATTGAATCTAACTAAGCCAGTTACCAATATGGTTGCTGGTGAGAGTGACGATGATTTGGGCAGAATGAAACAGTTAGGGACGTTTGTCAAGACTAGGCGAGACTAGAAGAAGACTAGGTATGCCATCTAATCGTAAATCTCTAACTGATTGTCCGAACGTTCCTGATGAGGTTTTCGGGATATAGAGCATCAACTACCTGAGTGAGCCCGTCAAAATTCCCTCTGATTATGAGCCTGCCTAGGAAATTTTTCAAATCGACTTGAACTGACCGTTGGCTCTACGGATGAGGGCAAATACGTCAGTTTTCTTGTGCAACGGTCCCAAAATACTACGATCAACAGGTTTGAAGGTGAGTTCGAAGTGTGTCGGTCAAACTGAGTAAGTCTGAGTTCCAGTTGGAACTAGTCTGGTTGTGTCGAGGTAGGAAGTCACACTGAAACTCGCAACGCGCTGGCATAAGGAGTACTGTAAATATTGCTATTGTCCTCCAGCAACCAGGATGGCCCTAACAACAGTTGTTCGCATTGTTAAAAGCATTCTTCGTTGGTGCTTACAAGCAGCATTGCGTTCTGTCCAATTGTAGTTATACTGATAATCAGACTCATGCAACTTGCGGTATGTAACATGTCTGATTTACAAAAGTCTATTCGTCGTTTAGCTGTAATACCCTTTCGGTGCCTAACTGCCATGTCACCAGAAGGAAGCACGAAAGCCGGGATACTGCCAGGTTGTCTAGACAGGGGAAGGCGAGAGGCAGAGGTCGGATTCGAACCACGGACCCTCCGGTCAGTACCTCCGCGCTCTAACCACTGAGCCATCTCGCCCCCAAAAGTCTATTCACCTTTGCTATTTTTCTTAAAAGGCGGTCGCAACTGCAATGCACGCCGGCAATCTGACTTTTCAATCTGTTCCGGTTAGTTTTTCCCGAATTATTTTAGCGTGGCATAAACTGGTCAATTTCTAACCGGTTATCATCCTCCTTCCGCTCAGGCATGCTACTCCGTTCGGTCGCTTCTTCAGCGATCATCCTCTCAATATGATTGAACTTTGAATTGGCTGTCAATATCATTTTGGCACCCGTTTGCTTGCTAAATAGTCGTCACCGCATTTATGCCTCAGTCAGCATCAGTCACTAACTAGGATCCTTTCAATCTCAAAAGCGAAAACTAAATATTGTTAGACATCATCATCGACAGCATGCTATTAGTCATCAACACTGATGCTTCGCTGCCGTGTAAGCATGATTTATTTGAAACACTTATTGTGAAGAAAAGAATAAAGATGGAATGGGAATGGACTTAGTGCTAGTTTACTGCAATCATTCCGAGGTGCCTAACACCTCCAGACACTCATTCGGGTAATCTGGTTAGAAACTGAAGACAAGAACGCTATTGACTTCCATTAACAGCCACATATTGTAGCGCCTCCAACTAGACACCATAAACCAGAGATAAATGCCGATGAGCCGCGATGCTCCTTTGATTTCTTGTACACTCCGTTTTCACACTTTTCTTACCCCATATTCACAAACTCAAAACGGATATGACTACTTATTTACATTTGTCCAAGATACGGTGGCCTATTGACCCCGCTCCAATTCCTAAAAATTTCGTTTTAATGGCACATGCGTTCAGTCTCACTATACGCGATATTAACGGTTGGGTTGGTCAGTAAATGTCACAACAGAACGTAGGCACCCCCATACATAGTGGGACCAGACGAAGCGAAATCAAAGGTTTTACGAATCGCTTAGAAAGCGGGGATTACGCTAGGTCAACAGGAGTGTGTAGCTAGCTCGAACACGACCAGGCTCACAAGCCTTATGACCGGTAGCAGTAGGTTTAAGCTAAGGAAGCTTCAAGGGCGCTGATAACTGGGGTCGTAGACCCATACATGCGTTAGAGAGTGTGCCGGTTTGGATGTTGCAATCCGAAATAAACAATCTGCTTCATTCCGTCTGATGGGTGAATCGCAAGAGCTCATTAAACGTGTAGGCTGGAAAAATGGAATTCGATCAAATGACACCGCCTTGAAAGGAAACCGGTTCGGTGCAACCCATTCACGTGGTACGTGGATGGCAATGGTTCGTGTGATCTGGCGGTGATCTTCGGGACGATAAAGTGGTCTCCAAGGTAGAACAGCGTAGAAAGCATGACCATGATGCAACTTTTTCAGTTTATTTTCTTTAACATCATGTGAACTAAAAGGTGACGAATGTACATGAGATAATGAACCATCATGCTTGTGGGTCATTATGCAAGGACGGTCTTTCAGTCGTTAAGTCAAAAGAATAAGATCGAACCGAATAAAATATGATTGCTCTAAGTAAAGTACAATCAGAATCGCTCTTGAAAGGGTTTTTCTTGGCAGATTTGTGGATGAAAACGTCATAGATTGGTATTCCCGAAGGGTGCTTAATCTACAAATGATGTCGTAACTGAGGTGAAGAGAGTATCATTGTACGATATCTCCCTACATTGATCGGCCCCCTGATAGTAAGTTTTGTGAAGCGTTGCAAATTCGACATCTTGTGGTGTTAAAAAAAAATTGCCCACTCGACTGCGCGCAGTGAATTTTACCATCGTAAGTTCATGTTTTTGGTGCTGTCGCTTTCACGTTTTCCCAATACCAGTTACTTTGTGGGATTTTTTAATTAAACCTGAGAGCCTTGAAAAGTTGGCCTGGTGAGAATATGCAATGATAAGAATGGCATGCCAAACACTCATTAGTTTTCATTTGGATTGCAACCTTCCTTGAAATACCATGCCAAACACAGGCATCAGGATAAACCATTATAAAGATGACGAGCCACCAGTTTAATCCAAAAGCTGACAGATACGACTGTGACCTTAGCCCTTGGTTAGGGCGCGAAATTACTGACGGAAGATCCGTGGTTCAAACCCGACCAACGCATCTCGACTGCTCCGATTTAGTTTGGGGCATTTACATGCACATGACGAAAAAAACAATCAATTTATCAGTATAAACCGTACACCATTAACACATTGGTTCCAGCTGCTACCGTTTCGATCACTGGAAGGGTGTGGGACATATATCCGAGCTTTGGTGGCGGTAGCGTGTCCACTCGGTTCGAAAACTGGGTAGCTACGCATTGAAGGCGATAGCTTTCATGCATGAGCGCCGCTGACTATGCGATTGGGCTACTTCTGCCAATGTCATTAGCCATTGGTGACTAGAGTTTCGGGGTCCCCATCCAGAGAGGCAGCGGTTATCCACCCGATTAAGTTTACTGGTTAGTGTTTTCGTACTTCGTTGCCAGGTGACACATTGACCACCTCTCGGCCGCTTCCAATCAGCACAGGCTAAAAGAGCTCTGAGACGTAGACGGTCTTCCGATATGCAGAGTGCATATCCTAATCAGCCTGATTAATTGACCTATGGCGGGAGAATTCCTCCTTCCTTGGACCAACTGGCGTACCTCAACATTACTAATCCGATGTTCTCACTATGCTCAACCAATAAGTCGGAGACACCGATAGCCAGACAATGATATCTTTCGTATGTCCTCTGCACGTAGAGGCCACATTTCTTATCCACAAAGCAGCATGGACCATACTGCCGTGGTGTAAACTCTACCCTTGACAGACAAACTGAAGTCACGTCGGCGCCATAGTTATCGGAGGTTAGCAAAAGCTGTCCTGGATTTCCCGACTCGAGGAGTAATCTCATCTCCGGCTAGTTCACCGGAACTTACACAACTGCCGAGGCAAACAAATTTATCTAGCGCGTCGATTGACTTGTCTTCACGTATGAGGTTTGGGTTTGATCCCACCCAGCCTTGTAGCAGCGCTTTACACTTTGCAGGTGTGAGGTGCAAGCCAAACCGTGCGGCAAAGTTATTTAGGTTATTTTAAATGGCTTGCGTTCTTGAAGGATCTGAACCTAGGAGGGCAATATCATCCGCATACTCAATGTTTGTGAGGGAACGTCCCAGGAGAAATTCAACCCGAGGTTTCACAAGCAGGCAGAGAAATTTCAAGCAGCACATCAATAAAAAAGCTGAAGAGGAATAGTGAGATGTGGGACGTTTGAAGGAGTGGCGCAATTCAACAACATGTCTCAAGGTCGATGCACAATCGTCCAGGAGGAAACCCGGCTTGATTGCAACGAAACTGTATCTCCGACAACCGATCAACCTACTCACAATAGTACCAAAGAGCACTTTAGATGCGACGGATACCCGGCTGATGCCACGATGGTTTCCGCATAACGTTCTTGCGCCCTCTTTGAAGACTGGGATGAACGTCGAGGGGTTCCATTCGGCTGGTGTTCTGTTTTCGTTCCAAATCTTATGCAATATGGATGTCAGACTGTTCGCCAGGACTTCGCTACCTTTTTTGAAGAGTGCGGGGTATAGACCGTCGGCGCCGGGTGCCCTGTCGCGTTCGAGGGTTGATATCTCACACAGTATTTGTGTTGTTGATGGTGGTCTGGTGTTAGGCCCGCTGGATCCTCCCAATGGTTGTGTCGGAGACCAGCTGAACTGTTCTTTGAAGTACTCAGCCCATCGCTCAAGAAGACGATTGAGGGAGTGCATTGTCGTCCCGTCCTTTTCGCATACTGTTTCACTCATATCTGCCTTCTTTAGACTGGCAGAACAAACAGGAACTCAGAAAAACAGAGCTCAGTCAATTGGCTTCTTAATGACTTCATCAGAAGTCACTTTTTGTGAACCTTTTGAAGCGTATTTTAGAAGACACCATCGTCATCAGCGGACAGTAACATCAATGTTGGCGCTAGTGCATCACTGCCGCATAACCACAAAGTTTATTCAATTATATTTAAAGCCTCAAAGCGAAAGCAAAAAGTGGACGACAGAGGTACCTAAAACTAGCCTATCACAAGCATTCTTAGACGTATAGGTATTTAAGCGCTCAACCAAGCCATCTGAAAAGAAACTGACAGCCCGAACACCCGTATGTCTTGCAACGTCTCCTGTCAGTCGCATGGGGTTACAGGGACCTCATCCTGAAAGACACACAACACCAACACCACCTATACACTTTGTAATCTCTTTCACACCTTTCTGCCAAGTCAAACGTCACCCAACTAGCAGTTTGCGCCATTCTGAAGGAGGCACGGAGAACGAAAACCGCCCAGCCACTGAAGCTGACGCTGCTGGACGTTTTCCATATGTATGTGCATATATGTACATTACATAGGTAGCTAAAAAATAAGACGTCTCGCATCGCCCATCCACAGTGGCCATGTCTCTCAACCATACAACAGCACAGCCCTTACTGCAATCTGGTAGACCCAACCCTTGGGACACTACTTTAGTCAACTATTTGTAGCGGAACTGTCGACTGCTAACCGACAAACACACCTTCATTTAGGCTACGTGTCGAGCGCGCTCCATTGAGTGCTACCGCTTACTCATCGTTTGTCGTGATTACTGCATCAACTACGGCAATGCAACCTGCTGACCTCAACTGCCAGTTAAACATGGCTTCCAGAGCAAATGACAATCAGGTGATTTTAATTTCACAACCTGTTTGATTCTGCAACCAACAATATCCAAACTCTTCGTAATGTCTTTACACCCTTCACCCAAGTCAAACGTTGTCCACCTTGCTGTTTGCGTCATTCTGAAGGAGGCACCGAGAACGTCTCGGAAGACGGTGTTTCGGCATGTGTAGCATATGACCGAGCCACCCCTGTTGAAGATGTTGAATGTCTCCGGTCATTGAACTACCCGCTGTACAACAAAATACCCATTGACGTCGTCCAAAGCCAGCAACGCTTCTAACGTATCAATGGTAAGCAATCTGAAGAAGCCTCACATCATCTGTCCGCAAAGGCCACGTCTTGCAACCATACGACAACACAGTCCTTACTGTAGCCTGGTACACGCGACCCTTACGACCCTGTGATATGCCTTTTTGACGCCACAAGTAACGCAAATTAGTAAACGTGATTCTCGCCTGAGATTCTTGCAATGGCCTCATCAGGCACACTTCTGTCAGGGCTAGTACAACTATCGAGGTATGTAAAATTCTCCACAACCCCCAGTGATTCTCCTTGAATTGTTGGAGGTAGGTTCAAAGACCGGGAGTTGTGAAGGGTGACTATGCACTTTGTAGGTGCTAGATGCATGCCGAAAGATGGTATGACGATGATTATTCTATTCAACGGGGCTTGTGTTTCATCTTGACCATCAAAAATGAAGGCGATGTCGTCTGCGTACTCCGGATCGACAAGGTTTCAACAGCAACAATTTGAACATTGGATTCTGAAGAATTCTACGCAGGCTATGTTAATAGCTGTCGCAGCAACGAAGCCGCAAGGCCAAGCCGCTTTCAGCATCAACACCGACACATACTGCGCAGTGATGTTTTTCCTCTAAAGTTGGTGACTTCCTCAGTCTTTTGGGACTCCCTGTGGCGCTGAAAATGTCACGTTTTCCACCCACTTCAGAATTTCAGCAACTGAAATACCTGCCCCCCTTTTATTAATGCATTAAGAACAGGATCGCGTACGTCCCCCAGTCAACCACGCTAGGCATGCAATTTCCGTCACTTTCCCGCACAATATAACAGCTTAGTTCTGGAACCAAAAACGCTAACTTTAGGAAGTCCGACAGCTAAACGCGGACTATCCCAATAGACACATTCGCGAACATTAAAAAAGAAAAGAAATAACGACCAACCTCTGAGGGAAAGGACATCCGTATCCTGAGGCGCCGTCATTTTTCGAAATCCCACGGACTTGTCAAGGTTAGCCAGCAAGGGTAGTCACGGATTCACGGATTGATACATGGGATGGAGGCTTTCGCATACGTTCCGCGCGTCGGTATTGTTCTTGTCGTTCAGCGGCTGTCGTTCGCCTGAAAGCCACAGGCGAAAAAGCGTGTGTACTGCTCCTTAAGTTCTAATCGCGAGGCATTAAGCTTGTCAGCGCGATGATTGGCATAAAGCTGCGCCTTCGAAGCACAATGCATTTTCCTGCAAAAACCTTGCTAGCAAAATAGAACTTTCTACGTCACAATCTTGCATTTTTTGCATATGTTCTCAGACCAAAAACCATTCTCATCTGCCGTCATTTTTTGCGACTTGTTTTAATTAGTCTCCTTTCGAAATTTTTGGCGCACATTCGACTTTGGACTTGTTGTGCTATGGCTTCGGAAGTGGCTTCACACGCGTTTATTGAGAAATATGAGGCTGTATTCTCTTCATCCTTCACTGCATTTGAGAATGGTTTACATCAATGCATGAAGGATACCTATGTGGTATTTGTACGTTCATCCAGTAATCGAAGCACCAACGCTGTCTTGCGTTACGAATGGGTGTACTACAAACGCAGCAGGCGACCTCCAAGACCTATGGGAGGTCGAAGAATACGAATAAGCCAATAAGCTGAGCGTGGTCGCTAACAAAAGCAACACGCCAAGCACCGGCTGTCCAGTGCGGTTCTTTTTACGGAGGCCAAGGAATCACCTGGCAGTCACCTTTTATTTTCTTGAACACAACCATAAGTTGTCGTAGTTTCTGTACGATCGGCTCCCGGTTAATCGACGGCTAACCGAATACGAGTTGAGCTCCTGCAGGACCCTTCTGAAATACGGAACGCCATCGTGTAATGTGGGGCAGCTTTTGGCCGATGAATTCGGCAAGATCCTCACCACTCAGGATACGTACCACTTCCGCCAAAATTGTCGACCGGTTCTGTTGAGTAGGTGCCGCATAGTTGGATTTTATTGTGGCAGATGACATGCCTTCGGTGCTGGCAAAAGTTCGGGAGACCGGATGCGTGCTTGTGTGGTAGTCAGAGGAAGGTCACTATAGCCACATACGCTTCTCCCGATGGCAGCAGGTAGCGTTGTTCCGACGCTTTCCAGATGTCGTAAATGTAGACGGAAAGCACGCAACAAACCGTTTTGGGTAAGTTTTTTAAAGCATCCAATATTTGGTCTGTAGATACTAGCTGTATACCTTCTTGATAACGGACGGCATGGGTGTCAGGCGTCCGGTTACCTATGCGTTCGTGGAGAGCGAATAGTGAGGTCAAGCTACGTTAACTAACTTATAGTTTGTGGCTCAAACACACGGATGCTCCCAGACGGTTGACACCTATGCCGAAAAATGCACATACCCGTTCTGCCAGGCGATGTGGTCCCCTGCACACATTTGTTTTCTGCATTTAGAGACCAATCGGCTCCAATCAGTAAGAGCTGTTCTTCATGCATTTTTTCTTAGCTTGCTTTCCAATCCACCAACGATAGCTGTCGGATTACAACCTACTGGAAAAGGACGCACCTCTTACACTTGTTCCGAAGCCATCGCCGGCAGCTTTTGACGCCCTTCGTAAACAAATGAACCGAGTGGTATATTAGCTTCAGAGGCTGGAAGCCAGAAAATCCAGAACCAGCGTTGCGCAACTGATTGTACATGGGCAAATGCTGCTTTGTTGAGGCTCAAATTTTGCAACTGATGGCCTGCCGTCTGTGGCCGAGGATACTGCACCTCGATATTGCACTTCAACCCAGACGGCGGTCTAGGGACACAGACTTGGGCTTTTGTGTGCACTGTGACCGGCCAACTACTGCAGTGACCGCTGGTATCGCGTATCATATCCCGCCGACTGTTGTAATGGCGAATCTTGCCCGCTGTGCGATGTTCTTCAGGCTCGTCCTAAATGTGAGTCCACAGAAGAATAATTTACTTTCGCTACTTAGCTCCCGGCCCGTCCAAAAAAGAAGAGGTTTTCTTGCTACCCGGTCCCCAAGGAGGGCGTCTTGTGGTGTTGACCTGGACCGGAGCACAGAAACTCATCACAGTGTGTCCCGAAAGTCTGTGCGTGTCAGTGTTTTCGAGTCCAAGGTGGAGCTACTCGACAGCCGTGAGTACATTTCTGACTAAAACTAATAACGCTGTAGAGCGCTAGTTAGATGCAAGAGACGAAGATGATTTCATGTAACCCATCAGCTCCAGATAGTTCGTCTAATAATGGGGTCCCGTGTATTTCATATAAGTCTCGTATTTGTTGACGGATACGGTAAGTAGGCATGCGAACTAGCCGCTGAAGATGGCGTTGTGTAAACAAGCCTCTACGATATTATAGCCGCTGAAGTCCCCCGCTTTAGGGCAAGTGTTCCTCTCAGTTTGTCAGTCGCCTGCCTCATGGTTATATTTCGATAGTCTAACGTACAGCTTTCTCTCATTTCAGGACGTCAATTTTCAAATGAACGCCCTTCAGGAAGATGTTTATGCGGCTTCTGGCAGGACATATATGCTCACCCAAACGACCAATACAACGCAGCTATTTATGCCGTCTGTTGTGGGCGTTTTCCCCGGTAGAAATTTGTGGGCGCGCTCCGGCCGGCTAGGTTCATTTAGCTGCCCGCTACGATCGACGTAGGTTCCATGTAACTAGTTGATTGGGCATCGTGGACCCCTAGACGCACGTTAGTTCCATTTAGCCAATTGATCAACGCCGTGGTCTTCCTAGCATAATCCGCAGGCTATAACGGAAGACTCTGCTGTTGAACGACAAACTTGCACGAATTTTCGCCGGCAATGAACGCAGCCTACGCAATGATAACTTGTAGCAGCAATTATCGAGCAAAAAGTGTTTGCGGGAATGGCAGCTCCGCATATTTTACATCCACAAGGGCCACGTAAATTCTAGTCTTCAGAGAATTATTTCAGCTGTAAAGCTATCTGAATATTCCATGCATTGTAAGTCACCTTTTTCGGCAGTTTGCGCTTTCTTATTACATTAGGCAGTATAATCACTGTCGGTGGTGTTTACCGACCTTGAAGTATCGCCCACTTAGACAAATCACCAATGTAGAGAATTCGCAACAATACACGAACATATACATTATACATGGACATTCTACACTGTGAAGTGGCAACCCCGAAAATGCAGCAGCTTTCGAGAAATCAATTCCATTGTGCGAATACTGAGCGGCATGAACAACCGTCGAAGGTTGGTTATTCCACCTGCCAACAACCTAAAATGAGAAAACTGTTGCCTAGCAAGAGTGCGATTTCTGAAGTTGAAAATCTTTCTGACATTTCCTCACCGTGTGTTATTTGAGCCGATGGTGAAAAACCTGCTGGCCAAACCTTGTTTAAACAGGACGTAAGTGAGTAGTAGGTCTCCTTGGAGACGACCATACTCCAAGGGAGGGGTGGAGAACCGCGAGACGCACTTCGTAGTTCACGGATTTAAGGCCGACAACCATCTTCGTAGCAGCTCGTTGGACACGCCCATTGGGGATTAGGTCCCTCTCGCGTCCTCGGTAGACACACACACTTAAACAGTAGTCTGACATAGACCACATAGAGTATTTGGAATCTCATGCGAGTAATATGAGAGAAGGTGCGTTGAATTATCCGTAGACCGGCGAAGGATTTTTGGGCCGATTTCTCAGGGTGCAGTGGGAAGGATGTTTGAAGAGGGCCGGATACCTGAATACTTCTGGCATCTATCCTCGTGATGTCTTCTGGTTCATTCTCACCATGCACTGCAAAGCCGTTCGCTAAGTCCCCTCTAAATGATATGTGGACGCACTTTTCGTCATTCAAAGGAAGGTACCAGGCCAACGACCACTGCTCTGCAGCGTTTAGAGGGCACGGTGTAGGGTGTAGCCCAGATCAAAACCTGCTTGTAGGAGAAAAATTGCACAAATGAAGCGGCAACGCCGCAATCACCAGGAGCTATGGGTAAACGCCGCAAAGGCTTGTTTCAAACCTCCAGGTCTGAAGAGCAATATTCAATAGAGATTTCATCTTGTCAGTGAAACCATACTACGCTGTAAAACTGAGAAGCTCTCTACGGCTGCTTCAGCCCTGTTGGCAGTCAACAGCGGTGTACATTCATGAAATTTACAGATTCTACTCCGCTATCTTGCGGCCATGCCCTTTTGGCGATGAGTGGCTGGTCAGCAGTGTGATTAGCTCACAATATATACGCTAGCACTGGACCACTACCATGTTGGCACGATTGGACTATTCCTGCGTCGTTTTCTTGCACATATAACGAACGGTGATTCATAAGTTGCCCACATTAGTGTATATGCTGATGAAATGTAGTCGAGAAATTATCCACATTTGCCACCAGTTCCCGGGAGTTGCACAGGTCCTCGGTCCGAAACTAATGAATGACCAGCGCCTGGACACCCACAACTCATGCGAAGTGTGTCATAGGTTAAGCGCCTCTCAGTTTTGGGCAAACAGCCGTTGGAGCTTCGACGGACGTCGAAAATTCTAATAAATGTTAGAAAGACCAGAATGGGCTCTGATTTCTGAACAACTGTGTGGACGTGTCACCCTTTGGCCGTTTAGCAGCTCGTACGATTGTACAACGTTCTGACCGGGTGATCAGGAATACGACGCATTCTTTCATTGACCGCCACATTGGCGAGCTGAAAGCCTTTATTTTGGGGTGTTCTTAGATCGATAGATAGATAGATACGCTGGTATAACCTAAATTCAAACCCAACTGATCGCAAGATGATCAAGCTTTGTGCTCAATTGATGAAAGCCACTAATAGACAACGCCCTCGGATTCCTCATGAGTTTTTAATCTTTGAAAGCCACTCTGCGAAATTTGTATCAGGAACTCTATATCACGAGGACGTTTCCTAACATATGACGGGCAACCAAGTACAGATCTCTTGAGAACCGAGATTCACCTCACACTCCAACTGGAAAAGTTTGAAAACTATGAACTAGAATGTCGGTAGCCCTACCACTAGATTGCCTTCTAACCTGCACTTATTGAAGACAGCTTCAGAACCACCAGGTCACCTCGATGGATTCCAAATCAAGACGTTCTACTCTACCCGCCACACTGTATAATTGTTGACGCCATACACGGTGTAAGCGGCCAAATATATTTCCGTTTCCTATCAAGACTTCGGCGCACAGTAAAACAACAATAAACATTTCGCCTCTGGATGGACGCGCTGGGGGCGTCTGGCTGAAAGTAGGCTCGTAAGTGCAGGAGGGAATCACTCCAGAATGCATTTTTCTATGGAATCTTCGCTTACTAATTTCAAAAAAGAAAAATACAACCGTGTACGTAGGTTAACACGTAGGTTAAGCTTACGTACACGGTCAACGGATGTGACCCAGTTCGGTAACATGACTAGTGAAGCTGTTATTCTCATGAGATCTCTCATGTTGTAGTTAAAACACTTATCAAAACTCACTACCCTAGCATAACGGGAGATATGTTTATGCGGTGGAATATGGGGGCTCCTCGTCTTCTCAAGAGACCGTCTTTTGCGGTTGAGATATTCCAATAATGTTCGACGAAATCAAACCTGGGTATTTCTTGAAGTTTACCACAGTGTCAGCCAATCTTTGTAGAAATACAAGTCTATATTACACCGCTTTTTACGCGGTCTCAAATAGCCATATCTTACTAAAATATTGCATCTAATTGCTTTTATATGGTTGATGTATGTATACGGAACCTTGTGGGTAAGTTTTTGTTCATTTGGCTTCAGGAGTGGCGGCGTTAGGTTCATTACCTCTCGTAAATCATCCTTGTGCTTTGGTTGCAGCTGTGACAACTTTATTCTATGGATCAATCGTGTGGAAACTTTTTAACCTGAGGTGTCGCTACGTGTAGCTTTGGTTTGTTAGTTCTGTTTTGACAGACTCCGCGTCTGCTTAAAAAATTATTATGGATCCTTAGGTCAAACGCGGTCTACATAATAGAAGGGGGATAAAATTTTGCTCATCTTCAACACCTTAATTACGCTTCAATCACTGCCTTGTGACATATTTATAGCGTTATTACCATGTCGCAAAGAGGCATACAAATAAAAATGCTAATGCTAACTGCTACATAGTTTTATGTTGTGGCTAGATCATTGCGTTCAGCCTTTTCCATCTCACCACCCCTTCACTTCTCAGCGTTCAAGCTGCTTAGTTGTCATTTGATTGAGTAAATTGTGAGCTTTATCTGCCTAATTCAGGGATATTAACATGTTTTAACACATAAACCGCGCATATTTTGGCCCATAGCTTTTGATTCAAAGGTACCCGGTGCCTGATATCTCACTTCAAAAAAAACGACACGCACAATCAAACCAGTCCTTGTTATGTCAAAATCTTACCCCATAACCGCCAGCGAAGCTGCTGAGCCTGCGTACTAAAGCGCAACGTCATGAGGACATGGCAACTGCGCTGCAAGCAAGCTGCCGTGGCAAGCTGCATGCCACCAGCTCCACGAACAGTCAGCTGGTGGACTCGTTCGCCACTCAAGACTCCGACAGCCAAAGCCACAAACCCGACACTGGACCGGAAATTCCTACCTAGATTAAGTTGACCGCGCTGATTACGAAAGACTTGGGGCTCTATACGAACACAAAAAGAAAGCGTTTGCGGCTAAACAGGCGACGTAAACTTTGCCCAGTCAAAGAGTTGCTTGCTAGATTCAAGGTGAGGTCCTCTGCGGAAACGAACCTCTTGAGGGTGCGCCAAAAGGAGTACCCCCCGATGATATCATCCAAAACGCAAACGATTCAACAGAACCCCACATCGTGCCAGTCAAACCGCGCCAAAACGCTCAAGAAACCAAATGGCCGCTTGTTCACCGCAAATCCTTTGACAACAAAATATTCAGTTGCCAAAAAGAGGATATTAATTGAACTGCATGTAGCGGCCATCAGAATTCTTAACAACAAGGAAGGAACCTACGTCTCCCACAGGTAAAGGTCCCGTGCAAATCCGAACTCAGTGGAAAAAGCCCCGCAAACGGATGGAAGTTCTCGGACTCAGCAAGACAGGGCGCGAACGGAGCTGCAGCAGGGGCACCCTGAAAGCCTTGGTCTCAAACCCTGCGTACAGCGAACAAGTCTAACAACCTCTCTGATAGCACATATTTCGGGTCCCCACTTTCGGTCGCAGCGGGGACAGTTCGAAATGTACGTCCACGAACTTTCCCAGCCTTCAACAAACTTTGGCTTGCTTTGGACAACCATCCACAATTGCACTTCAGAAACCTGGCTCATACCAAACCTCTTTGACGCGGGAATCTCTTGGGAAGGCCGCTGACACGAAACACCGGAGAGTAGATGGGATTGCATTGTACGTACATGTGACCCTGTCCATATCGATTGTCCTCTCCGACACTACTCATGCTCCCTTTAGTGATACACTGTGGATTCACTTCAGGCTGCATGAGACAGACGATCCTCTCGGCGTGGTCTATCTTTGACTTTCATGTCTGCAGGAAGGGGACAATTTCCTCAAAACCCCCTTAGCAACTCTCCTCCCGTTACCACCTCACATATCTCTTGCTGACAGATCATTTCAACACTCTCAAGGCCTCTCAGATGTGGCTCCAGGGCATCGGTCTAGTAAACAGAGTGCTTGAACTCAATGTGTCCTGGTGCACACCAGGCAGAGTGCGTGCCGACCAAAATCCCTACAACATTTGAGTATAATAATGTTTATTCCCAAATTTTGGGTGACACACCGTCTGGCATGATCATACGTTTACAGTCAGAATGAAGCATGACTGGGAGATTTGCGGGTAGTGCGGATTGCGCGAAAAGAGGACAATGTCATAAACAGTGGGAAATATCCGATGAAATAATAATAGGTTGCTTTCCCAACTTGTAGGGAACAATGGTCATGAGGTCCGACTAGTTCAAAGACATGAACATGGCATGAACTAAAACTGAAAACCATTGCTGGCCATGAGTGACCTTGGGCGCTTGGGCAAATGGCTGGAGTCACAACGAGCAAAAGTGGAGATGGAGGTAGAATAATTCGAATAGGGAGCACATGGCGAGTTTTGTCTCAAAAATGTGGCTTAATCTGAAATTAAGCAAACTCACTGTTGTAGGGAAGTCAGTTGCAGCAGATAGGTTGGATGGGGACGTGGTGGTAATGCATAGGGCGAACCAAACATCGTATACGGATTTGAACTTGTGGAAGAGGCAAGCCGAAATTGTGGCAGAAAATCAGGCTAGCCAAATTTGGGCGAAAATTCATCGGGTACGAAAGAACTCGTCCCAGAGACGGGGCCGGTTGAAAAATTTGCTCGAAGTTGCGACTACAGGCTCGATTGGGCGAGGGGTTGCGGTCGAGATTTTGAAGAGAATAGTTGCGGGAGTGCCATCACACTGGGTATGACAGTGCCATGCCATCATTGCACTGACATGCTTCGGTTTATGGACAGCCCCGTAACGGTCGTCAAGGGTGCCGCGATCGGAGAAGGGATACGCAGTTCTGTGGCAGCTGGATCTGGGTGAGACGGGGATTGACACAGAGAGTCAGACGGATGCAGGGTCACAGATAATTTCCCTTTCGTTGGAGGACCGTGTGAGTGTAGACCGGGGACCAGCCAGTTTGAATGAATAACAGTCCTACGGGGCGTTTGGGCAACTGCAGTAGAAGTTTGAAGCTTGGGAAGAGGGGCAACGAGGAAGAAGTAGAATGAAAGCAGTAGCATGTTGCGAGTGTCAGGAGGCATATGATACAACGGTGTCAACAGAAAAAAATCTAAAAGGGGATGACAGCAAACTAAATGGACCCAGGAAAGGTGGATACGTTTGCTGATCTAGAAACCAAGTACTAGTTGGGCCAGAGTAGGTGCATAGTTTTAGGATAGTAAGAACTTTGTCGTCGAGGTAGCTAGCAGGGAGGCTAGACGTTGGACTAGTTGGAACGGGCGGCAGTTTTTAGCTTACCAAAGAATCATGACATAGGGTCTCCGTTGTGCAAAGAAAGGGGTTAATGTGAGCAGTGACAGTAGACAAGTAAAAAGCGGATAGGCAACAGGCTCCCAGAAAATGGATAAGAACCGTAGCTTAACTGAGATCTACTGCGTCAACCTAACAGGAGATTAGGACTAAGGATCACCAGTCGCCGAGTCACTGCTGTCAACTCCAGAAAACGAATGGTGCATAGCAAAAAGAACAGCCATTAAATGCTAGCTGTGACTGGTTGTAATCAGGAAATAATAATTTATTTGCATTTTGTGCATATGATCGTTATAGATGACAAGAGGATAGAACGTGTGTGCTATGTTTGGATGGTGAAGTGAGCTTGGGATGGTGTGATCCAACTAAGACGAAGGTGGCAACTCCTTGCACGTCGACATTAGCCGTGAGCCTCACACAGTACCCTCAGGCTACCCCATGCATATATATATATATATAAAGACAAACGAAAAGACACCTGTCATTCGCTTGTATTTCTTGGTGTTGCGAGACAAATGACAACCTGGACAAGTCCAATCCAGCTACAGACAAACGGCAACGGTGCTCTTTTTTTGGTTTTCCTGAATTAAAGGCCAGGCTCAGAACCACCGGCGATGGGCGATACACCCGTGCTGCTGGAGGGGTGGCGAGTATACGAACGCACCATGGTGCAACGTAACAGGGCGACCCTCCCTGCAGGACGTACCCGTCCACCACACGAGGTTTTCATCCCTCGTGCATGCTACCAGATCTGCAGGGTGACAAGTCACCAAGCAGTCATAATTGCGGCTTGTGCATTAAAAAAAACTCCAGCTACCAGATATTTTATCCGGTCGGGGGAAAGCCAGGCCAGTAATACAGCTCAGTCATTTCGAACAAGCAAACGGCAAACAGCTGCTGGAAGAGGCAAGTCGCGGAGGCAAATGAAACGTCAACTACGTTTTGGGCTATGGGAGTAGAATGGAGATGTTCAGAGCCTGTGTACTATGGCTAAACGAAAACGAAGCATTGGTATGAGCCGCCTTGTCAAGTAGAGCGCACCAGTGTTGTGTGTATGTGTGTGTGAATGAGTGGGCTGTGGGGCCAAACCAATATTTCGTTTATGGAGCATCTTCAGACCCACCATTTGATATGCATGCGCTGCGCGTGTTCAGGGGATGCAGAATGGTTCAGAACAGCGAGGAACTGAGGCTTCGGTTTGGCTTAGGTTGGCTAAATCCAGTCAAAGCAAGCCACCAGACATTAAATAGAGCTGACAGAGTTACTCAGGGATGGGACCAGGCTTGAAGAACAAGGAATAAGTTGGCTGAGTACAAAAGCTCAGGGCCGGAGGAAGGGAATACAACCAGGTCAGTGGAGACGGGCTTAACGACAATTATGATGGCAGGCGCTAGATGTTCTCTGCAAATCAACTACGCTTCAGACAAAAAGAAGATGTAGTCGCAGGAAGTGAACGTCTGCATAGGAGGCAGATAAAATGGTAAGTTATAGACAAGAACACTTGGGAGGGTGGTTGTCGCGCTTCTGGGTTAATGCTAAAGGGTTCATTCTGGTGAGTGCAAATGCTACGACCTAGCAACAGGACAGCCGAGGTGAGTGCGCAGATTAGAAGGGCTTAGGGCCTATTTCAAAAAAAGTGTCTAGTGTAAGCTGAGGCGCGAAAAGGCGCTCAGCTCCCTCAATAGAAAGGTAAGAATCGATGGCCTTTCGAAGGCCTATATGAGATGAGATAGTACGGATATGGGAGGGGAGCTTGTTCCATAGTTTGGAACACAGGCAAAGGAAAAAGTTTTGTCAACCAAGTTTTGTCACCAACGAAAGACACTATTGATCAAGTGTTAATTATAGCTACACCAAGACATAGTGATTATTGTGTGCTGACCTTTGATTTAACTGCTGCACGGCCAGATGCTCGGAAGCTCGAACGTGGATTCTGAACTTCTGCCGTGCTGACTGCTCATAAATGCGGGGCTCCCTTGACCAATTCAAACTGGCACCAGATTCGGAGGAGGGGTTATTCATGGCTATTATTCAGAAAATTTACGAGGCTCAAGAAGTGTCCGTCCCAAATAACCAGAGCGCAGTTGGATAGACCAAAAGACAGGCAAGTGGATTCGGTGTCTTCTGGTCTAAACTAATTTCCGATATGATAACTTTACGTGACACCGAACACGTGCTAGCATTCTATAAAATGCGAAACCACTGTAAACCAGACATCGGCCAAAGGAACATACGAAAACTACCTCTGATATTGACCTCGCCCTAGAAAAAAGCGCTATTTAAGTGTATGAAACACTACCAAAGAAATAAACCAGCCATTTTCTCCTCGAATGACAGAATCGGGGAACCAACGAGTAACCCAATAATGGCACCTGAAGCCTACAGAGAACACTATGCAGGTCCACATTCCAACATGACGACCCTGTCACTCACTGTTGTCAAGACATAAGTGCCAAAGGCTTCCAAGTGACTTTGACCTCACAGAACATGACGGTTGTCAACGTTTGCACAAGCAAGATTTCGGGTCACAACAGATCTATCCAAAGATTCTGCAGGACGCGTCGCTGACACTGGCAAGGTGTTTCTACTTCGTGTCTCGTCAGCCACCCGACGAAGGCAACCTACTGTCTGCTTGGAAGGAAACGATTGTCACACCAGTGTACAAGTGGTGACCGTGTATTTCCGGGAGCTACTAGTCTATCAGCCTCGCTAGCTGACTGAAGGCAATCTAAAGTGGGCTATCTTAACTCGTATCAGTAACAACAAACTAATGTTCCCATTGCAGCACGGATTCCTCTCAAGGCGTTCCTGCGTGATGAATATGCTGGCATTTATGGACAGCCTAATCCAAACTTATTATTATTACTGTGCATGTTGGATGCCATATCTTTCGATTTCTCAAAAGTACTCGATCGAGTCCTACATGTTTTGCTGCTACACAAATCCGAGGCTTACAGGATTCGAGGGGAACTCCGACACTGGAATTAGGGCCATCCTATCGGTGAGAATATTCTGAGTGAAAGTAGGCTCGACCTATTAAGATCTCAAGGTTAAATGATGTAAAATATTCTTGAAACTAGCCCCTCCGTGGAGTTTACGTAGTTCTTGTATAGAAATTAATGACCCATATAGGGTCCAGCAATAACTACGCCCTGCCCTCTGACAGTTTCCTCACTTGATTAGGGGTTTTTGAATCCTATGCCCGCCAGTACTAGTTCGCCGAGGCTATCTACTATCAGCTGTTCACCACGTAGCTCGCAAGATACAACTATTTTACCGTTCCCACCACAGCCTGCAGCCACTCCATACCTAAACATATTAGCAGCCCCGCGTAAACTAGGTCATCCTTCTTAGGCATCAAATCGCAGCTCTCAAGCTTGCGTTTGCAAGCAGACTTCCATGTGATCTTCACTTTCCAAGTTTATTCAGAAGCTCGCGCGCAACTGATATGTTGTGACCCGCCGATTTGTCTTATTTTCTCTAGTCTGTCCTACAGGTTTGTACCCCATCTACTTGTTGCCCTGTTGTCTTATTGCCACTCACTTCCACAATTCTTTTTAAGCTATCCGGTTACATTGGTGCCAAGGCAGAAGCTGAGGTACTCCCGTGAACTGCAAGATTTACTCCTCATTGCTTCACTAAGCCGAGCCTTAGATGCACACCCAAAACTTTAGAATGAAGTTTCAGTATTTGGTGGCATTTATTCGGTCCCTTAAGATCTCGCCATGCGGCCTCAGTTTTGTTAAAAGTTGTTTAAACGTAGTCGAAGTCCACCATGGGCGCGGAATAAGGTGTCCCGATAAACCAATCCAAGGAATTCGTCAAAGCTAGTTGGTTTTTGTTTTTTCTGCTAGTGAGTGTACGCTATACTGGGCGCAAGGCTGTACCGAACCATCGAGAGTGACGTTGGGAGAATTAGTGTGTTTATGGGCAGAACAAGCAGAGAGCACAATAAGGTGGCCAGTGCTTTCAAGTCTTGGCACAAATTTAACGGAGTGTGGCGGTCTTGTGGGTGCACGTAACACACTCATCCGCTAAATGTTATGGATATGGTGAACCACGTGCAAGTCATCAGAATGGGTATCGTAGTCGCGGTACTGTCATCGCGACGCCGTTCTTGGGTCCGCGGATAACCCCGTACATGAATATCTTGGGTGAGTCGTTTATGATTGCCCTTGTAGTTAGGATTCGCCGGGGAACCGTGACAAATTAACACCAGCATGGATCAAGGATATTCTTGGGTCCATTGAGGACGCACCCCGATTCATCTCTGTCATTCAGGAAATAAGACAGGCATGCCTAAATTGGGGACTCAAAATAGGAGGAGTCTCAGAAAGTCTACTAGAAAACGCTATGATGTGAGTTAGACTGTGGCCCGAAATACCAAAGCCAAAAGTCGTCACACTTCCAAAATAACTAATGTCTTCTGGACCCCGGTTTTCAAATATCTGACGAAAACCTTGTCGATATGAAGTATGCAGACATCGTTCTTATCTTCAGAGAGAAAAAGAAGGAGCAGGTCTTTTTGAATGAATTGACCAAAGCCCATTGGTATGCACCCTGCACTCACAAAGTGTAAGGTAATGATAATGTTTATTCACAACTGGTGAGTAGCATGATCATACGATTACATTCAGAATTAAGCACGCGTTTGTTCGTAGTTGCAGGTAATGGACCGACCGGGCGAAAGGGTACAGTCAAGAGTAGGAAGGGATTAGTTGGGTGTGTGCTAGCAAACTGGGTATGGCGGTGCCGTGCCATCATTGCACTGACGTACTTCAGTTTCTGGACAGCCCCGTAACGGAGGTCACGTTTGAGATGCTTGGGGTGGGACTTGCAATTCTGTGAGCAGCGGGGTTTTTTGAGTTGACCAAGGGACTTCGCAGAAGTAGGACGAAGCCAATGTAAGATCAGAGGTATTAGTACTGGTCCGCTTGGGGATTGCTGGGGATGTATATCACTGACTAGGTGGAGTGGATAACAGCAAACAAAGCGTCCAAACCGGGTATTACCTAATTTCGAAGCTTAGTATTACGAGGGAAGGGGAAAAGGTCAGTAGGGTCCGGTGAGTTTAAGGAGATATCTGATAGGATAAAGCGCGTTATTACAGAGAAAAACTGAACGTTTGGCATAATCACGGTGGTGACAACAAGGGACTAGATGAGACAGGATAGAAGTAGAGTTGTACTTATTAGACTAGCGATCAAGCTCGGGTTGAGTTTGCTAATAAGCGCAATCATAATACAGGAGATCTAGCTCAAACCGGCATAAGCACGCAGAGGTGGTGTGGCTAGGAGAATCAAACATATACTCACTTACTTACAGGTATGATGGGCCGTCGTTGGCCGTTAGATTGGGGAAGCATAAGTGAGGTCGAGTAATCAGCGTCGCACATAGGCACTGGCCTAGCGAATACAAAAGGAAGCCAAGGTAGGCGATATTAAGTACAGTTATGAGTATGATGTCCGTCGTTCGCAGTTAGGTTAGTTTTGTGTGGGTATTGGGGTCTCTTATTCATCGGTTCGCATAAATACTGGCCTGGTGTTTACTTTAAGTAGCAGAGTTAAGCGACAACACCTATAGTTATGAGTGTGACAGACTAGGTTACCGCGCATAACCAGTGCTTCATAAGCAACGCCGCACATGGACACGGGTCTGGTTCGAATGCGACCTCTGCTTCTCGAATTCCGCTGTCTAGGCTTGGGCAACCTGGCAGTGTCCTAGCCTTCGTGCTTCCTTCTGGTTGCATGACAGCTAGGCGCCAAAAGGATGCTACAGCTGAACTTTTTTTATGACACGCCGTCGGATAAAGCTATCACGCATAGTGGAGATATTATTTTCACCGGCCCTTATAGATACTGGCCTGGTGTTTACTGTAGGTGGCAAAGATAAGCGACATTGCATACAGTTGAGTATGAGAGACAGTTGTTGGTCATTGGATTAGGTTACTGTGCATAGGTGAGTCCCCATAAGCCGAGTCGCAGGCCTAACAGTTACAATAACCATTCGAGATGAGTGAAAACGGTTGTGAGGATGAAAAGCCATCGTTGGCCACTGAATTGGGTGGCCATGCATAGATGAGGCTTCACACACGTCGCGTCACACAGACACGGGTCTGGCAGTTACGATGAGTAGTCCAGGTGAGTGACAACGGCTACTGTTATCATTATGACCTCTTTATGACGTATTCCACCTACGGTGAGTCATATTCCTAATAGAAATGATGCCAATATTCTGTTAATTTACCTAATGCTGCCTCCTGACGCTGTAATGTCCACAAATTAGTTATGCATAACTGGAAAAAACAATCACACACATAGGTGGCCTCGCATCTCCACTGCAAAATTCATGCTGCTTTCTGACAATGTTGTGCCTAATGGAAGCTGAGCTCCATAAGAAATGTGTTGTGACGAGGTTCGCTGAACAGAATTACCCCATTTGTTAAATCTGGGGATCATAAATCAAAGAAGCGCCAATGACCGATTTCCCTAGATGGAATTTGCTTTGGATATTCTGTAGATGTTATTTTCATTCTTAGAGAACGCCAAAATATGGTAATGTGCTAGTTCGTGTTTTAGCTCTCGTAAACCGGTAACAAAATGCGAATCGGTGATTGGCCGTGACCTTGAAATTTCGCTCACTTAAACAAAATGCTATGAGCAACATATCACCTACAAGTGCCAAATGATTAGACTAACTCCACGTAAAATTCACAAATTCGAAAACCCTATAGTTTCGGCGAAAATAATTTGGGTGTGCTTCTAGTGAGCGGCCTCCACTAAAAATACAGTTAAACCTAAATTGAATTGGCGGATAATGACGAACCTCCTTTCTTCCTCTGAGCGTTTGTTAGACCCTTAATTCCCATCATCCCTCCCATCATTGTGTCCAAAGCGCGTCAAAGAAAAAAATCCCGTTCTCTATCCAATCATCATTTAAGGCCGCTTGATGGAGCGCTTCAATTAACTTCAGACTGTTCCGTAGTACTAACCGACATTTCCTCTCCTGTCACACCCACGGGTCCTCTTTTATTTCCCTTACTAGAAGAATCTTCGATGTACGCAGAAATCGCGGATCTCATATGCATAAGTGGAAAGGTGGAACTTGCTTCCTCCCAAAGCATAAAGCTACTTGCTTGCCTTCAAGCGCCTTCGCAACAGGCTATCCGTCAGATCTTGCAAAAGCGTCAATTCCCACTGACACACCGTGCTGTCACCATGTCCCAATATACAGTGACCCTGATCACATCCCGCTCGAACACACAAAAACAGCTATCCTGAGAGCGTGTAACATGCTGGAGACAGCCTGCACAGTACGGAGGCTCCGGAAATCAAACCATCAATGTGTTGCCCAATATTAATTTGATTCAGGGGTGAAAACGATGCAGCTCGCTTACTGATAGTGCAGGTCCTTCTAACCTCTACCCAGACATTCCAAAATGGAAAGGTCAGTGCTGCTCGTGCTTGGTTGCAGAGGCAATCTAAAAGAATTCGCTCTCAAAATATCTAAATTTGTTGGTTCTTTTCTTCAATTCCCATTTTATACAAAGGCATTTACCGCTCACTAGAAACACACCCAAATTATTTTCGCCGAAACTATAGGGTTTTCGAAGATGAGACTTACGGGGAGTTAGTCTAATCCATTTGCACTTCTAGGTGATATGTTGCTCATAGCATTTTGTTTGCAATCCAGCTGCCAAGCTCGGCAAACAGATCAACACTCAATCAGCGCACCCGAGCTACCTATATTCCAAACATTGCCAAAACACAAAATCGCACTTCACCATATTTTGGCGTTCTTTAAGAAAAAATAACATCTTTGGAAACCCAGTGCAAATTCCATCCAGGAAACTTGATCATTGACGTTTGTTTGCTTTATACTCCCAAGATTTGTGACGATTCCTTGGCGAATCTTAACTACAATAAGAACCTCAAACGACTCACCCAAGATGTTCATGTACGGGGCTGTCCACGGACCCAAGTAGGGCGTCGCGGTGACGGTACCGCGACTACGATACCCAGTTCGATGGTTTGCCCGTATTTCACCATATCCATAATATTTACAGAGTGAGGGTGGTACGTGCATCCACGAGACCGCCTCAATCTGTTGAATTTGTGCCAGGACTTGAAAGCACTGTTCACATAATTGTGCTCTCTGCTTGTTCTGCCCATAAACACACTAATTCTCCCAATTTCAATACCGATGGTTCGGGATAGCCTTGCGCCCGATATAGCGTGTACTGGCAATCATAAAAAACAAAACACTTACTAGCTGTCACGAATTACTTGGCTTGGCTTTGGAGGACACCTTCCACAACGATGGGAGACTTCCAGATACAGGTCATAAAAGGCTGCTCAATTTTGAGATCGCGCCGACATGTAGGGCGCAATTATTTTTCTTGTCCTTTTGAAATTAATTCCAGCTGCAGTACAGAAGAAAGCACGCGAAGAAACCGGCTCCTTTACAAATTCTCTACCGCCAACGGGGAGACATCACGCGAAGCCACTGGCAGCCATTAAAATATGAAGTCCGCGCCCATGGTGGACCTCGAGTACATTTAAACAACTCCCAACAAAACTGCGCCCGCAAGGGGAGATCTTAAGGGATCGAATAAATGCCATCAAATGCTGAAACTTTATGCTAAAGTTTTTATCTTTCGAACTATGGTTTCAGAGGAATTTTGGGTGGACGTCTAGGTCTCGGCTTCTTTGACCTTGTGGTCGAACGTGTTGTTTACGTCAACACGTGGTTCCACTATCTTGTAAACGCGTAGCCTTGAGTCGGTGTGAACTTGGGGATCCTTTAGGAATTACCGGTTCCTAAACCGGTGTATAGAAGCCGGCGTAGTCCCACGATTCGAGGTTTGTAATTTTTTATAATTTTATTACTGTATTTATAGCACCGCATTAATAGATAAACCTCCATTTGAACGATTGGCCTTGTGATGTTTTGTACGTAACTCAAAGTGGTCCAACAGATTGTTATAGACAATCTAGAAGAGTTGCCTACTGAAGACTTACACGCTGCTCCCTGTTTCCACCACCAACGTGCATCAATGAATGTCATTGGGACTCAAACAGTGACCCAATCACAGACTTCCCATGCTGCCAACTCTTTGGACGACTACGCAGACCGTATCACCGTGTGTGTCAGACCCTCGGACGATTGTGGCCAGGTGTCCTCATGTCCAACGTACTTTTTGACCTCCCATACCCTCGAAGGCTTCTGTCCTCCACCACCATGTTCTTCGGTAATAGGGGCTTTTAGAGGAGCTTGTCGAGAAAAACTAAAATAAACCAGGACTGCGAAGCCCTCTAAAAATGGCCGTTGTAATTGCTTCATATCCGTCCCCTCAAGGGTTCAACTGTAATCGAAATACCAATATAAAGGCGCAACATTGTTATCAAGCAAGCCTTTCATACTGTTGATGTGATTTTTTAAAAGTCTTTTAGCTGACTATCAAGGACAAGCAACTGATGTCGATCACATCTTTAATTGTTTTCTCTGGCTGTGCGATTTAATCAAACTGTTAAGATGTTGCAACCGTAACTTAGGGTAATTATCGACAGCTACCCTACTGACATTCTCTTGACCGAAAGAATCTAAGTATTAAATTTTATCGAGGAACACTTGTTTTATAAACGGTAGCCAAAGTGTGTGCGTATCAAGCACCATCTCACATCTGTTTCGGAGGTGTCGAAAAAAATTAAGGGAGTTGGATCAAATATCCAGTCTATTTTCCATGGAAGCTGTGAGTTAGCCTTTCCGACGCTGTGATAAGTCCTAAGATTCACATGCAGCATCCACGTTCGGCTTGAACAGCCAGTGGTTGACTGGATGTAGAAAAAACCCAAGTCACAGTCTCAGCGGAGCACAAAGGCATTCAGTGTTTCACCGGATAAGCAGGACCGTAATTGGCGTTGCCTCGGATCCGTGCTGTGACGTATCAGGTTTGCGAAAGATAAAAAATATCTCTCAAGCACTTTAGTTACGATTTGCACAAACCAGTAAAAACTTCCTCAGCAAACTGACTGTTGAGCCCAGTTATATCGGCTACAAAACTTTAAGTTTGACATTTATTTGTGTCAGCTTACTTTCCTATTCCCAGCCACCCACGTACATAGTCCTGTCCTATTTCACTGGAAAATGTGCACGTACAATTTGTGAATGGTAATTTATTTTTCCCTTATCCCAGAAATTCCCAGGCTCAGGCCTTGACGTCGGTATTTAGGAAATGTGACTTCTTGTGCAAAAAGCCAGAGTTTTGTTACTACGGCCGATTTCCTATAACAAAAGTAGCGGAAAATTTTTGAAGACAAGAAGTACATAGTTAGGTTTCATTTGATGACTTGGAAAATATCCGGCTGGCTTATTGCATCTGACTGTCCCGGAGCCTTTATTCTCTAAGTGGTTAACAGATCGGGTTGATTTCAGTATAATTTTGATGTAATCCGTGGGGCGTAACACTCCCTTGAATCCACTTTTCTCTTTCCGCCTTGGATAAGTTAGTATTTGAAGGTCGTCCCAGTAGGGTTTATTCCATCTTAGGCTTCTTCTTGCGCGAAGATGGGGCGAAAACAGTTTTTGTCCTTAAGGTTAGGTTAGTTTTTTATATATTCTACTAAAAGGCTTTCATTTTTCCTGTCTCAAGTGCTGTTTGTCGCATTCTATGCATAAAAATGTGCCTCCAAATGTGTGTCACTATTTATTTCCAGCTTGATGGGTGCCCTCGTCAAGAGTATGCGGCTTCCTAGGTCGACGCTTCAGATTTACGATTGATTGATGGATGTGTGGCCCGCTTGCGTTTTTCATGTTTATAAGTAAGCTATTGTGTCATCCAAAGGTTGATTGGACCAAAGCTGTCTGAGTACAAGTTCCCTGAAAACCCTTGCGCGAGTTTCCTCTTTGGATTTGGACTACGTGGTCTTTCAGTGGGCTTCAGTTGGCCTAAAAATCATCCGATTGCAGTCTTGTTTATGGTAGTTTGGGAATAGTCACGGTAGCTGGGACGTCGGATTGTGCGCGCAGCACTTTTGTGGTTTATGTTTGCTTGTTTAACGATCGTTCAACAAACAAATACAAGTATGCCATGTTTTATCAATTAGGTCAATTGTTTAACTGTTCAATTGGTTCAGTTGTTCAATTAGTTCAATTAGTTTATCAATTAGCACACTGTGAAATAAATGTCATCTAACACGATTTTTGGTAACTGGACAGTTTACCGTAGTTTGCTGGCTCTAGCGATCACAGAAATTTTTATTAAACAGTGGATCCAGATTTTGGAAAAGGTGGCCGAACATATAATCCATTTGGCTCTTCTCATTGTAATTTCTGCAACAAACCTCGAAAATTGGGACTCTATAGTAGTTTTTGATATTTGCTCTTGATACTTTGCACTGTGTAGTCAGGCTTAATTTCATCACCAGAGGTCCCTCTTCCTTGAAATCTATTTGACACCCTATTGCTTTCCGGGAGTTCGGCTGCAGTTGTCCTGAAAATGTAAGGGTGAGCTCACAGATCACCATTTCGTTCTCTGCAACATCTGCCTATTGTACTTTATTCCAAAATGATTCCTTGCTTCGTTCAATGAGTATTGTTATTCGCTTACCAATACTTTCAACTTCATCCACAATTCCTTTGAATAGATATACTTTGGTGGACATGCAGTTGCTGTGACTGGTCGTGGTGGTACTCTCCTTTTACGCATTTTGCCGGTCTTTGGTCTGCTTTTTATGCAACTTTTGGGGATTTTGGAATTTCTGGTTATTCTGGTTTTCTTCACAGATATTTGTTCTGATTATTCTCTGGGCGAGTAGACTAGAGCTGTCGTCCTACTAATAAGGTTGAGGCCATGATGACCTCCAGGCGTTCTTTGATGACTTATGGAATGGTGGTTGTTTTACCTACCGTTGGCTGGTTAGCTGATTCTTTAGCTGAAAAAGGTGCTAAAGGTTCTGTTTGTGCAGTGTGCAGTCGGGAGTTTTACAATCACCAAGTCGGCAGCAACGTCAGGAGACAACTGATGCGCGAGGCTTAGTATAGAGCCAAAGTTAACAAACCGAATGAAAATTTAAGAAAATTCTCAAAATTGATTTGACTAGCAAACGAGTGAGAGTAAAAAACAGGTGGCGCTGATTAAAAGGGGAAAGCTATGCAGCCTGATAATGAGAGCGAGAAAAGGCCATTACAAAGAAAACAACCATTCGGATTGAGGGGCCTGTATGAGAGAACCCGCAATAACAAAAAAACCCAGAAATATACACACTAATCGGCAGACCCCTTAGCAGCGCGCTGATAACCGCTTATTAAGAGTGCCTCATTCAAGCACAGGTTTTATGTTAAGCGTTCCGATGCCAGTGAAGCCAAAAGCAGCGGTACACCACAGCTAATATGGGCTTTCTGAGCAATTTTGCTGAACTCCAGTGCTGCGTCTAGGCCGCCTAGGTGTTCCATGCAGTCGGTTTTCCTTAAAGTGGATTTGAACTCCTTGGTCAGAATGTTCTGCTTTGCCTCGGCGGGCTACCTGCTTGAAAGATCCTTAATCTAAAAGCAGCCGGAATTTGGGCGGCGAATGCTGAAGCATGATCGGACAGAGAAGAGTATTGATGTTCTTGTGAGCTGTTGATTAGTGCTCGTAAACTATGATTCTTTGGTGCGGTAGTTGTAAATTAGACCATTGAAGGGGTGGGGCTTCAGCTGTCCAGGTCATTAAAACCGCTTGTAGAAAATTAGCGGATCGGGGCGTCTGGGTATCTAGCAGGCAAACCTTCGGAGGGCACACTCTTATTTGATTTGCAGAAATCCTTTTCTGGAATTGTTTGCTCAAAAGCTCGTGTGCTAGGGTGTGGTGTGAGCGAGTAGCGTCATTCGACGAAGCACTGTAGGTGTTTAATTTGTCCGTCTTCGTCGCCAATATCTCAGCCGAATGGGATCACTTGAAATGTTTACCAGACATGGAAGTGGTAATACCGCGCAAAAACGAAGTAATTATATGATCTGGAGTAGGACTGTTAACTTAGGGGGTACTTTTCGAAAGGGCTAGTATCCGACTAGAATTACTAAACCTTCATAACGCTCCATCTGCATGCTATAACATAGTAGCCACCTGATCACAATGATCAAAACAGACCAAATTCGAATAAACACACATAAATCTATTTAATGGCGGATATTGCGGAAAAGATGCTGGACTTGAGCGGAAAGCAAGTCAACGGCAGCGGGAAGCCTTCGGCAAAAATCTCTTCAATGAGAGTTTTAATTGAAGGCACAAATGGCCGTTGGACCACCGCAAATATGAGCTAAACTTTGGTGATTACTCAAACGCAAGGACCAACCCCCGAAGTAGGTCGTTTGTGTTGATGATCACCGAGAACTGGGAGAAATTTGAGCGTCTATTTGAATAAAACCAGAAATTGAACACAATTTTCAATGAGGACAAAACACGTGGAAATGGCATCAAGTTTGATTGTGCACCAGGATGTAAGAGAAGCAACACAGATAGTATGCAACGTTCAACTTTTGACTGTCACAATGACCTTTTTCGGCCGGTACACACTTAACCATCACTTTTTAAAACCTCCCAGAATGTGCAAGATTTGATCACAAGACGTACGGGCGGATTGTTTTGCTTTATGCAGGTAACATTAAATAAGCCAAATGATTCTGTCACACGGTTTAGAATGCACTTTACACCTGCACTGCTGCTGCAAGACAGGGTTGGCTTGGACCAAAACCCCGTGCTTGCGGATTGAGATAGTAGACTAATCGGTCTACCTGGGCAGCTGTATTAGTTCCGACGGTCTACTCAGAGGCAATAGTTCCATCCGGATTGGGAAGATCAGAGCAGTTTTTGTGACCCTGCATCGCCTGTGGCAAAGATGCGACATCAGCCTATCTGTCAACCGTTCATTTTGCAATGTTGCGGTACCCTTTCTTGCTGTTATGTAGGTCAGAAATATGGCCGGTGCCTGCTGAGAATGTTAAAAAGCTCTCAGTGTTTGACCATGGACGTCTTTGCAGCACTGCCCGAGTCTTGTGTGTATACGAGATCAGTAATGCTGAAGCATATCGAAAAAGGTATCGAAAGGAATGACTCGCCCACACTAAGTAAACTGATCACATCAATTTGGTTTTGCGAGAGACTCACCTAGAACCCAGCTGAATCTCCCGTTTTTGATGTTTCCAGGCAACTGAATGTGCTGCACCAGGCCGCCTCATGTTCCAGTTGCTACGATATTCGAGATATCGCGATACATGTATATACGTAATGCACTACTCATAAGTCCAATTTGGGTTCAAGTAGAACATAAGGTTGACGGAAACTCGGGGACTGCACCTACCTGATGAGCCCCAAGAAGGGCGAAACCGGTCGTGGGCTGTCGAAGAATTTTCAGCAACCCTATGAGTAGTGCATTACAAATGAACTATTTCTACTTCAGTCTTTGATAGGACAAGTTGGTTATGAAGTTGAACTCGGTGAACTACCCATCAAAAGGCCGTCAACCTGTTGCTCTTCTGAGTCCCAAAGTTGGAATGCAGTATTTTGGCGCCGGCTGATCACAGTCCATAGGTTGCGCTGGATTGGTAGCGTGCTCTGCATGCCAGTCGACAGACCTCCTCGAAGGGCCCGCTTCACACAACCATGCGCAGCAAAGACTTGGCAGCGAAGGATGAAAGCTGTTACCAGAAAACTCAGCTGCACCGTTCACTGCCATCTCGAGGCTGGGAACACGAGGCGGGACACATCATTATTTCAAGACATCGTCAAACATGGTGCAGTCACGAGACTAATGATGTTCGTACATCCAAGCTGTCGCCTTTATTGCACGGTTTCTTCTTCCACCTCTCCAAAGAAACGTCTACTGACACTCCTGTATTGATGCATCACTTATAACAGCTACAGCCTCCAATACGTAACCATCCACAACTATTTTTCCAAATCATCGGCGGACAAGAGTGTCGTAGCTATAACTATGGTGCCGCAAGTAAGCAGTAGTTACAGCTGATAATGATGGTGATGGCATGAAGAAATGTCATAGGTGAATGCTTGGTAATGTTACGTTGTTTGTTGTTACTGCCGCCTCACTCAGTAGTTGCATTGCATAAGATTTCACGGTTGGGTGAAAATTTCACACGTTCATGTGTTTGCAAGAGTCTACATAATTGGCTTTTTGTGTTTGCGGTCCTAAAGAGAGCAAAAACACGATTTCGCGCTTGGTCTTGTGGAGAAAAGAAGGAAAGCCGATAAAGTTCAGACCATATTTTGGGTCACTTATGTTTGATTTACTCTGGAAATGATTTAAGGCGTTTGTGAGTCTTGGAACATGGTGTTGATTTTGTCCTGCGCCTGAGAACAGATAAGAAACTACGCCGCGGAATGCAAAGTTTTCTTCCCCTGTAATTAGTCTTGGATGTACAAAATGCGGATGATGTACACTAAGGCGAATAAACGAATAATGAACAATCCAGTAAGTGATTTATACGTGCCAGTTGATCGATGTTAGGGAAATAAATCAGTTTTTTATGTGCACAGTCTAGGCTGATGTGATCTGTTTAACAGAGGTTCACTTGCGTCTAAGACCTGCGGTTCTTTTGTATAGCAAGATTCCATTCTACCAGTGGATTTTTTCCCCAGCATTAAAATGACCAGTTTGTGGAGTGACAGTGTTTACTTTTCGTTAGAAAATACAGAAAAAAGCGTCTGTATACGAGGTACTTGAATTAACATTTCACTGTTTAACTCGACAATAAATGAAGGTTCTTTTCTTCTTTGGTTTTGTTGACTTTCTTGAATTCTGACACGGAGGTGCACGTGTGCAACACATCACTCATTAGAGGTGTTGCAAGCTACACCCGGCAAATTTACACGCTTTTGCGGGGTACAATTGGATGATCTTAATTATGCCGGTATTTTGCTCACGTTACATACAGCACGACTTGATCGACGTTTTCAGGAACATTTGGGCGCTGAATAGTTTTCCTAACCGGGCTGGAGCCGCAATACGTTGACCCGGGTCTTATGTGATTCATCTGCACCAACAGCGATTTCAACATCACTTTTTGTGTGAGCTTCTTACACAGTTTTTGGCCAATTTCAGTGTGACTCTGAATACGCATACCGTTGTCGTCTACTGATGATGTCTTACAAGTCACACGTATCCTTTTAGAAAAATCCAGCTTAATACATGGACATTTAATCCACTTTATTAGGATAGAAGGACGATATAGGTCGCAATATGATCAAGTATGTTTTGCTATATCAGGTTGCAAGATTATACCCCAAGACGAAAAATGACGATTGCAAAGCTAAACGAACAACTGCGTAAAGCATGTCACTCTTTCCGTGTCATAATAACAACATGGTCTGGGTATACAGCTGAAGGCCTCAAACACAAAGTGGCATGTGCTATATATCGAATCTAGTGCACTAGAGGGCATCAAATGCACAGGTGAACATTTCATCCACTCTCTTTTCGCTCCATGCAGATTATTATCTCACATGCAGCTGCACTGACGTACACTTGCAGAACAGACTGACGTCAGTCTCCTCCAGCGTCCCAACATGTCCCGATATACCTGATGTAGTACGTATCGCAACTAAAATGCACGGGTAAGGTGTCAAACGGAAGTCCGCAACCACCGATTAAGAAACGTCTGTTTCGTACTAGTCACTGTATTGGACCGACTGATTGCTTCAAAGTCTTTTTTGTCGAACATTAACCCTAAATTTCTGAAAATTTCCAAGGCCATAATAATTAGTATTTATCCACGAGCACTGGGTGCACAAAAGGTGTTGACTCAGGTCATATGCTTACTATAGAAGGGAAGCGCTTTTCCACAACCAACGCGTTTCTGTTTTTCGTTTCTGGTATTGTTGTATAATCTTGGATGTGTTAGGTCTACGGTTAAAGAACGTACAAGAAATTATTAACTTCAGTTGGATGCAACTGCTGCCTCGACAGAATTGCCACTCGTGTGACTCTGTGATTCTTCACTGACGCATTGCTACGTCGATTAGCTTGATCCTAGCTGATGTTACGTTTGCGATCTACTCAGTTTTGAGTACCTACGTTGGTGGATCAAGACAGCTTGAGTTTTTTCTACCAATTGCAGTGCTGCTGGGTTGTCAACTTGATATTCTCTTACAAGAAACGTCACCCAGCTGTCTCATCGCTGATAGAAATCATTGACGGTGCCTATCCCAGAGCGTTTCAAAGCCATATTCTTTCGGTTAGTTGCAAAACTGGCATTTGTTTGCGTATAGCTTATCAACGGTGTGATCATATCACTTTTGAATGGCATATAGCGCTACCATCCTATATTCATCCTGTTCAGATTGTTGATTTTTGTGTCGACCATCCCCATGAGTGACGATTTATCAGATGGCTAGCTCATACAGTCTGCGGGGAGTTTCTCGCCATTTACGAACAAACTATTTTGAAAGGCAGTAAGGAAAGCTGTATTCTATTAAAACAGGTGTTCGGAAATTTAAATGAGAAATTGATGGTTTATTCTCAGCCTCTGGAATTTTGTTCCGAAACATGTGGTTCATCACTGATAGAAATACCTTAACTCTCACACATTCCTTAAAAGTTGATTGGCTCGCTTTTCTCCAAATTTGTATAAATCATGCAATGCTGATTCATTCAAAAACCAATAAGTCGACTTTATAATCATTTATCACGAAGTAGGAAGTAACGTATGAAAATTCCTTCACTCGTACTGTTCTGCACTGTTTTTCAATCTCAGATTTAGTAACTTTCGAGCGCAAAAACGAGACCTGTTGGTGTGTGCGTCGTGCAAAGGAGAATGCGCTAGAAAGATCAAAAGAACACTGCTTATCTGCCACCAAAGCATGATGCGCCAGCTGGTGAACGGGTTCGGTAGATAAGTTTTATTGCATTCTCTTTTTGAATCGGTTTCTTTTTGACGAAACAAATCTGATTCCAAGTTTGCTAAAGGTCATGTCACAATAAGTCTACGTGATCGCAGGGATCATAAATGAACGACTGGAGCAATTAAATGCTAGCTCACTGATCAGGAAAATCGGACGTTGCTAAAAGGCCAGTCAAGAGTAACCCGGGCAAACCAACCTGGCATTCCCTAGTACAAAACTCTGAAGAAGAGCACTCGAGGAGCAAATGTAATTATTTTAAAAATTTGATAACTCTAGTTTGATTGTCCCGCTGAAAATATACTGAGTTGATTTGAAACTCCCCTAATCTGTCAACCGCAAGATTTAGGCAACCACATCAACCAATAAGACTCCTTAGTTGACATTCAACACTGATCTGGTGTGCTAATCTAAAGAGGTCCTACTGTTTCGTTCTCGGTCTGCCTTAAAAACTAACCAAATTTATGACCCGCTCACTTGGCCTGATGAAGCTTTTGTGTCAAGAGCAAAACGCTGTCCAGTTAAACGCTACCGATTGTTTACGAAACCCTTCCGAAACGATATACTGGCTTGGTTGCAAAACCTTCCGCATTTAATGGTTCCCAAAAATGTGGAGGTACATTGCAGCAAGAATTTAAATTATACCTGCGATGACTACTAGAATTAAGTTTGGAAAGCCAATTGGGCTTTGAATAAGCAATAAAATCAACAGAGATTTTGGTTGCTATAGACAAGACTTAGAGGATTCGATATTTGGCCACTTACTCTCATTTGTACGCTGATTCGTTTTTAACCGGAGACTCAAATGAATGCAGCTGGATCGCTTGTTTATGATGATTTTCTTGGGTAGCTGTATTTTACTGCTTCGTGGTGATGCTGCAGGACTGTGCTGGGTCATAGTGGATTTTGATTGTTTCGTTTGTGCGATGACCTCGGAATAACAGACCCCCAGCAATTCATAGATTTTGAGGTCCACATTCGAATGGAATTTGTGTAAGCACGTTGGGAGTGTTACTGGTTGACATAAGAATAAAGTACCTGGTGAAAAATTTAACAGTTCGAATAATCTTATCCTCCCCATCTACAAATGGCACAAGCCACCTGTAAAACAAACACAACCGGATACATGTTTTGATTATCTTCTCCCGCGAAAGACTCCAAGCCACTCTGTTTGTTCTAATACAGAACCAAATTTATCCCTAGCATCTTCCTCCAGGATTGCACATGGTTTCGTTCGTAGTCGACAAACGTTAAATACATGTACTCATCTACACACACCGGCTATTCTCTGAACGACAGACCGAGTTTGACTGACGTGTTTCAGAGGAAATATTTCCTTATCAACTGCGGTAGCGAACAATAAATGCTCACATTGAACACGCGATAGCAGTCAAATCTGCTGCTGCTTTTGCTACTGTGGAGCGCCTGGTGGTCATGATAAGTCATACCAAGTAAAGCTACGGCTGTGGTGATGATTGTGAAGGATAAAAGGGGGAAAAGTTTCACCGGCGGATTTCATTGTGTAAACCGTCATCAGCCCATGTTAAAACGGTCGAAACCATTGTAAATAAATTTTGCTCTGATTAATCAGTCATGCCTCTCTAGCGAATTCTGAGCAAGGACTGCACATGTTTTTTTCTTGAAAGAAGACCGGAACTAGTATTCAGTCATGTATAATTGATATGGAATCACCTTAAGCGTTAGCTCTCAAACACTTCACGGAATTAGCGCTCGCTGGCTTTTTTGGCAACTGTTTTGCAGATAAATTTAATGTGATTTCTGAAGTACCAGTGATTAATATGTAGCGACCTGCTTGCTTCTTATTGCCTTGGTGATCTCCGTTTAAGAAACGATGCTGAGTTTGATCGTTCTTTCATCTGATCTAAAGGAAGGAACATTTGATCGCCAAAGACACCGGAAAAATTTAACCGCCGGTAAATGGGTGATGATCGAAAAATCATCAGGGGATAAATTTCAGAACACTGAATAGGTTAGATCTAGACACAATCACTCTTTTTCCATTCTATAACAGGGGGTAAAAATAGTCCTAGAAAGTTATAACTTATAAATCACATAGCTGTCGGCAATTACAACATCTAGCATCTATCTAGATACCGCATCTATTTCCGAGAATCATTTTTCATCTTTACACTTGTTGTTTTGTCTTTCCTACCATAATTACTTCAGTCCCGATCCTTTCCACTTGACGTAGAATCCTAATATATTTAAGTATAGTGATGCTTCCGAAAGAAGCAACAGCCTTGATTTGTGCATAAAACGTCAAGCTCTGATGAGAAATTAGAATAAACTTGGATCTAAGCACCTATCTTTGAACTCAAAAGAGTATTCCAGTACATCAAGAATTGGATAAAAACATCTTTTTCATATACGAGGTAGAATAACCAAATACGTAGAACAAAAGATTCCTTTGTTTCGGCTTTAGAATATTAAAATGTTTCTTTGGTAACTACATAATGATAACTTTTCGACCTCTGTTACTGGTTTTGCCCTTTTTGGTTAATCAGTTAGGTTCATCTTCTTGAATTCCCTTTACTCTTGTCATAAATGAACACAAATAACGCCGTTAACTTAGTTCCCATAAGGTCTTCATGTTAACGTCGCCTTATTTCGCAAACAAGTGTTTAACTTCACACGCAACCAATCTGAATTAAGATAAAAAAAATGAATGGGGACATAGCAAATCCACCTACCTGGTGAGCGCAAAAAGAAAAAATAACTAACTAATAAGCTATCAAACCGTTTCCCATCAAAATTATATGTGGCATCGTTTCAAGAACCAAATTTGTTTGTTCTTCTTTGGTGTTGATTTTCAGTGATTCATTTATTGCCCCCAATCCGAGGGTGAGTTGAGCGACCTATCAGGCAACTAACCAGAAAACCGAGAAGGAGTTACTTATGATGGATTTACGTTTTAGTGCGACAACTTAAAAAGCTGTCGTCTCAACAAATTTCTCCGAACTCACCTTTATTTAACGTCTGTAACAAAATGTTGGGAGAGGGTGTTGAAAAAACTGTTTTGCGCGAATTATTGCACTTTTTACCCCAGATATTCAATAACCTTCAGAGAACTTCAGTCGAAATAGATCCGGTAAGAAAAGCCGCATGGACGTCTGAACCGTTCGCATAATCAGCTAGCTGTAGCTTTTTTAGTGCGTCTTTGATCTACGTCTGGATGTCAAATCCATTTAGAAGACGAAAACTGTGAAATTCTGCCCATCGCAATGAGGAAGAGAATAACCACACAATATTTACTTTAATACATTACAGGCTAAACAGCTTCGACTGATTAGGTTTGACTGCATAAATGGTTATCTATTCGGTTTTCAAACTTTTCTGATGCAGACCCACTAATCTGTTCAGGAAATTTGTCTTCAAAACATAATTTCAGGGCGAACTCTTTTGCCCAACAAGCCTGTCACCAATCATCTCAGAAAAAGCAATGTTGAAAGTTTTTGAAACAGTTGCAATTTAGAAAAGCATTCTACTCTTAGTCAGCCAAACAAACCCATTGAACATAAAATACCTCAATACAGTGCCTAACTCGCCCACTCTGTTCTCGTTTAAACAGTAGCACCTTCCTATTTGGAATATTGGGCCAAGTGTCGTAGAAAAAGATGTCCCCATTATTTCCTTGTGCCATATGATTGGCGCTTTGATCGCATAGTCAGAAATGTGTTCTATATGTTGGGGAAACCCACTTTGCAGACCCTAAAATCATCGTTATTCAGTCGGTCATTAGAAACACAACGGGTAATCAAAGTCAATTAACGAGCTTCTATCAACACTTATTAGGCCTTAACATTTTCCATGGTTAGATGTCAAGTTGAAGAGCTTTTTTCTCACCAGCACAATCTTTTCTACGATAGACGAATTGTCAGTCAGCATAAACATGTGAGTCATACTCTGGTTTCGAAAGAATGGACAGAATTAAAGTGATGAGAAAAGAGTTTGGACCTGTCACCTGGTAAGGAAAACCGCTCCCAAGTGAGGGTGAGAATGTCCCACTCTCTTGAGTATCAGTGAGAATATGGTCAGCGGTGGGCCTTTGCTACCCTGATTTAGTTCACACATCGTTACGAACCAGGTGACTCATTCGTCCTAGATACCTACCTGCCTTAGTGATGTTGGTGGGGTTAAACCCAAAAGTATGGTGTTGACATTCACCCGATTCAAAAATAGACTTTAAGAAGCTATGCTACTTTGTTTTTATTTGTTAACGGCGTTACTCATGAAATTGTTGGAGGTTCGTTGCTAGCAATCAAAATCCAACTACCACACCCACTTGATGAATCAGGACAAACATTTTGCGTCACCTCACCATCCAAGTGAAAACTGAAATTTCTTCGGTATCTTAAACCCCGAGGTAGTTTTGGAATTGTACCTTCTGTTGAAGGACAGCCTAATAGCGAGATGATTGTTTAAAACTTCCGGTAACACTAATTTGTCATGCAAATGAGGTTTGGACTTACTATCTGTCAGTTGCTTGTTAAACTGCTGGACGATTTCGTTGGGAACGTTTCACCATCGACCACATCAGTGAGGAGAGGTGGGGTAAAGTATGTCTCGTGACGACAGTAGCACTCATTTTATTTACGTTATGTGTTGATCGTATTTAAGTAGATGCTATTCTGTAACCGCCTGAGAACAGCCAAAATATTGGCTGTCTCTCGCACCTTTATGTACTTAGAATGATAGTATTTCCAAAGGATTCCCGAGGATTGTCAATCAAAACTTGCACAGCTGATTGGAGCAACAAGATAGGATATAAACTTTTCTTTGGTAAAATGAAAGATATAAATTTGGTTTTATGATCGTGAGACACTCTGGTTGAATACACATTAGAACTGGGTAATTTTATGGTGGGTTGTCTCGCAAATTAAGGCCGCTTGGATGATCTCGCTGGAGCCGAATCAGAAAACAATCGATTTAAAATTAAGCGTAGAAGAAAGAAGTACTTGCACTCTACTTTCCGGTAAATGATTTAAATCAGTAACTCTTGTAAGTGGAAAGCTTTCTAATATCCTAATAAAGATGGTAGGTGAGGATGAATCTAAAACGTCTTCTTGGTGTTAAGTCTTCTTATGTCGCCGCTTAAGTTCAAAAAATCCACTTTAGCAAGATGTGGTAATTTCCGTCCAAGTAAAATCCAGATAAGTATTGCATCTCTCTTTATTTCGAAGATAAATAGCGTATAAAAATTTAAACCCTGGTTTCAAGTCAAAAGCTGTCAAAGATTCAGGCCTTGATTTACTTTGGTATCGGTAATCTATTTATAGTCAACTTCAGGAAAGTACAGCTTTTCTCCAGCCGGAGAGGTCAATCCACGTTGTTTACCATTGACAGGTGGCTTCAAGCTTGTTTAACTGCTGTGACCCCATAAGTAAGACTAATCCTTTGTAGAGACACTGTCGGTTGGCAATTGGGATAGTCCTTAGAAGAACGACTAAATTTACTTAGAGATGCAGTCTGGCAACTGAGCTGATGATGCCCACCCACTACAGCTATCGTGTCCTATACAGAAATGTCTTTGCCGGAAACAAAATCGGAGAGATGACCACCTTCTGCTTACTACTACCCGTGCCTTTATCAATGAATCACCTCTAATTCATTAGCGAACAAAGTTGCGATAGATGTACCACGATCTACAAGTAAGATACATACGGCGGAACTCATAACTAAAGCTCAACTACCCGTGATTCCTCTTAGTTTGAAATAAGTACAGACAAGCATAGAGTCTGCGTAATAAGCAGGGTAACCTTTTCCAAACGGTGAAAACGGGGGAAATTTGGGAGGAAAGAAGGTTCACCCATCACACAACCGTTTGATTCTACCGTTTAACCTAGTTGCATTTCTTATGGGGTGTGCGTATTATTCATTTAAATACACATGAATTAAATGAAAACCGACGGATATGTATTCGTAAAAATTTAGATATCCACTGTTACTGGTATTTATCTCATTAACGCCAACTGGTCATCAGTAGAATTTACGATGTAATTTCATATCTTCAATAGACTGTGACAGTCTAAAGCTATTTGGGTACTATTTAAATTGTTGGCGAAGGTTATACTTTTCTCCCTTGCAAAGAGTCTTTTTAATGCGACTGATCACAAGTGCCCTGCAAAGTGGCCTCTTAACGGAAGTTTAAGACTAAAACGTACTTTAGGAGACAGTTTACAATAGTCGTTTTTCAAACATTATCTGTTCGGAGGATGGCAACTGCATTATGGACTGATGCTGTATGTGCAACATTAAGTGTGGAAAACAGCATCATGGTGGAACTTCGTGCCAAGTTCAACGGGCTCTAGGAAGGTAATAACATGATAATTCGTGGCCAGTGTACCAGAATGGTTAGACAGTCATATTTCGCGAATTCATAAATTTAGCACTAGGGGAATGAAAATATTTTGTCTTGGTCTCCGCAAACACAAACTGGGCGGAACATCTTGAGTACACAGAATGGAGAATTCGAACTGATGTCTTTATAGAATGGCTGACAATGATATATGGAACAATGTATGAGGAATTGTTCATTTTGATTTGATGTGATGTTGGACTCACATAGGATGGAATATCAATGCTGAGTCACCGACTGAGTGATTTGCGTTATTAAATGAGAGTAAGCAGATACAAATGTTTGCTAACGATTGGATGAAAACAACCCAAGAAAAGTTGACGTAGGATTCCCACTCAGTGAGCAATTTTTTCCGATATGTGTATTCAGTTTTATCGACTGAATCACAAAATTTTAAAGGGAACAACTAAACTTCCAAAGTAGTATCATCAAACATGATTCCGCTATATAATTTTATCCACAGCTCCGGCGGATGGCGCCCGGATGTATACATCCGGCATGCCTCTCTGTCTTGAACTGAGCGTAAAAACTGATACTTAAACCGAGAGCTCCGCTCTTTGAATGTTTAGGTGTTTCGTTATCCACTGAAAAATTACAACTGCATTAACCAGAGTTGGTTGAAAGGAAGGGCATTGTTTTTCAGCTTGTGTTTATCGGATATCCAACTTGCGACCTTGTCCCTTCCAGTTGTAAACAGCTGCTGATTCCCCAGAAGGTTTCCAACTAAAACATCACTCAACTTCCGTCAGCTCTTGTGCACAAAATGCCTCAATACTGCTCACAGTTGCGATTCTCACCGGGATTGATGATATCTGTGATTGATATGGTTTGGAATGTTCGACAAATTAAGTGGATTTTCGTGTTTTTGTCATTGGGCATGTAAACAACAACACTAAAAGTGTGCATCTGAGTGAATAATTATTCCACCGCAGTAGGGTGGGGGAAACAATTTGTGTTTGCTACAAGAAGGGCAATAAAAAAATCACTTTCCAACTTCCTCAAGCGACGTAGTTTGAGGTGGTACGGCAAATAGCTGACTAATTGTCACAAAAGTTGACCCTGCTTTTTGGCGATTTCATTTGAAAGCAAACCAAATGAAACACGCAAGTCCTGCATCTGAATTTAACCATTTGGTGTCCGTTATCTCGATTTTCATGGATTCAAAGTGCTTTTCAGTATTATAATCACCAAGGCTGATCACCAAGGACAGAATGGTTATATGGGATGGCGTAATTTTGTGCCTAGTAGATAAAATTTCCCACGCAAAAAGAGTGTGTTTGACGCAATAACCTTTGCGATATTCGTAAAGGATTCAACAATCATAAGCTTCAATAATAAGTGTTTATTGTAGTGAATTCAACAGCTGCAGTATTTTGCGTTGTTCTTCTGAGCTTAATAATTTCTCTGGATAGATTTTTCGGAAATAGTCATTCCGTTACTGAACCAGTCAGCCGGTTCATTGTTTCAGGAAACGACCTGCCTGGTGCAGCCGTTTACTACAACTTTGTCCATAACGATGCACAACTGCGCATCTTCGGATGAATTATTTGATGTTTGTTGGTGGGAGCAGTTGGTCGACTACCCGTGATTTAAGGCGCGACTTGGATAGATTGGTCAGGTTTCCTAATTTCAAAGTGATCCACTTTCAAACGACATTTGGATTTTGAAGACTGCTATCTTGGTATTGCTCAAATTACTCGACCGAGGGCATCATTGACTGTCTGTACCAAATGAGCAACAGGACATCAATTAAAAAAAACCTCGGCAGAAACTTGTCAGGCGAAAAGTTTTTGATACATTTCCAACGAACAGTCTGAAACGTGACTGTGGGCACTGCAACCTATGGTTTGAAATCCGGCGTACATCAATAGAAAGTCCTGCAGTTTCCTAGAACAACTCCTGAAGTGTACCTGAGTTGCTTGGTGATTAGTGCTTTGATGTGCACAAACTCATTTTAGGGAGTGCGCGGGTGAATATGTGGATCTGCATTAATAAATGAGCACCGTTAACGTGAATGCGATGTCTGCATTAATTTAGGCACGTCATTTCCAAGTTATTTTGCATAGTTAAACTTCCCTTCAGATGGTGTAAATGAGAATCACAAAACGTTTAGAACTTTTGAGGAAGCTATGCGTTTCACAATATATAACACAAGATAAGAATTACGTCAAGGAAGGCTTAGTTAAAGAAGCGCACCTTTTACCGGCACCAAGAATTAAACAACCAATATTAGGTTTTTCATACGACTTTCTCAACTTACATACAATATACAACTTTTGCATACGACTGATCAATCGCGCAAATAAAGAAATATCATTTCCACTGCAAATTTTCCAAATAACGAACTCTATTGTGGAATGCTGACGATTTAAAACTCCAAAGCTGTTCTGGTGGCTTAAGCATTGCAACATGTTCACACTTTGGTACATTTTTGCCAAGCCGACACCTACCACAAATGCTGTTCTGGAGGTAAGGTAAAAATAGCCTCACCAAGCTTTTGGTATAGATATCCCTGATAGATGTCATAAAAACGACATAACTGGAACGAGCGGACGATCGACCTCGTAAGTCCCTGGCGTTCACTTGGGCACTCAAGTTCAACACGGGAAAAGTCTTCGTACAACAGTATTCGCCTTGGGAGAAGATATGTTCGGGAACTTCAAAATCTTTCATTGTGAAAAAATTCTCTCCTCAGGTGAAAGCTATCTAACCATCTAGTTAAATTCACACCAAAGAAACTTGACACACATTCTGCTTCTCTCTCGCCACATTCCTCACTATGCTCATTGTCTTCTCACATTTGAAAGCATGTTACAATGTTGCGAAAATGACCGCAGGTATAAGGATGTCTACGAATGCAGCAGTGCCGAATAGTTGGATGCGCACTTCAGGTGTAAGGTACCATCAAAACTCTTCCATTTTTTCGGCATCACCTTGCTATTTACTTGACAGAGCCATTTCTTGGCTTTATCTATGTATTCTTATTGGTTTTATACCATAAACTCAGCTCGGCTGCAATCACATCACTGGAACTTGTTCTCCTGTATTCACTCGAAGTCAGAGGCGGTAACCCCCCATGATATCTTTTTGTACCTATACAGGGCTTGTCTCTGTAAAAAAATTCTTCGAAGTCTATACACGGAGAGTAGGCCGGTTCAACGGGTTTCAACAGAACGACTGGTTCATGCTAACAAAAGAACCTAGAAACCCGATGAAGCCAGGTGGAAAGTGTGGTGGTAGGTGCCCGTTCAGGTTCGTCACTTATGGTTCTTCAGTTGGTGTTATAACGCCGTTCGTCAAGAAGAAATTGAGCCTTACCGTACTGTGACGGTTTGTATGCCTACATGACTCATTGAGCTCTATTGGGAGTGTCCGTGCGGCCCTCGCAGAGCCTCTTGTATCAGGGTGGTCAATGGTTAGAGGTCTGGCGAACACAGTCTTCTGACCCTCCACGTTGGGAGTTGGAACATGTAGGGCGACTTCTTCTGTAAAAAGTAAAATGCACTCAAATTTCCCGCCAAATACGACTGCCTGGTCACTAGGCTTTTGAGCCAAATGCTTTGGTTGAAGACTTTCATAGTCCTCCTGTCTAGAAGTAGGCGCCCTGGTAGTATACCAGTTCACGTACAACCACGAGTTTCACGATTACAAACAATCTCAGGCCACATCAGCTGTCGCGTGGTGCCATCAGCCGCGTCGCCTTACTCACTGTATGCAGCAGAGAGGGTAAGCGAGAACAGACTACTGCTGACGCCTCCCTCCTTTCTCTTCCACATACTTTTTCCTCCCCTCCCCTCAACCCCATTATTAGCTCCCTCTTTCTAAGTCGGTTGCTTACGACTGATGCCTCCGTTTTCCTTTTATCGGTTTTGACAACAACATCTGCGCGTCATCCGGCGCTGACATCCTCAGGCTTATCGAAAGGAATATTCAAACCTCGACACACAATCTATCTGGCTGCTTCCAATGTTCACATTCTGAATCAAGTGGGACAACCAGCTGTTCTTGCTCTCACACTGGACTTGCTTGATATTGAGTCGTGCTGTGTATCAGAAACAAGAACTCAAGGTGTAAGCAAAGTAGGTGAAGTAATTGCACCATCACTTTACGCTCGCTTACAGCTGAGCACCTCTTGTAACCCAGAGGCTTCTTGTGCTGTAAGATGTAAGCTGTGTATCATCCTAAGTCACCGGACGGAAGAATCCTTGCTTGATTGGATACACGTTCATAGCCGTCTCTGTGCAGTTGGTCTGGAAAATTCGGCGAAGGAGACTCACAAGCGGAGAGTCGATCTCTGTCTGTTTGTATTGTGTGCTTACGACCCCAGTCGATTTTATATCTTTCGTAGGGCAGCAAAGCATCAGCGCTGAACACTGACGTTATGCCTTTGACGATGATGATCATGCCGCCGAAAAAATCTTAGCAGTCAACCAGTGCTGGCTTGCAATTACCTTTCCTTAGCTTCTTCGGCAACCCCTCCGCTTTCTCTCTTTGTTGGTATTTTTTGCTGTAATAACGAAAACCAGGCAAAAGTTAGTGGTTTGATTGTGCTAAATACACTTCAGCGGGTGTATCAAGTAGGGGCATACATTCGGGGGCGCTTGCTGATGGAAGAGGATACTGTACATCCAACTGTCTAGTGGGCTGCTTGACACTTCCGTGAAGCTGTAAAGCACACTATATAAACAATCTATTCGCTTATCAACAGTTTTGCCCACTAGCTAGCACTTTGTTCCACTGGGACCAGTTTGTATCTAACAAGTTTGTTGTTGTTAATGTAATTCCAATAGTAGTTGATCAAGTGCTGCAAAAACGATACACACAAAGTGACACTAAGCGCTCATTTTCAAACTAAAAATTCATTGAGTTGCAGCAAAAAGCACTCTTATGTTTACTTGCTCCTTGATTGGCTGCTTTGTGGATCATTTGGATCGATAGTTAAGGCATAATTTCGAAATTCCCGGTGAGATACACTGTGCATAAATCTGATGAAAACCCGAGGGCTAGTATGTAAGGGTTCTGCTCCGTTTGGGACCCGGTATATAGGAATATTCGGCCGGTTCTGATTATTGTATTTCCTACCTATACACATAATTTGATGCGTACGGAATTGGTCATATTTGTAAATAAGTTTGCGTAATGATTCGTTTGTGCATACTATCAAGAAAAAACGATATTTTGTACAATTTCCGCCGCCCCAAGTTCCAAAATATTATAATTGTGTAAGCACATAATTGGAAGACAGAAATTTGCCTGTTCTTATGACGCGATTGAGTAGGAACTTCATCACAATTTTATTTGTGTCCGAATGGCAGGTTATACACTTCACCGGTATCCACATGTACGTATAAAGCCCATCATCGATAAGAACAGAACCTACGTTTTTCAGGAAGTTATCTTCAAGTGTTCTAGCGATGTAGTCATGAAGCACTTCTTGAGCGGTTGAGTACACGAAGTTTGTGATACCAAAGCAATTAGCTCTTTGCTCAGTTGTCCTAAATAAATTGATACGAATGATAATACAGAACATGGATGTTTATTCCTGAAAAAAACTTTGACATGTTGACTAGAGACCTTTAATCTGTTTGCGTCAATTATGGGCCGAAAATGCAGAAAACGAAATCAACAGTAGTTCCAGTAATTGCACGTAAATGCAATGAGGGCAAAAAGTATGAGTAATTGTTTGACGTATTGTAGTTATCTATCAGTTTTACTGATATGGAACTTGACAGTGGCCATTACAATGTGTGATAAACACATGCAGTGTTGCTGAGGCCAAGAATAGTTTTCCAATGAAAGTGATATTAATGCCTCTCGCTTCCTACTTGCACTGCGTCAGAAATCATCCACGATCATGTTTTCAGTGAATTGATAGCGATACGCATTTACCTTTTATTGTTTATCAGATATATCCTTACGGCGGAAATTGTTTTGAAGTTGATGTTCACTCAACTCCACCCATCTTCCGACGGAGACGCTTCCGCGAGCAAGGGAGTTTTATTAGTAGGGATTATAACCAGACAAATCTATTTTTGAGGACACGCTACCAAGGATAAAATAGTTCCAGTTTGCGGCGCCCATCAGCTACTCGTGGAGGAATTTCTCAATGCAAATTTCCTGTGCTGTTCCATAGTTTTGATGATTGTTTGTTTTGTTGTTCTTCGCTGTCGACTTAAATGGCTGTATTGTGGAGAGTTTGGATGTTGTCTATCACTATATCAATGGGCTAGAACTGACTTGATGTAACCAGGCTTGTTCAGTGAATTGGACCAGGATGAACAAGAAGCGTTGTTGTTCAGAGGAATCCACAGTTTTGACCTGAATCAACATTGCTGATGCTCCAAAAGGGATGTAACAACAAGTCATAGATCAATTCCCGTTGAATTACTGAAACCAACCAAAGTTGTTTTGTCATCTTATAGTGCACGACGATATAATGCCCCTTTTAAATGCATTGGTTGATCTCAGATAGGCAATGCGATAAACTAACTATCAGATTTATGACCGTCAGTTAAGTTTGCCAAACAAGATTACTGATTCAGAAAAATGTTAGGTGTCTAGAGTATTGCTGTACGCGGGGCGAGTGAGTCCATGAAAGCTGTTTAAAACGTACGGATGAGACTAGTGTTTTAGTACTCAAATGGGAGAAACTTGTGATTTACTGCTTTTTGATTGGCTACCCCGGAAAGCAACCTCCCGCCTGGAAGGTACTGAGACACTCCATGAATTTCTCACCTCAAAAGGTTAGGACGAATTCGCGTTCTAATCTTGCCATAAGTGGTTCAATTCCGGTTGTTTAATGATCGCACAGTTAGCATAAAGTGTATTCTGAGATTCAACAGTCGGCGGTTACGAAAGAAACACATCAGTTACCGAAATCAGAGTCGTTATATCACCGGACAAATAATGCTGAATGTAGATCAGCCACTCCAGTAAAGTGAGCTGCTTCTCCGAAGGTGACTTCATCTAAGGATCATTGCTAACCTTTTATGACGCCCTTAAATTCGAGTCCGACTAATTGGTCATCGCATACCATAGTGCTAACATAGTGGTGCATGACATAACTATCCGTTGACGGGCATCAGGACCCATTATTCGTAAGCTACTAAAGATACACAATGCAAACGAAATTGAGTCAACTTGCTCAAACCCATTCTTTTATTCGTACAGTCAGAAATTCCGGAGCACAAAGCTCGGGGGAAAAGTCACCCCTACGAATACGAAATGGCATATCGAATTGCTACACGCGACAAACGTTAATCATCCGATGCTTGATTGAACATGCGTCTAGACAGTTCATATTATGCTTTATCACTTGAGCACTTACGAGTAATTGTGATGTGTTTCAGACTATGCGATTTCAAGTGTATGGTCGGTTATGTTTGCAATGCAAATAGTATCCACGGCACACTTTTTGGAAGTGCAGAGATACTCCAGTTCTTCCTGACAAACGCTTTTGGCAAATGAGTCATGAAAGGATGATTTATGTTGCGGAGTAACAAAACATCGGGAAAAAAAGGAATTTGTACCAAATCTGTGAAAAAAACGATAGATGATCACTCATTCAGAATGTATCTAACTACAACAAAGCTGGTTGATTTTATTAGAACTGACTTGAACTGACATTTTAACTTTGAAGGAGTAGCTGAACACTGCAGAAAATATATATAACGGCTGTCATCAACACCATCCCCATACACTGACTTCTAACAGGACTGACAAAAAAGAGCATATATTGAGAACAAAAACAGTGTTTTTGAAATGCAGAGAACTGGAACTTCCAATTGTGAATTTTACCTGAAAGGCCACGTCATCACTAGTCTCGGAAATTCCGTAAATGTAAGGAACTGTCAGCGCCACAAGCATCTAGGCAGTATCAGAATAAGACATCGCATTATGCTCAAAGCCGTCTGCTTTTCGCAATCCAGCACGATGGAGGTTTGGAGTAAAGCTTCCATGCAACACTGGATGGATTATACATACTAAAGTTGTCGCGAGCCGACCGTGATATCTGGTGCACACAAAAAAACAAGGAAATGGAAGAGGCCCAGACAGATTCACGGAAAGCATCTGTGAGTGACTCCATCAAGGATCGGAATGAAATGACCATCTTGAATAAAGAAGGACAGCTCAACCATTCGGCCAAACCATTCGAACAACAGTTATCTTGAACACCAGCTGCCACACATTTGGAGTCAACAAATGATTTAGGACCATGGAAGTTGAATGCGGAACTCCCTACGGTCTCGAAAGTTTATGACTGGATGACCTCTACCCGCATTGTTTAAAGATGGGGGTAAAGTCCTCAGTCAGCGCTTGCCTGGTCTGTTTGACCGCAATTTGGGAAGAAGAGACTGTCCCAGACAACTGGGAAGTTTCGGTGATAGTGCCCATTTACCAAAAAGGGACTGATAGTGAGTAAGGGGAATCGGCTTAACCACGGTCGTCACAAAACTATTGGCGGAACTTGTTTTTTATCGCCTTATGTTGGCTTTTGAAACTAACTCAGGAGCAGCAAGCAGGATTCCGGCCTGGTAGGGGTTGCGTTGACCAAATCTCCATACTTCGTCAGGTGTTAGAACAACGCCCTACATATAAGAGACCCACAATTCTAGTGTTCCTGGATTTCCAAGGCGCATTTGCTCGGTTGACCGGTCTGTTCTGCTTGACACGCCTGCCCACCAAGGAATTCCTCAGAAGTTCGTGAACATAGTAAGCTGTTTGTATTCGAAGACTTCCGGACGTGTGAGAGTATACGGCGAGCTCTCCAAAAGTTTTCGTGCACAAAGTGGTGTCTGTCAGAGATGTCCACTTTCCCCATTTTTGTTTAGTTTCTTGATCGATAAATCATCAGACGAACGCTGGAAGGTCTCCAAAACCCCGGTGTTCAAATAGCCTGTGACGAATACCTTGTCGATCTGAAATATGCAGATGACATCGTTTTCATATTCGAAGAGGAGAATAAGGCGCAGGTGTTTTTGGATGAACTGACCAAAGTCATCCCGTCCTTTGGTATGCACTTTGCACCCAAAAAATGTAAGTTCATACTCCTGGATATGCAGTCACTGAACCCGCCACTTACTATCCACGGAGAGGCACTGGAAGTTGTGGAGCGTTTTATGTACCTTGGAAGTCGTATTATTTCTGACTGTAGTGTAACAGATGAGGTCAATGCATGAATCTCCAAGGTTTTGAGACACCTATGGCGTCAAAGTGGTACATCCCTGAATCTCAAGATACGTGTTTATCAGGCTACAGTTTTGCATGTTTTGTTGTATGGTTGTGAGATTTGGCCTGTTCGAGCAGCGGACCTGAGACATCTTCAGATGTTCAACAATCGTTGTCTCAGGACCATAGCTTGTGTGGGTTAGTGTCAGACAATCCGCAACTAGGCAGTTAGAAAGCGAGTTTTCGATTGTTCAACAGGGACTTACATTGAAGAATGTGCCCAGCATTTGTTAAGCCATGTACTGCTCATGCCGAATTATCATTTACCGAAGACAGCGCTATTTTCGGTGCTTGATTCAGATTGGCAGAGAGGCGGCCAACCCTTGACCTGGTAGATGGGTATGTGAGAGATCGCGAGAAGTATGGGTGCTATCAGCGCGACTCAGCTTCAAGGGTGAGGACCACGTGATCGGCGGTTGGAGATGCTGTAAGATATGGCTGATAATCGATGTCAATGGCGCTCTTGTTGTCAGTTTTTAGCCAGATTGTTTGAATGAATGTCAGGTGTTGTAGAACCTTAAAATGACTGTATTAAGCAAGCACTGTAACCCTTCCGCGTCCAACTTTTTCCGTTTCTTCACCATACGGCTTTCAAATAAATCATGCTTGTATGGCAACGAAGCATCAGTTTTGAGGACTGATGTGATTCTGTCGATGCTGATGATGATGATGACTAAAGCTGTCCTAAAGTAAGCGTAGCTCCTGGCCTTTTACTAAACGCAGACGAAGAATGTTAATTGAGTCGCAAAACCGCTTTATGGAGTGGGTATGACACGACTTCTGAAACCTTACATTAGAATTCATTTCATAAAAATTTTATGTGCCCTAAATTCACTGAAGCCGTTTCTGTACCCTCAGCAAGATCCGATATTAAACCGTTAGCTGTTAATACTAAAATAAAATATACCTACTCATTCTCGAACTACTTTTGAGAGCTCTTTGATGGTGTGTAACGGCCCCGTCCTTCTTGAGACTTATCAAGTAGGGGTCATCCTCTTAAAAAGCACTCTAATTTCTTGGATAGTGTTTCAACCTGAGGTGACGTCTGTGCAGCGAATTCAGTTGAATATTTTTATATACAAGAGATTTGGCTGGTATTCGGTTGCGACTCCATTTGTTAATTTTTCCTCACTTGTCAACCTGTTTAAATTGATCAAGAGATCACACGTTAAATTATGACGGATAAGGCTCCCTACCTAAACAACACGGGATATGAATTCATCGATCTAGAAGTGTGTCACTCCGAGTGATAAACCGAAGGTGTCACTCACAGTACTGAAAAGGGACATTTATACGCATCTTCTTTACACTTGTGATCCTACCTTCAGCCTGGTAAGGCGGATTCTGTACCAGATTTACTATGCAGCGCAGTTTTGTGCGGAAGTATATACACAGGCTGTGCTACTACTGCTAGTCAAATTACCTACACCAGTTCTGTCTACAGCTCATTGCATTTATCACTTCATCTACAGTCGCGTTGATAATTATGTCGGTAGGACTGACAGGAGGCAAGAAACGTACGAAAAGGAGCGCGTGCCCCCAAATCCCTGTATCAGTTAAGCTGATCTAATCTAACGCGGATCGGCTCCAAGGTCAAACAGTTTGACACTAGGCATCTAATAGACATAAGTTGCAAAGCTGAAAGTAACCCAGCAAAGTACATTCGTTTGCAAACCAATTTGGTTTTGCGGGAGACTCACCCGGAACACAGATGAATCTCTCGTTTATGGTTCAAGTATAACATAAAGCTGACGCAAACTCGGGGACTGAGCCTACCTGATGAGTCACAATAAGGGCAAAACCATTCATCGGCTGTTGAAAAACCTTATGGGTAGTATACTGAACGCAACCCATTGTTTCAGGCTCTGGGAGGAATGCGGCGACCACAGAAACTGAAGTCGCTTGAGCCATAGTGAGTGTTCACTTTAAGCTTGTCCTCTGCGCTCGACCTAAGGGTAACTCCGAGCCTGATTTCATTTTATTGGTAAATCAAATTGTTTTAGAATTATATATGTATCGTAAGCTGCATTAGTTCATGTATCTTATGCTGTCCTACGTTTTACGAGAACAGAGGGTGTACGAAATGGATTCATCACGTAGCAGTTTAGTTCACACCGGCTTTTTTCGTATTTTAATTTGCAAATGAGTAAATACGAGTACGGTAATTCTGTTATTTTAGTGGTCAACATCTTAATGAGAGTTCATTATTGGGAAGTGGGCTCGCGGTTTAGGTGCCTGTCAGAATGATCCTGTCTTGTAAAAGTCTATCCATTTTTAACAGATTTAACTGTGTGTTGGCAAATACGATAATTTCGCATGCTGAGGACCTACTTGTGCGTGTTTACACCTTTTATGAATGGCTTGGGTTTCCTCGGAGTACAAATTTCATTCCTGCCGTAAAGGCATCCTCGCAGAACAAGGAGACTTTGACAGCGATCAAACATGCATAACACTGCTGATCTTGAGTAGGGTCTTACGCTAGTCACAAGACGTCAGAGCTATCTGAAGTCATTTTAAATCAGTACAAGAAAACAAAGGTGCGCGAAATGATGCCATGCCGCGTTTTGTCTTTTACATCTTCTACGGTGAATATCAAAAGTTTCTCTCCGTACCAGAGGTTATTTTATTAGGCATCCTCAAACCAGATTAATTATGAAATTTGGTGGGAAAAAAATTTTGCCGTCTTTGACTCTGAATATATTTTGAATCAACAAGGTAAAAATCCCGCAAGAATTTAATTTGTCATTTGAACTGTATTACTCAACACTAGATAATAATCGATCAGATATTACACGTTGTTTGTGCTCTAAAATCGATTAAATATTGGATCAAATGCTGGAGAAACTTTTCGAATTTGTTTGGTCAGTGGCCAATAAAAATCCAACTGCTAATTGACATGTCACAACTGAAGCTGTTCAGCATTAGAAGTCCCCTGCTAGTCACCCAAATAGTCAAATGAAACGACTAGGTGGTTAAACAAATTATTCCAACTTTCACTATTTAGTATTCAAATATCGTTCAGAGTACAAGAACAAGTCACGTTTACGGAACAAAGCACATGACAAGCTTTGGATACATGTGCTGGTATGTTTGAAGAAAAAGTCCCATGGATGAAAACGCAGGGTCACAATAAAGTTCTCATCTCCTGAGGTCAGTCATACCACTGCTTCAGTGAGGTACCTTGTTTTATGTTACACGAGTTCCGTTCTGCAAAAATGGTGTTTTCTCAAACGGAACTGATGGTTGACTTGCGCCGCAAATAAGTAAACTGATCAACACCGGAGCCGCTAGAAATGAATTTCTCTAGTAATTCAAAGCACGCACCTTTATACGGGATTGTGGAATTGCGCAAAGTAGTGATAACTGTCAGCCTGATACAATTCAAGTTGTTGCCTTTTAACTTTAGGAAAACCAAGCTTTTTGAGGACAACCGGTAAATTTCTCCAGAGCGTCGTCTGATAGTAGTGTTTTTGGATAACTGTCACTTCTACACTAAATTTTCCAGATTACAAAATAGTTATCCACCTGACCATCTGTGTTCTCCAGCTGTGTAAAGCTAAAGAAATACAAATAGTGACCGCTTTACTTTGATTTCCGAGAAGCTAAAAGTTGTATCAGACCAGAAAAGCATCCAAAAAAGGACAACTTGGTGTCAAATTGTCATTCACTTGAAAAAATTAACTTTTTTGGTTTGTGCTGAGAATATTGTACAACTGATGAAAATGGTCGGCACTAGTTTTAAGAAAAATGTCACACGAGTCAAATTTGTGAATTCAGGGAGATCTTAGCTACTATTTGGCACAATCAACTGCACATTTCAACACACAGCCAATCGAACAAGCCAATCGTGGTTACTGAATTAGGTACTCAACAGAGGGTTTTTCCTCAGACCTTTGGTATAAATATAATAAATTCAAAATTCTGCTTCAATTTACAGTGCTCCATTATTAAGTTTAGGGTCGGCATCAACCGAAAAAGATTTGAGCGCTTACCAGAATGTTATCCAGGTTGTCTTGATCATTTAAAAGGATATATTAGCAAGGAATTTGTACTTAGCTTCAAAATACCATCTCTTGGAAGGGCTTTTTACGTCTATCATGGTGCAACAAGGACAATTACTTGGAAAGTTGCCGGGCTGATGATCAGTCTTTCAAGATCAACGCTCTGGTATGGTATTGCGTTTCTCACAAAAGTAACTGTGCTGAATGTCAATTTCTTCACTTTGAAGAGATAATGAAACCGCATTAGGAATTGACAGAACAAATTATTTATTGCATAACCGAAGCACTGACCGTCCCACCAAACTCCTTGTCACCTACCTTCCATCTACATTGCCAATCAAACTGAAATTTCAGTAGGTTAGCCAAATGTAACAGGAGTTGGTGCGTTCATGAGGAGGAGGAGGAGCTAGTCGCCGTGTCGGTTACACCTAATGGGATGATAGAACATAAGCATCTCCAATGTTACTCTGCAACTGAAGCCATGCTGGCCTTCAAAGGCTATGAAAAGAATGAATACCGGCAGGTAAACAGATAAAATAGGAATTGTATTTGTATTTAAATTGAACGTTTTTGTGCATATCCGTTGTTGGAAAAATGATGTGCATTTTCTTGACATATCATTCCGTAGAAAGTTGACCAAAACCGTTTTGCCGCCAACTACATCTTTGACAACAGACAGAATGGTGATTGAATTTTCACCAAATTAGTCCACATTCGAACACCTAATTTCAGGCTGAATAAAATTTGTGTTCACTTTCAAGTAAACTTGGTGTGCACATAGAACTTACTTCCGGCCTACAGTAAGGTACTGTACAGAATAGAATAGTTAGACTGGTATTCCAGATGTCGAAGCATTTCTTCAACAAAATATCACTTGTCTATGGCGAGTAGTGTTTCAACTGAAATTGGAATCAGTTTTTGCTCAACACATTCCGTTTGACTTTTTTCACAGACGATAAATTCATCTGAGTCACATGCCTAGCCCTCTCTCCGAGCACACTAAATTTCACGATTTAATGTACCTTTTCTGACACTGTTAACTAGTGTTAATTCCTGCAAGGCCCCACAGCTCAGCATCTGTTCCACTGAATAAGTTTGTTCTCGCATTATTCTTATAAATTTCCACTGAAAAGGAGCCATCTTCCGCTCTTAGAAGGGGTCTATATTTAAACCTCTTTTGACGTAATCAAGTTGGTTTTTCTGACCATAGTGGCTCAACTAAGTATCTGAATCAAACTCAGTAAATTCTCAAAAATAAAGGGTCTGCCTATCAGACTTCTGTGTTTACATCAAACTTAAATAAAGAAAGAGCTTTCGTGACACAGAACTCCCCAATATGTATACTGTAAAAATGCAGTAACCATGCTTTTTAGGCAAGGAAATTACTACTCTATTCCAAAAAAGTTTTGTGATTCATCATTAAATGTTTCTAAATTAAAATTTGCCTGGTCGTTTATGATTAAGCAGAACAATATAAGTCCAGTAATTGGGAAGAATTACCACCAGTCCGTTGGTCCTATTCTATGGAAATAAAATCAGTCGTACTATAGCAGACTTTTCAATTTTCCAGTGAATCCGCTTGTTACAAGTTCTTACCAGGCTACAACACTTAGGCTGCCAATAGCTGACAACCGGAATCTAGTGTATGGTTAGAAATTTCCTGTTTGCTTTTCAGCCAGCTCACCTACTTTCACTAGTTGCGCTGCGTCAAATTACGTCCGAGAATTTCAGTGGTGCTTCTTTTGTTCAAACAAGGCCGCAATTTTCTTTAACTTTATCTGTCAAAGAATGAAACGGAAACCAATTGTCACCCCGTTAGGGTAAGAAAGATATTTAAAAATTTTTCTTGTTACCCACTGTATGTGCAGTGGGACTGTCAGAATCACCTGTTGTATTAGTAGATATAGTTGCTCGTCAAAAAACGCCAGCCTTCCCGGTGTACTGTCAAAGGGAATAGAAAACATTGAGTAGTCCTCCAGCAGCAAAGATTTTTTCCACTAATCAAATTGTGCTTTTCCCTAGGAAGAACTTTGTCCCTAGAAGAGCGGGTTCCTACAGTCGTGAAGTGTACTTGTGTTGGCCGTGAATTAAGTAACTTCATATAATTGGATTGCCGAGCTAACTTGGATGGAGACGATGCTGTTTTACAGTCCCAAAACAGTAGGGTAAAAGTACTCCAGACTGATAAGTAGGGAACCTGTAAGGTTGTGTTGAAGATGCAGTCCAGCGTAATTAAACATAGAGGTAGTCGTATGGTTCATCTGACATTTTAAAGTGAGTCTGTAGATAGCTAAAACGGTTGTTTTGGAAAGAACCGATAGCTGATATTGAGAGCACAGAGGGATTGTATTGACTGCCGCTTGTTGACGGTGATTGCTCTACTGACTCAGGTCTGTAGATATTTGTTGTGTTTGTCGAGGTGTGATGAAATACTTTCAATGAAATTAGATCCGGATGCCAGTTGACTGACAATGGAAGAAGCGAATTACTGGACAGATCTGCATAATCATTCCAGATCGTCAATCATTGTTTGTTGTGCTGGTTTTGATAGGCCATCTCGACGGGACAAATGTTCATTTGGCTGATAAGTGAAGAGTGTTTTGGTTGTGAGTATGCAAATGCGGTAGAGTGGCAAACAGCTAACAATCCACAGGCTTGAATGACTAGCACATTCTAGGTGGCAAACATACACACACAAACCAACAGAAATTTCGGTGTGCTTGGTCTCAAAATAAACAGAACAAAAACGGTCGGTCCACAAGAAATTTGATTTTAAATGCGTTCCGGGGTTTGTCGCACTTAGCTAATATTTTATCAATGAAGAATAATTGTTAAGTGCTGAGGCGTGTAACAGCTCAGAACGGATAGAAAATACATATCCCGTGGTCGGTAAACAGTTACATTGTAGGTGAGTGAAGAGATTAGTACACCATGCAGTATGCGTAAGAAAGGTTCGTGGTGAGGTGCTCTACTTGCTGGTGTTTCATCCCCGTTCACCCTAGGAAACGAATGCCAGGTATCCGATAACTAAAAGGACGTGGGCTAAAAGTTCGACCGGAAGTTGATCATAAAGTTTGAGTGGATTTCTAAAAGCTCAGCAATATTGGATCTTTTGTTATTGTGGGCGCTCTTTGGATTGACATAGTGGAGTGGGTTGCGTGACTGTGTGGTAACTTCTGAATAAGTGATGAAAGTTTTAGTGACATAAAGCACTTCGGGCTTATCCCAGAGCAAACGAGTTACGGTAACTTTAAAATGGCAAACACCCTACTCATTTTATTGGATTGCAAGGCTCCTCTGGATTGCTGCCGCAACCTATAATTCAAGTTACTGCCAACCACTTTAGTACTGTTGAAACGGCCTCTCCCTCGGTTATCTGTCAGATGTAGTAACAATGAATAAACTGGATGTCGTCACCAGCTGTCATATATTTCTAAGCAGAAACCAAAGAGGATAATCAAAGTGGTCCTGTGTGCTGTGAGCCAGCTAAATTAGTCCTATTAGGATAAGTGGGTATGACCGTAAAGACGAGTATTACGAAGTTGTTTGGTTTGTTTAGATGTGCATTTTCCCTTCCTACCCAGTTTAGTAAACACGTTTCATCCGTTGACTTCAATAATTAATTAGGGTGGAGTTTTTGTCGCAGTTATTGTAGCTTTATTCAGCATCTGATCTAACCACCTAATCTCTAACCATGGAGATGTACTCAGCTGCTTGCCACACTAGATTATGTATATCGAAGCCTGATTGATGAAATCACCTTGCGGCCTAAAAGAACAGGAATCATGGTAGCTGGTAAGTGTTTGCGATGTCTTTTAAGCAGAACCTGAAAACATGATTAGACCAGTGTTGTAACAATCTCGTCACAAAGTAAAACAACCTTTGCAAGGGACTTTTTTTGAACTGGTAATACTTCCTCGCCCTATTATACCCCCTTTATACGAACCAAAGTTGCTTTCTGTTTTGGCATTCCTCCAGGTCACGCGGTTCATATAAGATAATGTGCTCTTATAATTGGAGCACACAAATTTAATTGTGGCAAATTTTTTAACGGCAGTTAGAAGCCTTTAGGAGCGTTTTGCCCGAAACGTAGCACCCAGTTATTTCGTTAATATGTCACATGCAATAGGCACTCCCGACAGAGTATGAGGCACACAATAGTAACTAACCCTAATTGGGATTGTAAATGTGATACTAAAGTTTTCTTTCTGTGAACACATCACATGGATGGACCTAGCGAAGATGGGACCTTTGAGAGAGAGCTAATGAAATCCGAATGTGAAATAATAGGTGAAACCCTGTGTGTGTCCCCTGTCTCTCTGAATTCAAAAAATGGCATAGTCTTCACTAAAATACCATATAAACCGTATGAACATCAAGGATTTGTTGATATTATATTAATATATTATATATATATTATATATTATATTATATTAATCTGAATAGCAGGAGTAAGCGTGGGATAGCCTGGGCCACTTTCATACAATGTCTGCGATTCATATGAAGCCGAATTCTTTAGCGGGCATTGACCTAAGTGCAACGCAATCTGGCTACATTTAAATAACAGTAACAAAATAAGAATACTGAATGTTCCAAAATTTTAGGTTTATCACTACTGTGCTTTCATATTCCGTATTTATTTTGTTCATGGTAAACTGTAGGGTTGCGGGCATTGTGAGTTGGCCAATAACCGAACTTAGACTGGGAACCATTCGGGAAAACAGGTCCCAGATAATAGAGCCTATGATGATATGCATTTGAGTGAAACCTTAAAAAAATATGCTTTCAGAGAGCATGAGGTTTTTGTTGAGGCGTGACTTTCGTAAAGCCCCAAACTTCAGTGAAATATCCGGCATTTCACAAAACGATGGTCTTTCCTGAGGCATTATCCCCTCCGGGAGTTTTCTCATCTAAGAATAGCAACCTGACAGGTATATCTGGCAATAAANTTTGCGATGTCTTTTAAGCAGAACCTGAAAACATGATTAGACCAGTGTTGTAACAATCTCGTCACAAAGTAAAACAACCTTTGCAAGGGACTTTTTTTGAACTGGTAATACTTCCTCGCCCTATTATACCCCCTTTATACGAACCAAAGTTGCTTTCTGTTTTGGCATTCCTCCAGGTCACGCGGTTCATATAAGATAATGTGCTCTTATAATTGGAGCACACAAATTTAATTGTGGCAAATTTTTTAACGGCAGTTAGAAGCCTTTAGGAGCGTTTTGCCCGAAACGTAGCACCCAGTTATTTCGTTAATATGTCACATGCAATAGGCACTCCCGACAGAGTATGAGGCACACAATAGTAACTAACCCTAATTGGGATTGTAAATGTGATACTAAAGTTTTCTTTCTGTGAACACATCACATGGATGGACCTAGCGAAGATGGGACCTTTGAGAGAGAGCTAATGAAATCCGAATGTGAAATAATAGGTGAAACCCTGTGTGTGTCCCCTGTCTCTCTGAATTCAAAAAATGGCATAGTCTTCACTAAAATACCATATAAACTGTATGAACATCAAGGATTTGTTGATATTATATTAATATATTATATATATATTTATATATTATATTATATTAATCTGAATAGCAGGAGTAAGCGTGGGATAGCCTGGGCCACTTTCATACAATGTCTGCGATTCATATGAAGCCGAATTCTTTAGCGGGCATTGACCTAAGTGCAACGCAATCTGGCTACATTTAAATAACAGTAACAAAATAAGAATACTGAATGTTCCAAAATTTTAGGTTTATCACTACTGTGCTTTCATATTCCGTATTTATTTTGTTCATGGTAAACTGTAGGGTTGCGGGCATTGTGAGTTGGCCAATAACCGAACTTAGACTGGGAACCATTCGGGAAAACAGGTCCCAGATAATAGAGCCTATGATGATATGCATTTGAGTGAAACCTTAAAAAATATGCTTTCAGAGAGCATGAGGTTTTTGTTGAGGCGTGACTTTCGTAAAGCCCCAAACTTCAGTGAAATATCCGGCATTTCACAAAACGATGGTCTTTCCTGAGGCATTATCCCCTCCGGGAGTTTTCTCATCTAAGAATAGCAACCTGACAGGTATATCTGGCAATAAAATAATCCAAATATGCTGAATAAATGCACCAACTACTCACTGAATTGCTCATTAAATATGGAATTTTTAGTAGCTGCAATAAGTGGGGATTTAAATGCACAGAATTATACGGAACATTTTTAAACAGTCGTACAGCATTCAATTCTGGCTGATGATAAACAGCTTGGAAAGTTGTCAAATAGCGGCGCAAAAGCATTCCAATAACTTAATGCTCATCACCTGAGGGGCAATTCGGTGGGTGATTAATTGGATTCCGAGATTTTGCCGTTCAAAAACTGACTGTGAGTCAGCCCAGTCATGAGGGTTTTCTGATAATCAGATTCACCAATTTACAAGTGTGCCGCAACGAATTTGTTATTGTTTTTGAGTGAATGGAGGAATCTGAAAAATTGTCCGCTTTTACCTTGTCACAGGAAATAGCGTATGACCGCTTATATATTTTAATATACATATATATATATATGTATTGACCAATGGAAACAACACAGAGTAACGTTTCCCGGAGCGTCAGCAGAAATGTTTACGGCCATTTGTATCCATTGTTTCAGTAGGATCTGCTTAATTACACTGACTCCCATCACAGAGTATAGACAGGAGGGGAATTATAATGCAGTTACATTGGTGAAATAGGTTGAAGTTTTCAACACCACTTGGGGTATCCTTTCAGTTCATTTAATGCCAGGCTCCTGCAGATCATTCAGTGGAGAGGCGCCAGGAATCACGATTCACTAGAGCCTTTCAACCTGAATGGTTGCATCCAATCTCCAAAACCAAAGCTGACATTCGGTAACTTTGATATGACCGAGATTATTAAACCACGCTTTTATTCCACTTATTTGTGCTCAACGTCGAAACACTCTCAGGACAACACTGAAGGTGGGCATGCGTTTTATAGCAGTAAGAATAAAATGGCTATAGATTTCCGGCCGATTTTCCAAATTGAATGTTGAACCTCACACGAGTTGCTTGGCGCTATGAATGCACAAAAATGAAAATAACAAACAAGGCGCATCACACAAGTAAATAAGACGCAAGAGTACGAGAGTTTGCTAATAAGCTTTGAATAACTGTATGAATGAAGGACTGGCTGTAAAACCCAGCTTGTAAATTCAGACGCATGGAATTCACATTCTTGTAATTTTCATTTATTCACTACAAAACTTTTGGATAACCGCATAACTGCATAACACCACTGAACTTTTATGCAGGTGTGCTCACAAGCTGTTGTTAACTTCTGGAATTTTCCTGTCTACCTTTCTTTTTCCAGCATTTCATCAGAGCAAAAGCGTTTTGACATTACTGAACGTTTTTTCATCAGTTGTTCTGTCCAAAGTTGTTGGCGAAATGTTACCAGACTTGTTTACTATAAAAGTTCAGCTCTTATGCGCCATTTATAATCCTAATTTTCTCGTATTCAACCGCTGGGGATATTTTTTCTCCAAAAATCTAAAACCACTTGTCCTAATGAATTGCGAGGATTTCAAACAATAGGTGAGCCAACAGGTTGGCGCAAACCAAAATGAGTATTGCGACCTAAGAGACGTGCTTTTCTTCGGGTGATTTCAGGGGTTTGAAAGACAGTCGCGTGACATCCTGCCTACCTAGGCCAACGCAGGTCATGCGAGAACAATTCACAAGTTCATTCAAGCATCAGGTCTGTTCAAATGACGATAGTGCAGTCAAGTCGAAAATTATACTCTGGCCCCAATGGCCACAAAATTTTAGTAATTTGTACGACTTATTCAACCGAGACAAAAATACAAGCCTTGCTCTGATAAAACTGTGGAACAAGCAGAAACGTTTGATAGTATCGACGCATTTAGAAAGCTTCGAAGATTTCGAAGACGTTTGACACAAGCGTCTAGGATTGAATGTTGTGGGAGCTGGTTTCAATAGAGATGCTCTGGACCAGGTCAGTGAATATATAGATAAAATACGTCGTGTTTCTTTGAAGCTAATTTTACAGCAAAGGCCTAAGATTGATACAAGCACCCTCACCAAAATAGATTCTGGCGTAACGCTAATAGGTGTTTATGTAGCACGAATGTACGTAGTTTGCAGTAATATCAGAATTACCGAACGCTAATAGGTGTTTATGTAGCACGAATACACGTAGTTTGCAGTAATATCAGAATTACCACAGCACATATATCACCTTTGTCTCAGTTTTTGTAGGCGTCCCTGTGTATGTGGTGATTAGGGACCACTTTGATTTAAGGTTGATTTATATCTGCTAGTAGCGTGATTTTGCAGAATTGCTAGCCACACATACACAAAGCTTGTGTATGTATTCTCATAATCAGGTGTGTTAAATGGCTGACTGGTTTGCAATCATTTGTAAAAACTGTTAAACAAAGCCGACACTTTTACGTCCATTACATAAGGAAAGACATCAATTTTGCAAGCCTGCCAATACCTTCATGTTTGCCGAAGTAATCTGTTAAAGAATCATTCGGGTTTAAGATGGGATACTTACCCAATAAAGCATAACTGAGCCACATACTGAAATTTTAATTGAATTTACGGACATCTGTTGAGTCCTCCTCCAACAGAACCTGAGTGGTAGTTTGAGGCGACAAAACTGAAATTCAAACTAGATTTACAGAGCCCAGAGATACAGCTCTAGACATGTGCACACGTTGCCGGTTCTTCAAAGACTTCTTACCGATTTTCCGTCCATAAGCTTCAGTCGAAGAACTCCAGTGTGTTTCATATTTTGCTTGTCATCATTCACATTCGGTTAAATCTGATCGCCAACAGATCCCGTTTTGAAATCTTAATCAGTTCACTTCTGCCTTGCAAGCCTCATGTCTTGATGCACTGCCAATAAACATAAATACAATCGGACACACCCAAAATATATGAGCGTGACACCCCCGACTTACGGCAAATGTTGTGGACCTTTTTATTTAGCCTTCCTAAAGTACCGTCTACAGCAGTACCTGGAAAGAGGTCGGATTGTGGAAGAGATACTATGACAGAAGTGTTTAGCCAAACGATCTAGCATTTTCTAGTTGGCTTTTTCATCGTCAGAGATTTGGGCTGCTACTCAAAAGCAAACCGTATAAAACTCAGTGTACCGGATAAAGTTTGCTCATATTTGTGGGCTTTCCGAAACAAAACTGCCCGAACTTTTATCGATCGTCGACGTTCCTAAGGTCAAATGTCAACTAGTAGCCTAAACATGATATCTCACATGATTGTCATTCAAATCACGTTGAACCGAGTCATTACGCTGGTGGCTCCTTCCCAGTTCAAGCCTGTAGCACAATACATTGCCGACATTCCCTGCAGGCCATGACCTCACTGTTCACAACTGCTGATGTGCCAACAATCCGCCTGAGCTAAAGGGGCCAGCAACATTTATTCCGTCTTTACCAAAGTCTGATAAAATGGTCGGTTAAACTGGCGGCCAAATGTGAACACGACATGATTTGCCATAAGCGGGAAAAACGTAGATCGATGTTGACGTAGATCGACGTAGATCGATGTTGTTTTTCCCGTTGCAAAATGAGGGTGAACATTTCTCGAAGAGTTACAATATCTTTCGAGCTTTTGAATTTGGGGTCGTCTTTGGGAAACAGCTGGGGCACTGACTTGTACCCTACTGACTTCAGTTTTCAGAATCCCCCTATGATCCTGAAACGTTTGGCCCTTTCCCGCATTTTTTCACGAGGTGTCAGATTCTGAAATAGACATAAGGAAACCACTCGTCGTAGGACAAGGTTTTGGGATTTCAACGAAACTGGGATTGACCAATCTGAAGATAAAAGGTCTCACAGGACGCCTGTGCATAATGTGCGTTGTAGACTACCTCAGGATGTGACAAGTTTCTGGAGATCTCCATAGTGGAGTAGTAAATTAGGGGTAGTAATTTACACGGATAGCCACTTTGTTGCACAAGACATTGGTATTCATTAAAAATTTGAATGTGAACCGCAAAATATTCGCTATTTTTGGGACCAAATCCAGAATGCATTAGTTTGATCCATATATGTAGGACCCAAAGAAACATTACTTTATCGATGTCCACTTATGTATAGAGTTTGTGTTTAGTACCAGGGGTGTTTGGGTAAAATTCAGGTATTCTGATCGTATATCTTATTTTCAATTACATTTGGGTTATGAATTATTTTCTCAATTGGAAGCTGTTAGTAGGCTCTGGGTAAGCCAGACTTTTATACGGACAAGTCACTGCTGGATTCGATCTAAAAAATGATCCCTCGGGTCATGGCAAACACAAGTGTGTGCAGGGAAATTTGCACTGCTAGATATTATACTTCGCCCTCAGACCTGGTTGCTCTTGCGTAACTATTATTCACGCAGACTAAGTTAATGTAGCAACCAAAAGACAAACGTTTCAATCGAGCTTCGATTGAGGTTCTAGTGTTTTCGCAAAGGCCGTTTCCAGTGTGACACACTGATACCACGTAGTACTGAAGGATGTGGTGTTTTTTCCTGTTTTACCACAAAATATTTCTAAAAATTTTGCCTTCGTATCGGGTCAGTCGCCTTCTTAAGTAGCCACACTTACTTACACTGTTAAATCCACATTAGTGCAGCAGAGTTGTTCTCCTTGATTACGGTGTACCAATAGTACAGCTGACGCTGGGATGTGATCAAAGGCGTCAAACAAGGTCACCATTCCACAGTTGAATTCTCCCTGGACGATAAGTCTAACTTTGCATACACTAGTGGTTCAATTTCAGCCATGCAAGAGACAAGTTTAATTTCACGGTCTAGGTAAACTTGATATAACGTTCAGATCATGCTCTCGAACGAGCTCCGATAAACTCTTCTGTTTTTCTTGTGACTGTGTTCTCTGAAAGCATGAGCTAGTTGTCTCACATACGTTATTGATTTTTGCAGGATTTCAATTATCGGACTGTCATCATCAGACACGCTGAATAAAACTTTATTCGAGAGGCTGCGAGGTTTCTGTTAATTTATGAGGCAGTGAACGTCAACTCAGTATAATTCCAGACACATCATCTTCAGACATTCTGTCTGTCTCCAACGGTTGGTAGTTGAACTTTCACGCTGCTAAAGAAATGTGGAGTAATGCTTGACCGTGTCATTTTTGCCACTGTTTGAGAATACAGAGTTTGATTTGTGCAAAGTATAGATAAGGACTGACATCGGTGAACTATTGAGAAGTAAAGCCTGGCTAATTTGCAGGCCCGAGATAACTTAAAGCTAGTCAGTATGTTAATTAACGAAATACAGTCTAATGTTCATTATTTAAGAGCCTTACTGTTCAAGCTTGTAATGATTTCAGTCTAGATATCACTTATAGAAATTCTTGGGCATGTTACCTATTTGTTGGTCCTCTTTGATTTTGTAGGCATTGACAGGGATGCAAACACTACCCATAATTGATACAGGGTGACTGGAGGTGACCTCCCACTACTGTAGCATATTTGAGGGTAATCATTCGTGCGGGTCTTACTACCAACAAGGCTTAAAATTGGTAAGCTAAAACAGGACATGCATATCATTCAGACGGGTAAACTTTCGCTTGCGTTGGACACATTTTGAAGTCGGTTCGGTATGAGGCTGAGATTCTTCGACATCTACTGAGCCATCATTGTCAGAATGTGGTTGCTTTTTCGAATAGTACACCAGCTATCTGAATGTTTACTCAGTGAAGACCACCACTCCGTCTTACAAATTTTAGAGACTGGTTATTTCCTCACAGGAGCTGGTTCTCAAAAGCAAGAGGCGGTTATCCAGACTTTTAGAGCGATTATCGATACAAACCATAGAACGAGTTGGGACTTTTGGGTCGCAGAACAGTATTTGGAGGGACGCCAATTCCCTTTTATGAATAATGTATGCCACCATAACGGCTTACATCAGTGCTAATCAGGTTTCTGTTCATAAGTCCATACTTACGTTGAGAGTGCCCCATTGCTGCATGTTAAAAAATATCGATAATGAATGTCGACAAATGTAATCGGAGAAGTCTTCCGTTACGCAACGGTGGTTTGCTCGTTTGCTCTACTATCTGTCATTGAGTTGCCGCACCAAATTTACGAGTTTCTATTCCTGAAAAAGGACGAAAAACGCTCACAATCAAAGAGAATTATTTGGTTAAACCTGATGGTTACTACAGTCTCCAGAACACAGCAATAGAGTTTGTTTACAATGTTTTGCTTTACAAAAGAGCATAATCAGTAGATCTGTTGATCGACTTAATGCTCATGATACACCCAAAATGGTAAACGAACTGTAAAATCAGGTTCCATTCTACCGACAATTGTCGAGTGGATTCCATTTAAAGCACACTTGGTCCATATATCTGGGACAGTGTAAGACAGTGTCGTCCATTGACTTATGTGTGCTAGACTAGCATCGGAAATTTACGAAGCGAATAACAGACAGGCGGATCCTCCTCAGCAAAATAACAAGCAAACTTTATAGTCAAGCAAATGCACATAAAAGTGAAGACTCTTGTGGGCTTATCCCTGTCAAAAAGACAACCAGCTAGAGTTTAGTTAGTGAAGCTGTGTGAGAAACGAAAATGTGTACAAGTATGAGTACCCGGAGGAGCCAGCATTTTAGAGATGAGCGGTTCGTCAAATTCGAGCCAATTAGATCAACTTTTAACATACACATTCAACCTAACATAAGCATGCGCAACGGTGGTGAACATCCTTCCTCCTAGTTGTAAAGTTTATTTCCCAATTTTTCTTAGGAGTTCCTTGATTTTTGCCGATCACTTACCACCTACCGGTGACTTCCAAGACACATTTTCGACTGCCCATTTTGTGAACAAACGGTAATCTCCAGTGGATGTCTCAGACAAACCTTTAAGACAGCCGTGGTGTCCCTGGCCTCTAAACATATTTCTTGACTAGAAAAACGTCCACTGGCAAAATGCCATTTGACATTTTTCTCATAAAATCTCAGCAATAGTTCTGCGATAGTGTTTTTGGTATTGCTCTTTACAAATCATATATTTCTGGGATTTTAGTTTCTTGCTTGAGATCATAGAATTAGTTGTTTTTATAAAATTCTTTATTATTATTCTCCCTATTCTATTGGTGACCTATGTGGAGGAATGTACTTAATTTGGATCCTTTCAGATATGTTATCCAGCCTTCATTTGGAAGGGACATTGGATTGAAGGCTGCCGTTTAATCACGCGGAACGGGTAAAATCTCCATTTTTGGAGTTTCTCTTCTATTGTGTTTAGCCGAGGCCTAGTGAGGATGCTATTCCACAAAAAGCAAAAGGTGGGCAACATGGACAAGTTAATCCATGAAGAGGAATCTTTGAAATAGAGAATGGTCGTAAGCGAGAAAAATGTGATGTCCTTGGTCTAACCCAATCAGCGTGACTCCAAGCGAAAACGTTTTCTTGTGTCGTCTCTCGAGGCAGGCCACCACCAAACAAAACCAAAGGAGTTTTATTTTCACGCAATGTGAATTGCCGGACTACATCTGCTTTCTACAACCTGAAGGATTACGCTCCAGCCTAAAGCCGGTAGATCTGTTGCAGATATCACTTGGTAATTCACAGATGGTTATGATGCAACCTTCATACACTGAAACTTCACAGCAAACGTGCACTACTGATATAGTCATAAAATTGACCACACATTTTCACGGGAATTTAAGCTTATGCCGAATAGCCTAACTTAACTCAACAACCCACTAAAGACCGTCTATAACTTTGGCATATCGGACAGCTCGAAGTTTAAATCACGGGGTTTGAAGCATGACAAGTCATGTTTAATTGACGATTTGATCGATTGTCCCAACTAACGGACTGGATTTACATTATAACGGTATTATATAGTATGAAAAACGACCAAATACGGCATTTGAAAAGGTAATTTTATCGTCAATTTGTTCATAAGCGCATCGGAGTCCGTCTTCTGTCGTGCGATGTGTCGGCTATTTTGTTAAGATACAACAGTTTATGTGTATCCGGTTAACATTACTGCCGTCAAAAGTATTCTTATCACAATCTGCGGAAAGTTACGCTTCGCTGTTCTTGCCACCCAGTTAAGTCACCAAATTTCACATTAGCATTTCTGTTCCCTGTCAACTGATCGGTGCTTTTGATCGCTGTTCTTGCCACCCAGTTAAGTCACCGAATTTCACATTAGCATTTCTGTTCCTGTCAACTGATCGGTGCTTTCGGTAACTTGCAAAAGCTTTATTCTTTATTCTGATGCGATTAATGCGGGATTTTAAAATTCGAAATTCAATAAAAAATTCACTTCAGCAATTTATAACTGAGCGAGCTTTTCTAACTAAGTTTTCCTCTTTTGAGCCAGAGGGTTAAAAGTACGCTGACTTCTGCATGTTGGTGGGACATAAGCTGACATAAGCACAAACACGTTATTATTTTGAAAAAAGTGTCCCAAACTTAAAAGACAGTATAATAAATAAACGTTATGAGCAGCTATTCTGTAGCTCCTCACTTAACTCCATGAGAAGGCAGTCGACGAAAAATTCTTTGTGACCTAATAAGAATGGCTTGGGCTGTAACAGCATTCGTTCATTTTAAGTTCAGGCCCAAAAATCACCCTTAACAAGCGGCTGCATACCTCAAACGTGCGCAAGACATAATTTGAGGTGCGTTTTACTCGGTTTAGTAAGCGGTTTAAAATCTGGCAATGTTGTGGAATATCTATTTTTACATGATGGACCGTTCTGCCTCATAATTATTACAAATGAAAACATCGCCCTCAAAGCTCACTTCCATTCACGAACCGTGAAGAGGATTAAGAACAATTCTGACTATTCAGCAGCATTCAAATTCACAACCAATTTCGGAGCGCATATTAAACCAGGCCATACTCACGTGACCAAAGTGAGTCGTGTGATTGCCAAGGCAACTGGTTTCGCTCACCTCACCGCGGTTAATTTGTATGGGTGAACAGGAAAAAAGGACGACCCTCTGATTAGTTTTTTATGGAGTCTCCATAAAAGACGCCAAATCCTTTGATAGGATGTCCAGTGCGGTGCACTGTTGAAAATCGTTTATTTGCAGTTTTTCCTAGGCTGCGGAATAAGAACACAATAAAAACGCGATTAATGGGTGACAATAAATTTTGCCCCAATTCTGAGGATGTCTCTTGAAGAATCATGCCGCATTTTGAAGGGCGAATTAGTAAAGTGGTCTGCGTTAAATGAATTTTGTTTCACAATTGTCAGTCGCAGATAAAAACCGTACTGATACACTTGATTTAGCTGCCTTTGTTTTTTTAGCATGCTGATTAAAAACATAAAAACGATATTAGTGTTACTTATTACAAATTTGTACTAAATGGACAGCGTTCCAATTTATGTGATAAGTCTTTAAAAGGTTAACTGTCGAGTATATACCGTCACAAAACCGTCCCTCTGAATACTAGGGCAAACTTCGCATTTCCAAATATCCACTCTTCCTTGTGTGTTCTATGGGCACTGGAATATGACAAACCTTACTTGAACAGAGAGTGGGAAATGCCGAAGTAGTTTTAGTTAGGACGGTTATCTATCTTGCGGAGAAAGAATAACAAAGCACTTGAGCGGATGGCGTTTCCATGTTGCCTCTTTGTTAACGGGCCCAAAACGAAAGGCACTCGGAAGAATGCAATATTTGTTCATTCCCGGTTAGTGGCCGGGGAAAAGATTGAACTGTAGCATTTGCCGATCCTTTTTTTAAACAACGGTAAATCAAACCTTTGCTGCTTTTGCAGATCCTCCTAATTTCACGGAAACCATGTTGTACTCTTCAATATACCATTGTGTGTTCGGAGAAATCGTCACGCGGAAAGTCATTTTGGAAAAGAAAAGAAAGTGTTGATCACTTTCACAGCTCATTTCATGTCACTTCTAGAACGGATTTAAATTCTTCCATACTGCCTATGTGCACGCTGCTGACCAGCAGCTGGACTAAAGTTCAAATGTTGAACTAGCAGCCTGGAGCCCGTGGGTTTCAGTTTCTCCGCAGGCTGTAAGATGTAAGAGGACTCTCAACAATGATCAGTCGGCTGTATAATGCTTTTCAGCTTTTCATCATGCGGTAACTTCGCTCACAGAACGATATTTTTTACTGAAACACTACCGCCATTCGTGAATATCTATTTCTAAAAAGGTAAGACCACAAATTCTTGAAGCTGCTGTCATTTTCTGCGGCATAAGGGCGGTTTGCATCATTTAATCTCTGTGGCCGGTTATGTGTTTTCAGTTCACGCGTGTGCCAATACGCCAATGTGCTTCGTTCTGGTGATCTTCGTGCAAATATCCTCAGCATTTGGTGAGCCATTAAAATACCGCGAAATTCCAGTGCGCATCAGTTATGGCAAATGGCCTACTTAAATAATTGGACTTAATTGGACCGTTTATTTGGAATTCGCCTTTACACACCTCCAAACTCTCTATTTATGAGCTCCGATTATTCGATACTCTGCTGTTTGTCTATTCACAAGTGCTTAGGAAGACGCTGTACATCCACACCTCTTATTCCCTCTTGACCAATTAAGTACAATTTATTTGGAGGCTGCAACAGTTAACGAACAGTCGAGGTATACTCAGAATAGGAGTTAACCGTATAGATATTGGTAGAGATTATCCTCTCCTTACCATCTTAACCGGGATAGCCCGCATGAATTCACTTCGAAATTCAACTAGAAATAGAGTTCCTGGGGGGACGTTACCGCTTACGCTGCCTGATCGGCCGGGGTAACAGTTCGTTTCACTTGATTTGTTTAATTTACCTGTCATTTTTTTCCCTTAGTGGTGAGTAAATTTGGTAGATTTTCATAAAAACTGTCAAATTCGCAGCGGAACACCATATTGCTAGAGTTTCATTTGCAAGCATCATATTTTCACATCTAAGTTTAATTTTTCCAAAGTGTATTAGCGTAGTTGATCTCGGCGTATAAAAACCAACGATAGTGGGTCATGCATTCTGTTGATTGCATCATATTCGCTGAGTATCAGTTGCATTCAATCTGTCGTGGTGGGTTCACTGTCAGCTCACTGGATTTCGTGTCGGGTAGAATGATCCGTATAATCATTTGCTTGTTGTTCCCTAGGCCTCCGTATTTTTTAAACATTCGAAGTTGGCATTCACTCTTCTGAAGAGGCTTTAGATACAGCTTGCGTTGTTGTTTTCGAAATACTGTCGTCTTAGCTTAACTCACCACCCGCATGCGTCCCATTCTAGTAAACACAAAAATGAAGGTTTCTTTTCTTGGTGTCATTCAGTAATATGTCTGATAGCAAAAGCCTACTGTTCTTTACAAGCCCAAATGTAATTTTGCTACCTGAACAATTCGTGCACCTTTCAAACTGTAATCCGCTTGCCTCTGCTGACTGCTATCTACCTAGCGAAAAATGAAAGGAGAGGAGAGCGGCATTACCGTATATCATTGTTTCTTTACAAACTAACTAGAGAAACAATGGAATGTGGATATGGTAAAACGACACGTGAAAATCTGGTAGTAAGACTAGTCATGGCTGATAACTGTCCCTACGTGGCAACAAAGAGAGTTGTGGGAGTCATGCTTCAAAGGCAAAGATGGAACCAGTGAAGCAAAACCATAGTTTTAGAATGATAGATCTGGACATTCTACGTTGGGATCAAGACGATCCCTTGTTACATCCCAGGGGTACACAGTAAGAGTGGATCAGAAGAAACATCAGAATTTATTTAAAGTTATCTTTTCTCACGGAGGACGGAGTATCTTTTCTGTTTTGCAGGTATGTGAGCACAAACATCTCATAATGTTTGGACAGCAGCAATTCAACTCCGGATTTAACTTGGTATGTGAGCACAAACATCTCATAATGTTTAAGCAGCAGCAATTCAACTCCGGATTTAACTTCATACCAACTAATTTACAATTACTTACCTGTACTGAAGTCTCCAAGTTAGGTAAAACAGTAATGTATGTCACATTATGTGGGTAGTGCGGATACAAGTTCCTCTAATTTTAAACTACCTACAGCCGGTAATAAGTTTCCGGTATGTTTCAGTCATCCGTTGCGATGCTCGAGTGGAGATTATTGAGAGGCAAATTTATGATCTATGCAATTGAGACATTTTGAAGCATTAGGTAAACAGGGTATATCCTTCAGTCATGAGCACCCTTACATGTTTAGACGTAGTTATCTAGTGCGTCCAGTGTGGGCCAATGATGTCCATGTACCACGTTCGTATGGCTTGATAGATCTCCGTGGTTTCAAATTCCGGACCGGTGAAGGATATACACTACTTATGAGCTGCAGTAAGAGTAAAATTCAGGACCACTTTTCACCTCCTTGGACTGGAACAACCGGAACAACTGCATCAATATAGTAGAGGAACCGCAAAAACGACAAGAATCTGAATGAATATTCGTAAGTGGAAACCGGGATTATGCATTTCAACGTGTTCGGTTGTCTGAACATCTGCGTGGCAGATAACGCAAATGTCTTCCCTAGTTCTGTTTAAAATAAATGGATATATCATTAATAACACGCAAATAGTCAAACGGCAGAAAATATGGGCGTGTGCTTTACGCTTATTAGGAAACAGTGCATTTCGTTTCATTTATCTCAAATGTATCAGTTAGAGCAGGCCTGTAGATTTACGGGACCAGAGCTAAATGTAATCTGGAATTTCGTGGATAAACATATGGCGAATAAATAACAAACAGATAACCTACTGCGTCGACATGTCTATAAATGGTACCGTTTTTCGGTGAACATATGTCTGTAATCTGTTTCTGGACGTATCACACCTGTTAGATTTACCGTGGACACACATACTGGCGACGATTAATCCAAATATTGAGGATTCGGCGGAGTACGCAAACGTAGGCTGAATGGGGAATGGCAGGGAGGTACGAGGTCACTGTTTAACCACACTGTGGAAATCATGCTGAAAGCTTATCATCAACTGTCGCAAGTATTTTCTTTTTGAGTAATCAGAGACTCGTCTGGCGAGTCGAAACAAAGTTCAGTTAAAAATTTGTGACGTAGGCTAGAGTTCGTTGTAGACCATTTCTATCTCAAAAAGACCAATCAATCGCCTTTATTGTGTATAATACATTCACACGGCTTCCCTGATAGTATTTCTTGGCAACTGAAATAACACCCAATTGTCACCTTGCAAAAGATGATAACAGAAACAGCAAAATCTACGAATTCATCGGAAAATCCGGGACAAGGAAAGTTGAAAAGGAACGTTTGAAACTACACTCATTTAATTTTTTCGAAACTATTTAACAAGAGGCTGACTAATGATATAAGATCACTGCGACCAAGTCGCCCATATTTTCAACAAGTTGAGCGGTCGGGAATGTTGTGGAATATAGGTAGCTCGGGTGCGCTGATTGATTGTTGGTCTGTTCGCCGAGCTTGGCAGTTGGATTGCAAACGTTTCATCACCAATCGAGGTGACATCGTCAGTGCGATGTTACTGAGGATGTCACCTCGATTGGTGATGAAACGTTTGCAATCCAACTGCCAAGCTCGGCGAACAGACCAACAATCAAAGTTGAGCGGTCGTTTTTATGGCTGATTCCAGAAAATATTCCAGGTGTACGACCCATAACCCGAACGACGTTCATTTGTAGGTCAGCAAAAGACTTCATTTTTAAGGTTGGTCGTGATGAATGCTCAACTGGTCTCTGCACTACATAAACATAGTCATAAAGTAGTCAGAGAGAAAAATGGGGGTAAGAAATTTGACTATTAGTAGATAGAACCCCGAACTGAGTGCCTTTAAGAATAATGAGAAAGTACGCGTATCAGCTAGAGGCATTAATATATTTCTCACCGAACCAACCACATAAGCGTCATGGAACGACAGCGAAGTGAGAAAAAGCGGTAGCCGACTTATGCGAACCCAACTTCACGATCCAGGACCACATGAATCAGTCAGAGTGCATGATAATGTGCAGCTGATAGAGCAGCGAACACAGATGTTATGACACATGAAACAAGCAAAGATAGAAGAATGTTTTAAGATAATTTGCGGCCAAGCTCACGGGAGGATAGACTGTACGATTAAACGCAGCATCTAGGATCGGAAATGAAAGAGTGCAACAGAAAAGTTGTATCTGGAAAGTTTCTGAGTATTGACGTACTACTGGTAAAAGGCGCAGAGAGGAAATCTTTAGTCACTGAATCTGTCGTTCTGGTTCTATGACGGTTCAGGGTGCAGCGTCTTCAAGCGGGAGATAGCAGTATCCAAGTGTGAAGAGAGAAAAGCTGTTTGTACACAAAACTGCACACTGAAAGATATGCTCTTTCCGATTCCAGAAAACTGGCCGGGATCCGTGATCCTTCAGCATGGTAACTTAACGAGAAACAAACATTCTGCGACTAAAATGTGGTTATCCATTGGTAGAGGCAGGACCACGTATCGACTGCTTCAAGTTTCTTTTTGTTTGTCTTTTTATTCTACCGGATGCTCAGCACTAAAATCGCCACTCAAGCAATGTAGGGTTAAACATGACAAAGTGCCACACTGAGCATTCAACTGCTAGTTCACTGAGTAAAATTGAATAAAATTCATGCCGCACATGACGATATACGTTGGATCAACACTTCAGAACGTATGGTGCTATCCTAAACTTGATTGATTGGTGGCCACCCCAAATTTCAACAATCGGGTATTAGACATGGACCCTTTGCAAAACTTCAGGTCAAAGTCGAAATAAGACTTCTGACGCTGAAAAGAAAGCGTGTTAGATAGCTTTCATCGATTCACGTTTGTTAGACGTGTATTTTCTAATCCGTTTCTTCGCACACTTAGATGACAACTGCATATTTTTGCAGCACAGGAGAAGTGAACAATATTCGAAATTACCAGATGACAACTGCATATTTTTGCAGCACAAGAGAAGTGAACAACATTCGAAATTAAAAGGTGGTTCAAATGTGTTGGAGTACTCATTGAATGCCTTCACGCTATTTTGTAGCTAGATAAAAGATTTTGGCTTTGGGGCTACGTTTCCTCAAAAGTTCTTAAATTACTTAGATTAGTTACGGGAATTGTACAATCCACATCCACCTTGCCTCCATTTCATCTACCTCCCTTTTGTCGTGGTCGGGATCTGAAAGTCGAAAATTGCCACGTGCAATTCTAGGGTGCTACCATTACTCCTTAAGGTCATGTTTGACGGATCATAACTGTCACGCCCTAGAAGGCAAGCACTCACTTTAGGCTAATTCACTGAATGCTCTGTTTGTATTGATCAGCTAAACCACCTGTCAGGATTGTCTGTCCTGTCAAGCTCCATAAAAGCCTGTGATCAGTCTCAAAACGTCAAATTTCTCGCGAATTTTTTCAGGCCTGTATTCTTATAAGTTGTAGGATTTGTACCTACGGTACCTACGGAGTTCAGACTCCATTATGCGTATATGACTATTTCGACATATTTTGGTAGACATTTAAGATATCGCCCACTCCGATCATCACCTTGACACACAACCTGTCTACAACTTGCATTTTATGGTTTATTTTTCCCAGGTGAGAGGCTTAAGATTTTAAAATTAATTTTACAAACTCTGTGGAGAAAGCTCAAACCGTAAATCGCTATCTTCCTGTTTTCATAGAAGAATTAAAAACTTGCCGACGAATAACGATCACAATTACAGCACCGGAAATAATTCCAGTTTTAATTTCCTGTTATTCAGAGCGTTCACTCCATATGAATGCCACGCCTGTCGTCTCCTTTCTGTCTACCTTCTTATCAGGACAGAAAGAAAAAATGTTGAGATATACAACGCCGGTAGATGACACCAGATGATTCACAGTTTTCCAAGTCTCTGAATAAAACAGCCAATACCATTTGCCGTGTTATGTGCTGAGAACTTTCCGATGGTAATCGAGCAGCTAACTCATCAAAAATGCATCGATAAGTTATTCCACTGTATGCACAGTATACATACATATATTTTAGCTTGTTGCCCGTACGCCTGAAAGAGTTGTCATAATAGCTCCGACCAAAATAGTACACATTGCTGTTGTTTTTTATCGATATATCTGTCTGTAACGGGATATTAAGCGCGCTTATGGATTGATTCCTTATGTATGAGAAATCCTGATTGTGAGGTCGATGTACTTCGTTCTCGCATTTTCTAAGATCATTGCTTTTTTAAACCGAGAAAGTGCATTTTGAGGATTGTTCTACCTTGCGAAATCCGATGAGATTCTGCTGCATCATGATTCCGTACGGTTTAGACACCGGCAGGCAGAATGATTACTTCGCTCACAAACACCTTTTGATTTGCCGGACCACCTGGTAATTAGCCCTGACGTGACTGAAATGGGATTACATAAGCTAAAACAAGGGATGTGCTGTGGCATTCATCCGCGTACTAAATATAGAGTATGACAGCAGGAGTATCCTGGAACTCCCTGAATTGTCAGACGTTCTCGCGGACCCTTTTAAGGTAAGAGATAACCGAAAATGCATCATAGCATCATCTAAAAGACAGTTATTAGTCTGTAAAGAGAACACGTGGCCAACAGGTTTGAAGGCGTACTGCAAACAGCAATCGCACATTTAGGCTATTCATCGCTTACGTGACAATCTCCCTAATTCGATCGATTTAACTTGGCTTTGCCGAGGTCGTGCTACGTTGGTGATTCTGTGTAGCTGACGAGATACCTTCTTGTTGGTCCCAGTCTCATAGTCGAGCATTTATGGAAGGATACTTGTCACAGTCTAATAAATGAATAAGTTGACGATGAGGGGGAATGAAGTATGCAAGCCGCGATTAAGATGGCCGAAAAAAAACCGACAGTTTATTATGTGTGAGGTTGAATGAAGAAAGGGCTCACTGTGGTTCGTTCCGTTTAGCCAAAATCAGTCCTTTTCAGTCCACATGGTCTGTCTGCTACTATGAAGCAGTCTAGAAAAATGACGAGATAACTTGCCGAAAAAGATACTTTACTAGATCGAAACTTGTCCGGCGGGTTAAACGATCCGTGGAGCTACCTGAACGGGAAGTCCAGATAGACAGTTCAAAAATTCTACACAACCGTGTGAGTTACTGGATTGTTTGAGAAGTTGAGAGAGCCAGTTACATCGCCCAAACACGAACACGTTCGTTCGTTCATACGTGATGATCCAGGTGTGTTCGTTGTGCCCTGGTGAAGTGGTGGTAAGATGTTCTCCTCGTCTCTCAAATGTCCGGAGTTCGATCCCCGACAGCCCATGGATATACCGGAATGATAAACTCCGATAAGAGCAAAACTCAAGTTCAATGCTTCTCTTGTTTGGTGTGACTGACGAAAATGATTGCTCCAGGACAGTAGAATGATCTTTCAAACGAAACTGATGTGAACATCAATTGCAGATCTTTGAGTATTTCTACCTGTCCTCTGTTTATGTACCAACAACAGGACTACTTTTTACCCTAATTTCCATTTTTTCGGTCTTTGGGAAACAAAATTTACATCAGGCTTAATGAACTAACGAAGCACATAAACGAATAAGACAATAGTTTGAGGTTAACGAAGCTCCACTCTTTGGATTGCATGGCCTTAAGCTATGCAGTCTTAAGGTTTTCCAGTAATTAATTGTTCCGACTCTACAAAAGCCATCTAAAATGAAGTGTCGTCCAAGCAAAGTTCATCAGTCTAATTTTTCCAATAAAGTTTCAAGTGTGCAAGCTTTAATTTTAGTCAAGCAAACGGTGGTCAAAAGTAAAGCTGCAAACGTTGATGCAGGTCTAAAGAGGGTTGTTAAAATGACACTTTTGCGGTAGATGAAAGACGGTTTAAACTGTCGTCTGTGAGGCAAGACTACCCGAACGGTTTATAACTCCAAGTTTACTTTCCCAGTCCTGCATCTTAGCACCCAAGTTATGGCAATCTAGATTCAAGAGTTTTTTGAAAAATACCTATTTTCGCCTTTCTCATTTTTACGACAGAAAACGGATTCCTGTTTTTCATATGTCCCATCTATTATATACGTAATAAATAGTTAATTCTGATGTTTAAGGTTTCTCATCTGTTAGGATGGTCCTGAAGGAGGAATAATAGTGAAACTTGATATGCTTTCTTTTTTATTACAGCTTCGACTAGATAATAAACCTATGTATGAGGCCTCATCCTCCTGTCATTTGACGCGACTCAACCTGAAGTTCAGAAGTTGAGCCAAGGTTCAGATGTGGAATACGGGAACAGATATCCTCCGTTAAATTCTTCCAGCTACATGTGGATGACTTGCCCCCTTCGGGAAGCTTCTTTTGAACAGAATCATCCAGAATACTCGCAAAGCAATACTTTCCCAAATAGCTTCTTTTGCAGGCGTAAGAAATCTGCTGAAAAACTATGTCTAATTTTCGAAATACACACATTTGAAAAGCAATTTGGTTTTGCGGAAGATTCACCTGGAACCGGTTTAGACTTTTGAGTCAGGGGTTAAAGGCATGGTTCCTGAACAGAATCCTAGACCCTTGTATCGCTTTGTGGATTGGATTTCGATTCAACTGCTCAAGATACATACATGAATTAAACTTTTTTATTTCCGTGAGTAACCGGAAAGTATTGTTTGCTCGCACAACTCCTCATCCACCGGGGTCTCTCCCGAACCCTTTCCCACCACACAAACACGTTTCTGGGTCATTTAACTATCATTTAACTGCATAAAATTCTTTATGTTTGAGAGGCAATTAAGCTGCATTGGTAAGCATTCGCATATATCTTTGTCATGCCTACTCTAAGAAACATCGTTTGTGTGACGCTCGTTGAGGTTTTTCTCGGAATGTTTGTTGAGCTGCTGACAACAAATCATACTGTTTCTGTTAACTATACAAGCAATGGATAACTCAACTTTGTCACTAAAAGCCAATATTATTTTTTCAGCATCTACACTATACAAGCAATGGATAACTCAACTTTGTCACCAAAAGCCAATATTATTTTTTCAGCATCTGCACTCTTTTAAAACGTGTCGATATGGGCACCAAATGAATAGCATTTGTTTGTATGAACCGGCCACTTGATAAACACCGCTAAGATCATCTATAGTGAACCTAACTCGGTCGCAGTTGTGTAGGCACGCAGAGGTTTCTCGGGAGACTCACTGGGACCCAGCTGAATCTCTCGTTTAAGCTGTTTATACTATTTAATTGTAAATACTGGACATCCAGTAAACAAACTTTCCCATGCGTTGCGCTAGACCGTTCATATCTGGAAGCATTTGGAAGTCACCAGTGTGATTCCAGGATAGTCCGTCAATTTTTCTGCCTTTTGAGCAGTAGTTAGTCTGTCTTCATCAGGTCGACTCCAGATTACTGCAAGACATACGACACATCGTTGGCTGTAATAGCTTGGTCGTTAGACCCGCTGTTCTTGGAACCTCAGATTATATTACCTGTAGAGAGGCAATTTGGCGACCCCCAATAACTGCACCAAATAAAATTTACTATTGGTTAAACGGACCGGTGTTTTGGGTTTTGAGGATCGTATTACGGTTTTCCTGAAGAATTTCACGTTTTCTGGCCGCTTGCTTTTGTTACTTCTAGTCCACACGAAGATATCTTTCTCATCAGTGGTGCGCAACCGTAGTTCTCATTTCTAGTCACATTAAGATTTGGGCTTCGGCCCTTCTCTATACGAAACGCGAGAAGAAATAACCTGGGGAACAATATGAATGGCGTGATCATTTTTCTTATCGTCGGAATTACAGTGCATTACGGCCTGTTAGTGCAACCGCAAAAATCGTAGGAAAAGATTCTGATCAGGATGTACACGGTAGAGATTCAAGGAAGGTTTCAGGTACTAGCAAAGAACTGCATACAGGAGAGATGGACTTAACGACTTGACTACTACCTGCTGTTGTTATCTACATACATACGTTTGAAAAGCTTTCCTCCTGTCCCGGGGCAATCATTCTTTTGAGTCTACACAAAAGGGGAAAGTATTAAAGTTGAGTATCCCCCTTAGTGATGCTCATCAGCAAAGCATATCTGTCGAGGGCCAGGAACGGGAACCCACACATCTAATAAAGTGGCACCACTACGCACCCGAATTATTGTATCTCGACGGGTGGACATCCTAAGGCAACTGTCGAGAAAATCAATCGCATCGTTCAATCTTGGTACTTTAGACTATCCAGATGCGTTTGGCGTGCGTTGGCGGGACAATGGTGTCGTAGTTCCTGAGCTCAAACCTGGAAATAACCAAGTATACGAACTGGTGGTGAGATCGAATGAGAGCGAGACTTGAGTCCAATGCTTACCCCATTTTTTGTGGACTCGCCAGAAAAATGGAGCCGAGATAATGAAAGGACTGTTCAAGCAATAGTGAGGCAAATGTGAATATCTGAAATGCATCTATCACGTGAGCTGCCCGTGACTGATTTCCACCCAAGTAGGATCGTGGGTGTTTGTATGCTAATGGACAACGTTCGCTTATTTGCTGGTAGCTGTTTTTCTCCACTGAGTGATAAGCACGCTGATTCTGACACAAGAGTGCATATCCATCATAGCATTTGACGTGAGAGGAATGGAAGAGAACTTTTTTGAAGATCCCCAGTGTCTAATCTATCAAAACGGCATAAGAAACAGCCTTATCATGGGTTGTCATGCTAGTTCGACTCGATAACGCATGGTACACCATCTATGAATTTTTTTTAATAAAAATCTGTTTATGTCGACAAGTAGCGGCTTTAGCTAGCCAGTTACCTGGCACACAAAGAACGTCGTTTAGTCTTCTAAGGTTTTATAATTTGCTCTAGTTTGGAACACATTGCCTGTGCCCTTTGTGGCTTCTCATAATTACATCTTAGGTACGCCTCTGCCAAGATAATTTGACGAAAATTGAATGCTGTAGGTGCACTGAGTCTACTGAAAACATCTGCGACGTAAAATTTCGGCATATTTAAAAAGAATGCTTTCCATCCGAACGTTCGCAGCACCGCACTGATGACTATCATCGCACCATGTTGCGGGGTTAACTGGATTTGAGTTGAAGTGGACTTCTGGCTGTGCGGAGCCTTCGGCTGATTCCTCTGTTATCACACCAATAATGAAGCTACCAAACAGATCTAGCTGGCCGGTTTACTGTTATCACACCAATAATGAAGCTACCAAGCAGATCTAGCTGGCCGGTCATAAGACTGGCTGGTCATAAGACGTGTGTGAGGCTTTCTCCAGTAAATAGCCTCTGATGGGCTAGACCTTTCAAATGAAGAGTTCTCTTGCAAACCTACAGCTTCCAAGCCCAGTGGCAACTGATGTGCTGCCTAAATTCTGTCTCTATCTCAGAATCTCTATGTGTAGTAAGTTCAGATGACTGTTGTATTGTTTTGAAAGTTGATAAAAGGCATGTGGTCTTTAACTTCGAAATCCCGAACCAGACGCCCCAAAGGTCATGCATATTCTACAATAGACGGTGTATGTTGCAATGATCTTAAAACGTTTGATTGCATTCAGCTTAAGAAATGGGAATTCAATTGCTGTAGAAGCACGAAGCTAGGAATCTCTTACTGTTTTGAGCGCCACCTATCGGGTAGCTGGTATAAGTTAGACGGTTTGTTTCCCACGTTCTAGCGTGGGATGCAACGCAACATGTTTTCCTTTGAGTGAATAATTTTTCATTCTCATATTGCCAACACCCACACTGTTGCTTTTCACAAATTTTGTGAATGTGTTTCTGGGACACCTATTATCTGTCCGCTAACTAGATTTTCCTGCAACATGACGTCGCAAATATGCCATATCCCCATCCACTGAGCAAGATGCTGCTCCAATTGCAGGTCAACATAATACTCCTTTCGTGCTTGGTGGTCATGACGTTGAATGTAACATAATCCATACAGTAGCGCTTCTGTCAAAGACAAGGAATATGCCGCTTTCAGAATGTTTCAAATATACGCTGTGCATTGAAAATTGTCGGAGCAACTAAGCCGATACAGACCAGATAAGCGACGAATGCTCATATTATCCACCCACCTTCGTGGGCACGAATAGTAGCCAGGTATTAAGTAACGATATCCTTCAAATGACATTTGAACCAAAAAATTTCGCCTGTGTTTTACTGAAAAACTTCATGAAGATATAAAGTGAAAGCGTAATCTAGCCCTATCATGGGTAGGGCGTTGGAAAACATTAATGACAGAAACAATGTGGGACAGTGAGGTGGATCGTTGTATGTCTGTTTCAGAAGAGTCCAGGAAAATCTCAATGGTTCTGCAAACGAAGTCAGTGGAATGCTACCATAAGCTACAAACTTGTTAAGCGGAATTTATCAAAAGAATTGACAAAGGGACTTGGAACAGCAGCAGTTTACGAAACGGGACCAAGCACAAGTTTGCTTATTTTCCTTCGTGGATGGAAATACCTACCGGTGTGGCAGGCGTAAGCGAAGTCCGGGTTGGAATACTTTGCAGAATGGGTATTTTTTGAGTTCAGCAACCGTAGCGAATGAAATCTGCCGCTCGATTTGAACAAGTGTTTCTGGCTACTAGCGATTTTTTTGCTTGCTATCTGGCTTGCTCACAAGCTTTCTCGAAGGCACATTGTCTGTGTTATATTTCCGGTTTCAGGCATGAAAAATTAATTCTTATCCTGTTCAGAACTGAATAATCTACAAAATTTAAAAAATTAAAATCCGTGAATTAAATTATCTTACAAAGCATGGACACTGCGAAAAACACCACATGAATCGTTGAATGAGCGTTGCCGGGCGTTTACATGGAGGTAGCATGTGCCTCAAGTGATCCAGAGTATGGGTATGGGTGTCCCCAGGGCTTTTATTCGGCTTGTAGTGGTAATCATTATCTCTGAGCCCCATTGTTCTGTCGAACTTGAAGGTTTATTATTTTTACTCTTCTGCATGTATTAGGCAAACTTTTGTTGGCTTGGTGAACTTCACCGGGAGGCTCAACTTAACTTCGTTTATCATTATCAGTCTCCAAGGCGGAATACGGGCTCGCATTTTAGGACCCATTATCATCAGAAGCACAAGAGTTCTAAAAGTTCTTAAAATGACGGAGGCCGTGTAGAATCTTGATTACCTGTAGCTTCGTCTGTGAAATTTTACAATGCGATGTGATCCTTCTAGTGAAATTCAGATAACGTCCGTACAGCTAGTAATGCTAGACATTATGGTTATAGTTTAAGTGGGTGTCCCCATTGGTTTGTATAGCTCTTTTATATACTTATCAAAGAGACGCTCAAAGTAACATCTATTAAAGCTGTTCACTCTGCGATCTTGGGGTCTTCTTGAGTAACAGCGTAGTCTGGCGCTGTTCGCGAAACAATTTTTTCCCACGAAGTAGCTTTAACAAGACAAGTCTCCATTTATTGATTCATACATGTTTTCAGGAACTTGTCGTGACAAATACGACCTGAAAAGAAAATTCATTGGTAGAGCTACACAGTCACCAGACGGCACCACAAACCTCAAGTACCAGTCTGCCGGGGCCACACCGCTAGATCGGAAATGGAGGATTTGTGAGAAGGTTGGCATGAATTGAGACTAATATCAACCGTATTGTATATGTATGACGGTTTGAGAATAAGGTTACAGGTGACCGTTGCTCCCGTAGAGGCTGGCATTCCAGAGTGCATAGAAGCTTGTTTGTCCGTTCCTGTTCTGAGTCGAAGTATCTAGCGACTCATTTATGTCTACGACACGCGGTGAATCATGAACGTAATACTTGAGTACAGGTTGTGACAAACCAATCCGTTAGAAAAATGAGCACATATTTAAGGCAACTGTATCCTATTTTCCTCACAAAAATGGCATCAAGCAAGCATATAAGGGAAGGTATAGAATAGTTACGCAAGTCCATCTACGAAAATTTCCTAATTTTCTAGCCTGGGTGAAAATTTATTCTTTATCAAGTCAAAAATGAACAAAAATGAAAAATTATATATCAAAATTCCTGGTCTTTAGGTTACAAAAACTCAACTGTCCCCGCTATGTAGATTCGAAAATCAATTAGTCATTGTCAGCATCATTGGCAACAATGCACCAGTAATAAAAACTGACGCTTACCAGCCAAAGAAGCGTAAGATGAAATAGTATTTAGTCAACATTATTTCTGACATTGTGACCAATGCAACTCTTTAAATGTTCCTACTCCGTAGTAATGCGTTCATTGACTAATTCTGTCACAATACAGTCATGGCTCATGCAGCCACTCTACAGATTAAGTGGTCAACAATCTCAGGCACTTCTGTTCGAGTTTTCAGATAAAATTTCCGGTAAGATACAGTTTGCACTTAGCAGGAGCGAAGGGCATATCTAAAGTAATACACCCGGAATTCTCTCTAGATTAGTCTGCGTGGACTGACGATCATCATTTCAGGTGGCTCTATATCTGTTCGTCAATCTTGGTAACTGAATGCAAAATTTGCGTCATCATTTGTGGAGTTACCATCAGTGCGTGACTGAGGGTGGGTGGGCCGTTAGAAAACCAGGTAATGTTGTCCACATATTTTAAGTCCTTCTCTAGACGTAACTTAACCAACAATTTCATTAATTCACTGATGTGCATTGTATGATAATATCGTTCGCAAAAGTGAACAAGAATACCTAAAAAAACACTTGCCTGTACCTTACGAGTAGTTTTGAACCCTTACGCTAACACAAACGTAGGAATGAAAGGCAAAAAGTATGTTTACAAACTTCAGAGATATCCCGCTTTGGCTGACCTATCTATTTATTGAAAAGCTCATTGGAACTTGAGGTAAACTGCATTTGTTGGCCAGCGGTAGTTCTGACTCTGCCAAACATCTGACATGACGTGAGGTCGTGACCAGTGCACCATGCTTGCTGCTCTCGGACCCTCCTCTCAAGTGGAAAATTCGGGTGTGTCAGTATTACCGAAGCCAGTAGTCACGTTATGACTGGCGTTGGTCTAATATCTGCATGACTGGAAATGTCTCTCTGTGTACATCATTTGAATAGAATACAAAGATACACCACACTATTTGCCTGGCACTCGTGGAAACTAGATGGCGTTTTAAGACATAAAGGTATATTCGATGGGCGAAGCTAAGCTCGCAGGCTGTGGGTAGAAATGAGCTATTTGCCAACTGGATCGATGTTAAAAATATTGTTGTAAAATGCGCCCAGCTACCCTAGTGATACAAATTTATTTGGCAAAAAAGGACGCATTCGGGTAGAAAGAAGCAAACTCCCCTGAGCATGTTTCTAGTTAGATGCAATTTTTTTACAAACTGAATCCAATCAAAACCAGTAAGGTTAAGCGACAAATATTTGGATTGGATTACTGATCCATCTGTCCGAAAACGGGCATAAAAACATTAGTCTTCCAATTTGATGAAGCTTCAGCCAAATTCATCATTGTTATCTCTTGACTGTAGTTCAACTAATTGGGCTTCGTGAAAACTGAACCTTGAGTTCACTTTTGAAATCAAAGCACTCTTCCACAAGCATAACACTATCTATCCTGAGGTGTAATGAGATAAGACTTTAGGCCTAGGGTAAGGGGTTAAGAGAAAATAAAGAATAAAGGCTGTCTGAGACTTTTTTTATTGAATAAAACATTGTCCGGGACCATGCAAGTACATGAATTCCGGTACTTAAACGTAAGTGCATTTCTAGCACACTTAACATGATCTTGAACTAGGTTTCTACGAAGTGTCCTATAAAAGAATGACCAACCCATAAGAGAGGAAGGAAAATCCACGTTGGTTGTAATTTTTTGGGAAGTTTAACCACGAAAACAATGTTATTCAACTCTCTGTGTATTATATTAGTTTGTTCTACAGGGGATCAGTTTCATGCTGCTATAAGGCCTTAGGCCTGTCGTTGAAAATTGCCAGATTACATCGCTTCTCGAGTATTAATGAGCCAGTGACCAAGCCAGACAGTTGGTTGAACGTGTGCAACCAGTAATTACTTCAAGTGTATCCTGTAAATCTTACGAATTCCGTGGCAGCAATCACGTGAATGTACATTGACGCAAATGGGTCACGAAACTAGAAGTGTAATAATGTTTATCACACTTCGTGACAAGTTCTACATGTTATTTGTTAGTTCATTGGAGAGTTGACGTGAATAATACTGGTAAACATTCAGACTCCAGAAGAAAAAGGTTGTAATGGCACAGTTGATACGTTATAAAAACTAGAAATATCAAGTATACAGTAAACATACCAGAAGGACAGTTACTTTCCGTGGCAGGTTTCGGCGTAATAACTGATACTAGAAAATAATTTTATGTCAACCCATTCTTCAGTATGTTTTTATGTATATGATGACGCCTGGGTCGAAAAAGCAAATATCAGCTAGGGTAGGTATGCTAGCTCTCTTTGGAAAATGAGCGAGACGATAACCATCTTGTAACCTAGCCGTGGATTTTCGGATGACTACGAATACAACTAATGACCAGAAGGTAACGCATCAAATTGGTAAAGTAGATTTATGCCAACCAGTAAGCTCTGCGCATATCGTTCTACCTCGCCGCAGCATTTAGAGGAGGCCGGTTCATCAAGATTACCTAACTTGTTTTTTTTTCGGGAGTACACATAATTTATCATGGTGTATCATTCGTTGTTTGCACCGATTTACTGTGTTCTTACTGATTACCTAGGCTGTTCCCACTCATCATCCCATACAGTGATGCGATAGTTCCGCTGCATTCAGTGTAGTATGCCCATAAATAACTCGACCATGACTCAGCATAAAAAATCTTTTATGTTCGCCTCAAAAATTCCGGTTAGGCAGGCCAGTGATAGCGAAACCCAGCAAGCAGGGTAAACGAGTAAGCAAGATTCTACGTGTCAATGTTCAAGGTTTTGAAAATCACGGTTTTACCTATTTGTGAGGTCTTTGTTCAGGCAGTTAATTTGGCACATATATTTTGGAGGTTTGGCTTCCATCTCTTATGGGCAGTCCGGGTTCGAGGCTTAGCACCCTTTCGGCGCCTAGCTGCCATGCCACCCGAAGGAGGCACGAGGGCTGGGATACTGCTAAGTTACCCAAGCCTAGATAGAGAAAGTCGAGAAGTAGACGTTGGGTTCAAACCACGGACTTTACGATTGATACGTTCGCGCTATAACCACTGAACCCTCTCGGCCACCCGTCGAGGAGAGGTAGATTAGATTCCGTAGGATAGTTTGAGTAATTCTACCGTGTCCAAATAAGGGTCTTATTTTTTAAGCTCCAACAAGAGAGTGGCAAATCATATGTTTATTTTTTATAACCCTGGTCTCACTTCTGTTGGACAGCCCAAAGTTAGTGTCAGTACATCTGGGTATTGTGCACCTATTCTGTTTAGCTGTAGCTTACATATTTCTTCAAACGTATGCCTTCGTTGTATCTAGTCACCAAGTTTTTAAAGGATACTGACATAGGTAAATAAATCCCTAACCATGTATGGGTCATTGTATGGATCACAAAATTGCCTAAACAGCTGACCGATAGGGCAGGAGATAAAACACCGTTTACTTAAACTGGAATCGGTATTTAGTGTGTACGCCATGCGAAACGGCACTTCCACAAGCTAAGCACACCTACTTCGCCGATAAAGCATTAAATATTAGGGAGCAGAACAACGAAACAAAAAATTAAAAAATGGAATGACTATGCCACATTAAGCCCTTACACTCTTTGAAGCGTCACGCCAAGAGCTGGAAAAACAGTTTCTTGATTTTCACCACAAAAATCAAGTTCTACTGATTCTATGACCAATGGGGAAACAAGCGTGGATGGTTAGATAGGTACATTTCTGCGGTTAGTACGCATGGGCCAGTCAAAAAGCTTTCCATAACAGTAACACTTTTTAGCCCTGTACGGAAGCAAAAAACGGTTTCTTTTAACATGGTCGAAGGCAATCTCCAATACTTACTTATTTTGCAGAATTCGAAGTAACATATGCAATCACTGGTTCACGATGGGGTTAGGAACCATTTCAGGTGATACCAAATAGAGGAGGAACCTTGTTGGGACTAGCCAGTGAAGAGCACACAGATTTCTGTATTGCGTCGACTGGACGTCTGGTCTGAGTGATACAGTGTACTTTCACTTAAAGAGTTGAAGGGTGAATTCCTCTCTTGGCTCCTGTATCATTTATACTTGCTGGAAATTCCACCTCTCTGGACACAGAGTTGTTTGGTGTGCTAGCTGGATTCAGCTACCAGGAACTGCATTCTGGTAAATCATGCGTTTGTGGACTTCCAACCAGTGTGCCACAGGTTATCTGAAAATGAAACTGTGTCCGTCTTCGACATGTTACTTGAATTAGAGAAAGATGAACTTGTACAGGTTCGAATACACGCTCGTCGGTCCTCCGGAGAGCCAATGATGCTGAACGCATCTGTCACATGCATGAACTGGAATCAGCTGAGTCCAGAAGAAAGTTGATTTTAGTGTTTCTTAACTACATCTACAATAAAATGCCTCGCTTGTCATTTACTTATGTTGATATTTTAGTCACTGAAGTACCCCTTCCCAACCAGGAGTAACTCCCGTAGGATTGGTCAAGGAAACCAATTAATTATTTAAGAAACAAGTATAGATTAACTCCGAAAACCAGTTTTTGTTACTCTTCCTATAAAACTCGGCAGCAGGCGGAAGAACGAGAGAACAATAGGAAAACTGACTTTAAGAGGACTGTTGTATATCAAAACTTGATACCGCCGTATGTGCTTAGTTGAAGGAATCAATATAGATCTTACTGTGGGTCAGCCGGTTCCACTTTGTGTGTAACCGTTAATTGTCTATCTAACAGGAACAACACGGGAAGTATATTCGAGTTAAAAGCAGGCAGCTCTTGATGAACGTAATCGGCAAATAAAGCTGGCCTGTTTTTCCCGCAATTGACATCACTATTCCAGAGGCTGGGAAAAATTGGTTTAGATAAAAGATATTGTGTTTATGACAAACCTTTGTTGTTTGAGGAGAAGTGGAAAGCTGCCTAAACCGGTATGTAGCTTCTGACACAATTCGCCTGTTTTCTTTATTTCAACCTGGATAAAATCAGGTTATTTGCTAGGTTTGCTTTGATCGTTTTACTTACGATTTCAAAGGCGCAACCTTTGTAAGTCAGGAAGGGGCATATCAGATGTGTGTTATTCAGGAAATCCTAGACCTTCATGATTGAGTATAATCGCTTAAGATCCGCAATTTTGAAAATTACGATGCCACCTCAATCAGCAGTGAAGAAAAGTGGAAAAACAAATCCATTTGTAAATAGACTGTGAAATTATCGCATTTCGGTAGGGCGCAAACAATTGCGCACTGGAGCATCTGTTATTACCTTTAGAATAAATTCGCTGTGGTAGATTGTTCCAGAAACTTTTTCATATTTCTGTAACTGGGTGTTGATCGAGTGGCTAGAGATATGTTCGACGACCTTGGAAATTAGTTTGGAAATAGTTCATCGCTGATCGACATTGGATCATCAGTGCGTGGTATGAATTTGTGTAATTTGATTTGATTGATGAATCTCAGAAGTTCGAGGACCAGATTACGAGGCAGCTGATCAACTACCAGTGAGGTCAGCCCAGCTACCGCTTTCCCACCAAATGGTTCTACCGGTTACCGCCAGTGCTACCCAAGCAGAGAAGGAAGATAAATGACACCGGATTCAGAATGTAGGTCTCAGCCTTCAAATCACAAGGAAAACAGAGTAATTCAAGGTGAAGAGGTTTTTCAGACAACGAGCTCTATGGGTATCAACAGGTCTATCCTAGAAATACAACGAAGCTTGCAGTGGCACCTTCTAAATTATTTGCTGACGTTGCCCAATTTTGTGCTTTTATTCTGTTTGATATCACCCTATTCATTTGTTGGAACGTTTCTTTTTGGTACTAGAACACAGACGTTTATCACCAGATCCGTTTTGGTTATTACTAACTCCAAACACCTGAATGTCCAGAGATGTGGGTATTTTTCAACAATGCCAGACAGGAGTTATTCATTTGTAAGCCAACACACAAATCCGTCAACCCACTGTTTGTTTACGGGAGCTTTCTCAAGTGCGTGTGCCTTTAGAAATGTCGATGATTCATTGCCCTAATTAAAGTATTCCGGTTGGTTTGATAAGACAAATGCCTAATTCCCTCTGGCATTTCGATAATGCGAGTATCCCAAAAGAAAAAGTTGTGGCACTGTCAAAAGATGACAGTTACTTAAACCGTTCGGTGTGATACTGAAGACACAAACAAATATATAAATTTATAAATGCTTTTCCTCAAATAGTTGCTCAAAACTTTATTGGTGGATTACTTCTGGCAAGTCAGTTAAACTGTCGGTGCACGTCTGATCCCGGGAAGCTGACTTAAGATTTACCCACATTCAATAAAATGCCGGATTGTTCGATCATCTTAAGATGAATCACGTACAGTAGAGCTTCTTGCAGCTGATTAGGCATAAGTATGGGAGCTGAAGAGATCATATTTCGGTCATCCCATTTTTTCTGTGCTTTATCCTTGCAAATTAAAAAACCCTTAGCACTTGCTGTCATACACTGATGTCACCTTAGGCACTCTGTGCTATAGTGTAAAAGGAATGTCCCCAATGAAGCAAATCTCTTGGTCTTATGACAGCCAATACGTGCAACTACATACAAGAACACAGCTCCAATAATTGATAACTAGTCTAAAAGATTTAGAAAAATTTTGATTGTATGGGTTAAAATGCCAAAGGACTTGTATTTAGGCTTTTGAAAACCTGAATCAAAACAAATTATTCGATTCTGAAAGTATTATGCTGAACTGTCTTCCCAGTGCCTGGGAGCGTCATTATTTAGCACTTAGTCAATTCTTGGTTTTAGTTCACGAATTTCGAAATGTTTGTTGCATATCTTGTTCCTACTCCGCAAAAGACTAATTAATGCTGAGGTTCGTACATATTTGACCTTACTTCAATTTAAAGGGCCAATATATGAGTGCCAGTCCGCAATACTGTAATTTACCAAAACGACAAGCGATGCGACTTTAAATGTTTTAAATAATGTGAATTAAGTTATCCAAAAATAAAACAAATTGAAATTTCACTTGTCCAGTAGTGGGACCTTTTTCAATATTGGATATAGATGAAGGGCATTTTATGATGAACGCTCTTTTTCTAGACCTAATTAAAACATTGGATTGAAAAGCTCTGCCTAGTGTCAACCGTAACCTGGCGATTATGATTCAAATAGGTCGATATAATTGGCCGTGCAGCAAACCCTCCTTTCTTCAAGTACCATAAAATTTGTCTGATTTGCGGTTGCTTAGAATCACCACGATATCAAAGTCCCGTTGAATGAGTGGTGTAAACTGTTAAGAACGGTGGCATTTTTAGTTAAGTTTCAAGGGAAAGAGATGCAAGTTACGGGCTATAACAGGCAAGCCATGCTTTCAGAGGGTAAAAATGTCAGGAAGAATGCGTTCTATATTCTATTCGGTGGTCTAACATAGTTTTAATGCCTAAAAATTTTGGGATATGTAACTGTTTAATTTGCAGCAGGAAAAACTGCAGTAGACTGTAGTTCGCAAGTGGCAATGATAACCTCTTGTCCACTGATTTCTCTCGTATAGTGATCAACGTGCAGTTGAACTCCGATTCAAACGCACGCACCTCCCCACAGAATGTCACTGGTTGGTGTTCGAGAATAAAGTATGGTAACCTTATGCCTTTGTGTAGCTTTCTATTTTGAATGTATATGTTCTCAAGTTGCCTCTGAACGCCTTTGAATCTCTGGCTATGCTTTGCGGTAACTTTGGGCGAACTTTCTTATGCCTCCGCACCATAATTTTAGTCCAATTACGAGTTCATTTCTTCAATCAAAAGCGTTGGGAATTATTTGTGTACTTCATATCCCATGAATTTCCACTTTTTGGTAGTTCAGGATCCCCAGGGGGCAAAACAGCCTATTCTAATTCAAGAAACGGAGGTTGATGCCCACTGCATTATTCTTCTGTGATAATTTCTCTTCCATTTTCCTCGTAAATAACGGTGTTCTGTGATAATTTCTCTTCCATTTTCCTCATAAATAACGGTAACATTTTGCATTTCCTTGCAAAATATATGTACCTCAGACCTAGATGTAGTCTAGTAATGTTTCTTTGCTAATACATAAAACTGTGCTGAACGAAAGACACAGGGGGATTCAATTAAACTATCACCTACTTCGCATTTAGATTACAGTATTTTGAAGACAAAATGACTGAGATCACGTGATGGCACGGGATTCTGGGTGGTCCTGCGTTTTATTTTATCCATTTCACATAGCTTGTAGTGTTTATGTCAGTTCCCTTCATTGTGTGTTCTTTCCTAGTAAACAGTCGGTTTGTTTTCAAAGTTAAATCAACCTACTTTCTTAATAACCAGAAAGCTATATCCTTTATCTCTGACGTAAAAGCACACAACATGAGCTGTCCGCAACATGAGCCGCAATAAGGTTTCTATCTTGAAATTTCATGTGAACTAATCCGTGATGCCCGACAAATTCTACCAGGTCAGACTAGTTTACAGACCAGTCATCAACGCAGTTACTTTCTAATTTTCACTGGAGGCGGCGGGTGCACTCAGGCGAAATGCAAAAATACTGGTTTATTTTGGATATCCCTTTTCATTATAGAACACCGAAATTGAGATGAGAATATTTGTGGTTCAGTTTGCTTAAATCGGTGCGCAGCGAACAGGTGTGAATTCAGAATCGCAGTAAGGGAGACAAAAAAATATCCAGCAATTGATGAGACATGCTTTATCAGAGTTTTCTCCTAACCAGAACAATGAAAAATATCTAACACTGTCCTCAAACCTTTCACAGTCTACAACCTTGCAAACATTTTTTCACCAAAAATGATTCATCAGTAAATTGGTAAGACAAGATGATTTTTACAAAGTCGAAGAATAATATCGGTTTACTAAAGAACAAGTACAGATAGTGAATAGAAGTTCAAGGCAGAAGGCAATGGCGTTTGGCATTTGCCGCAATCGGAAACGACCCAATAATTAGTCATCACGTGGTAGGTCTAGCATGAATCGCATATGGCATTCACGTTAACTTCAGAGGTCTCTCTAAACTTAACTTTAAGTTCGCTTGTGACCAGGGAAAATTGTTGCGACACGTTAACTTCAGAGGTCTCTCTAAACTTTACTTTAAGTTCGCCTGTGACCAGGGAAAATTGTTGCGGTAACTTAGTTTTGTAATTGTTATTTTCATTGTTATTGTCACATTGTTACAAATCAGTAATAGACATCGTTCCAGCCATCCAGATGACTCTATTCTTGTGCATATCAAAAGCCTCCACTTTACACGAGCTCTGAAACTTTGTGCATAGCTTCACTTAGTCAGTCAGCCTCATAAAAGTAAATAGCAGAAACAAGAGAATAAAACTTCTGCTGTCTCCTTATTTGCCCTTTCATGAAAATTTCGCAAGAAAATGCTTACCACAGACCTATTTTAAGTATCTTCCAACCAAGCATTTGAATCGTATTAAAAGTGTTCATTTCCTTAGCTTTACTGTTACCAGATTATAAAATGCGTTATTCCTACTGACGCCTTTTGAGTCCTACCGACAACGCTGAGCATTACGTAGGGATGAACCATTATTTTAGGCCTTACAGACATTGAGAGGAAGATTATATAAACATTGTACAAAATGTTTGAATCATTCTTACTTGATTATCATTCACACTGGGAAATAGCAACCTCTTCATGCTGACTATTTTACGTCCTTTTACAGAAATGATTTTGGCCCGTCAAAATAAGGAAAATACATCTCACAATGTAAAAATCCCGCCGTTGAATTGTTACTAGACATCACTAAATGCTAATCTTGGAATTTAGTCATCGGATTTCACTTGAATACTGTCTGATTTTTATCACAAAATTGCTCACATCTCTTGGAGTGTTTGTAGGCCCGACTGACTGCTTTCCAGTTTCCTTGGAAGGCCTTTTCTACAAAATATGATGCCTTGTTTTGTCGACTGTTTGTGAAACAATACAGTAAATACATTTTACATATATGAATATTCAAGTTTGCTGCAGGCGCTTTCTGGTAGGGTTCTTTGCTTTTAAAGCACTGCGCTCCCAGGGCTTAGACTGTTACATAAAAGAATCAAACAACCCTGTACGGAATAAAGAGGATTAGTGCGGTCAGGAATTAGCATTGCCTGAGGTTTCAATACTCACTGTGCAAGATAAAACCGTGAACCAATTATTGTCAGTATGAGGGGATTCGTAACGTTCAGTCGAGAGTTCAACCTGCAAATGAAGTTAGTGCAGGCCGAAAAGCCTAGGAACATTATACGGCTGCTAGGTCTTCGACGGAAAATATCGACAAAATGCAAGTGGCTGGAGGGGGAGAATAACTAACACGGCACGTAAAACTTTCATTTTAAAAGTGATTTTTGAGTGCTCAGACCACGCGAGCTCATATGATGTGAATTATGTCATTGAGGGACAGATGGTGCAATCTCCTAATTAAGTGCAAGTTAATCACACTACTGATCAACCGCTGATATTCTTCAGCTACCAGCCAGAAGCTCGTGGCTTCGAATTTTTCTAGAGTAGTCAGATTTACGCTGTGGATTACTTTCCATAAGGACGAGACATTTGTACAATGCTCCCCTGATTCTGGACACAGATAGTCTACACACAGAGCGAAATAACTAATGAAAAGAGCGTGGTAGCTAGACGAGGCAGGTTTTCTATCTCCATCTGTCTTCATCTTTTGCGTTTACAGACAACATATTCATTAGCCCTTCTGACGACGTGCACCGCCGATTTGTTATGGCCAACAGGGTTTAAGAACTCAGGGCTCTGCAAAACAGATAATTAAATTAGCCATACTTCAGAGAGCTTTGGCATCCACTGAAAGGTTGGAAAGCATAGTGTTTACTTGAATTCACGTTCGATGATCGTCACAAAGCCGCATTAAGATGCAAGGCCCGTTTAAGACCACCTTGAAAATAGCTGGCAACCGGCCCCCGTCTTAGGGTAAGGGAACTTGAAATTATGTTGTTATTTTGAGGATAAAGTATTATTTCCGTTTTTCTGGAATCGCGTTCTTACTTGCTTTTGGACGTACCATACCTAAAATTGACGAACCTAAATTTGACCTGCAATTGTATCCTGTACGTTCACAGCATGGGAGGAACCAGGCGATTGCGCTGTGATCAAGGTGTGAATTAGGTAACTAACCGAAATCGCCAGAAGTAAGTCAGCATCATTTCCTTCAGATGAACACTCGGATTCGGAAAATTACAAATTCTAAGGTCAACTGTCGGAACTGGTCACACACGCACCTCCGAACGATAATCTCTCCGCTATAAGTGACTTCGATTCCCGGGTCTTCAACGATTCAGAAAACTGGAAGTAGATACTGAGTCCATCTGAAACCTGTTCGTTGAACGACAACGGTTGTACAGTATCTGACTTCCCAGTGGCAAACTTGTTTGAATATGGGGTGGTTGTCGCTACGTGGACGCAGTTAAGAAGTGAATACGGACGTATAGTCAATCATATCACTGTGACACTGAGGTTTCCACAAGCGTGTGATCACAAAAGTAATGCACGCAGATGAATTCAGTAGGGATAACTCCGTGGTGCACGCTAGGTACGCGGAGAATTTGTCTAAGGAGAAAGTCATTCAAGCTGGATGTGAGGAAGCTGAAGAACGGCAATGTTCCAAACACAATCGGAAGCCAGTGGACTCGAGGAATGACATATATCCAAACAGCCGCTCTGAACACGATTAAACTAAAGCACAAACGGAGGAAAGAGGAATTTGGCTGTCGTCAAAACATTCCAGTATCTGACAGGCACAGAGGCCAAGAGCAAGCTTCTGAAACACCTACGGAAAAAAATAAAGGTGGACCAAACAAATTGAAGAGCACTGGCTGAACGCAAAACGCCACAGTTCTTTATCGGTCTGAAATTTCATTATCTCCTGCGGACAAAGGACAGACAACCGGTGAAAAAAATTAAAAAGCTTGACGACATTTTGTTAGCCTGGATGTGTCACTTTTCAACAATACCTAGCCGACTAGTAGCTTTTGATCTGAGGTATATAATCCAACTGCCGCAAAACACAGCAAAGAATCACTTGGCCGACCCAAAGTCATCGGACCCGTGAGTGTCATGAACCAACTGGAATACAGAAGAATGGAAATTTCGGAAGATTAGCGCACGGACCGACAGTGCAGAATTAGTTCTCCCATCTATTATGCTGATTTTGGAAGCTGGACTGTGTTCCGGAAGAATTCAGAGGTTCAAAAGTAACACCTCTGTATAAAGGGAAGGATGAAGCGATCTCCTGTACACAGCAAGCCAGTTTCTGGCTCACCGGACTTGTGGACAGTATTACGGAGGATTTAGAAACGGCCGAGTTATGACTTACTTAATTCGTGTAACAAGACAATTTTAAGTGAAAACGTTGTCATCGGGGTCAGCTGAGTTGTTTGTGGGTTTAACTAAAGCCTTTGACCTATTCAGCTGAGAAACACTGTGTCCCCTCCTTTGAGGCTTTATTTTCTATGCAAATAAGTCGACCTCATCAAGCGCCTCACACTGAGAGAAAAACCCGGGTGCAGTCTTACTGATCTTTCACGAAATATCTCTCAAGCGATACCACAGTGAAGCAGAGCTGTGTTCTTGTCTCAGTCCTTTTGGGCTTCTACGTAATTATGGATTGGCCTTCTCCTATTGTGGAGGTTGTAAACCAACTCAATACCGGTTGGAAGCCTATCTGTTCAATTTGAAGTGTTTCCGAGCCGAAACAGTGCTTCAAGATTCGCGTCCGCATGCCGTTGTTTACAGGCGAAGTTGCCTTGTTTTTGCATTTTGAATCGGAATTACTGCTGCCGAATAAAACTTTTGGTTCAGAGGTGACTCGCTTTGGCTTAGATATATTTCTAAAACGTTAACTTGTAAAAGCCAGTACAGGAGATTCAACGTTAAGCACCAGGTATCCTGCTACGTTGCTGTGAAATAGCGTGCTACAGGGATTTCTGATATTTTGGCATCACACTATGAGCAGACCTAACGCCTGACAATTAACTGAACTAGTGAATTGCATAGTCCAGAATGGCAGTTGATCACCTCGATAAACATCTATGAAACGATCTCCGTTGGCGAGTAGACACAAAGACTGGGGTGTACTGGGCTGTCGCGCAGCCTCAGTCCTGTGTGGCAACGGGTATGAGATGCTATAAGGCGGCATGTCTGAGTCAGTGACTGATTCCACTTTCACTGCGTAAAAACCTTCGGAGCAAATGGAATGACGCAGTCCTCACCACAGAAGTCCTTCAAAAAGCAAACGCTGTTGGAATTGTGTGCACTCTGATGCAAAGCGAGGTAAGTGGTTAGGTCACTTGAAACAAATGAAACTGTAGCATCTAGGCAGATTATCTTCGTTCAGCAGGAAGTGGAAGTTTGAAATCAGGGACCTTTGAAATTCCAATTTAGGTGTAGTCTTCAAGTAAACTTGAAAGCTATTACTTAAATTTTAGGTAATAGGAATATCTATCACTCAACAAAATAGACTGAAGAACAGCTACCCACACAGGTGCGGTACGCTGGGACGTTGGAAAACAAGTGGGCAATTCGGATTGGATCAGATATCCAAGAAGCAACCCAAAATATGTGAAACTGAGCAACATGCGAGCGTACGTACCTTAATGGCGGTCCTCAGAAGCATGTGCACAGTAGTGTACTGAAGATATGCGCCTATGCTGGAACTGAAGAGAAGTACCGTGTAGCTCTGGTGCCTTGATGATAGAAAACATGTAAATGGTGGCGGTGGCAATTTCTTCCCCGTGGTGGAAAGGCCGGCTGACGGTCTAGGACAAGCCTGTGCATATTCTCTAGCCGATATTTTTTCCTCATGTTTACGCTGGAGTCAAGACCTCGCGCAAAACTCCACACTCAGGTCACTCAAGCCGACTATGGGATCTCAGTATGCGCAGCCAGTCAATGGTTTGACCACTACTGAAGGGTAAATCCGGATGGCAATCATTTATTGCCTATCGGTTCTTTAGGCACGATGTTATTTGTTCACACTAACACAAATAAGTACCAATAGAACGCATGAAATAGTGAATAAAAGACGGGTAATCCCTTAAACAACTGTCTTGATTTAAAATCGTTGATGCCATTGTCCAGCTAGTATATGAGGTCATAAATATTTGATACCACCTTGAATTATGCTTTTAAGTTTCTTTTCGTAGCAAACAAATTCCTACAACACCCGTTTTCATTTACTGTAGGGTACATTTAGGTCCAAAAGGCTTACCATAGTCTACCGTAACTGGTTGAACTAACTATTCTCTGAGGGAAAGCGAGTGCAGTCCCATGGTGCCAAACCGCCGCCGGTGTAGAGTTTGGGCACATGTTTTCTGCTGAGCTATCTCGAAATATGAGGTGGCTAAATGTGGATCACAGGCCGATAAATGAGCCTAAAAATCAGGAACTAAATAGTTTTAAATGACTAGAACTGGCTGAGGAAAAGATGACAGATGGAATATGGTGCACAGATGATGTGGAGCGGGTACTGAACTCTTCCATCATAGAGGTCATGACACTATAAGGAATTGGATAAGACTGTCAGGTTTGATATTAGAAGCCACCTCAAAACCATGGACATTTTACATTACTTTTAATAGAAGTAATGAGTCCTACGGGGCACTTCCAGAGTTGGATGAATCTTTCAATTGCGAAAAAGACTGTGAATAGTGCAAATGCCACACCAAGTTATATGTTGAGTACGATTGCTACAAACAAAAAAGTGTGCCTACTCAGAAAGCCCCTCTGGCGTGCCAACCTCAGCGACTTAAGCAAGCCTTTACACTGAAAAATGCACGTTTTGTCTGAAAACACTGCTCAAGTAAAGTACCAACCATAGACTGATTACTTGTTGTTGTGAGCTCTGTCTTGCGTGACCTATGTACGCGGTTGTAGACCATCAAGTTGGCAAACGTCCGATAGAATTCTATCCAGCTATCCAGCATGCCGCTTTTGTGCGTGTTCGGCGCCGAGTAGGGTAATAAATATCCGGCAGCTTGATCCCAGCGCGGCATAGGATTATTTCGTCAAAATATTTTGCCATAAAAGTTCTCTGCATGACTCGAAACTGATTGTTGGTTGCAATCTGATACGTGTGATACAGATGGAAATTCACAATTGATGTGAAAGTCACGTGCAGAGAGAGCAATAAAAGTTGTGTTAAAGCACAGACTACAAAACTGTTTAATTTATATAAAAAGTTTCCGAAGAGGCAGAGAGTCTGAACCTAGTGCGCGAATGAATCATCAGCTGTGGTTGATTTTTAGGGTATAGTTCCTTAACAGCATAGCAGATCTTGTTCAAGCTTTTTCAATTATCCGTTCCTTGAGTTTAGTGCCTGAACAATCACCCAGGTAACAAATTGCCACATTCTTTTAAACCACTTTACATTTGCAATATCGCTTGGAGGTAGTGAGTCTAACGACAAAATGGAATTCATTAATTCAACATAGTTGTCCTTGTCTTTGTTGTTGTTAAACCACAATAAAACTTCGTGCCATAGCATCCAACCTCCGTTCTTGACAAGACGCCACGTTAACGACAAGTAGAAACCCTGCGGCATTCCAATATCTAGCTAAATCTGTCTAAGGCTCGCATGCAGGCAATATTTTTTAGTGCAAACGATTTTTGGGTCGAGACAGTTTCTTAACCTGTGACCAGTTAACCTGTGTACCGGTGAGCTGAGGTGTGCAAACGATTTTTGGGTCGAGACAGTTTGTTAACCTGTGACCAGTTAACCTGTGTGCCGGTGAGCTGAGGCTCATTAGGCTTGAAAATTTATTTTTGCACTGGTCTGGCAGTGTTGAGGTTTGTAAATTACGGTGATCCCTCAAGTATACATCCCGAGGACAACAACACCCTGACCATGGTTTTTAAAGTGTTTCCAAAAAACACCAACCCTTTGGGAGACCAAAGTAATTTTTCGCTTCGGACCATTTTTCTTCAAGGAATCCTGCCGATAATTCCCAGGAGCAAAAGCGTTGGAAAGCGTTGATTGACCTCTTGATAGGCTGCCGAATCCATCCAACTAAGACGATGGTTTATGACTTTAAATAAAGCCTCGTTGACCAGAAGAAAAATACCCTCAGGTTTAGCAGTCAACTGTCCTTAAAGCGTACTCAGTTGCAAGCAATTGCTTGTGAGGAAGATTGATTTTAATTGTTTACCTCTAATTTCTGGCCTGCTTCTCCTCCCTTGACAGAAATTGCTCAGACCGTTTGGTGCCAGTACTGCGCAGGAGTTGCCTTCCTTTCTAAAATGGAGAAACGTGCGCTGAATTGCCGTCAAGTACCACAACAGAACACACCGAACAGGGTTTAGATTTCTGAAGCAGCCATTATCAACCGGGTTTAGCACCGCTGTTTGTAGCAAAGCGATGAATTCCCAATAATAATGAGGAAGCGTGGAGAATTGAACATGCTTTATTATGTAAACGACAGTTTCCAAAACGACAGGAATGTTTATCTTTCTTACACTGTTGAGGTGTGATCGAACACAAAGCTCAACAAACCACAGTATTGAGAACAACGCCTGATTTGACTTCTCAGAATCTTCCCCATACCAGACACGTTTCTCCATTGTAAACTTTCATTGTAATCTAACCTATATATAGGCTGACATTTTGGCGTCGGGTGGTAGTAAACGAGCTGTGAATCCTAATCATCATACGTCATTAACTAAGATGTTAGCGATACAGGTACGTTGTCTCAAAATATATTTTGGACGAAAAATGCAACTGATCTCTACCTTGTAATGCGAATTCATTGAAATGAGTGTTGGTAGCTAAGGTTAGTCACGTTATTTTCTACTTGTTTGCTGATAATGCAGTTGTTTTGCACCCCAGCGACAATCGTGATGACACTATCATTAAAATGCCGAACGATATGTTGGTCGGTAATTACATCGTTTCCAACCAAAATCATCCAAACACACGCCGTTTTGTATTATATAGACTGTTGTTTCTCCGTGGGCTGCTGTATGTGTCCTACCGGTCGATCTAATTTCTTCCCGCGATTGATTTAACTACGTGTACTGAAGAGAATTGATGGGCGCATTACATGTTCATCGGGCCATCTCTTGACCTGTTCCAACTGGATTAATAAGCCTTGCTAGGAAATAGCATTCATTCTAAAATGGACCAGCCCACATCCATAAGAACAATAATCAAACTACGGAGGATTGATATTGGTTAAATTTCAGTAGCGTTCGAAGGTAACCTTTTTATTTCATTCTCACTATGTCTTCGCGACTCAAACCTTGCGGTGGATAATTATAGTCTTATATTGCAAGTTGCGGCATACAGTGTTTTAGATAAATTCATTTAAATCCACACGTCAGTTGACTGTCATAGAAACTCCGTTCTCTGGTCTAACTACGACGAAGAAAAGCAAGCAGGCGACTTTGAATGATGATTTACAACTCCCCTGGGCACCATGCTCCATTCCAGACAAACGGGACTTGGACACAGATCAACCTTATATGAAGATCAACCGGATTAACTCTATAAGCAAGCAGAACATAGTTCGGCTTCAGTATTTATAGGTTTGCAGTCGGATAAATTGGTAGAAATAAGCAATATCTTTTGATAATAAATCATGGCATCTAGGTGTCTCTTCCAGTTTGAATCCTTTTTTCAAAGTCCACGTGACTGATAGTCTCACTAAGATAAAGTGCTCTAAGCCAGAGAAAAATGGCTTCCCTCTGGTTTCGACTGACAACTCTCCACGTATTCAATTTGATGTCACCAATGTAAAAATTGGATAAAGAAAGATCTCACCGTCTTCCTTTCAAATTTACCGACAGTTAAATTTACCCAAAAAAAATTCATGTCAACAGTTTTAGTGGCTTGCTAAACGCAAAGAATTCACGAAACCTATTGACATTTACACGATGGACTAGGTATGTCGCATTTGCAAGGTCACAATGACAAAACTGTCGACTGCATCTCCAGGTTCCAAGACAAGTCTGTGAATATCAAGTTAGAAATTTTCGTGAAACCTTGTTTTACCCACCAAATTCTGGATTCTGCTGCAAGTTTCAAACTTACCTTATTAACTAAAAACCTGTCCTAGTTTTCCAACTAGCAAGGTTGGGTTTGTTTGTGGGATCTGACCTAGCAAAACTTTTTTCGAGGTTTATATTCGAGGACGATGATATTGGCATCCACCAAATTATACATTAAAATACCCATATTATGACTGAGAACTGCTCTTCTTCCGAAATTATGCTTTGCCTGAGACTTCGGATCATTTGGCCCTCTAGCAGCAAATACTCGGTCCGTGTTTTAAGGCACATACATTCGTTGACACCACGTTAGGTGACTTGTAGACAAAAGGTAAATATTTAACATCCCATAGTCATAGAAATTGTGGTGCATAATCCTTGGTTTAGGGAGTTGCTGTGGTGAGGCGTCCTGAGGCTTTAAACCGAGACCTTCGTTGAGGTGAAGTTTGAATGGAGTGTGTAGAAAGAGGAAATCTGATAAGCCTCAAAGGATTATGAAAATATTTGAGGCTCATCTAATTTTAGACGGTCGATAACGAGTTCTTCACTTTTTAATGGGCCTGGTAACACACGATGAAGCCGACTAGGAGAGTTTTGATCCGGAAGTAATATAGTTCTTAGGGAGACTTAGTCTTTCTCAAACGAAAAGCTGTTTATTGATGGTACCAATATTGAAGTTAAAAGCCCGCAACAAATACTGCTTAGCGTCCGACCCATGCAAATAAAATGCAAGTAACTGCTTTCCGCTAATGCAGAATTAATCAGAAACGCGTCGACCAACGAGTTACGCTGGACAGAATGTCAGTCTTTCAAAATGAAAAAATTCCAAACAGACAGGCAGTGTTGGGTATTGTGACGGCCATTGTTATCATGTGGGGGCATTTTACTCAACATTAAAGATTTTTATGCTTTCCTCCCAAGATTTCTTGGCAGCAAAAATGGGTCCAATCCAATTATTTCACGCTACCTAATCTTGTGGTACATATAGTCGAACCGTGGGTGTAACACCTGATTTTTTTAATAGTTTGCTTGCGCAAAGATGTAGGAATTTATGCACATGATACTCGCTTTTCCTTCTCTCTCAAAATAAGTTACTGCAGCAAAACGGGTGAACTAAACAAGCTCTAGGACCATAATTATCCTAGAGTTTTTCAAAGGCTACAGAATTTAAAAACTATTAGTTTTTTAACCATTATGACGCAGTAGAATATGTTTTTAGCCTTAGAAACTAACAACTAATGCTTTCTCGTGAAGTTTGGGTTTCTTTACTACTGAAAATTGTGCCGTGGCGAATGGTTCACAATAGCCGATACTCTAATTCTGGCAAAAAGTTTGCTTGACTGATGCAGCATTTCGCGTATGTATTACTTAAAGCTTGACAAAATAGCACCAATTTTTACTTCATGGAGCTCCGTTAAGTTTTGTGACCTTTTTCCAACTTGAAAACGTAAAAGTGAGACCTTAGTTGCGCGGACATCTCGCGCCTTCTTATTCTTATACATTATTTTGAGTTGCTAGCGCCAAATGACTACGTGATTACAAGATAGCCACGAATATTTTATTAGGTTTGATGGTACCTTTGCTTTAAAAATAGCCACCAATGTTTTCTACTTTGGAACTTTTTGCGCTTTAAAATGTCTGGTTTTGTTGTGTACACAGTCGAAATCAACGTTCTTGTTGTTTAAATGTTGATGGTCTGAGTTCTGAATGCCATATCACTTGTTCCAACTAAATTTGATAGGTATTGATACGGAACTGGTTTTATCTCCATTAACCTGATAGCAGCAAAAAGTCAATTTGCCGTTAAGGTGATAATTTACTTTCTTATTACAAGTTCAAAATACAAAAGGGCAAACAAATTGATGCCAGACGTATTGTAGGAGTTAGATGGCTTAGAAAAGGAATCTCAGTTTTACTTTGCTCAGCCGAGATGGCGCAAGTCGTTGGAGCGCCAATTTACTGACCGGAAAGTCCATGGTTCGAACCCAACCTCCGCCTCTAGATTTCCCTTGTCTAGGCTTGGGCAACCTGACAGTATCCCAGCCGTCGTGCTTCCTTCGGGTGGCATGGCAGCTAGGCACCGTAAGGGTGTTACAGCTGAACGATTATTATTATTTGCTCAGCCGTGAAGCTCAAATAAAATAATGTTGTTTTAAGATCGCGTAATTAGGGCTAGCGATCCCCCTAAAGTGAAGGACTCCTGGAATGTCCTCCAAAATATGCACGTGCCTATGATGCAATTTCCTCTACGTCTAAGCCGGAAATGCGCCAGGAGTTACATGTCCCATACTGCCCAACTTCTTACAAGTGTCCAAACATTTAATGTTTTCAAAGCGGGGTGAATACCGATCAACTGGAAAGACTTCATCTAGCTCTCCTCAATTTCAAACACTTGGTTGGCATTTTCATGGTTAATGACAGCAAAGCTGAACACAAAACTACAAGTGTCTTACACCAGAATTTAGTTCAAAAACACCCCTTGAATGGTCCCATTTATCTTACCCATCTTCGGCCTTGTCAAACAAAAGCCTTTGCCTAACTTGGCTCGGACAAATGATACTTGTCCTAGTCCATGCACGAAATATGACGGTAAAACTCAACCGTATAATGCTACACAAAGCTGACATTTTCCGCGCGTTCCCTTAAAGACTATGCGACCGTTTTTCTTTTTCTCCCACAGTTTTATTCTCCGGCACTGTCATTTTCTCTGAAATTCCCAACACAAATCCACAGCATACCCTCTGTTACAATGATCAACCGGTGGGGTGGGTCAGATGACGTCCAGTAATGTTGGGTAGCCGAAGTTTTGAACTAGTTATTTTGAAGGCGTTATGCCAGACTAAATGGCAACGTTTTGGTTTTTAGTGCTTTCTGCTTGGAACTATTTGTACAGTTCAGCCGTCCACTTATTCTCTCAAAAATTTGCAGTCCATAAATTTACCAAGTCTGAAATGGATCGCACGCAATTTTCAGCTAGTTACGTTAATTCCATTTGAATGGTCCATAAGTAAGGGAATGATGTATACGCTGCTGGCTGGCCTAACTTACATACGGCGTGCTTGTACTAAGACAAAACAATTAAAACGCCAAGAGTTCGTTGCGGCTTTGCAATGAGTGGCAAATTCTTGCGTAAAGCCGCCATCTTCCAACAAGCTTCTGATTTATAATAAATACAGCTAGCTCTGAAAGGCTTGCTTGAGATGGCGTCATTTTTGTGTTTTGGCTACATATCGCCATGTGGTAAGTTTTGTCCGTAAAGGCTTTTCGTAACCGAAACTTTTATGGGCTCTAAAGAGTGAAGTGGTTTCAGTTTCTACAAATTAGGTGCACTGCAGTAAAATAATGAGGTTAAAAAAGTCGGCATCGACAGGAGATGATACTTTGGTGGCCTTGAATCACAGCGACGTTCACTATTAGACTATCCACCTGGTATTTCGTGATTCATTGTTTTTTAACTGCGGCAAAACCGTTCACTCCGTTCTCATGTGCCATACCTTGGTTGGAGGCTCATTCATGAGTCCATTGGTTCCCAACAGATGAGCCTAAGTCCACCGATAACGATGTTCATTTTATTAAGATTGGTATTCTTCTAATGCATCAACCCATGTTCCTTATGGAATTACTGATATCAAATGCCCGTCTGCATGTAAGATGATAGAAGACTTATGTTGTGTTGCCGTAAAACCAAGGCGCAGTAAGATCACTTCGAGCCAGTGCATTTTATTATGCGACCTATCCGTTTTAATTGTCAAATGGATCCGATGAATGCTAAGGTCAACCACACACTGTCAATGGTCAAAAGACTAAAGTGGCCACGCACTGAGGTGAGACTAGTTGGAGGCCGTTTGGGTGTCTGAAATTTATGACAAGTAGCAATATCAAATGTGATGAGTTCGTATGCGAGCTGTCATAGCTAGAAGCGGGAAGAACTGGAACTATGGAGAGTAAAGTATAGATCTATATTATAATTATCACCATCATTATTATTTGCCTCATACATTACATTACATTTCCATTGTATTTATTACCTCAAATTAAATTATATTGTATTATGCCAAAGTATACCACAGTTTATCAGATTATTCTACATTTACAAGAACAAAGGAAACACGTATGTGTGGGTAGAAGCGTAAACTGCAGCATCCATAAACATGGGTGTTACAGGTAACGTGAATGATGCTCATTTTGTTGTGACCGTTTTTGAAATCACAACTCCTATTCGTCTCATAATACTCTGGATTAAAACGTTGTTTGGATGAGGCTGCAGCCTCCACTCGGTTAAAAATTGGGTCACCCAAACTGGAGAGATAATGTTCATGATTGTCAGCAACTACTTAAAATCAAATCCATGAGTCAAAGAGTGACATCAAGAATGGTTTCCCACTTCGCGACAGGCTGATTTGTGAATGCCAAACGACGGTGTACTTTCAGTTACATTAGAATCATATTTGCTTGTCGCAGAAACTTCTCACTGCTGATGTCATTATCAGGAACTCACTGAAGTGAGTGACTTTGGTCGTCGTTGGAATAAGTGTAGGGGGCGCTAGCTGTATCCATTATATTGACCATTTCGGAACCATAGACAACGACCAAGAACTGGAAGCAAAACTTCTAGACTACAAAAGACAATCAGCCGATTTGTTCACTGACAAAGCCGTACGTGCAACGAATTCCAACAAAGTAAGAAGTCATGTACACTTCCAGAAAAATCAAACATGTGGTTAAATTTTTGGGGTGATTAGGCCTTTCCATGGTCTTAGGAGGCTCACTTTCATACTCCCATTAGAAAAAGAGATGCGACGCGCAATTTTACGAAGTTCGAATACAGCAGATAACGCGGTTTTAACGCGGTCACCAGATGCTTCCCAGGAGACCTTAGCTTTTGTACGCAAGTAGAAACCCGTTTGTCTCAAATGAAAAAATTAATCCTGAATTCCTGACCGAAAATTAGCTGTCTACATGTTGAAAGTAAACATTAGCAAAAATTACTTGACGGAGCTCCTAGCGTTAGCTCTAAGTCTGCTTCACTGATAATCCCGTGCCTGCAGAAGCAAGCATTACTAGGATAGTTCAGAGCCAGTAATGCTGCTGCGATTCATGTACGATCTACTTTCAAAGTATTAGTAATGATTGACTAAAGTGTTCATTTTAATGCAGCAGTTCTTCGTATAGCATCTATTAGGCCCTCCTATGCCAGAAACTGGAAGGCAACAGACCAGAAAACTGGTGTGTCAGCTTGGCGTTTGGCATAGAATACAACACATGATTGATTGACTGATAAAAAGGACTGTTTTTTATACAATCCCTTCTTACCCCGTACCACACAACAACAACAACAACAGGAAAACATAGTTGAACGATGAGTTCTACCCTGAAAGACGCAACAACAACAACAACAGGAAAACATAGTTTGACAATGAGTTCTACCCTGAAAGACTTAGGTCCAGATCACGTTGCTCAGTGTTCCCACTTATGAGATTTGCATGATTGATTATCCAAAGGACGCAGCAAGAGAGACGAAGAAAGTGATGCGGGTGAAATACAAATAAATCAGCAACAGTCCTCGTCTCATTGTCAGCGTCCTCCTCCGCGTGCGTGTGTGTCTTTGACTGGTATTGGAAGAGAAGGGGGAGTGTGCGTGAGAAATTTGCATTTCATTAGTCTACCCACACCGATCCATTCAAATTCGCCTGTCTGCTAGCTCGTTTCCGGTTGCACTTGAGAATACCCCTCTCAATCTGTTGGACTGAATAACACGCCGCGCGGTAGTTGTCTGGATCCGTATCTTTCTAACTCCGAAAATATGGTTTACAGAAGTGCTACAGAAATCAAAACATGGATTTCTGACTTGTTGCTTCGAGATATACTAAGACACGCAGTTGACCACATTTGTGTTCCATTACGGTGCTCTCCCATACAATAGCCGAATCACCAAGCCTTGGCAGCGGTGTAACTGACCAAGAGAAGCTAATGCAGATAAATTTGAGTCTCATGGTCACATCAGTTTGATTTATTCACGATTGATTCTCGCCGACTGTTGGAGCACATTAAATCATTTTGGTCAGCGAATTATTCATCTATAGGCAACTCGGGGCACACAGATTTTAGAGATGAAATCGAAGAAGAAGCAGCAAGAGCTGCGTAATTCTGTACAATACCGCAAGAATGCATAATGTCAACGGTATATACAGGATCCGGACGTGCAGTGTCTTCCACTGAACTAGTATAGTACAAGTCGATTCAGTGCGGACACAGCCTAAGTCCATCCTTATCCCTTTGAATCCCACGACCGTCTGCCGGGGCTTTACTTAATGGGTTTAACGGATATCACTAGCAAGCCCCTGGAGTCAGTTCCTCAGAGGACCAGATCTTGACATTGCCCCGATTTTTAGGATAAACAGGAATTTGCCGTAGTCTATTAAGACGTACTAATTGTTTCCACGGGATTCATCCTACCAGGTTGACAAGTGGATAGAAGTCCGGCGAACACAGTCTGCTGAGCCTACCGGCTGGGGTAAGAAAGTGTACGGTCACTTGGTCCTCAGAAACTTGCAATAGTCTGGGAGCATGCTGGCCCACCCCCGCCGCAGTTCCACTAGGCTTTTGGGTAGAATGCATCCTAAGAAGATCCCATTCGGCCTCATGTCTAGTTTTTAGTGCCATGACAATTCCCAAGTTTGTTTGTAACCATGACCTTGACATGACATGCCTCGTCGGACGTCGTAGCACTATCAGCCGGGTCGCTATAGTGGTAGCATAGAGCAGAGTTGGTTGCAGCCAACTCCATCCAGAACTATCTGTCTGCAGGTTCTAGCGCAGGAACCGGCAGATTCGATAACTTCAAACCAACCCTACAGTCGGATTTTGCGAGTCCGTCTGTGATAACATTCTCAGAGACCTTGAATTCTTTGTGCCCGGAAAGTCGTGCTATTTGAATTTCACTTTGAAACAACTATAAATTAACTTTAATGATGGATGGCATATTGGAAGTCTTTCTTTCACGTGATGTCTACCAGCAAACCAGTTCTGCACACAAGCAGACCATGTGATCATCAGTCTATGAAAAATATACTTCGCCCTGTCAGCAAGGGCACATGGTACTCAGAATTAAACAGATATCAGAGTTCCCTTATGGAACACGTCGCAACTGGCCGGATTTATGGTGTTACTCCTCACTGTCGCGAAAGGGCCAAAGATGTTTACGATCCAAGAGCTTCTAATTATGCACAAAACAGCTGGTCTCGTTCAACTGTTGGATCTCTGTAAAGTTTGTGGCTTTGCAGACCAGTTTTTCCAGCGCCAGGGAAAAGTAAGCGTCCGCCTAGACCTGGAAGCTGGATGGATCCATGAGACAACAGCGATAGGGGAAGCGAAAACAATACCCAAAGTTTTCTGCCGATTGTTACTGATTGTTGTTGTTCGATAAGTCTTTTGACGCCTCCCGTCAAAGAACGTCTAGGCCGTCAGGCAGAGTATTTGGAGCAACTCTTAGCCACCTGCTTTTTCCTTGCGAGCCGCCCGCCTGTGGGAGACACGGAGAAGTGCACTAACTAATGAGTTATCAAGCTGCTGGCTCTCAAAACGTATTAGTACTCTATTCAAAGACGGTGGTGAATTCATCAGTCACTACTTGTTGAACCTATCTGCGTCTGTCTGGAAGAAAGAGACGCTACGAACGATTGGTTGGAGGCTATAATATTAATCATCCTCAACAAGGATCTATGCGTCGTATGACAGTAGTTTGGTGCTTGTGACAAAGACTGTGGCGCCCCTAATTCTTCTTGCTACGGCACGCGAAACCTTGGCTTGTGATCATAGAGCAAGATTCAGACAGGTGAGAAGTTGCATCGGCCATATCGCTTCATACTGACAAGTATCGGGCGGCGCCGTGTTCACAGATGATAAATTTCTGAGGGTTCGTTCCGTTCTCTCAATTGGTCACTTCTTCTAGCAATATCTATCTGAAAATAATGAGCATGAAGAAGGAAAGAGAATAAACATATATTGGTCCCTATATTCGCGTATTTCCGGGCATGTCAGACTGTACTGAGAGCTCTCCAAATGTTTACCTGCAAATTTCGGTGTCCGGTAATAGTGCTCATTATTTACGATTCTGTTCACTCTGCCATTAATCAGCTATTGCAACAAACTCCCAACGGCCCTCAAAAACAGCGGTGCTCAAATTGTTGGTGGTGATAATATTATCCATTTGGAGTATGCGAGGGTCAGAAGCACAACGACTTCTGCATAAACGCAAAACACTTGCGTTACTGTGTATGATTAAGTATCGGAACGAGGAAGTCGATGATATCCCTAGTACTTACTATAATATTAGATTTCTTCCACAAAATGTAAGCAGTTGGGCTGACTTGAGATTTCCTTATGAAGATGCTAAATAGAGTTTCCCGTTTCTGTAAATGCAGCTCGAGTCCCGTTTCAGCTTCCGAGGACTGTATCCAGCCTTTGGGCCATAAACAGCTCAAAAGCGGCAATGAAATGTTTCGAAACTTGAGCAGGCGTCCCTTACCACATATGTCACACGAAAAATCTTATTCACTATACAAGGATTAATTACTTAGTGGAGTTGAAATCAATAATGGCACGCTGTTTAATTACCTGGCTTTGGACCAACGAAGGGAGAACCTGGTCTGCATTGTACCATATTCCAATGAGTTTACCGTTCATTTTTCTTGTAAAATGGCCTTCATTCCAACTCCTTCCTTACTTTAACGGTGCATTGTTTATCACGTTTACACGACAGTCCTGATTAACTATTCTGATATCCATTAGTGATAGTGGTAGTGAATGAAATCAGGGCATGTGAAGATGAATAGCCAATGCTGCTTATAAGTTATCCGTGCAGCACCTTGTTGCAATATTGCTCAAAAAATTACTTCGTCAGTTCGTGTCAGTTCGTTGTCTGGAAGAAAGTGACTTTCTGCGCCCAAGAATACCCATGTTGTGTATCCATAAATTCAGCCATGATTGACACTTTCTCGGTGAATCATCCAGGCCGTCGTGTGCGTCATCCACTTGTTCTCCGTCTAAACCCAATGTGTTTGTGAACGAGGTGCTTCCTGTTTTGATGTTCGTCCACGTTGGGAAACATATGACATAACTGTTCTTTCACGAGGTAGTGACATACCTCTTTGGATGCAGGATAGTACCCCATCTGACTCCGTGCCCATAGGTCTCCAAACTGGTTATACTGATACTATTCCGAATTACAAAGGAAGAATACAAAATGGGTTTTCTTAGTCACTCATAAGCGTAACCAAAGAACGGTGGCTTCTCACCTTAACAGAGCCGGAAAAAGACTAGTGCTCGACAACCGGGTACAACACTATCACTAGGAGCACAAGATCAACTGGGCATTTTTTTCGATCTCAGGGAGAGGATGTATCCGCTTCGTCCTGAAAATAGATTTGAGTCTTTTGAATAGCGAAATTCGCTTGTCAATAGCTGCCATCCTAGCAAAATTTCTATGCGATCAGCATGATCAAACAAACGCACCCGCCAATTTGGTTGGTGACCAAACATTAGCTTTCGTTCGTGATCTTCTTGGAATAAATGTCCTACGTAGGGCCACCTTATTTTTCAGTTCTCACGATATTGGAGATGTCGCAGTTTCTGATCACTTGGAAGAACATACAACTCATAGATTTCCTGAAAACCATTCAACATTCCACTACCCGACTTACCCGTATTAAAGCTCTCAAAGTAGGCGGAATTCCCGGATTTCAGTTAACCTTTAATCTTTCCTTTAATCTTTCCTTTAATCTTTTTCCAACTGATTGAAAACAACTACGGACCATGTGTTCGCAAATTGTCAAGTGACTACGTTCGATTGGCAAGGCTAGAGGCAAACTGGGAGAACCACCGCATATTCAATAAAAGATGCTTGAAGAACAACATCATCCCCACATCTTTATTGGTTAAGCCACCGGACGCGTCACTCGCTTCTGCTCGAATAGCATTCTCAGCGGCCAAGTCATTCCTCAAACAGAGGATATACTTGACTACTCGGCGTTTATCTGATATCCGTCACCACGCAAGTCGGCTCAACCAAGATCTTCAAACCGTGCTCTCGCCCGCAGACTTCCAATTAATCAAAACCAAAGCAACGGAAGTTAAAGCCATCCAAGGACAACACTGCAAGGAGAGACAAATCCGTAAGTTCGAAAAGTTGCTTTCTAAAACTCAGAATGCTAGTGGGCCCGTGACTAACCATGATGCCCGTACTAGTCACCGTAGCGTGGTGAATTTATCAAACAGACCACTAAGTGAGGAAGAGCGCTGTCTATTAGAGAAAGGCTTGAATTTTGCAGTAAGCAAAAGGGTGATAAGGGCGGAAGAAATAATCCCTAGCGTTGAATCTGTGTTTCAAAAACTTCCGCCAATGGAGGCGGAGAAGCTACGGGTACAACTGGTCACAGTCCTTAAGTCCCAGCAGCCAGGAGCTCCAAATATTACACCAGCAGAGCGAAGAGCTTTAAACGGCCTAAAAAAGGTGGACAACATAGTGATTACAAAGGCGGACAAGGGTAAGGCCACTGTTGTCATGGACAAGAGTGATTATCTACAGAAAGTCAAGCGACACCTAGCTGAGGGTCCTTACCGGCAGATCGATAACGCGAATATTACTTCTATAATGAATAGGAGAAAAGCGGAAGTTGGCAAATATTTGCGGTCCGTGATAAACCACTTAGGACAAGGTAACTGGTATCGATTGTACCCCAAAAGTGCAATTCAACCACGGCTTTATGGCCTTCCAAAAATCCATAAACCAGACGTTCCGGTGAGACCGATAGTAGACGGAATAGGTTCCCCACCGCACGAGTTGGCCAGATTCTTGGCCGGTATTTTAAAACCCCTCACCGGGAAATCTAGTACTTACATTAAAAATTCGTATGACTTTGCCAACAAAGTAGCGGGGGTCACCGTTGAACCAGATGACATCCTTGTAAGTTTCGATGTCAATTCGTTATATACAAATGTGCCAAAAGGGGACTCTTTAGAAATAGCTAGGCGACTGCTACTAGCAGACACCTCCCTTTCAGAACGGACACAACTTACGGTGGATGAAATAATGGAAGGCATAAAAGCATGCCTGAATCTCACACACTTCGTTTTCGACTCCGTGGTTTACACTCAAGAACAAGGTCTAGCAATGGGATCCCCAATATCCCCGGTTTTGGCAAATATATTTATGGAAGAATTTGAACAAAAGGCTCTAGGCGGATTCCCATACCCACCCAAGATATTCTGGCGTTTTGTAGATGATACTTTTGTCGTAATGAAACGAGACAAGGTTAATGAGTTTTACAACTATCTAAATGAACTGAGTCCACAGATCAAATTCAGTATGGAGATAGAGTCAACCTCGGGTACACTGGCATTTTTAGACTGCATGACACACAAGGTCGGTGGGAAACTAAAGACCACAGTATACGAGAAGCCAACTGACACTGGGACAGTTTTGAACTACTCGTCTGCCCATCCAAAGTCGGTATTCGCTAGTATTGCCTCATCAATGTTTAGGCGGGTAAGGGCCCTGTGCACAGAGGAAGTTGATCGGACAGCGGCCCAAATTGAAGTAATCAACAAACTTCGGGGTAGTGGATATCCAGCCAGCTTGATTAGGCGTCAATTGCGAAGGGTGCTGGTACCGGTGGAGAAACCCAAACGAGAATGGCTCGGGACAGCTGTTATCCCATATAAACCAGGGACATCGGAGACCATTCGAAGGATTCTAAACACGGCCAACATAAGAGTAGGTTTCCAGAGGGGAAACACTCTGCGCTCTGCACTGGTGCAGTTGAAGGATCGCCTCCCGGCAAACAGAACTAGGGACTGTGTCTACAAAATCAAGTGTAGCGACTGCATTAAGGTCTATATAGGACAGACGGCCAGGGAGCTTCACACCAGAATCGTGGAGCATAAGAGAAAAATAAACAAGCCGCCGAGAAACGCAGATGAATATCGAGCGTTATTAAAAGACTCGGCAATTGCAGAACATGCACTGGATACGGGGCACAAAATAGATTTAGAAAATGTTGAGGTTTTGAGACGAGGACTACGGTCCACATCACAGAGACTGATGGCTGAGGCGGTAGAAATCGCCAAGCATCCTAGTGTTAACAGAATAGAAGGCGTGGAACTGGCAAGAGTGTGGAGAACGGTCTTGGATCAGTCGAGCTGACACGTGTTGGTGTGCGGTCACCAGAAGGAGGAGTAGTCATCATCTAAATTCCACTTGACCTCACATCCCCCCCCCAACTAAATTGCCACAGGAATCACAAGCCCACGAAGACCAAGAAAAATCTACCAGTTGCGCCCGAGGTGAATAATCAACTGAAGCACCCTGAAGTGGAAGATTAAGGAACAAGAACTGATCGGAACTAATTTTAAACTCCTCCAACCCATCAATTCAAGATTTTGGCAACCATAATAGCCGACAAGAGCCATTAATTGACACTTATCACTGACCGATTGTGATAATCTGAAGAGGACTTCCTGATTGGTGCCCCGTCTGCCTTATAACCTGGCCAACTTGGTGACCTGTTCACTTGGCCTGATGAAGCTTTTGTGTCAAAAGCGAAACGTTGCCCAAATAAAAACTACCGATTGTTTACCAAGCTTTTCTGAAACGATGACTTCTCAATCGGTTCCAAACTTTTTCCAATTGATTGAAAACCTTTAATCTTGCTTGAACACCAAGTTGTACCTAGTTAGCGAAATATCCTGCTTGTGAAGCACTTTGATTTTATATCAGTAAAAGGTAAAAAGCGACACCTCGAATATCACCCCAAATTGAACACAAGGCGGTCTTGTGTAGGACATTCAGTCATATAATCTCATGAACGGAAGCTTCAGCTGAGTTTCTTGTTAGCAGCAATGTAATTTGTGAGAATGCATTTCGCCAGTTTTGTGCGTGCAGACGTTCAAGCGGAACGTACCGTTGAATGAGATCTAAAAGACTACGCTTACCCGGTTAGCCCCAAGAGGAGCAAAACCGTTAGTGGGCTTTCCAAGACTTCAGGAAACTTCCGGATGGTGTGGAATGTCACAAAAGATATAGACATGGTTCGAAAAGTTACTTCGTTCTGCCCTTCTTTGGGTTTGGATGTTTAATCAATGTTTCTTGCTTGTGCTTTAACCCACTCTGAGCGGCCTGTTTTTGGGGGGCGTTTTCTGTTTATCGAAAAAGCCACTGATCCACGAGAGCATTGCGTGCTATGCAAGGGCATACGGACCTTTAACTGGAAACATTCCGATTCTTCCAGCTTCTTTAAAAGTACTCAGTTGAAGTAAAGACTCCATACTCGGGTGAGCACTCATAGCATGCTTCATGCTTCATAAAGCTACATGCATTAGTCAGCTTGAGCCCTGGGAAGATTAATCCACAATTCGCTTATAAGCATGGATGGATTGAGACAAATGAGTGGATGAAATACTCTTACTTCATTCTATCATTGATCCAATTTTTACCAGATCTTGGTTGTATAGGCATTATACATTCCTATAAGCCCAGCCGTTTAGACAAAGCTTTGGCCCATATCAATTCAGCAAACCGTCTATATTCAAACTTTGTAAAATACCATCAACTTCTGCCCTAATGAGACATACGACATTTGTAAGCTTGAAACGGGGGAACATTAACATTTAACATATCAACCCAAGTAGGGTCATAGTAGCTGTTGGCTGGGCTCAGAATTTCAAGCAGTGAGTTCCTATATGATGTGACCTTTTTTGGGAAACATGCTTGGATATTGCTGTGGACAGTCTTGACGCGAGCAGTAATACCGTGTCGAATCCCGAGGATTTCGACGCGGGAATTCGAATAACGAGGTAATTTCAGTCAGGTACGCTAAACCGATTACAAATGCTGAAACAAGTGCGCCATAACGCTTCCACCTATTATGACCATTTTTCACGTGATTCCACCTCATATCACGTGGGCTATTGGACGACCTCGGAAATTTCCCTTTCCAAGACGCTATTTCGCATAATTTTCTCTGTTAGGTAAAAGCTTTCACACCCACTTTTTTCATGCAACCCTCAGACGAAGAAATAATATTTGATTTTAAAACTGCTTCTAATAGATGCAGAAAGTAAAAGCGCGTTGGCGCGATCGCGTAAACCTGAACAACCCTGTCAACGGCAAAGTTGTCACATTTCTAATAAATCGGGGCTTTCGTCAAAGCGTTAGAAAAAAAATTCAAAAACTTGAGAGTGAGTGGTGGACACTCAAACAACTAAGCACAGGCCTGATTAAAATGAGATCGAATGCTTCCGGACGCTAGAAGAGAGGCACGTTTATGCGGATAATCGTGTCTTGAAATGAATTCTACAAGTGCACAAACAGAGATTCGATTTATTTGTCGTAGAAAATTGGATCCGTCATTTGCCCACAATTAGCGTCACAAAGGTAGGCAGGAACAAAATTGACCGTCAGTTATCGGCTTGCCATAACAAAATATAAATGACGATTGCAGTGTACAGTGATCATGATGGCCGTTTTGTGCTATCTGACCCGCTATGAATGTCGTTCATTCGTCACTCTCTAAGCTTATTTCTTAATCTTTATGAGTTGAGCAAAGACAAGCTCCTTCAGAATAACTCAGCGTCATAAAATTTCCACTATTCCGGCGCGGTGTTTTCAAAAGTAGAATAACAGCGTGACATGCATAACGTGTGGTAAGTGATCTGCGAATGAAATTAATAGGGGCGTGGGGACGTGCCAAATGCTACAGCTGAGCAACCGTATTACGCCATCTGCACTCAGTTGTCATGAATTGAATAGACAAATGCAATGAGATAATACATTTATAATTCATTTTCCGATTAGTTAATCTGAAAAAAGCGGACACGTTTTTTTGCACTTAATAAAGCGCACATAAGTGGCCCATTTTTATTGGCTGATTCATATTCAACCTCTCGTACTAAATGTGTTCCTAACAAAATTGTACCATTTCAGCCATTTCTCTTCTGTCACTTTCATCCGCGATAAATGTGTTTTTTTTGTATTGCAGCTAAGGTGGACGCTTTGCCACCTTTTTTGAATTCGTCGCCTGGCTGATTTTAAAACTGTATATATGTATACATATGTATATTAAGAGAGGGATGTAGGGAGATAGAGACGGATAAAACTAGTACCTTAGTACAAAACAATTAAGTGTGATATTCAGCTTAGTGTCACCATACCTAGCTCCACTGGTTGTTCTCAGCAGGCCCCTGCATGTTGGACTGCTGCCCGTATTCCATTAAATTTACATCGGTTTGGTGACTTCCACGTGAAACCACACTGAGCTCATTGCAAGCCACCTTTGACCCTCAGCTGGGCTCAGGCGTTCAGCGTTTTAACCACTGACGACTGGAAGATTCAGATGCCAGCCTTTCTTATATAAATGTGTGTATTTTGCCTAAATGTGTGACGACGCATTATTACTCATTTGGTAAAGCTCCGTATTCGTAAATATTTTTTTGGCGCTCGCCTACTCACATCTTTATTTTATCGTCTTTATTTTATTCAGTAGATCAGATACAACATTCCACAAGTAAAAATCTACTCAGCGACTTTTCTCGATTGGGAGAACCTCAAAACCAGTGCATTCTGTGGAAGAAGTACTTAAAAAACTTAAGTGGGTGATTCACTTTTGTGTTGAGACAAAATATGTTTATCCACAAGATGACTTTCGTAAGGCTGACTGGCTTCCTGGTTTTGTTTATAAAGACTCTGGTGTCAATCACTCTTCATCTGTGTTTTGGCGCCAAGTACCAAACACCCCACGAACTGGCGTGATAGAATGACAGTCCCTGACACAGAGGACTGCCAGCCAAATAACGATGTTGTCATTCTTTCTTTGTAGATAAAGAATGCCAGCCATCAAACTTCATATTCAGGCCGTAATTATTATTCACAAGTGAAACATATATACACAACACGCACAGTTGTGATATATGCTGACCAATCATTTTCACAGCAATCATTTTCAGAACAGGAAGCTTTTAAATCCAGGGGGATCGTTTAGTTCCTTAGTTCATAACCTTTTGGTGTTATATAGGGTCGAAGTATTTAGAACTGTTAAAGAAGATGTTGCGCTAAAGTTAGGCATTCCTACTGAAACACGACGTTACTCTTATTGCGGAGGTCTTTCTTCAAAACACATGGCTCGTAATTTCACGAAAATTGCACCGATTTATTTTGGTAAATGCACACGTAATAGATTTTATCGTCTCGATTTTTTATGCTGACCATGTTTGATCCTATGTGAATGTAATCATCTGATTACCTCCACTCATTTGTACGCAAATCCTGTTATAGCACATGTTAATACATTCGGAAATCTTATTTCCGGGTTCATGCAAAAGTTAAAAGTTAGTCGTTTTTTTACCTTATAGCAGCGCGTGGTATTCTATACGCACATCAGCAATCAACAATACAGTGACTGATTAAACTCAAAACGTACGTCAGATTGTTTATCTGTTGTACTTTTGGGAGAATATTGTCAATGTACTCTCACCTGGATGTATAGCTCTAAAACGGCTGTCGAGATTCGAACATTGGATCTTCGGGACGTGGGTTCTCAAACGTCACTGAGTTGTATTTTACCGTCCCGATCCCAATGAAAAGTCATAATACACTGCCTGCTAAAGACCGAACAAGAACCAGTAACCTTTTTTATGGAAATCTAGCGGAAGAGAGAACTTCATTGTTAGAGTGGTGGTCTTCTTGAGCCGGAAATTATAGAGTGCAATCTTATCTGGAGAGGTCTTCTTTAAAACAACTGAATAGCTATATAGATGGAGCCGAATTTAGTGATGGTAATGACGGTGGTGTCCTCTACCACAATTTCATGTAATGCTTATTCATTTGTCGCAATGGTGAAAGGCATTGGTGAAATGTGTATCGTCGATGACTAAGTTAACTAGATTTCCGCTGGATAGGTAAGAAATCCAAGAATATTGTCCGGGTAGGATACTGAATAAAAATAAAGATGAGTAAATTTTCGTGCAATGAAACAACAAATTTTACTTCAACAGTTGATTTCGTCATTCAAGCAGACTTCTGTCTATGCTTTCTGAGTTTCATTGGTTGACTCCGCAGTTTTGCTGGATGAACCATTGTTAGGGAGCAAAAAGTAGTGAAAAAACGTAACCGTCAGGTAAGTTGCTTTTCTGCATCAAAAGGGTAATTAATCATGCAGTCTAACCTCCAGTAAAGTGAACTATCTGAGCTGTTCAAGCCGTGGACAAAAATCTCACCCAACTTTACGTTACTGTACTTAAGACACAAACTGGCATTAAGCCGGATACACGGAAAGTTCCGCAGTGAAATTAACATGTATAGCTAACAGTGGGGAATGAGGTGGTGAATTTTCACCATTTCCTCTAATGCGACGTTTGCATACAAACTATATGGAGATTAAATCGAATTAGTCTTACTTTGTGTTGACTGCGAGGCGAACAACTGGAAGTGCTTTGTTCTCCAGCTACAGTGGTGTCAGCAAGAACGTTTTCGGGGATGGCTGCTTCGTCGGTAAATCTCTACTTAGAAATACTACCACCCAAAATGGTGTGTAATTGTGCGGGATAGTTGAAAGCAGCGGACATTGCATGATCAAAAATAGGTTGCATAAAGAAAGCATCAGAAAATATTCATCTTTCTACCTGTGCTAATTCCCAACTGCAATAGTTGACAATCAGTATATAGAACACATGTGACGACTTAAAGACTTGGTGTTTGGTTTCATCCAAATCTCAAAGATAACAACACAGTTTTGCATCATACTGACTTATTAAGACAGATTTGAGGTAATTTTTAAGCAGTAAACGATGACATACGTCAGTTCATTCTTTTCCTGTTAGATCTGGAAGAACTCAGCTTTGCAACATGTGAACCAGTTCTCTGCTCTTGAGCATTTTGCAACATTAAATGACAAAAATATATCTCCGATGTTTCAAGCCTCTAATCACCAAAAGGGGCTGGGATGCGTTTCAGCCTCGGTGGACATGACCTTTTCGGAGACTTTTAGCTGCGATAACATCACAAATCCACCCCTCACTCTCCGTGTACTACTAGTCGCCGGGTAGGTAATAAATCGTTTGACGGATCCAGAACAAAAACTTTGTTACTGATAACCGATTTCTACTTATGTGATTTCCTCTGTGTTGCTTGTAGGTACCCGTTTCGATACTAAACGTGTGTGGATACTATTCAGATAGATAGTGAGTCTTCATTAAACCGTTTGAAAGTATTAAGTGTCAGCATGATTGCCCGAATCTGTTGGATACATTTTGTTGCTTCTCCTTTAGCGTTGGGTTTTACCTCAAAATTCTGTTTATATTTTGAATTCTTTGATGAATGGTTTTATAACTTAAATGTTAATCTTTGACCTAGTCCAGTGAGTTTAAACTTGGAGATGATGGGGGTACCAACATGCGCATCCAGAACTACAAAATATAACTGATTAACTCGAGTGAAACACAGAGGATTTCCCCCATCTACTGTGTCAAATAATATTCAGGGTTGGTAGACGAGTTGCACAGTCCCAGGACATTCAAAACAAACTGTACCGGATTTCTGAGGTGGTCAGAGAATAAACGCTTACTAAGTTTTCCATACTCTATGACAGCCGCATAAATTGCTTCATTCTTCTATCTGATTTAGTAAACCAAAATTTTAAAGGTCATTACAATATACAACAGACAGCTGATTATGAAGCTTTATATGAAATTTATCAACATCAAAAAGCTTGCAGATCATGTTTTGAAGTAAGAAAGAGTTTTTCACTTATTTTCATGTTCGTGTTTGGCTACGCAGACTCCGACCTTACTTATATTAATTGGTTGAAAATTAGTTGATAAATCATTGACTGCATCGACTTCAACATACTGCAGTGATTCTTTTGTGAGGTCCTTAAATAACATGGCACGCATAAAGTCGAAGTACATGGTAATAATATAAAGTAGCTGCATTCTTCGAAGCAAAAACTTCTTATATGCTGCGTGACAAATATGTTTGGGATTAACAGTTAAAGTAATCAGTGAGCAAACTTATTACTCACCCGGAGAATCCGTCTACCATGCTTCCTCGTCAATCACACATCCATCTTCGATAAACATTCCACCAGAAGCTGATCTCTATTGGTGACTTGTCTGTCACATCGCATTTCACCATGCCTTTGTACACTACGCCTGAAGCTTTATGTGCCATGTGTAGAACAAGGTGCAGAACGATATCGTAACATATGGGTAAACAATAGATTTCGGCAGCCGGTAACACGGAGATGGGTAACTCATAAACAAAAACAAATGCTGGGAGGGGCCTCCAGAATGTTCGTAGTCCTTTACTATTGTCTGATAAATAAGCCCCTGGTCCGATGAACCCACAACTCGCACTGCGACAAACCAGGTGCAGGTTTGTAGTATTGTTTACACTTAGTCCCCTAAATGTGCCGTGGTTTGTAACCCTACCCCGTGCACTGATCGCTGTCGAATTGCACATGGTGTCAAGATGACATAACGGCACATTTAACCGAATAATTTGCCCAGAAAATGTTCCTTGGGAGCCCGGTTGCGTAATAATAGTTTATCGTTAAATAATTGACACATTTATTAGGTTGAATCATGAATAGCTGATGCAGGTGAATAAACGAGATAAAAGCAAAAGTCATGTAGAATGCAGGAGAAAATGTGACGAATACAATTGCCTATTTCTATCTTTTCTACTTGAAATGCCCAAATATTTACCTCGCTGGTGTTTTGCGAACGTCGTATTACGCAATTCAACAGCCCATTTTCTCAACGAATTAGAGACTGGGGAATATAAATGGCTGAAGTAGACGGGCACAGGCGTTTTGGAAAGCAGGATCTTCCACACTGTCCTTCACCTAATTAATTCACCAACAGCGTATATTGTTTACCACCATGGGTAACACTGTGTCAAAAGCTGCAGACACCAAACTCCAATAATACGAAGTCTAAATAGCAGCTCATTGTCTAAATTTAACACCCTAATCACAAGGTTTCTCGAAAATTCTCTGACAACCCAAAACCTTTCTTGCCTTCCTTGAGATTCATTGGGTAGGCAAAGTCCCGAGGGTCCGTCAACCTTATGTTCGAATGACCCAAATTTGCGAGGCTTCCTGCCACACTGTACAGATGCCACGCTCCCATAATATGAATTCAAGATACCTATTCGTTTACTTTTAAGCCAGGCTCGTGGATGAATGAAATATACAAACTAGAGGATACTACACCAAAATTATTTATGCGTTCACTAAAGTATGCAATCAAACAGCTTCGGTTAAAAAACATGTGGGGAAAGCAGATTACATAGGAAATTGAGATGGAACTAATGGAAGACTTAAATGAGACTTAAGGCAAAGTATTTAACACAAGTTGAAGCTACAAATGAGCGTTTATCTGAATGTAAATCCAATTTACAGTTTAGGTAGAAAGCGGGGTGGATTAAAATTCGGGATATGGGTTCACCTGATTTCAGTGAACATTTAATTACTTTTTCTAAACCTTATAATTCGTATAATACAAAGTATAGGAGAGTAAAGCCATGTGAGGTAGCCCGAAATTACTGAAAGACGACAAAATGCTTCAACAGAAGAGCGTACAGGACGGTAATTAACGTCTGTGAAAATCTTTGGATGAACAATGTGTTGAAAAAAATTGTATGCAATAGCCGTGACAAAGAAAGTGATGATTATACAGAGAGGTTTTGGAATTATCCAAAAGAACAGGTAACCGAAATCGTCCTTGGGGTCAAATGAAGCCGATGTCGAGGAAGATAAGCACAAACTTAGCGTTGAAATTGCCCTGGAGCAGATGACTTTAAAGTGCAAAGAAAATGTCGCCCCACTCTGCTGAAAACTGCTTGTATCAAGGAAGATTTGATTTGACAAACTAAGAGTTAGGGGCAGACAGACCGTTGTCGATGACGTTCAGCAGATCACATTAAGAATGAAAACTCGGGGAATTAGGACGATAAAGAAGACTGAAGGGAATATAAGCCCCCAATTAGATTCAGTTTTGAAGGTTTCAACGAAGACCAGCATCTGGTTTTAGTGAATGCATTCTGGTGCTTAAAGAAATTCCTGCAATCATTCTCAGTCGACAGAAGCGGTGAACCTTAGTTCACCGCAAACAATAGAAGACGTATGGTAGTTATGCAGGAAATTAATTAGAAAGAAGTTTGCTCATGGCACGTTAATGAAAGCTTAGGAGGCCTTTGCTCAATTAAGTATACTGACCATTCCGTTGTCTTACCCTAGTTCTGAGGCAACAACAGCAGAAGCCACAATGTTCGGCGCTGATATAAGCTAGATATAAGTTATTAATCAGAACCGGCATTCTATTCAATTTTTAGCATCCTTTCGGAAGCTCAAAAAAGGTGCAGGGGATTTTGGAAAGGGGAGTTATGTAAAGTGATCTCCAGCCATCGTACACCTGACCATTAGGCCCGAGGAAGTCAAACATATCAATGAACAAGGATGCACTGAGTGACCTGACTACCTAAACCAAATGTAGCATATAAGAAAAGCAACCTCAGTGAATTTCATCTGCACTTATTTATGAGGTTGGATGACCTCCGACCCTGGACAAAAGAAAAGTTCAAAAGAATCTTAACAACTAGAAGGCAATTGACTGAGTTTCTCCACGTCCATGCTTGTAGTAATCTTCTGCAATAGAGCATATTAGTTTCAAATATTGTTTATCAGGATAGCTCAATGAACAACGTTTCCGAATGGAAAATGAAGGGTTTGATGGAAGTCGCTAGATCAGCCATCCGAATTTGAACCTCCCTCTACTCTAAGGTTCTTTACTTTATTTTATTTAAACTTGGAAGATCAGTCAGTACCAATTATTTGGGCAGTAAATAAACTCATAACTATTTGCGAAACGGTATGGGGCATGAACGAAAAACAAGGGAAGAAACTTTTGTGAAGCTACCCCGTACTTTTACATTTTCCAGATTTCTTAGTAAGCGTTCCCCCCATCAGACTAGATTTACAGAACAGCTTTGTTGTTTCCAAACTAATCGGGTGATCGACTTCGGTGAGTAATGCCATTTCATCTTATGACGCTTGTTAATGAATTCGATTCGTTAAAATATCACAGTTCGGGACTCTAGTCAGTTTCTACCACACTACTCTAGTTGGTTGAAGTGTACCACTTCAGTAAGAATCGACATAGTATATAAGCACAAAGGGCATCCGAACTCGAACGCGGAGCAGTTGAGCTGGACAGACTGCACAAAATTCTTTTAGCTGCAAGGACTTAGTTTTCTGAGCCCAGTGATAACACTTCCCGCCTTTCCTAAGATATGCGACTGATGGGTAAGTGATAGATGGTTTGGACAGCATTGTTTGATCGTTTGTACTCCTCAAGTACGACTGGACACCGCGGTCTGAAACCACCAGTATAAATCCAAGCAGCACGGGTGTGCTGACATACGTGTCCAAGCAGTTTCCACGTCATGTGGCCTTTTGTACACAGCTTCACAGAGGCAGGCAAATGATCAGACAAAAAATGTCTATTCGCTCACATGACTTTCAATATATCACTACGCCTGCAGGAGCCAGTCGTGCTTTTACACATTTTTTTTGTGAGGGACGCATCCATAAGGAGTTACTGGGACAAAAAACGGAAAACCGTCACTGCAGATTACGGAGATGTGTAATTCCACACTAAACCATCAATAATCTGTCATTCATTTGGTAATAAAATTAGCCTGGATGAAATGATAGAGATACTCCCCTCCCCCATGGTGAGTTGATTTCAATCTCAGAGTAGATGAGGAGATTAGGGGGTGTTTGCAGTTGTTTGAATGGGTGTGAATCAGTCATTTCAACAATAGCCGGATAAGATAATTACAGTTCCCACGCGCTGTTTTTCAGATCAGTTTGCTATGCGAAAAGGTCTAATCGTAGACACCCGGTGACAGCTCTAGTTCATTTGATAACTATGTCCGGTTATCTGTCCAGTACAGTAAGTCAATACGTTGATGGAGAGAGGATAAGGATAAGTGAGTGCTACCAGTTGATGCTGCAAACTAGCAGCAGAAAAACATCCCTAGTCTAATAACAGGAGAATACAAAAGGGAGATTATAGCTTTAGGATGCTTGGTACGACAAATAAAACCTAATCTAGTCACCCTGTATGAAGAGCCTTGTGTGTTTGAAAAAAGCCGAATTATATTTTAAATTTTTTTGCTGAAATATATGGTGGACCATATGGACCACCCAACAATCTGGAATATTTCTTTTCTCTGATAAAACGGAATGGCCGACTAAACCTTCATAACCCCACAAAACTAATGCACGTTTCATCCACACTGATGGAACTTCGCTTGCTGTCTTGGCTGCTGATGTCGACCAGACTCAGTTTACTGGTTAGTGTTTTCATATTTCTTTGCTAGGTCATACACTGTCAGCCTCTTGGTCCGTTCTGCTCAGCACTGGGCTGGACGGAAAGAGTTCTGGGAAGCAGCTGGTCTTCTGGCATGCGGAGTACATGTTCTAACTAGCATACCCTGCGAAGCGTAAGTAATCCATCTATCGTGAGAGAGTTCTTTCTTCCTAAAACCATCTCGCGTACCTCAGAATTGCCGAATCGATGTTCTCACCAGATCTAATCAATGTTTCGGAGACACCGATAGTCAAACACTGACATCTTTCACTGACATCTTTCCTGCACGTACAGTCCACGTTTCTTATCCATGAAGCAGTATGGATTGCACTACTGTGGGGTAAACTTTGCCGTTGACAGACAAACTGACGCCATTTAGGGCCCTAGGTGTCGAATGTTGGCAAAAGCTGCCATGTTCTTCTCGATTCGAGCTAGCTGGTTTATGTAAAATGGTTTGAAATTTTGAAAGATCTGAACAGAGGGGGGCAGTATCATCCGCATACTGAATGTCTGTGAGCGACCGTCCCGCGAGCGTTTCAACCCTCGAGGTTTCAAAGAGAGGTTTCAGGCGGTGAAATTTCAAGCAGCACATCAGTAATAAATTTGAAGAGGAATGGTGAGAGAGGACAGTCTTGTCTTATACTACTGGATATAGTGAGATCAGGCGGAATCTTGCCGTACACACGCTCACAGGAATTCATCCACAATGCTCTCATAAGGGATATAAAGTTGTAAGGGATACCTTTGATCGCCAGACACCACCAAAGTGTTCGACAATCGACAGAGTCAGAAGCAACTTTCAGATCTAGAAAGCGACCAACATGTTTCGCTTGAAAGAGTGGCGCTGTTCAAGAGCTTGTCTTAAGATGAAGATGTGGTCGATGAATCCTCGGCCAGGGCGAAACCCAGCTTGATTCTCACTAATCTGTCTCTCCCGAAAATCGACCAACCTGCGCAAACTAATGCCATAGAGCACCTTAGAGAGACGGATACTAGGCTGATGCCACGATAGCTTTTTACAGATTGTGCCAGGTATCATGTCGCGTTGAAGGAATGATATCTTACGCTGGATTTCTGTTGTTGACGGCGGGTTGGTGTTGATGTTCCACGAGGTTTGTTCAGTGGTTGTGTTAAATGACACCAGTTGAGCCGTACCTTGAGGGGTTCAGCCCATCAAGCTTTCTAACCGATCAGCCACAAAAGAAAAATTGAAGTCGACAGAATACACGTTTTCCAAAGAAATCTATTCAACTAATACGTAGAATACCCGGAGAAAAAGTTCAGATTTTGACGGAACCAAGGATTGATTTTAAGGTTGGTAAAGAATACCAAGGCAATTATTTCTCATTTACGCACTGAAAAGGAGTCAGTAGAAAACTAAAGAAACTGCCGTCTTAAAGGTACTAACAGACACTGAGCAGTGAGCGCCCGCTATTGGAACTTTTGTGGCGTTTAATACACATTTTCTTATTTCCAACTATCACCATGACTTTATTGTGCAGCCGTATTACGTGTACCGCACATTATTTGAGAAGCACCAAAACCAAGAATCCTGTGCTGCTTTCTGGTGACCGTTTGTTTTGTCTCTAACTGTGTACCTCCTTGGGACTGTGTACAAACTAATTAGCATGGAGGGATACAATTAACATGCACAAATTCGGTCGTAGGCATTCGGAAGATTTCACCACGCTCGAGCTGATAGAAAGTTTTTCACACTGGTTGACATTGTTTCTGATAATTCCGTGGATGACAGTATCAGAAACTATGGATTGTCCAAACATCGGTATTTTTCAAAATCTCGACCGCACTGTTGTAAATCTATAAAGTACTACGAGTTGGAAACAATGTGGTAACTAAACCATCAACTCCGCTTGTTCCCAAAAAACACGTACTACATACGTAGGACCAATACTTCGTACTTAGTTGTAGGTCCGTTCGAAAGTTTTGCACGATACCCACGGTGTTTGCAATTGAGCGTTTTCTGTTCATCAGTTAAGCTGATCGCTTCAGTTGCACGTGGAAGTGGTGCGAACTGTATGAAATTCGATCGACACAGACCGCTCATTGTTTAACCGTGTTCCAAATCAGTCGAAAAACGGATATTGGTTACCATGGGACCTGTGGAGAGATTATGTTAAACTGCGTTCCACATAGAAGTCGACATTCTGACGAAATGTTGTGTACATATCCAGTACTCATTGCTGTTTCCGCTTTATTCAACAATGTGGAACCATGAGGTCTCAGGACTTGAAAACATGAAGGATACATTGAGCCATATTCGGCATGCAGATATTGTAACAATAAGACCTCACTTAATCACTTAAGCATGAAATGGATACTAATTTGATCCCGCTGTTCCATGAGTCATTTTGAGAGCTTCGAATGTCAATCATTTATGTACACAACTCAATCACCAAACCATACCGTACTCCAAGGGCGTGCCTGACCGTTACGCGTAGTGTGTGGCAGTCGAAACATAATTACCTGGTGCCCTGATAATGATAGTCATGTGTACGTTACACACCTGTTTCCTAACTGTCCGCGGATGTCCTTGTTTCTTGCCGTTAATCTTGATGTATTAACGCATCTTCCTGGGTGGTATAGTAGCAGCCAGATGGATGACAGATGAGATGTGCCGACTTGGTACTACCCCATCAGGAACGGAAAGACTGTATAGTTTGCTGGTACACGATTTTAGCTCACAGTTGAGTAATTCAGTCCTACGAATACGTTACCTCCAGAAAGTACTTCCTAACTGTAGCTCAGGTACACGTCTGAGATGAGTTGTACCTAACTTTCGACACGTTTTTTTTATATTTGAGATGCTAGCCATTGTGACAGAGGGGAAGCTTATTATAGTAACGTCACTGCAAATAGATAATAATCGCCTGACTCGTTACACATACTCAGATGGGATAAACGTAACTATCTTTAGGTTAATCCAACTTCGATAATTACACTGACTTGCAGCACATGTCTGCCTTTTGAATGTATGAAAAGTTGTTAGAAAAGCCGACCGGCGTGATGTTCACGCTTTAATGAAAGAACATATTTCTGTTCCGAAGTTGCTAGCGGAGACTATCTGAAGACGAGGGCCTCTAGTTGGAATTCACCTACGTCCTGTCTAAGCAATCAGCCACTTGACATCAATAAAAATGGTGCAGAAAAGGAACCGGCACTTATGAAGCGTCTCTTATTTACATAAACTAACACTAGCATAACATGTAGTATGACATTACATATTAGGATGTATCTTGGTAAAGTAGACACCAGCGTTGTCAAATACACTCATTAGAAAACCAGTTTGGTTTTGCAGGAGACTCACCTGGAACCCAGCTGAGTCTCTGGTTTATGATGATTTAAGCTCATTATGACTTGCTTATTCATGACAGTTTTGCGGTACACAGACTCTAGAATTGCCCAAGAAATTTGGAGAATTCGGGAAATTTAGACGCCAGGAGAGGTGCAGTGAGAAATCTCCGGACCAGAACATGAAATGAACGTAACTCCCAGGGGCTGAGAGTATAAAGTGAGGATATCGAAAGTGGATCTAATAGCCAGATAATCACTGCGCGATTCAGCAACTCTTGGAAGAACGACTGAGTACTCATGCTACTTGCCGGGAGGTCACTGGTTCGAGACTCCCTGGAGTTTCGTGAGGTGCGCACTGCAGATGATTCCCAGTAAGCTTTACAGCGTAGATAGGCTCTACATACAGGACGAAATCTCAGTTGCACTTTACCAAATCTCATAACACTACCACCAATCAAAAGATGACTGCTTCGAAAGACTGCAAATCACATCAGGCGATGGAAAACATCCCTGAAACCATACCTACGAGAGTAACCAGCAGTTTTTTGAGCTTCAGGGATGTCAAACCAAGCATTGGGCACCAAACCACCGACAGATTTGTACTTGTTGTGAAGTAACAGACCAGTGTAATGTTGAGATCCAGTAAAGTTAATTTCTATGGTCTAAACTCAAGACAGCTTTCTGCATTTACATGTCGTCATCATCATCATCATCGTCAGCATGAATTAGTGCTCGACACTGACACATCGCTGCTGTATAAAGATGATTTATTTGAAGGTTTTATACTGAAGAAAAGACTTAACTTGGACGGGAAAGCGACCTAGTGCTAGCTTACCACAATCATTCCGAGTTTTTTACACCTCCAAACACTCATTCGGGCAATCTGGATAGAAACTGACGACAAGATCGCCACTGAAATCGGTGGGCAACCATATCTTGCAACGTCTCCAACCAGTCACAGTGGAGATCAAGCGGTCTTCATCCTGGGAGGCGAGTAGCACCGACAGCACCCAAACGTTTTGTGATTTCTTTCATGTTCCTCTTCCAGTTCAAGGGTTGGCTAACTTTCCAAGACCGCCACTCTGAATTGGGCACGGAAAACATCACTCTCTTTGGCAAACACTTGTTCGGCATGTGCGGTACATGGCCTAACAAACGCACCTTCGGGTGCTAAACACAATCTTAAATGGAATTTCCCATTGCACAATTTAAAACTAGCTTTACAATTGCCTCGTTACGAATTTGCCAGCACCAAACCACAGGAGTTATGGTCCCGCAACAGCGATTGTTGAACACGTGAAAAAGTCTCAGTTCCGCTGCTCGGACAGGCCAAATCTCACAACCATACAACAAAACAGCTCGCACTGTAGCCTGATACACACGTCCCTTGACATTTAGGGATATACCACTTTGACACTATAGGTGTCTCAAATTAGCAAACGCCACCCGAGTCTTGTAGATTCGTGCATTGACCTCATCTGTAACAATACTCAGAGCTAAAACAGATTCCAAGATACGTAAAACGCTCCACAACTTCCAGTTTCTCTCCCTGGATTGTAAGTGGCGTGCTCAGTGCCTGCATGTGCAGGAGCATGACAGCATTTATCGGTGCGCAGTGCCTACCGGAGGTCAGGATGACTGTTCAGTCCATACAAAACACATGCGTCCTCTCCTCCTCTTCGAAGACGATAATGACGCTATCTGCTTATTCCAGATTGACAAGGATTTTGTCACAGGCTATTTGAACACCAGGTTTTGAAGTCCCTACAGCGTTCGCCTCTTTATTACATCGATCACCAAATTAAGTGGGCATCCCTGACAGACACCGCTTTGTGTACGGAAGGTTTTGGAGGGTTTTTCGTACACTTCCACACGTCCAGAAGTCTAGGAATACAAAGAAATTATCTTCACAAACTTCCGCGGTATCCCTTGATTGGCAAGCGTGTCAGTTAGGAAAGAGCAGTCATCTAGTTGAGTGAACCTTGAAAATTCATGAACAGAGAAATTGTGGGTCGTTTGTACGTATGACGTTGTTCTAGCACCTGAGGGTGTTTAAAAATTTGGTCAACGCAATTCATACTTGGCCTGGAGCCCGCTGCTGCTCTCGAATCGGTGTTTCACAAGCCACTGTAAGGCGACGAAGCTCAAAGAACGCCAACAGTCTCGTGACGACCGTGGTCAGTCTTGTCCCTGGTGGTCAACACACTGACTACGAACCCATATTTTTTTTAAAATGGGCACATTCGCCAACACTACTCATTTGTCTGTGTCAAGCCCTCTTTCCCAAATGCAGGCAAACAGATTACACAACCGCTGACTGAGGACTTTACCCCATCTTTGAACATCTTTGAACAATGCTGGTGGGGGGTCACCCGGGCCAGAAGCTCCGTAGTGCTTGAGAGAACACACGCAACCATGATCCTCCAACATTGAGGACCAGGAGACTGTATTGGTTAGATCTGGGATGCCAGTGTTATGCCCACAACTCTCAGCATACCTCAATGGGCTACGGAAGTACACAAACCGTCACACCAGGATTAGATCCAGTCTCTTCGTTTAACCACTCCAGCTAAGTAGGCTCATATCAAGATATAGTTTGTGGCACAATGTTGTCTACAGTAAGAAACTGGGTATTTTGTCTATTATTCAAGAGAGATTTTGACAGTTTGTCCCCGGTTCGGCTTAAAACTAGACGGATTATCTAAATCAACCACCTGTTAAATCTTTGTTAAGAAATTAACCTATCGAGAGACTCAGCAGGAATTCGGTTGAGTATTCGGTTGAAAACAAATTAATGCACAAACTAGTGCATGTCACGAATTTGTGTACTTTATGTTCAAGTAGAATATGTGGTTCATACAATCAAATATTGCCTCTAACTAGTGAGTCCCAAGAAGTGTAGAACCGGTCGTGGACGGTTAAAGAGTTTTCAATAACCTTTAGGATGGTTTTTCGTCAAGAAATCTACAGACCTTTTTCTAAACTTTCCTAGAAGTAGGATTTTCAGCGGGTTTCGAGCTTCTTCTAATGGAGTGAATCAAAGGATTCATTCTTTTTGAATTGATGACTTGTATGTAGTTGTCCGTAAAATTTGTGCCACCTCAAGGCACTCGCGCGCCAGTAGTGATTCTGATTGTAATTCCCATGTTCTTTTATTGCTGTCTTTTGTATGATTTGAACTGATAGGTGGCCAAGTTTCCTCAGTGCATCCGTGAGAAATTATCCATTTTATATCAGAAGAACAACTATAAAGACTGTCTACCAAGCGAAGCACCACACCATAAATGCAACTGACCGTTAGGTCTGTTTGACAGCTGTGATGATGGTGTGGGCTCAAAAGCGAATTGATCAGGTGCTCTTTATCAACAACCACATTTCATTTCAGAAGAGAAGATCACCCACAAAGGTTGCTGAAAACTCATCAACAGCTCACGACCTTGATCGCCTTCATCGAGGTTCACCAGGTAGGTGCAGTACCCACGTTTCAGTTAACCTTATTTTCTACTTGAACCCACATTGGGCAAATTTCGATAAATAATTACACATCAAGTTGGTTTTCATGTGAGACTCGACTGCATTCCCGGGGTTTGATATTATTCAACTGAAAATGCTGCAAAAAGGCCGCTTCATGTTTCAGTAAGTAAAATATTCAAGATTTCGCAGTATGTCCCATAAAGAAAGCTAGTCACAAGGGTTGGGGGTTTCGATTGAATGGTTTCGATGCTGAAAAGTGTGTTTGCGCCAATTTCATATAAAGTGATTCTAGTTGTGGTTTATGTGCTGTTTTATTGTTTTCAGCACTGTGATAAAGCGAGCCGTGTGCTGCAGGAAACCGTTGATAATTTTTTTATGGAATTCCATGCTCGTTAGCCGGAATACAGACGAATTTAGAGCAGATGAACCAAATTGTATCATAAAATTCTCTCCGACAAGCCTTTGGATGCCACTTCGTACTAGGCGTAAATTTTTAACGACCCCCTACGTTTGACTGGTAAGTCTATCGGCGAAAGTTTTCGTTGTCGCCATGATGCTTTTGATAGTTGATTTGCGGGGTTTTCCATGCTTGTGCCTACATAAAAAAAGGTTAGATTACATGATCGACTTTTGAATATCGGTTTTCCGAAGTAAAACAAAAAATGATTGATTAATGAAGAAAAATCATCCCCCTTGTAAACCAGGTCTTTAGTCATCATGTGTCCAAAAGATACTCAAATGTGCTCATGATTCACCTATCGGTAAACCGTATTTCTGTCCTTCAGCTTCCGGACCAAACTTTAATCTTCTCTAAATTGTAACTTCAGAAAAATTCCATCGGCGTTTCTGCACCTTTATGAAAAGGTCTAACACTGCTGTATGCGTCCGCAGCGTTTATGTTCTTCAGGCATTATCGGTCACCAGGCCTACAGAAATTTCGTTTGTTTTCCGGTGTTCCTAATATCTCAGATGGGGTCGTGATGCAACCATAAAATTTCACCTGATGACAGACTGGATCCTTACTGGTTGCTCCATCTGAATTTACTTTTCCCCACCACAACGTTAATCAGATGACACGGAGAGGACATTACGATATTCCTACTCGCCATACTCACTTGGGGCACTACACAGCACGGGTGCCGTCACTTCCTTTTTCGTTGCACCTATCCTGCAGTAGGATGAGCGTAATCACATAACGACCTCTAATTAAATAGCGTCCGAATCTAGTGGTTCTGAGCCGCACTGAAGGGCGAGTCAGACTCACTAACCTTCGTTGCCTTTGCAAGTGGTTATCTACATCTCAATTACACTGAGAATGCTGTACTTGGGCACTGTTCACAGTCCTGGTGACGCTCAATTAGATATACTGGCTGATTAAATCGGATCTTCATCATACAGCAACAAATGGTATAGTGTGAAACGTAAGAGGTCTTGTTCGTCAGTCCTTTGTAATCTGTGGTAATGCTTCGTTTGACTATCTGGTTGCATGTTCCCATGTGTCTAATCCCTCAACAGTCGTCTGTTGATAAGCGTTTGCTACAGAGGCAGAATACGTTCAAAATTTAGAACAAAACATTTTTTACGGCTGCAGTTGCACGCAACCAAGATGTGCTTGAGATGCATGTCAGCCTGTTGCTAATCGACTAAGCAAAATAGTGTTAGAGCATCTGGGCGAAAATTGCATTGGTGTTGATCCACATCACTGCACATTGGTGTTATCAGTTTGAACGGTACCAGATTGTTTTCAAGTCAGTTTCTAATTTCAGTGAATAGGTCAGTATCCACCTTATCGATTACTATGAAAGAATCATCTGACCCCCCCCCACTAATGATGAGTTTCAACTAATTGTGCTGCACAAGGGCCACATCCTTATCAGTTGCGTTCGTGCTGAACTGACTTCTTGTGTTAAGCTTCCAGTTACTGTTGGTTTGAATCAATGAATCTGACCGTTTTGAACGGTTTGGCTGGAAACAAGACCCCCTAAAGTAAACTAGAAATCTGGGAAAATCAGTGAACTATCTGTTAAAGGTGTTCCTGGTGTGGCTACATTTGAAAACAATTGCCGTACTTTTAAGCCTCAATTTGATTTCTTCCCTGAAAACGTGTTTTGCCTAGAGATTCAGGAAAATGATACGTCCGCAAACAATAGCACCCTTATAAGTTTCATCGGATGCAAGTGAAATACAAAATCAGCACAAATTAATTTCCTATAATTTTGGGGGTACGGTGCCACAGCTTCCAAGCTCAGTCTGCATGAGATAACAACACCTAATTTCGTGAGAAAACCTTTAGTTAAGACGCATCTTATTACCATGAACATACACCGACGACGAGCTACAAATGCGCAAAGTCAACTTCAATCGTGACAGAGGAATAGTTATACAAATCTATCCGAACGTTTTTGCAGCTCATAAAAACTGAGTAAAATCCCTACGTAAGAATTTTAAGGCGCGTCTTGATGGATCCCTGACGCATACGAAAGCCTGTTACGAAGTAGCACATTTGGGAGTTAATTTCCCGTAGTAGACAAGGTGCTGGTGTCCGGATTTTCAAAGAATGGTACTTCCGATACACTCTAATATAAGTTGCATGAAGCGGTATATGTACCGGAAGGGAGTTTGGGTTTCACAGAGGCGCCGACTATATATACATATGTATATGTATGGTCTGTTTTATATTTTAAAGTCTAAGTCGGAAAAGGTGCGAATGATCTTCTGAAATAACTAAGAAAGTGCATTCTGGCTAAAGTTTTTAGCTCCTCCATAGTACATGCTGCTCCACTTTCATCGCCGTGAGATCTCCTTATGTAAAGATACTTAGCATTTCGGAAATGCAGTCCCTGGCTTGCAACCAAGAGTGTAAAATTAACCCCCGGGAGATTTCTAAATTGTTGTCATTCCATGAATCCTGCGTTGTGTATAAAGCCAAATGCAAAAATGAATAAACTAAAATGAAAAACAGAGGTTGTCTTCATGAAAATGTGTCCCTTTTTTAATAAGCATCAGGTATGAATGAGAAACAGTTCAACATGGGAGAATTTGAACTTAAAGCATATCCACACTTACTTCCTGCAACATTGGGTACCATACCTACATCAAAACCAGCAAAATACTCAAAATTGAGCACGAAAAGTTTTTTACACACAGGCCTGCTGAAATAGCCCAAACCTGGTTAAAGGAAGTGCTTTTTAAATAACTCCCGTTTGTAGATGCATTCGCCAGAGGTAGGTGAAACGAAGATGCTGTTACCGAACTCTGAAAGTCACAGTGTTCTTCGCATACTTCAGGTTCAGTATAACAAGCACTGAACAAACATAAATGCCACAGGACTGATGGAGAGCATGAAGCTGCTGTACAGGTTATGTTTCGTGGTGAACTGTTAGGAATGGATATAACCGAATCTAAGTGCTTCGGTGAAGTTTAGTTACATGTGCCGTCAGTTGAAAACACATGAGAGAATTTTTACTTTGGTAACGATGAGCCACCCATATATGGCGACACACTGTCAGGTCGCCAAAACTTATGGTTCGATTTGAATTGTACCGTGGTACACCATATATATCAACTCGGTCGTTTCACATAGCGCTCAAAAACCCTGCAGCTGTGAAGGAATACCATTCACAAAGCACCATATATTCACTATCCAGGCTAAGGTCCTTAGATTAAACTTTTCAAATGCGGTTTTCGTCATCAGAGCTTGTGAATACACTAGTTTTCGCGATGTATGCGATGTGTGAACCTGACAGCATGTCACTGTTGTCTTGGAGAGGAAAATTTCTGTTCCCTTACGCTCTCTCCTTACCACGTCATCCATCAAAATTACATCCGTACCAAAATATCATCTGCTAACTTCCCTATTTCAAGCAATTCTGGTTGTCTAAACAGATAGGAGGTTGGTTTTTGTCATCATGCAACTCCCACTGGATGCCTCGAAGGTTATGCACCGGTTTCTCTAAAACGAAAACACCCAACTTGCCAACAGTTTCTTGCCGATACATTAACTTCTGAGAGCCACAGAGGACCGAGTCAAATGCATTCACACTGGTTTGTGAACCTCAACAGTTTTTGATTCACTTGACAGAGTTCGCTCCACCAGAAGCTTCAAGGTATTGACGTGCATGGATCTAGCCAGTCGCCATTACGTGACTACCTCACTGAGCGCATACGGTATTTACCAAATGGTGCCAAAGGGTCAGTCAAGAGTATAAGTGATATGCGCTAAGCTAACTTCCTTTGCTTTCCACGTTTTTCGTCGTCTTTACATCGTGGTGACTCAAGCCTCGTTATACTGTACGCTAGCGACATGGCAGCGTTTTTTCTGTCTCTTTCCAGGCTGTTCCAACGAGATATCCATGACATAAGCTCGTGAATGCAAAGGATTTACGTCGATTTGAGTACAGGCAGGTTTATCCAGATTGTGTTTAAACTTGTGCCTGATCCACGCCCAAAAATATATAACGCCCTCTCTGCCTACCAACGATCATCTTCCATCTACTAGCGCAAATGAGACTAACTAATCGGAGTTGTGTTTTCTTTAAATACACATGCGTACCGTAGCGGCTAAAATCAAGCACCCGAATTTCATACAACATCTCTGACTGGTCCATATGTTTTCTTGTCCGCAGTTAACACTTCAGTTGTCACCGAGGTCCTAACGACAATATTACACTCACAAGCGGGCTTTTAGACTAAAGACGTTTCACTCCACTGTCATTGGGTGCTGTAGGAATATTTTTTTTACCGCCACCGTATTATTCTCCCATATTTTCTTGTTGGACTCCTAATAGATCGATACATTAAAAATGTTAACTTCTACATGCGTCTTCGAGAGCCACTGGAATATTTACTAAGCACCTTTCACTAAAACAGCTGTTTATAAATGTTGTCTTTGGACTTTGCCACCGCTATTCAGATGTAAACTCTTGGAAGTGCCACCAATATAATAATAATAATAATATAAATATAATACAGTTTTTATTCTTTGCCAGTTTGGCGAACCGTGACGTAGTCCAAGAATGATAAGTGCTTTAACACACTATTATCTTTAACCACTTACATTTACGTTTACGAGTAAAGTGAACCCAGTGTGTTGTTTTGTCATGTCATTATTCCAGTATATAAGAATATGGCGTTGTCTTAACTTCTGGCAACCTTGCAGTTACCCGGTCCAAACCATGATATCTTTTGCGCTATGCAGCCCTGAAAACTTGCAAATTTCCAAACCACAATTTCTGATATGGTAAAAAACAGCAGTTGTCCCCGCATCTGAGTTCAAACAAGTCTAAGGTAACGTCATAAGTGTTCGAACTAACCTGATTTATTTTTTTATTAAGTGAGCAATACTACAAGCCGATAATCTGCTAGGCCCCTACGTCATATAAGGCCAGCTTTCAAAGCATCGGCTGTCCATGTGTCACGAAGAGACGTCAAATTGCGACTAAGTAGAGTGAGAGTCAAGCAAAATATACAGTAACATAACTGAGCAAAAAGTCCTGCACATGCAAATCAGTTAAATGTAAAGACCTACCGGGGATCCAAGCGCAGTATGATATCCTTCGGTCAACCTGGAATTCCCTTCTGAGTTTCACCGTAGACCAGATTGTCTCCCAGCTAGTTAATCGACATTTATACGTTCAAAATGTTTATCGCATTCGCAGTGGCCCCCAATTTCTTATGTTCAACATAATAAGTGCTTTAAAATGGGTTAATGGGTTAATAATCATTATTTGAGTGACAACAAACAGTTTGACTGGTAGCAGATGTGGAACAAGTCTCAAACATTATGGATAAAGAATTAGGCCTCTATCGAATCTAATCCAAAGGAAGCACCCAAAGTTAAATCGAAGCTCGATGAATCGTCTTTACTTGCTGGAAAACTAAACGGACGTTTGTTTGAATGTTTTGCTGTAAAGTGTTTGAAGTTTTTAATTATCAGTAACTAGGCTGGTCCAAAGCTGGTGGAAAGTTACTAGCAATCATTCTAAAACAAACGATTAGAATTTAGAAATTGCTAATATCACTTTTGTAGTAAACTTACCTACAGCTAATCTCAAGATGGAAACTACAGTTTTACTGTGGCTGATATTCTTGCATGTGCAAGATAAATGATCTCACTTTAAAAACATGCATGCCATGGAATGCTAGAGAGTCGTAATAAGGAATCAGATTGACCAACTTTAACCAGTTCAGCGCTTCTGCGACCGCATAATATGTTCGGTAGTACTGCTTTGTCAGCTGTATGGTCGACATATTTCGACAAAAAAGCCAAAATCTGGGTTACTGACGAAAAACATTAACCACACATGGTTGCTTTGTATTTGTTTTGGTATAGCATTTTCCTCGGCTGTTCTAAAAGTGTTTTTTGTTAATATATTTTTACGTCTTAATATTAAGCATCAGATGTCACATACATTGGCTGCCACCGGGGTATAATTCACTTATTCTTGCAATTGATTCGATGGCGGAATAGCTGTCTATGGTGCCGCTGTTACTAAAGACAGAAAATCAATCCATATGGTGACCGACTTCCGTGACTAGCCGCATTAATCACCGGCTTTACTGAAAAGATTGATAAGTAAGTGCTATAAAATGGAGAACTGGACTTCACAGAAGTGACTCTGAGATTGGAGGAGGAAACAGGAAGTCTCCAGTCAGTTCATGGAAATACATATCACTATCAAAAACCTGCGAAAAACCTAACAAGCAATCCTTCTTCTTCGGATTCTACCACTAGAGTCTGGGTCTCGCTGAACGGTTTGCGGAGAACAATGAACAATCAGTCAACCGAAACGGCGCCTAGTCCACCTTACATGACTTTGAATACCAGATGGATGCGTGTTCTGCAATTTGAATCTTCAGAAATTTCCTAACTATGCAGCAGGCAAACAAAAACCTAGTGGTTGACAGCAATTAACTCTAAAAACAAAGTCGGCCTTTTGTTAAGTAGAACTGAATTGCAGGACACATGGGTGGAGTATTCTTGTGACAACGGAAACTTATGAATAAACACAAAGAACTCAAAGACCGGAGTGTAGTGGCAGCTCACCAGGTTGACTATCTCACGTAGGTTGACAATTTCTCCCACGAGACACATACACAGTTGCAGTGTTAAGTGTTGAACCTCAAGTACTTTATTTCGATATGGTGGATAGTGTTAGCTGAAGCCTATGAAGAGGCGCATTATTGCTTGCGAACTTTTCAGGATTCATTTCTATGGGTACGCAGTGTTATGCGTTTTCAACAACTATGTAGAGAGCTTTCACTCTTTTTAAAATCACTTTCTCTAAATAGTGCGGTAATTAGCTTTTTGGGTTTTGTAAATCCCAGTCTATTACTTTAATATGATGGGAGGGTGCTTTAATTTTTTATTGATTGTACATGTACATGGCAGATTAGGTAGATCTTTGTGGCCAGACACAAGGCATTATTTGACAACAGTACGGTATAATTTGTTCAAGCTCACCCTGCTCCCTAGAAAACAAATAAAAGCCCGCCCTCACCCAGGTAGACTTGACTTGTCTTCGGATGGTTACCTCTTAACCATTTCCCTTTGATATCATATGTGGAGGCACTGGCAGTTCTGTTCATTTCACTTGTACTAACAACCAGTCGGGACGAAATTCGGAATTTCTTAAAAAATAGAAAACTACTAGTTGGAAGAAAGTCGTATCTTGAAGTTCTTTATCTACATCGTGAGACACTCCACTCTGAACCCTGAGGCCCAAACTGTGCAAGACTTATGCTAACGGATTACCGCGCCTTAAGTAAGGTGACTGTGTGTCGTAACTAAGTGATTTCAAACTGTAGCCGGAAACTATTGTTTAGGGTTATGCCTACTGGAGTATGGTGTGCACTTGATGCTTCCTCAGGTTGATCGCAATGGTGAGATTTACGTTGTCCATTGAAGTTAATATCCCATTCAGTCAATGCTGTATTTGTGTGCTCTTTCTTCTGTTGAGAAAGTTCGGCGACTGTACCAGCATAATGAACAGGAAGAAGGATAAAATCGGTAGTTAGCTTTCCAGGAGTATTCATCCACCGTATGAACACTGTCGATTCAGCGGGCGTATGCTCATGTGTTGACTACTTTTCAAATAGTGCCAGCATCCTTACTTACCGTCAGAGTCATCCATCCTTTAGTGTCACGCATTCTTCTAGACGGCTTGTGCTTTTTTCTTCTAGAGCATTTTGAGTAAGTCTTCTACACTATGTGAGGTTAAGGCTGCGCGAAAATAGATTATTCACAAGATTTGAGATGTATGTCTCGAAAGCCTGGACAGATAGTTCATTTACAACAGGTCAAATATTCGAGGGTTGCTAAGAGCAAAACAAGCGTTTTTTAACCATCAACGTCAAAGAGCCCACAATACGTCATCATTACAAGCAATTCAGTCCGAAGTTGGGCACATTAATCCCATAATTGCGGTCCAGCTTCTGTCTAGCTTCCTTAAATGACCTCGAACTTACTGCTGCTTGAACAAGAGATATTTTGTTTTGATGGATAATTTGGACAATTAAAAAATAAAGGGATGGGGAATAGCCAATGGAAGAACGACCTTGGTTGCGGACGGATAAGTCAGGTAACTTAAGTAAACGAAGAAATATATAAATAATGGAACAGATTGATGAGTGGAAAAACAGATGAATGAATGAATGAATGAATGAATGAATGAATGAATGAATGAATGAATGAATGAATGAATGAATGAATGAATGCGCCAACGAATAGTCCGGGTTAATTGGCTGAAATCATCTGAGGATACACAGGAAGGTGTATACTCTTCAGATATGTGAACACAAAATTCTGTTCTACTAATTTATTAATCAGTCCTTCCATTTATCGGCTCGCTGAGTAGCCTTCGTGGTGATGTATACGTATATGATGTGTTATTTACCTCAATAAGGTTTCTCCAAGCAATGCACATCTATTCAACCTGTGCTTTGAATGTCCCTGCGTACGAATAGCGTTGTTACCATGGTAGTTCCATCCACTGAAATTAGAAACACAGTTGCCAGTAATTTGTCCTATCTAGGATGTGCACTTTCGGCCTTCAGCGTAGTGCTATAACGTTTTGATCCGAACAAATGTACGCAAATTTTCTTCTGGACTTACAAATAGAATGTACACTACCTTAGCTACTTTTCAGCAAAATGTGGATAAGGTAAGAATAAAAACGTAAGCCCTCTAAGTTCGAATAAACACTGAAATATATGCTTTAAGTTAACAAATATACCACATATACAACCAGAATAAGCTTTTGACCAATCTGCAAAATAACATTCGCTTTTAACAAGCAGACGTTCCACGCGATCAAATGCTCATATGATGCGTAAATACCCATTTCCCATTTCACACACCACACTATCACGCACACAATAAAAGGGGTCTGGTTGTTCTAGTTTTCTTCTTCACATAGGCTTGTCACTTTGTGAGAAAGTGAATGGACAAGCCATCGAAAACGCGTCTGTTCAGGGTTTAATCAGTCAGAAGTGAGTCAGCCTCTAAAGGTAGGAAGAGAACAGCAAGAATTGCTTGTCGTGTGAACGTTAATCAAATAAGCAAGTGGAAGGCAAATTAATTCAATGAAAGCAGTTTGAGCTGGTGAGTGAGACAGCACGGACCAAGGTGTGAGCTCGTCGGTTTGAGATACTGTCTGCGGTGGTCTGGAAATTTGAAGCAAAAATATGCTCTCCTTTTCTATTTATTTGCCACAATGCTCAGTTCTGCTAAAGCCAAACTTGTCTTGTTATGCACCTTATGATTGAAAAGTGACAGCTCAATTCAATTAAGTAGGTTTTACCCTTGACTTGTGAGGTCTCATATCCGTCTCATTAACACTCGTCTGGAAGTTAAATTGCCACGCCCCACATCCCAACACAAGTTTTCACACTATAATTAGGTATGGGAATTGTACCATCAGAACAATAACGCGTATCCAGCATTGTCTCCTCTGAAATAACGCTGGTCAGAATCGCTTTTGAAGCCTGCTGATGAACTCTGCCGGATCACGATCAGTTATCTTTTCCAAGTATCTGAACGTCATGCCTATTGACTGTATCTCCATTTCTACTGAAAACTTTTGTAACGGGTTGCCTTAATGGATCAAACTCCTCAGGTCATTCTCAATGGAATCGACTCCAAATTTTGATGCTAATAACAGTAATCATTCTAATTATATTTATTTCAAAAGATACCATTAGTCTCGACTCATTGAATTTGGAAACGCCCATCACGAATGACCACAGAATATATGTCAGCGGCTGCATGGATTTCACTGAATTAAGAAGTAGCAAGGGTCCACCTAGCTTCCGTGTGCATTTGGCCGGCATTGTCAAAACCAGTCGAGCCCCAGTTGACACCATCCTGCGGGTTTTATCTGTGAGGTTGAGAAAGTTTCTTCGCTTATGACCTAATGACTGGGTTTGTGATCGGCAGTAAAGCAGCTTTGGTTGGTTAAACTGGTTACTTTGACTCCTAAGTCCAATTTTCTCGGAAAATTTAGACTTAATTCTAGCAGCAGCAGGTTTTCGCTTTTCCGTGCCGGTTAGCTGCAGTTTTTCATGAAAGGTTTAAAATTGGATTTACCGAACTCAGGAAATTGCATTAATTTGGCGGAAAAATATTTCCGCGATATTGGAGCATCCATCAGAAAGACAATACACCATACGGTTCGTGCCGTACGCGTAGTCCTCCAACTTCCTGTAAACCCAGTAACTGCAAAGCAATTAGTCACCAACTCCAAAGGAGTGCCTCAGATTTTCCTGAAGAACTGAATGCCAACCCCTTTGTGATGACTGGGTGGTTGTGCCTGAGCATCACCTTATATGTTACTGTGACTTACCTATGTTACTGGCAGCTTACGTTGCGAACGTATTAACTCGAGAAGTAGAGAATGACTATTAGACAATTTTCGTCCGCATTTTCCAAAACCTTCGTATGGACCCAGTTGAAATTAATGCAGAATCCATTCAAAAGTATGTTTGGTAACGCACATATCTTCCCTGGGCTCTAGACTGTACTAAGCTGTCGGTGAGTCGGACAAACTTTAAGGTTATCTAGGAGTCACTTATCTAAAGTTCTAAGAAAAGATTTTGACAACATTTCCTTCAGAATTGAGGCAAAATCAACCTGAGCAGGTAGCCTGTCACTTATTTAGGCCTTCAGACTGGCTAAAGCCAAATATGAATATTCGCGAACATCCAAGCAAATGGAATTAATGATAAAAGGAGCCAACTGTGCATCTGATTCGGATATGGAATTCGGAAAATGAATGATTCAAGCGATTAACTAAATGTTCCACTTGAAAAGGGCGCATCAGTTTGCAGGCTGTATTACCTATTGCACATCAGAATTATTACCGCTAAGCACTTTTTGGAACAGTGTAGACTTGGCTTAGACAAGATAATCCAAAGTTGGTCAAAACTACTTCCATGAAATTTCTGTACTGCTGCCAGCATTAGGTATCACGCGCAAAGAAATCGTAAATACCCGAAGCTTACAGTCACTTGAGCTAAGAGAACTGTGTCACTTCTAAAAAACAAAAGACAGGACTCTACAAGGTCGACTACTGGCCCCAGTTTTACACTGTTTTCTCCTAAAACTTGTCTTTTGTTCAGCTCCGCCTGCAGCTAGATATGGAGATATAGAAATTTAGGAACTTCGCATTGTTCGACATATTGTTCAGTAATTCACATGGCTTTAGTGAGCATGGCGAGAGGTGCGTCGAGGCTCAGTTATTTCGTGATCCTGGATTTCACAGCACAACTTTCAAAGCACGCGGGCCAGCTATGAATAAAAGTTTACTGAATTTCGAACAAAGTTTTTTTTAACGACACGTTTAAAGTGTCTTTGCTGGGCGGTTGTGATTTCTATACGAAGTTGGGATCTGCTTTAGTATAGGCTTAATTGGATTTTGCACACATTCCAATGCAATTTGCTGGGATGTTCTGCTGACTGACCCGTGGATTCACAAGGTCTCAGTCACGATCCAAGATTATAATGCTTCATGTTGGGTTGTTTTTATCTTTTAATTAACCTGGGTTTTAGTTTGAAACTATCCGTCTGACTGACAGGAAATCACTTGAAGGTGCATAGATTGGAGAATTTGATCAACAGTACAGTTAGGGTAAGGACGCCAATGCTGCCGAATGCCTAATCTTTACCAAGTAATAACGCAAGCTAGAAAGTCGGGAAACCCCGCGGTTGTCGAAGATGTGTCCCACACTATAGAGACCACGTCATCTGTCCTTTAGAACTCGTCAGCAAAGAGTAACTTCGTACGTCTGCTGTTGATGAAATCAGATTCTTCGTGATTTGATTCGGAACAAGCCACTGGTTCATCTCCATCCCAATAATTGCCATTTAGCCACGGTAATTTTTAGTTGACTTGTAAATGACACAATATACCTCGCGCCACACAGAATTGGTCACTTGAAATCAACATAATATCACACACCAACCGCACATCGCATAAATAGTTGGCACTAAACATTTTGTTACATGTTCGGTCAACGACTGCCATACGAAACAAATGAGCACAAAAAAGGTACACGCAAACTAATTAAGTGTGCACTTTACTTTGATATTCCCGGGTTCGACTTTGTCCAAAATCTTATTTGCATACTAAACCTTGCCAGAATCACTCCGCTGTAGTATGGCCGCTTGTCCTCCAGTATATATTAATTTTGCGCATATTAATTTTCCGAAGCCAGCAGACCTAGTGATAACGACCGAAGTATTGAGGTAGAGAGGGATATGAGCCGGTTTATTTGCAGACAGGTAAATAAATACGGGAATCAAGATCTGGTTAGAACGGTCCTTGATTGATATACTGTACCATTACGTTCACTTTGCACTAGACGAGTGATTTTTCGATATACACAAGTAATTTGTTGCTTTGTTGTTAAAAATCACCGCCAGTTGTATCCTTCTGGCAGCACACAATGTTTGAAATCAAATGGAGCGAGCAGAAGTACTTCAGATATGAGTCGGAATAAATTCCTTTACATCCCACAAGTGATTGATGAGTATCCCGCGTGTCCCCCGATAATCCGGAGACAAGTAATGATTGCGTGTTTGTGTGCCATTATCTGTTTTACGAATGCGATCCATCGACCTATCATCAGCTAGCTGCATTTTGGTGTAGTTTCCCAGAATTCTCTTCAACATTTTCCCAAATATTTACCATATGAGCTTTTAAAAGAAAATCATATTTACTAGGGAACATGCTCCTGGATGTTGTTTCAATTGTTCCCCAATAACCAGTCCGTAGTAAATTGCTAGTTTCGTTTAGACCTTCTAAGCATGTGCAAAGCGTTTCTTTTCGGTTAACCTAACACCTATGATAGGTCAAACTGAAAAGCCTCATTATATCATTACTACTTGTAGCAATGTAAAATTGTATGGTTGATGGATGAATATCTTGCTGAATATCCAGAGACAGTCTAGGATGCAGTGTTCTCTTTTTGGATTGCTTATTACAACCCTTCACCTGTTGCCGAAACAAATTGGTTTTCAATACCACATTCTGCATACTATATAATATATGGTACGAAATATGTATGTATACAATGTGAACCAATATATAATGTGTAAAATGCTATCTGTAATATGTTGTTCAGGTAGCTAAACCGGCAGCTGAAACAGTGTTTCCTCATGGTCTGATTATAGTCGGCATTATCCTTAGAATAAACGAAACGCTTACTATGCTGGGTGTATCTTCGATTCACAGGACGTCCCGACGCTGAAACAGGCCCAGACACAATTATTCTGACCTTTTTTTAACCTTTAAACGTGCGCGGCTCATTTCTCAGGACTGGATGTTCATGATCATGTAGGATTCAAGTATTTCACAGATTTGCTTCATACAGATCAAACGTCCCATACGCTGCACGAAACATTTACTTGAACAGTCTTACTACTACCTCAACATGGTTAGTATGGTGAAATTGCATTGGTGTGGACCTTGTCCGAGAAGAGGAGACTATTCATCTAAAAGCGATGGGGAAACACACACTATGATCTCTGCAACTACCAACAACCAAATCTGTGTTTATGTACTTGGTAGGAACTGATCCGTTTTGATCGGCACAGCTTCACTTATCGCCTATTCTTGCTGTTTGGATTGCACAAGAAGGTTTGAATAGACTTCGAAATTGTATTTGGTACGGTAAGTATTTTGTCCGGGTTGATTAGTGGTGGAAAACCAATGTTGTTTGTAGAGATTTTCTTAAAAATTCGGCTTTTTTAATGGTTAGAGGACTTTCTTCAGGAACAAAGGAATCAATGTTTTTTCAGCTTCAGCAAAACTCGTGGAATACCTAAGATGCAGACAACTTGGACTGCCTGGGTTCGCGTTTTTGTAGAGCCACTCTTCTGGTAGTCGGTGTGGTCTAGCTGGATCACAGCATAAATAAGCTTTTGGGCATCTTATGCAGTCGTTTAGGTGGTCCCTTTTGAATTATTTCTTGTCGGTTAAACGCTAGGGATAAATGTTCGGTCCTGTGATGGGGAATTTAGTGCACTTTGTTGTCTTATCGTGTAGCAGAGAAACAGCTTAAAAGGTCGTAGGAAAAAACACGTGCCGGCTTTTGAAGATTCTGGTACACAACACCGGACTGTTCAAAATAGCGCACGTAAATTTCGTGCCGATTAGCAGCCTGTATTCCATTGAGCGACGGACACAATTTTTACCTTATTTTTTCTGGGCACAATTTAGAGATACAATAGAGTCCGCTTTCTCTTGCCTAGAAATGCAGTGAATGTCTATAAAGAACAGAATAGAAAGAATTTATGGGTTAACTCAGCCCAACTATTCACTGGTTCTACGTACTGATTTGTTCAGATCAGCTAGCCTATTCTGGATGCAGACTTTTTGAGTGCTGTTTTCTATCACGTCGCAGACAAAAGCCGCTTGTATGGTTAGTGTGCTGTCTATTTTGAAAAGAAAATTCATTAAAAACAAGTCTTCCCTCAAATAAAGTTAAGCGGGAAGGTAAATACCAACGTTAAAGAGGAATAGTGCAAATAGTAAGAAACTGACGACGGTCAGGAAACAAAAATTCCCCACGAGTCGGAAGAAGTGTTGGTCTGTCTTCATGAATCAGCTGAGAAGTTACCAATCTCCACAAATCCTGGAGGTTTAACACGTTATAATAAATCTTCCTCCTGAAGGAACTCGTATTCTCCTTCAAATCTGTACGAAAACTCTAAATGCAAACTCGCTGTTTGCAGCCGACAGGGAGACTTTAGTAATAGGTAAAGAATGGAGATCACGAATATGAAAATGTTACATGGAATGTTGCCACAGAGGTTACTTCACCTCTAGTGTCTGATGGTGTATCGCTTAGGGACTAATACGTCATGGAATGCATCAGTGATGTAAATAGAAAGGTTTTCAGGATGTTTGTTCGTAACAGGAATAAAACAAAGTGGATATTGTCACTTAAAACCGGGCATCGTCAGGTGGAGTGGAAGAATTGTAGTAAACAGGCTGGTTAACTGTTGACCTCCTTCTGGTTCATCCTGAATATGGAGTAAGGTTTTGTCTTCACCGATCGTTCTTGCGTCGGCGAGTAATTGACCACCCGTCGCGTTGTAGGCGGCGACATTTTATAGGCTGACGGTAGCGTCGCAGACTGTCGTGCAATACGACTAGGAACTTTCAGCGGAAATTCTTCAAAGCGATGGTTTTGGTGTCCAAAGTCATTCCCAAATAGCGGTTTCTGCCAACGGGGTTGACATGTGCTCAGAGGGGGAGGCGGAGGCGGTGGCAAAATGCAGGTGGGTGACGACGAGTTTTCAGATTCAATGGATTTGTCCGATTCGTTTGGTTTCGATGCGTGCAAAAATGTCGTAATGTTGGGCTGTGTTGTACTGAGCATTGGGCGACTGAGATTTCTTGAGCCTACAGTAGAGGATTTTTCAGTGTGTGTCTCAGCATTTGGACTGAAGCCGTTTAAGTGTATTGAGGGCTGTTGCTGAGAGAACTGTATGGTGCCTGTGAAAAGCAAAACAAAGCTGAGTTGAGTAGTTTGAACAGCTACCCCAGCACCGCGCCATTGTTTACTATCATACGTGATACGTTTTAGTTAAGCGGATCCGGATTACAAACAGGAAACAGGAAGTCAGTCTAAAAAAATTTAAAGCTATTTCGCAAACGACCACCTATGTTGATGATGTGGATGAATGGCCTACACTACATTAAACTAGGCGAGCGAACTGGTAACTTTAAATGAGAGTAGAAAGCAAAAAAACATCCAAATCATTCTATCTTTATTTATGTTCCGACTTCATTAAATAATGAAAATGTGGTTTGTAGCACATAGGTGAACTACTCGGTTCTCGTGTGTTTATCATTTTCACACAATCCCCGCGCAGAGAAACGTCGTCTAAAGCTGTTAAAAGTATCTATGTTCTCGAAACACAAGTTACGCCTCATTCAAGAAACAACTTGTTTGAAGGCTTCATGAGGAATGCACGAACATTTACAATCATATCCGCTCGAGATGTGGATAAATCCTTCCACTCAGCGAAGCCACTTGAAATCCAAAAGGTGGCTTGTGCATCACGGTTCACTTGGCAACATTTGAAGGAATGTTTTGCCCTATAGTTCTTAAAACTAACATTTTTGCTGGGTGATCACATTTTGATTCCTTCTTTGACCTGGTTGATCTATGCACTCTGTGCTCACGATATTCACGTGCAGCCAGCAGCCGTTCCTATTATAAATGCCTTCTAAGAATACCAAAGGATTTCGTAATAAGTATCGGCCAATTATTTGTACATTGCGATTGTTTTAGTAGAAGCCAGCCTTATTAGCATGCATCAAATAAAAGTTAGAGTCACTAGAGCTGTCTTAAGCCCATCCCAAAAATGGTGGAGTAATAAAAATGAACAGTGTACGAAGAAAAGCAGACACATCGTTGGCATCATAGGTTTTGACTCGGGCGATGCGTTTGTGTTGCACAATTGCACTTGCACATTGCTAGCAGCCAGTAATGAAGCCTGAACTTCTAAATAATTTGTGACAGTTTCCATTTCAGTCGATTGCTAGTATTCCTTTCTCGAGAACGTTTTCTACCTTTACACCATTGTTCTTGTTACACCACGGTAAAGAATCTTTAAAACTCTATCCCAAACAAATGTAAGGAATTCGCGTCACTTAACTACTGACGACGAACTGAAATCCTGTGGTGCATTCCAGTACTGTCGTTATCTTGTTAGCTCCAAATTGTTCTGTAAATTCTCATTTTACTATGCTGGTGTAATTGTCGATTGCGTCAAGCATAAATAAGCTTTTTTCTCCTGATCAACACAACTTGGCTGCTAGAACCCAGAGGAATTAAAAGTGAGCACTTGTCCAGGACAAATTTGGCCTGCATCTATTGTAGAAAACCGATTCATCATTGAAAAAAGACTGGTATAAGACTGGCAAAATCTCCCAAATTGTAGATTTGGCTCAGAGAAGTTTCATTTCAACATTCTTATCTCGGTCGTATGCCGATGTGTACTTGAACAATACAACAAACTTGCAAAATCACTTTTTCAGAACTGCCAGTATGTGGTGTTTTTTATCCTGCTTACCACCGTCCTCTCATAAGTAAGCGTTGAGTAGCTCCGTGAGAAGTGGATATAAAGTAAGTGTGTAAATTTTACGTCGCAGAAACAGGACAATCAACAAAGCATTGAAGTCGTCTGCACATTTTATAACGCAGACCTACTTACAAACTTGTGTGGCGACGGTGAGGGCAATTAAATGGTTTGCTTTACAGGAGATAAACACTCCAGTATTCACTAACAAGAACACCTGCAGTAGACCAAACGAAATAACCTTGGTGGTAGAAACGCGTTTGTCTTTCTCTCCTAATGGCGTCTGACACCGGGTCTTTTGTGCCAATAAATCAATACTTAACAGAATTGCCAATTCTGCCTTTCTTGGTCGGTAGGTTACAATGTAAACCGTTGGTGCGACGCTCAGATCTAACAATGTTCGTTTTGAACCCTGTTCCACTGGAAAATATGTAAGAAAAGACCAAACTATGGATTAATTCTTTTGCTTGTCGCAATTTGCAATGGTACTTCTCGGTACAAACTAGAGTTGAGTTGAATAATTAGTTGGAAAGTAATGTGGACTTGCTAAAAGAGTTCATCAAATTTCTAAGCAGCTTTATGCTAAGAAATGTCAGAACCGACATTCCGTCAATCCCTTAGAGTGATTTATATGGTTGTGTGTTGAAAATCCGGAAATTCGACTGCGCTGTTTTCACGAATTTCAAAACAAGTACCGATATGTTTTTATCCCAAAAAGCCATGGTGAAACGATCTCTAGAAAAGAAATCATTTAAATCAAAACATGTAACAGTATTCTCTGTTTCCGGTTATACAAGCTATAGGTTTCGCAACGCCTCATTTTAACAAAATGTCTGATACAAGGTCATCCACGTTGTAATACCAAAACGACTGGAATAAATTTCCTTTGCAGGCGAGAATCTTGAAGGAAATTGGCATACTCACGAATATAATTGTTATTCCTTTCTTCTACCACATTAACCCAACGGATCACTAGATAATGCAAAGTTAAGGTCATCCGGAGAGAACTAAACCGAAAATGTGACAAGTGATTTAGGACAACCTATGAAACAACTATGCCTTATGCTCTAGACAGATCATAAATAAGTGACAGAACCAAATCGTTTACGTATGCTGCAAAACTGTATGCGACGGGCAGGTTTTCCAAAAATATTTTCTTTAGGATCTCAAGAACGTTTTTCTTCTATATTTGAGTAGGAGTTACAATGAACTGATGAAAAGTCAGTGTTAACTAAATTCAATGGCTGTAAGCATTTTTACTCCTCAGAAACAGGGCAGTATGCTAAATGAGCGTCCAATATTTTAGAAAGGGAATGTGAATTTAAATCTCCCAAAAGAATTTTCTTATAATCAGTGGACACCGATAAGTTTTCCTCTTCCTTAGGGTGACGGCCTACTATACACAAAATGTAGGTGTTGCCACAGTGAGTCCTTTCCCTACCATTTCATCAAATGTTTGCTTGCTTTCTTGAAGAAACTACCTTAAATGGAGCAGCCGTTTTTGCAAGGCATCTTCAGGCGTCCTATAAATGCATAGCAAAAAATGTTTATATTGGATACTTACTAGAAGAACTGAAATATTCCAAAACGTGGAAACTCTTTTTCAATAAACTTGAAGAATTCAATTTGAATGTCTAGAGTAGCTCAGTAGATTTTTCCTCAGTCCACTTAGCAGGATGAGATGCACGGATATGATAAGTGATCCTATTGAACTGGTCGAGCAGCGATACATCAGGATATCACAGCTGCATTGTATCTACCTTACTTTTGACGGAAGGTTGACATTCTATGACCACATTTTCTCTGGCAATTCCACAGTTTGTGTAATTATTAAAGAAACTGAGGATTTGCTAGCTTCTCCCAGTGTCGTTAACAGGCGTAGTTGTTTCGTTCACATTCTGGGTTTCCTGTTCTAAGAGACACAACTAAAATGATCCCAGTCGTTTTTCAACTTACACTATATTTGACATCGAACACGATAGATAGATAGATAGATAGATAGATAGATAGATAGATAGATAGATAGATAGATAGATAGATAGATAGATAGATAGATAGATAGATAGATAGATAGATAGATAGATAGATAGATAGATAGATAGATAGATAGATAGATAGATAGATAGATAGATAGATAGATAGATAGATAGATAGATAGATAGATAGATAGATAGATAGATAGATAGATAGATAGATAGATAGATAGATAGATAGATAGATAGATAGATAGATAGATAGATAGATAGATAGATAGATAGATAGATAGATAGATAGATAGATAGATAGATAGATAGATAGATAGATAGATAGATAGATAGATAGAATACGAGTCTAACAAACCAACCATAACCGCTGTGTAACCGATGCACCTGCTTATTTGCTCAACTCCGCCACCTTATACCACAGTGTTGTTTCAGAAATCGCGGTGCTTCTGACTCGGGTAGGAATAGACCGTTTGTAGATTCTGTGTTTGTTACCAGGTTTATCACCAATTACTGCTCTCATCGTTTCATCCTCCTGGGCTTCACTTTTTCCAGAGGTGCACTGTTTCATCCTCGTTAGAATTCCCATCTTAACTATTGAATTTGAAAGCGTTTTAGATATGTTACCGACCTTCTAATCAGCAAACCTTTAATACAGGCAGGAGTCTTAGTTCACGAACGGCCATTTGGTAAACTCGGATATTAAAGGCCGCATCTTAATTCTGGGGTAAACACACACGCATATTCAAACTCAGGTGTCCGAGTTTGGTTCAATTGATGATCAGGAACGAAAAAGATTGACGTGGTGAGAAACGACACAACCCGGATAGAAGTTTCTTTCTATTTGAAGCATTTCTATCTATATTAATATCAAATTAGAACATTGCTTTGGCATTTGAGCCATTTAGGCGTACAGTTACATTATATGAAACGAACGAGAAGATACTTATGGGAAACGCCTCCGCATTCAGTGCTCCTTCGAAAGTTTTTTTCAGTCGTAAGGATCATGCTTAATACTCACTACCGGATCACAGGACAAATTACCCTACACCTGGTGTACCTTTAGTTGAGCTTTAAGTTACTTCTGCTACTATACCACAAGCAGGCAGTGCATGCTCACAAAAAAATGAAAGACTGTTAAAGCTGCCTGCTCCAAAATAACCCAACCAAGGCACTGATCATAAGTAGGCACCTCCGTGGAAGTGTTAATTTTGTGGGATAATCATTTCTTAGAGCAAGTTTTTTATAGAAATACACTTAATCTGAAACAAATAAACTCAGCACCTTTTAATAAATACTCAGTCCTGGGATTGATGTTACTAAAAAGTTCGTACTCAGAGAAAATCTTTCACAGTTCACTCATTCAGCTTGCCACATTCTATTGTGCTGTTTGCAATTCTTACCTACGACCCACATTTTTACGTTTTTTCGTGAGGCGGCTGAAGTTTCTGCGCTTATAGGACACATTTCATGATCGAAAGACTACCTTTACACGTGAAAACTGTACACAGTTGAATGTCACTAAATGGCATGCCTATAACTTACAGTATTCTTATCAAGCAAACTAGATTTTACGGTTTTCTTAAGTGGTAGTTCGTTCTGCAAGACAACTTGTTTTGCCAGCAAAATGTATCGCGGATCTAATCCCGAGGAAGCTTTACACCCACATCATTCCGCATTGATGTTTGGGAGATTTAAAGTTCGGCTATGCGCGACCAATTAGAAGCTTGTTTAAGCTGAAATTGGTAAGTATTTACGATGCATGAAACCAAGATCCTTACTCCCATAAGACGGTACAACTGTGCTCCTCGGGAGATCTCATTTGATTGAATCTAAAAAATTGGTTCTGCAATCTAAGGTTCACCTCTAGGCAAGATTTTTCGGCTGAATTAGGACTCGAACGTATTCCTTGTAGCGGACCGTCTCTGAGGTACATAGCCCCTTCAAAGAAGAAACTAGGGAAGTTTGCTGACCGTTTCTTTTCAAAGCATGTGCTTTTTAAAAGAAAATAACAGTCCTTTTTGAGAACGCTAAGCATTTGCTAATGTCCGCGCCGAAGGCGGACATATCGTCAGGTAAAACGGCAAGTAAATCGCGGCGAAACAAGAACTTTACCACTGAGGATAAGATATGAGAAATTAGGAATACATTAAAAACAACACTGCTGCTGCGCGTAAATAAACACACAAGCAGACGAACTGTACCAACTCACCTTTCCATCCTTCGGCGGTAACCGGTTCATCTTCGCTTGCGCCTTGGCCTGAATCTGCACTGCCTCCATCGACCTCTCTTGTTACAGCATGCACTTGGATTACCTATAAAAAAATCGACCCATTACGGGTAAGCAGGTGTTACACAGTCATCATTTTTAGCAAGGGTTATGTATTATAAAGATCCACCAACAAATGTTTCCCTCTAATTCATTGAAATTTTCCTGGAGTGATAAAGTGCGTCACAGCAGTTGCGCGAAATTTTTCGTTGTTATTCCTATCCAAAGAAGGGTATTCATGTAGCACAAAAACAGTGCAGTAGTAGATTCGTGCCAGACACTTGGAACAATGACGCAGCTGTCCCCAGTAGGCTCACCGATAACTGACCAAACCGTCATTGAAACCAGTGCGGCACAGTATGGCGAACAACAACAAAAGTCTGAGAGAAAATTCGAAGTAGTTCCGCGAATATGACCATATTACTTTCTTAAAGAAACTAATTTCTCATCAGTAGCCTAAGGAGCCAAAACGTGCTATAGGTGTGCTAACTGACTGGTCCGGATGAGAACAAAACATACAGCGTACAGCAGAGTTACACAATAGGGAAGGTATGACGTAGGCAGACGTGTTCATAGAACTCATCTTTATCTGAGCGAATACTTCACATACAATTCTCACGTCACTACATATATATATATATATGTATATATATATACGGACCAACAACCACTTGAAAACAAATGCAAGATATTAACTGGGAGAATTTTGTCTACAAAATTTGCTAGTAGAAGAATTACAGTAACCACGATCTCCATGCATTTTAACCGCCCCAGCCGTGAACAACCACCTGCGATTGTCATGCATGGATTCCCTAGGCTACTACAGGTAAAGTGGGCGTAACTGTACTTAGATACATAACGCACCTTCCTGCACAAGTCATAAGTCAGTTAATTGCAAACCCAAGTTTTACTGAATAGTTTTGCATGGTTCGCTTTGGCATCCCCTCCGTGGGGGTTGCCATTATTCTTTAAGTGTAAGAGATCGCATCAGACAACGGACAAAATGAAAACTACATGCCTTCTTTTGTAGTATCTAAAAGCACCCACATGGGGTGAAGCTCCTGCTATTTCACTTAGTTGCAGGTATAGTTTTCTTTGTTCTTAGTAGCATCTTCGATTATATCAGAAGCAAAGCCCACGCTTGAACACACCTTCGGTTTATCGTGTTTTGGAGTCTAGCTCTTTAGATGGATTTCAAAGATCCACTGATCCGTTACACAAACTTCACATAAACGTTGGATTTTTGCCCTTACTACGCAATACCACCGTGAGTGATGAACTGTGGCTCACTGATGTACAAATACACTACCACCTCTCTCCAAAGGAAAAAAAATAATCAGTTGATTACATGGTAAGCCAACTTTGCGGGGGAAAACAGAAACCGGTCAACTACGAGTTCTACAGAATCTATCAAATACTAGATTCAGCCACATGGGTTAGACAGCTAACATAGTTGGAGGAGAGTTGAAACTGCTACTTATTGTTATTTTTCCTTATATTCAGTTATTTGCCATCATTCTGAATAACTGTGCTAATTTTCGTTAAGTCCAAACGACAAAATTCGGTTTTTAATCTTTATTTAGCCACGCGCAACGACGAAACAGGTTCATCAGACGCAATAACAGCTTACACAATAAGATTTTGTTACCTGAATAGATTAGTTGCTAATGTGGCAGAAGCTACCTGGCCGCATCAAGCCTATAATCAGATGGGTTTCGCTAAAATGCCCGTCCCATTGCTTCTGGCGGTCCAGGTGGGGGAATAACTCAGTGAGAATCAATCGAGCTGACTTTCACTCAACTTGAAATGGCGATCATCCAACCGAGTGGCATAGAAGACTGCATTATGAAGGCCACTCTGGATTCACATAAGTTGGTGTAGTCGCTGAATAGTATGATGCGTTTGATATGTCCAGATTTCTACTGTAATTGGTGGTTCTTCAAAAAAGTAGGAATCCCTGAATGACCAGGCAACCATCTTGAATGAAGATAATCTGTCAACCGTTGGGAACAAGAAACATAGAAAGCTTCCCGAAGCAACCCTTTCATGAATAAAGGAAAGGTGTACATGATACCATGATACAATTTTGTCATGTTTTATCTGAGCCTGGTTTTGATAATTCCGATGACAAGAAAGCGCTCACTCACTTTGCTCAAACCTCCAGCCCAATCAACAGACATCTCCACTCACATCATCCAATTCCTTTCATGTAAATTTCCTAAATGAGGTCTTGTCCTGTACGTGAAGTCAGTCTAAGCTGAAAACCCTGTAAGTACTGCACGACGGCTTCATTCTTACTTGGAATAATCTTAAGTGAACACCTCGTGGAAGTGCAAGGATTTCAGAAGTGGCAACCTTCTGGCTAGTCTGAAAACACATGTAAACTCTTCCTTATTGGAATGTTTGACTTGCCTATTTTCATCTGATATCTTCTGAGTTGTAAGGAGAAGATGGAAGCCACCACTTGGTTTGCATCATTCCAACATATGGTTGTGATTAGTGGGAAGCGATATAATGCTGAACCACCCTTTGTTGCTTTTTTCGCCGTCATTGCCATTGTTCGTGCTATTTTTATTATTACCAGATAGACCTTTGAGAAGCACGTCTAATGATTTTCAGGTTTGCGGAACATATGTGATGTGGCGCTGTTCGAAGCATATCGAAAGACAAAAAGAAAAATCACCGCGCAACACTTGGAAACATATATCCAGAAGCATTGGTTCTTCCGTTGAGATACGCACGCGAGAACTATGATTTATATTATACCACGTGGAAAACTTAATTGTTTGATTAGGCCGGTTACGAGGAATATTTCTGGCCTCCTCCGGAGAACTCTTCAAGAGCTCATTGCTTATCCTCGAAAATATGAAATGCCTTATAGGACAGAGGTACTAGTCAGATCAGTCAGCTTATCTGAAGCTTCATTCAGTTGTTCTGACCATTTATTATAATCAGTAGTCGATTTATCCACTGCCAGCATTGACCCTTTGAGTGGCACCCGGCAAGAAAACATGGGCCAGTACCAAATAAGGAGTTTGGTCTGTCGGGTATTGTTCTATTGTTTATTCTATTACATAAACGACAAACAGAATTTCATATAATTGTTCACCTGATCTTGACTACCTATGGCCCTAAATTTAGCAAGTAGTGGTTAGAGACAGATGACGCACCGTAGTAGTTTTGCTTGATTTTGTTGAGAGTTCCCCTGGTTTCTCACTAGTGGTCCTCCAGTGAAAGACACGTGCCAAAATTTTGCTGACAAGACTTGAGGTTCTGACGCACAAACTCGTCGGCTACGTTGATATCAGCACAGTCAGTGGGGCAGAAACATTTCTACTGTTGGTAGCACTTTCATCCTACAAATTTGTTTATGGCGGACGATACAATTTGACAAATCTATGGGGTTCATGGGGCTTATCAAAAAGGTTTGATTCGGCCACAACCCAGATAGTTGTGGGATATTTTCTAGGACTGTTAGGTTTCCCACACAAAAATAAATTGTGAAGTTAGTCATCCATTTTTTCTGTCTTAGTGTTTTCTCAGTGCAGAACTTCTGCTGCGTTGTCAAATCTTTAAACAGTGTGATTAGTGATCCACATCTTTTCAGATGCAAAGGCAGTTTTTTGGTTAATTTAGTTGACACCTCTGTTTCACACTCCCTTCCTTTCCGACTAACGCTGTGAGTAATCGCAGCGCCTCTAAGAACTATTCGTTCAAGCTTCACTGAATTGTATGGAGACATGAGGTGCAACTGACTGGGTGGGAATGCATCCCAAGAATGGATTCCAAGTCATCTGAAGGGTCGGGGTGGACGTTCGAATGATGGCAAGACACAAATCAGAGGGTCGAGCAAATCGCTCGATAATTAGAGAATATTCTTCAGAACTTGATTCACACAATGACTCGTACGAAATAATTGGGTCAGGCACAAGCTTTTGACCACTCTCTAATCTTTTTCGATGCTCCACTACTTCAGCATGACCTTTGACCTCGGCGTGTTCCGCAGAACAGTCGGAGACTCAGGCTCTTCAATTCAAGCAATTTATATATGACGGCAATCGAGTTTGGAGTGATGGTCAGGCCCGCTGCAATGACCAACCCAGCATTTCGATAAATGCACTAATTTTCATATTAATTTGGTTTTGACGGAAGACTCACCTAGAACCCAGCTGAATCTCTCGTTTATGATGTTCTTAAATTCAGCACTATTTTGCTAACTCCACAGTGTGAATCACACATGTGAAAGACTTGTGTTCGCTGGGGTTAATTTGCCCTTCGAGAAAAAAAGCAAAATGCTGCACCGTATCCGGCGCGCGACAGCTTCAATTTAGCGGTGGTGATGGTAGAACGGTGAACGCCTTTCATTACTATGAATACTGAGATGAGAAGATAATTCCCACAAAATGGTACCGCAAAGGTGTGAAATATTGAGTACAGACTGACATACAGCAAGATTTTGGAAGTTCGGAGTTAAAAATGAGCTGTGAGGATTTCTGTTACACACCATTGGACATTCCGCAGCATTGCTCACGAGAACCAGCACGAAAGCAAAGTTACAGCTTGAGACTATTTGAAACACAGGCTCGGCCACTGTCTTGCTTTGAATAAGAGACATCAGCGACCGATGCCGGTGACTTGTCGTAATCACTTCAAAAGGAAGAATTGATATCAACCAAGTTACCAGAGTGAATTACACGCCTGGTGATCCAGGAAGCTGGATTGCGGTCGGTTACAAGAGCCTTGTTCCGGTCTGTCTGGCCCATCCATCAGATGAGCTTTTCGCTTTCTCCAACTCCCTTCGCCCAAACCTCGCCTTTACAGGCAAAATCGAAACAGACAATTTTACTGCTTTTTTGGATACGTTGGTTACTAGACGGCCCGATTTAACGACGTATAATTGAGTCTTAGTCCCATATAAGACAGCACCAAACGTTTCTCAGCTACCATCAAATGAATTGAAAACGATCTTTTGTCCATATGTTATTTCTAACAGTGATCCAGAAGTGAAACTTGTGCACTCATCGTTCAGTATTCCCCCTCTAGGAGTATAGTGCAATGCACTGACCTGTTTGAGGGCACATGAAACTTTTTATATAACCCCTTTCGCGAGTTCCACAAAACGACCTTTGGCGTAAATAGTGTATAGCAATCTGGTTATTTTCGAGGGCAGACAACAGGTTTTTCGGGTGCCTGTGCAGAACCCAGTAAGGTTTAGAAAATGCACCAAATATGTTTTCTGTACAGTCTGATTGTGCTTAAGGAGCGTGAGATTCACCGGAATTTAATCATTAAAATACATTGGAGCTTACCGACAGCGGATGCTTCCACCGAAATCGTCATTTCTATATAAATCCATCATGAACCAACGAGTTCACGTGATTCTGGTAGGAACAGCACAATAAGCCTGTCTTCATCTCACACTTGGCCGTCGGTTTGTTAGCTGAACTAGACAATTTTGTTGTACATCATTCACCACCAGTCGAGATGGCATCATTAGGTCGTTGTGAGTTGAGGTGCGTTTGAAACCAATTTGCCTAGCTTAGCGAACAAACCACAATGCTACCTACAACCTGAACTCCCAATGTTTTCTACAATTTCCAACGGCACTTTTGTTTTTCGGTGAAGCGCTTTGTCATAACTCTTCTTACGGCGTTCAGTCCTCCGGATTGGCCGTCTTCCACTGATCCATTCACCAACGCCGTAGTTTTTTTCGTGCCACATAATGCTGGCAATCCTCAGGTATTCATATAAAATGGGCAGTTATATTGGATTGTAAGAGCATATAACAAGTCTCTCCAAGTATCCCACACAGAAGTTAACTCCTTACGTCTGCTTAGCGTTGAAAACACGCCCGTTCCAATTTGACGTGAGAGCTGAATCAGGTATCTAATTACAGGACAACACACTTTCGTTCGTCAAGAAAATTTTGAACTGAAATTCTGGAGGACCTACCGCAGTGCTTGTGGAACAAAACATATCCAAACGCCAGGGAACGTTCATCTTATTAACGCGTCTGGTATAATCTATATGTCCTTTTAACGGACTAATCTCTGTGGAGCTACTCACTCTGAGTGAGTGCTAAATGTGATGTGAAGATCTGTTCAGGCCATTATTCAGTCTTAATCCATCAGGGAGCATCATATCTCACAATGCCCATTTTCGGTGTAGCATGGTTTATTCCCATGGATCGGGTCTGACTTGAACTGGGCTGCCAAATTAGACTGACAGTAATGTCAGCAGAATCATAAGTTGGATGGAAGGCTTTCTTTGTTGGAATGCTGATGATTTAGCTGTATCTCCTGAAAACTAAATTATTCTTATACGGTTGGCGGACTTGAAGGTGTCACGAAAGCTGTGTTTTGATTTTGTCCTGTCGAACACCCTTGTTGATCCTTCTCATCGGAGGGGCTGTGGTGGTGTCTTAATGCATTACCTATTTCATATCCAGCAGAAGGTGGAACAAAGGCGTCTAAATGGTTTGCGTAGTGGACATTCTTCCGTTGTACAACCTAAGTCCACAGTCTCACATTGGAAAGTATGACTCACTCAAAATAAAAATGCCGCGGACTTGGATCGATTAGACTACAGCAGCCAATGCCGTTGGCGAGTGGACAGTCATATGAGAAACCTTTATAAAGCAAACAAACCAGGGAGCAAATTAGGCAGCAAACCAAGTGACCGCATACTTCCACTTGGAATGTTAGACTTGTGTGGTCACGTGATTCCCGGCTGTGCCGCTAATTGTCAAGACGTTGGGCAAAATCTGAGTCATCACGCGCTTAGATTATCTTACTTGGGTCAAGTGGGACAGTTTCCATCACACCTCCCAATTGTCGGATATCGTTTGTTACTAATCTGTCATTGTTGGACAGATTTTCAGCAAAAACTAGCTAGATTAATTGGTCCCATTGGCTTGTAGACTGACTCGACTGTTTGTCAGGTTAGTAGGTTCGCATTTCTTTATATCGCATATTCAGTGAGCAGTAGCTTGGTTACTTTTAAACTCACTGGAATGTTCTGTGGGGGATTCATCTGAAAGGCAAACTACAACAACAGAGTTTAAGTGCAGAACATCCCAGGACCAGGAATTTGTAACTTCACAACGGCTCCACATAATTCAGTCAATCATGTCCGTGAAACTGACTGTTTAATGCCCCCCAGTCAAATCTGTGTTGTTTAGACAGAAGATGAATATTCATGGCAGGACCAATTGGTGTTACAGTAAAGACAATAATAAGACAAAAACCAATCAGTCAAGGAGTGACATCTTACAGGTGTAAATGTCTAAGTAATTGTTAGAAAGTGTCTATTATGAACTGGAGCATTCAGTGATACACCTAGATCTACTTAACATCCCAAGTGGTTACTAAGCTACTGATGGCTGATGGGTTAAAGATCCTTTTGACCTTCGTGAGACGGATAAACAAACCGCAAAATGCAGTGCCCAATTTCAAAAAGTAATCTCACCTTATTCTGGAAAGGCTCTGAGTTCGGACCAAGCATCCCAACAGATGAATTACTTTGCTTTTCCGTATGGTCAAAATTACCATCCCATTGTGCAGTAGAATGGATCGCACGTTGTACACTCGCTATTTCAGTACTTGGTGTGTGTTCATCAAACAAAGGATTGGTGGGGCAACTTGGTTCGTGTGAAAGCAGTGCAGTCCCACTTTTGTCGCTGCCAGTGTGGCTCGCGTGCATTCGATCCATTGTGGCATTAAGAACGGAAAAATTGTAGATTGGTGGAGGGCCAAAATTTCCGATCGTATAACTAGTGCCCTCTGGTGTCCACTTGTACAGACTTCCGCTGTCGGAAAATACAGAACTCGATTTCGGAGTATGATAGAATTTCCCCAGCACGCTAACTTGCCCGTCTAAATTAAGTCCGTCTTCGGTGATCAGTTGTGGGTGCATGCGTAGTTGACACCGGTCTGGTGGTGGCGGTGCATTGAATTTATCCTCTGTTTTGTAACAACATGGACAACAAGTCGGCGCTTGTGATCGTTGTCGTAGTGCGCTGAAAGCGACTATCAGGCATATTGATGTAAGGCACATAACAAATATCAAGACAATGGTCAAGGCTATACCAATGTTCCCGCTTGAGATAAGGTAGCTAAGTAGTCCTTTACCGGACATGCCCATTCCGGATAGACTGGAACTTGTGTCTGAGATACGAATAAAAAGCCGAGAAGTCTTCTCCAATGGCGGGTTTCCGTTATCACTAACGCGCAAGTAGATCTCTGCTAACCCGGGCTCCGATAATCCAGCGCCTCTCAATCCCGGACCGATCATTAGTTCACCGGAAGTGGAGGAGACCATAAAATAGTTTGGCATTGTTGTTGCTTTGCCCGAATGGTGCATAAGGTGTTGTGTATCGTCACCTTCCATTTCGGGTGTAAAATAGGTCGTCACCAAGTGGAAAGTAAGGTTGGCATTCCGGGACGAATCAGCATCTGTAGCTGCTAGTTTGCAAACGCGCTGTCCCCGATGCAGAGGTGCTGTAGTGTTGAGCTGGCCTAGTTCGAAAACCTTATCCAAACCCAGAAGACGTGATGCATATTTTGAATAGGCAGACTGTGCACTATATTGTCCATCCGGTAACAAAGGTAGCATAGGCCTCCACTCAGGTTTGTTGTCATTTTCATCCAAAACTTCAACTATAATTGTCTGAGTCGTGTTTTTTGATTCCGGTGTGCCCAAGTCGTAAGCGAGTACGTGCAACCTATACTGGGAGCACTGTTCTCTATCCAGACTACGCAAAGTGAATAACTTCCCAGATTCCTGATTTATCATGAACGTATCGTTCACGGCAATATTATTTTCGGTTAACACAGAAAGCAGTTTGTATCGCACGGTGCCGTTCAGGTCAGCATCCTTGTCGATTGCGATTAACTGTCCGACAAGATCTGAAAAACCTGGACGATTTTCTACAATTTTTAACACTTCATTTTCCACCAGCGTTGGCTCATTGTCATTGATATCGGTAAGTGTTACTGTGACGTTGGCGACTGTGGAATTAAGATCGCTCTCCAGAAGGTTCTTATCAGTGGCGTGCACGGTGAAACGAATTTTCGGTGTAGATTCTCGATCAAGAACTTTACGCGTGGTGACACGACCAGAATGTGGATCAATGTGGAATAGACTTTGTGCCTCACGAGACAGATAATAATGAATCATCGGAGTGGCGTCCAGATCGTTAGCCTCTGCCTGGAACACAAAAGTTCCGGGATTTTGTCCCTCTTCGATCTGAATATCATAGTTACGTCTGTCTGCTGGGAACTCAGGACTAAACTCGTTTACATCAATTATTTGAATAGCTATACTTTTTTCGGTTTTTTGTGTCGGATCCCCTTTATCGGAACAAGTGATTTGAACGGATGTGGAGCCATCTGGGAGGGATTCTCGATCAAATGATTGGTTGGCACTCAGACTGTACATTTCTCTCCCTTTTGCTGAATTTGCATGTTCAAGGTAAAATCTGTACTCGCTTTCTTGAAGTTTGCATTCAACCAAACTATTATCACCAATATCTTCGTCTCCGACAATGATCAAACCAAGATTGGTGCCAACTGGTTGGTTCTCATAAATCCACATTGTCCCTTCAGAAAATTTGACACCGCTGGTTACCTGCTTCCCAGGAAGCTGCACTGGCCTGACCTCAATCCAGGGGGCGTGATCGTTTACATCAGTTACACTGATGCGCACAACACTTTGTCCGATTAAAGGTACACTTCCCCCATCCTTTGCTAGAACTGGGATAACGAAAAGAGCTGTGTCTTTGGCATCGATGGGTTTCTTTGTGTACAATCTTCCTGAGGATGCGTCCAACCCGAAATGATCCAAAACAACTTGACTAACCGGTTGCCCAATCTGATAACGTACGCTGCCATGTGAACCAGAATCAGCATCACTAGCATGCACAGTAAGCACAGTTGACCCAGTCAGCACAGTCTCGTTGACCACAACTTCGTAGACATGTTTTTCGAATACCGGCTTGTTGTCATTTATGTCTGTAACATGGATAAGCAAAGGTTGGACACCACATTTTGGACTGGGTTGGCCACCGTCGCAGGCTACAATTTCTCCTGTGTAATTCGCTTTGCGTTCAGCGTCAAGTTCGTCAAGGACGATCAAATTGAGTGTGAATGGAGGTGAATAGGACACAGCGAATAAGGCGGGATTGAGTTCGTCGCCTCGGAGTGTGTAGCTCTGTACAGCATTAATCCCAGCATCGGAATCTCGGGCTCCAATCAGAGGGATCTCATGTCCAGATTGGACAGATTCAGAGACATTTACAACGTATATATTTGGTTTTGTGGATTGTGCCAACCCAATAGGGAAATATGGCTGATTGTCATTGATATCATGAATGGCTATTATCACGTTAATCCAATATTCTTGAGCCACAAACAGAGATAAGTGCAGTTCACATTTTTTACTATCGGACTGACCGTATTCCTCAGATCCGAGCGTTGGTGCCCACATTCGATGATCTTGTGCAGCAAGTCGTCCAGACAATAGTTCGGGCTGTGGACAAATGGTTTCCCGGTCGATGCGAGCCGCAACAAATAGCTTTCCACTGTCAGGTTCAATCCGAAAATAATTCTGCTTTGAGTCATCGTACAATTCGAAGTGAGTTAACTGGCTGTATGGAATGAGGAATTTTCGCTCCGCATCCAATTTCAAGTTTCCTATAAAAGAGCCAACTTCGGCTTCCTCATTAATTGTGTAACTGAGTTCCTTTGGAGTGGATGGTATGTTGGTGCCATGCTGAATAGCATGAACAAATACAATAAATCCGTAAGAGATTACTAGGCGTGAACAGTGCATTGGACACATAAGAAGCTCCGGTCTGATCGGCAAATGCGATGGTTATGTGAGGCTTGGAAAAATCATGACTGGTGCCTACCACAATTGATCAGCACCAAGAACGTACTGATACCATAACGGTTGTGCTTTGCCCATTGTTTTTTTTTCCGAACGAAAAGTCATCCGTGTTTTTCGTCCAGCCCCCCAATCAAATTATGTTGGTTGTAGACCTCGTGTATACATACGAAGTTGTCTGATCAACGAATGACACAGCAGGAAGGACAGTGGAAGAAAACACACACACACAGGATTTCAGCCGCCCTCCGGACGATAGTTCCCTTGGCAATTCTATTAAACTGAGGCTGTCACGGTAGGTGGTTAGCCGAACACCAGGAGTCTCAGGCCGGTTGACACACCAGCGGTTAACCCCTCCAGCTGTCTAGCAGTCTGACGACGTACAACCCCACTGTTGCTCAGACAGGCCGAAGCTGGAATACGTGTGTGAGCGTGTGACAGACAGATTGCGCGATAAGCGGCCACCAGTGTGCGCGAAGAAAATTTCCCATCACAGCGGAGCTTGTTTACACGTTGGCACAAGCTGCCCTTGCAGTTCTGCTTATCTGATCAGAAGCTTGTTTGCTCATTTGGGATTGGCATTTGAGACGTAGAAATTGTTCATGCGGTATGCCTTGGTAACCATCACTCCCTGCTAGATTGACACGAAAAAGTCATTGTATGAGATTTGTACTGATATGAGGCTGGCTCATGTCATCTGTCACGCACAACCATGCTGTTCAGGTCGCTGACCAAACTGATAACTCAGGAAAATTGAGCCTTTATAAAGGCCAGTAAGTTGATAAACGTTCCAACAGTTGTCGGGATCGATAAGGGATGGTCTCGCGCTTTGCTACAGTGTTACAAATATTAATTGAACAGACTGGCAACTCTAGTGTCCATGATTGTACATGAAACAAAAGTTAGTGAACATAGGATTTGATGTACGTTCAGTTACGTAAACCACTCTGAAGCTAAATAGAATTTCCGTGAGTAGGAAACTCTGGAACATTTTTATTGCCTTAAAAATGCCTCGGAATCATGAAATGCAGTTTTCTTCCTATAGTCCATGGATTAGTTTTACAGTCTTCTACAATCTTACCGTAAATGTGAAACGTGACAAAACAGTACTCCTTTTAGCGATTGTGATTCATTTCCTCGATCACACGCCATCCTTAAGTCAGCTGGATACGGAACTTTGATGTATAATCCTTTTCTTCAATCTTACGAATAAACTGGATGTTCGTAGGTTCTTATAGTTACATTAAGAGGGAGAATAGCTTCGTTTTGCAGTGGCGGTGGCTTCTTAAGAAGGGATGAAATTCTGCAGTCTGCGACTCCGAAATGATATATCCAGTAGCGTAAAGAACTCCAATATAAGTAACGTGTATTGCTGTCTTCTGTAGTTTTGAGAAGGCTGCATTGTTACTAATTTGAGGATCTGGAAGAAACAGCATCACGAGCTCAAATGGGGGGAGGGGGTGGCTGAGCAACAGAAAGTTAAAACTTCAGTATCACGTTTTATCTCGTAAATACTAATGTTGTCACTGCTATGGGATCAATCGACGCGCATTTTCTGTCCTTTAAATGTGACAAGAAACTAGAATCAACCTCACTTTAACTATACACATCCCCTGGGTTATACTTACGACTACTCCTTGGATGAGAAAGCAACACAGTAAAGCTGCTCATCCAACAGCGTCCACTCACAGAGCAAACGATTTATTGGCCTGAATTTTCATCTCCAAAACCGTGCCAGAGTACTGAAAAAGTTCACGCGCAACGAACACTGAGCCTCAATACACTTACTGGAAGCAAATGGTTAAACATGACCTGCCTGTCATGACCTATTTAGTCACAAGTTGGAGTTTGAGTAAGCAGTAAACAACTGACTATGGACGGGTTAAACATGCACCAGAACAGCGAAATACATCCATTTGCATTTCAACTAAGTTTTGACCGGTGAATCACCTGGAACCCAGCTGAATCTCTCGTTTATGTTGTTTTTGGCAACTGAATGTGCTACAGTAGGCCGCCTCATGTTTCATTTGGGACGATAGTCAACATATTACAATACACTGTATAGACGTAATACACTACTCACAAGCTTACTGAAAACTCTTCGACAGTTCACAATAGGTTTCGTCACCTATGAGGCTCATCAAGAACTGTACAAAAGCTTCAGAGTGAATTGTAAAGTGTCAGAAATTTCATCTTGGTTATTCCCTCAAACGTATGCACACGTAAAAAACGTGGTTACTGTTTTTTACACAGACTGCCTGATTTCGCAAAGTTTTATTCACGTGTCCATATTGGAGTTATGACGATGATTTACAGGTTGGTGCTGCTGGGCCAAATTAGGTTATGAAGGCTAATTTTAAGGCCAATTCAAGGCTAATTTTAATTGGCTCGGTTACTGATTAAAAACAGCCTTGAGGACCTACTATAACGACATAGCTTGTAGTTTTTTAGAGAGCAAAAACGAAAAATTACAACCTGACTAACTCTTTTAAACTACAGGGCAACGTGTTACCTCACAGGAATATGAGGAGGATTTCGGAAGACTGTTTGGTAGTACTTTGGCAAATATCGGCCCACCGACACCGAATATTTGTCAGTTGGCTGCTCAGCCGGGAACCTAATACGGACAATGGGTTTTTGGTTCGACATCGGTCGGCTAGTCAGTTTGCACGCTTAACCAACACTATTTCATGACATGGCTTCCAATGATGGACAGGTTGATTTAGACACGGTTGTTGACATCATACCGGATAAGCGTCCAAAGCATATTGACCCAGTTCGTTAGATGTTGTCTGACGCGAATAAGTCGCTAACATCATCAAATCTTCCACCAGACTGGTGGCTTTTTATTGAATGCATTTGGATAACAAGATTTATTCCTTTGTCAGTCAACTGTCTCCTTAAAGTGCTGTTTGAATCGCACGGAAAGAAAGAATCATTCAGATGAAATTATCTATCTTGTATGAACCACGTTAATGAAAAGCTTAAAAATATTCCCATTTGGATGCCATTTTAGACAAATGTTTGGGATTTTGGTACTGGTTAAATTCCATAGCGAGAATCTTTCAAACGTGAAGGCCCTCCGCGTGGTTACTGTCATTTTGAGACCAAACGTTTTATAGCAAAGGATGTGCGAACGCTATCGCTCTGGAGGTAGAAGTGCGTCCGCGAACGATACTCTTAACGCATCCCGCTTCCGGAACTGATGGTTAAGCCATTTTTACAAAGAGATAAGCGGACGAGAGCGGAAATGTCTTCTAGCTATCACGTAATATGGGCAAAGCTTTGCTAAACAAGACCTGATTCGGCTCAGTTTATTGGTTCTGATAGTAGGATTTTGGATGCCAAACATTTTCAATACTGAATAAAGTTACCAAATTTGGAGGACAGGTTGCGGTTACCCACCACAGAAATGACAACTCATTTGCAAACAAATGTGATTTTCACCTTTGGTTTTCCGTCCAACACAGGACACCTGTTTGCTGGTAGTATCTTTGCTTATTATTGGTTGCACTATCTAACTTTTTGATCCACGGATCGCTTATCAGTTCATATCGGGATATCCATCTTCCTCACTCCGCCAAGGTTGTTGGTGGACTGAGGCATTCTAAAGTCACAATCAATGGTTAGTACCTGTTCGTCATTTTGGGCTCTCTAAGGAATCTGTTATGCGAAGGACCTAGGGTTGGCTGTCCTTCATTACTAATGTATTTCTCATAAGAAAGCGTATGATGGGCAAATTATGTTTAATGTGATTCTTGACCGTCCTAGCTCTTGCTGCTCTTTGAAGAACATTCAGCGTAGCACCTCCGTATTTCGCTTGGTGCTCGGTTCTCATGTACGTAATTTCGTGTAAACATCTGCTCCACATTTCCTAAATAACATACACCCTCCAAAATGTTGTCCATTTTGTATCCTCCGTTACCCTGATATTGTCTCCTTCTTGTGTCGGTGGTCATGTTCTTTGTATGTATGTATTTGTATGGCAGGTAGTAGAAGAATAAGTCCTGAATTGATGTCACTTTGTATGACTAAAATAAGTATGGAAGCAATTTGGTTTTTGCGAAAGACTCACCTGGAACCCAGCTGAATCTCCCGTTTTTTTAATGTTTCCAGTCCAATTTGGGTTCAAGTAGAACATAAGGTTGACGGAAATTCGGGGACTGCGCCTACCTGATGAACCCCAAGAAGGGCGAAACCGGTCGTGGGCTGTCGAAGAATTTTCAGCAACCTTATGAGTAGTGCATTACGTAGATACAAGTATGGAAGCACTCCTTCCTATAGGCCTACTTGTTGTGTTCCCGATACGGAACTTTGAATGACGCGTAGGCTCGACACTCCCGAATATCAAAGGGAAGAATTGGGCTCGTAATTCTACGGTACTATTTACATAAGGGTAGGCAAATGTGTACAACAAACCTCAGTTGTTCACGTTCGTAGCATCAACAAGTCCACAGATCTGTCACTGACCGGCACAGTGCGGTGTCAACGTTCGCAAACCAAACAACGGCGAGCGGAATAATGGCTCAGTAGCGTGGGTTGCGTCGTGCCTTCCGACGATAATCTCGTGATTCTCATTGGGTGTGCGATCACACGGAATAGCTCAAGGCAGGCTCAGCAAACGGGGCATGAACGCGCACGGGCACTTGGTCAACTGCGCACATACACACACACATGCCAATACACAAGTGTCGGACGAGACGGCCTCTGCGGCAAGGTGAGTGGCGGGTACGAATAAGCAAAACAGCTGGAGATCAAAAGTACATAGGTGGAGCATGTAAATGAATGGGGGAACTATCATGAGGTTAAGTTGGATCCAACACGACTTATACGCAAGGTCATCATAATGACGTATTGGGAAGTACCTCAGTTAAAACGTAGCGAATGTAGCCAACAAATGGTGCATTAACTACGGTCCTAATGGAAAATTGCATCGCGCCCTTAACAAACTAGTGAAAGCAGCCACAGACAGCAAATTCGAAACAGTCCGTAATCAAAAGTCACCCTATCCGTTACTCACTGAACGTGCTTCTTGTGATCTGCAGTAGAGGATTTGTTTTAACTAAGCGGATAAAGAGTCAAAGGAATCACTCCCATTCCAAGTGGCTATAGCTGTGCATTCTGCTGTTCGTTTTCCGTGGTTACTCTACTGAAACCAGGTTGCTCTTTGCTCCGAGATCACAAAGGACCAACACCAGATTTTCCAGTTGTCACCACTGTCCCCATATACAACATGTACTATGCCATACACATTCTTTAACATATTTTAAGTTCATTGGTGTCTTGCCCGTTCAGTTTCGAATTCTTCACCATCATATTTGAGTGCGAAACTTTTGCGCAGCCCTTATCTTATAACAAAAAAAGAGGTTTATTCGACATGGAGCACTCGCAAGGACTCAATTTTCCTTTGCTTACCGGCGGTCATTCCTGAGACCGGCCCCACGCAACCCTCAGACATTCATTCGATTTGTATCTGAAGGTATGGTCGTCAGCTTCTACTAGCATGATGGTCACCAGCGTCTTGCAGACATTACAAAACCTGCATGACGTCCTGAGCACGAGGAGGGTTTACGGGTGCTTTGCTTCCAAAGAGTGAAGCAGTGCACTCTTTGTTGGTCATCGTTATGCAGCAGAGCATCGGCCAAAAGTTCGGTTTCAAAATATCCCCATTTCATTGGTCGGAGGGTAATCCGGTTTCCTCAAGTTCGGTGTAGCTACTGAGAGAATAAAATGGGTGAATACAACCTGTCTTCATGCATCATCTTCCGTAAGCCTTCCACCAGAAGTGTTGCGACTCTTTGCATTCTCCCTTTTTGTAGTACTTCGTCTGATGTGTCCACCATACGGTGGGAATATCCTGAACAATTTTAAAAGCTGTCGGCGTGAGCTTGTTGAAAGAAATACGTATGCAGAAGGCACAAAAACCGGATTTGTGTGGATTGCTGTTATTAAGTTAAACATCACTATTATTACAAGACCTATTTTCCATCAAGACAATCCTAATAGCGTCCCATCAAGCTAATAGGCACCAACGCCACTCTCACTGCTGATATCTATAGTAATATCTAGGACTCCATTTTTTGACGACTTCTGGTCCTTCCTGAAGAAAATCAGGATCACTTGTACTGCAGGTAACCACAGCCTGATATCATACGGGGATTGGGTTTTTGTGAGTAGATCAGTAATCATGACTAAAACAGTGCACGGCCGAAGACAGATTTTTCCCGAGCGCCTCTGTGAACAACCATTTAAACCCACCTCTCTCCCCTGGCTCTGACAGAAAAGGATCGCCAAACGAGGAAATCTAATAACCAACGTTGATTGTCACTTCTAATTGCACAAGCACATAGCTTCCTTAGAAACTGTATCAATAGCCTCATTGTAGTCAAGGAAAATTACTTGTTGGTGACCTCCGAAAGCCCTGCGTTCGATGCATCGTTCTCTGGCCACTAAAACGTTGGTTGGTCGCGTGTGGTTATGGTGAAATCCATGTGGGCGAAGATGAAGGAAATTGTTCTTTGTCAAATGGCGCTGCATCTGAATTATTATTACTCTCCCTATGATCTTGCAAGTCATTCACGCTAAACTCACCCGTCGGTAGTTCCCAGGAATGTTTTTCTCCAGATTTTAACGCAAGACTGACACTTGCTGCCTTCCATAGGGACTGGAATCGGCCCTCCTTAACAGAAGTTGCCAACACCTCCTTGGGTAGCCTGGCGAGGATGTTCGGCAACTTAAAGTACTAACTGTTGGATATTGTCAAACCCAGACGACCTGTGCGGATTCAGTAAATTTTAACGATTGAACAAGTCTTCTTGAGTAATTTTCTATTAAGCGGACTTGTCCTGCCTGCAGGGTAAAACTAAAGGTCATTGGTCGTTTTTGAAGGTGTTTAACAGTGCACACTGTTCTCCGAATTATTCTAGCTTGTCATCATTACACTCATGTTCCCTTTGCTGGTAGAAAATGTCTAAAAGATTGTGGATAGATAACAGAGTATTTGCCGTTGTTTTCGACTCCACTGCAAATTTCTCTTCGAAGTTGCTACATGCAGCCGTATCTGCACCTGTTAGTGGTAGCTTTCGTGTCCATCTCTGCAGTGACGGCAGGCGGATTTACTTTGTCCTCTTGCACGCACTCGTGTGAGAAGGCCTGGGGGGAGCAGGTGAAATTTCTGAATGTGTGAATGAGCTCCAACCGTGTGGTAATTCGTAGATTAGTCGATGGTGAGAACATTAAAACCTCCCAAGATAAAGCATTAAGCACAACATTGGAAGCGCTCCAGGCAACAGAAGCTTGGGTGCAGGGAATCTGTGTCTGAGGTGGGAGACTTGTGCTTCGCATCAAGCGCTCTCGAACGGGTTGTTTGTACCAAAATCATATTACCACGACAGGTCGTCACTACAGTCTCCCTGAAGAATTCGTGTACTCAGGAGAGCCCGTGCAAGGCTGACGGCGTCAGTGATAGCTCTGGGCATAGACAAAATGTCTGAAAACTCCGAAAAAACTAATATTTTATAGCTCACATTCTCAGCTCTCAAAGCTCTGTAACGGCGACTGTGAGTTAGGTCATGTCTTCTAGACCATGGGTTTCTGAAGCAATCCAAACAGCGAAAACTGCTTTTGCATCAAGCATTATGCCGCTTTGGCTCACAGAGCAAGTTTCCAGGCAGTCAGGTTCGTGTTGAAGTGTCAGTTCGTTGACATCCAAGATGACTTTGACGCCCTAGGAAACCGCAGTAGGGGCTTGGTCGGCTGGAGACAACTCCAAAATGCATTTCTATCGTTGTTTACCTCATACATTTGAAACTGCTCCGTATTTCGCTGGGACTATCACCTAATATGCAAAGATATGGATCGGACAGTTTGCCTTTAGAATAGACTTTGTTACAGTTGAAAGCTGACTGAGAGGTCGTCCCCTCTACAGCTACGTGGTTTACTGCACTTACATTCAAAGGATTTGCGCTAGATAATATTACAGCCGTAGTAGCTTGGCTAAATTACGTCAACGGGACGTTCAATCCTAGTCCTAAATTCTGATGGTAATCATAACGGCGCTTTTAGGGTCGCTTTAGCGCCATTCATAACCAGTTTCGAATTTCATACACTTATGTTCCCACACTTATGATATTTGTCGCTACTGCAGTCAAACAGCTTATATATTGGGTTAGTGATTGAAGGTAAAGTTCAGCTACCGCAAGAGTCTGATGCACGAAACATCATTCACTTCGCTTCTTCCTGTTTGCATCCATTTGCTACAGGTATGGCGTTGAATAACCTTAGATATCTCGGCCAATTCCGTTGTTCCGGCGATGCAGGCCATAAAGACGTGGTTGGGTTATACTCTCAGGGTAGAAACCTACCTTACTTACCTTGCTCTAAACGGATCGCAACTACCCACCAATTTAAACTTCATTCTTGCTTATATATATATATATATATATATATATATATATATATTACCACCACCGATCTGTTGCTTGACCTTCTGTAAATGGTCACTCCTATGACAGTAGTGAACTAGCCCTAATCCGCTCACGTAGTCATCACAATGCTAACCTGTTTCCAGAGAGTTTAATGCTATCCTCTCAGCTGGTGAGGAGTTTGGATCTTTTGGCTGCTAGAACCTATGGAATGTGGCCAGCTACATCCGTATACTCTCCGTTTCCATTCAGGGAAGCTCATGAAACACAGATTCAGCACTGACAATTATTTCTCCCGCCATTTTACTTGCCGCAAAATTCCAACTCCTCTCTAACAGACAATGCTCTTAGCCACTCAGTGGTTTAATCAATAAACTCACTACACTATAAAACCTGGTGAACAGTTTCCAGTTTGTTGCGAGCTCACTGGAACACTGAGTGGTGGAAGGTAACTCTTCACATCCACGCTTTGGTTTATGTTTACAATATTCTCCTTTCGTTTGCTGTTCATTGATTACAAATCCGCGAAAGAGACCGCGATCTTCAGATCGCGCCGAAATTCATGGCGACAGATTAGCGATAAACACCGAGTAGTTAACTGAATCCTTTTTTTTGAGGAATGACTAAGCTTTCGAGAAAACGAATCAAGCAGACTAATGAGGGGGTAACCGGCGTCTTGACCAGCAAGTTCCTGGAGACTAAGTTGTGCTTCATGTATGGACTACAGTAACATATATTCAGAGGGGTCTGGTAGAAAATCGGTATGTTTGTAACTGGACAGCTTTTCGCTTTTTGCTACATTCCAACTGAAAACAACGCGTCTGATTAGCACTGAAAAGTTTACTCTTGAGCTACTAAGGGCCAAATAAAGCCACATAACTTTTAGGCCTTACAGTTGGAACATCAAACCCCACAAATATGCAGCTGCCAGCAGTAAGTCACCTAAAGCCTAATCAAAGGCAAACTAGCGAGACCTGTCATAGTCGTGTGTTGCCAAACATTCGGCTAGTTGACTGATTTGGTTTCCGATTCAGCCCAAAAATCACATCCGTGAGTGGGATATAGCGAACGTCATATTTGGTGCCACAGGCAGGAAACTGTCATACCGGCAATGAAGTTTTCGATTCGAATGAGGCGATAGGAATGATATTCCACTAGGATGACGGTCGGGAGCCGAACCAGTGTCCCGTCAATCACACCAATGGCGCTAGCATTACAATCGTTTGAGAAGAAACTTTTCTGATGGAAAATGTTAGTTAGCAACAGCCGAATGCTAACAATCGCCAGTAGCGCATGTCAGTGGGCTAAAAACTATACTTTCGCACTGTGCACTTCATGAATTCCATTAGTAGCAGTGCAGCAGCTCAAAATCTGATTGATTGTTGGTCTGTTCGCCGAGCTTGGCAGTTGGATTGCAAACGTTTCATCACCAATCGAGGTGACATCATCAGTGCATCATCAGTGACATCATCAACCCTGCACTGATGATGTCACCTCGATTGGTGATGAAACGTTTGCAATCCAACTGCCAAGCTCGGCGAACAGACCAACAATCAATCAGATTTTGAGCTGCTGCACTGCTACTAATGGAATTCATGAAGTGCACAGTGCGAAAGTATAGTTTTTAGCCCACTGACATGCGCTACTGGCGATTGTTAGCATTCGGCTGTTGCTAACTAACATTTTCCATCAGAAAAGTTCCTTCTCAAACGATTGTAATGCTAGCGCCATTGGTGTGATTGACGGGACACTGGTTCGGCTCCCGACCGTCATCCTAGTGGAATATCATTCCTATCGCCTCATTCGAATCGAAAACTTCATTGCCGGTATGACAGTTTCCTGCCTGTGGCACCAAATATGACGTTCGCTATATCCCACTCACGGATGTGATTTTTGGGCTGAATCGGAAACCAAATCAGTCAACTAGCCGAATGTTTGGCAACACACGACTATGACAGGTCTCGCTAGTTTGCCTTTGATTAGGCTTTAGGTGACTTACTGCTGGCAGCTGCATATTTGTGGGGTTTGATGTTCCAACTGTAAGGCCTAAAAGTTATGTGGCTTTATTTGGCCCTTAGTAGCTCAAGAGTAAACTTTTCAGTGCTAATCAGACGCGTTGTTTTCAGTTGGAATGTAGCAAAAAGCGAAAAGCTGTCCAGTTACAAACATACCGATTTTCTACCAGACCCCTCTGAATATATGTTACTGTAGTCCATACATGAAGCACAACTTAGTCTCCAGGAACTTGCTGGTCAAGACGCCGGTTACCCCCTCATTAGTCTGCTTGATTCGTTTTCTCGAAAGCTTAGTCATTCCTCAAAAAAAAAGAACTGCCATAACCATCCATAAACTGCAGTGGTTGAAACACGAACTGGAACGCACGAAAAATGTGGCTGACATACTGCTTATAAGGTTGCTGAAAACTCCTTGACAGCTCGCTGTCAGTTTTGCCCTTCTTCAGGCCTAGTTCCCGAGTTTCCATCAACCTTATGTTCTGCTTGAACAGCAAATTGTATGCACTCGGTGAAATACAATCATTTGAAGATTACACGGTCCCGACGAGAGGCTATATCTCGCCGTCACGAATGTAATTTGTAGTAAAGTGTATTTCCTCACGGGATGCGGTAGGTGGTGGAATGGTGCATGAATAAAGGCTTGTTAGTAGACGTCTCATTGGATACATCTGGAGGGGAAGCTATGCAATAAAGCTGACAGATTGGATGCATGCTCGCCATTGAGCACGCGACTCGGCAACGTCTAACCACTGATGTATACGGGACAAGTGACCAAGGCATCGCAACCTATGGAGTGAGCGGGTTATTTCTTCCGGGAAGCATTCGGTGTACTTCAGGATTACTGATTTGATGTTCGCACCAGACTCGGGCGACTCCGAAGATACCGACGGTCAAACAATGAAAGTTTTTTTTAACATCATCAGCGCGCACTGACCAAGTTTCTGATTCCTGTAACATTATGGAGCGCACCGGAGTATAAACTCTATCTTTGGCAGCTAAACTGATGTTACGTCTGCGCTGTGAATGATGCAGGTTCACAAGAGCCGTTCATATGACGCTCCACGGTAAGGGTGAGGAGCGCACTGAAGATGTCTCCTCGAATGGTGATGAAACGTTTACAACTCAATTGCCAAGCTCGACGAACAGATCAACAGCCACCTGATCAAATACCAACTGAACTAGGTCTGTCCAGTACTTTATGGCGACAACAAGGCGTCACACGGGGGACGGTACTCTGTACATTAACGGAATTCTTGACTCAATCGCGCCCGCTCTTAGTTGACAAGTTCAAGATAATACGAATGGTCGTCACCTTTAAAATTCTGTTCAATACCAACTGGATGTGGACAATTACCAGAGAACAGATGGACAATTCCACCTCACACTCAAGCAGTGTTATCGTCTTCATAGTGGCACATTCCAACCAATAAAATGACAGTATAAGTGGAATCTCGGCGCCCAGGGAATCAGCACCAGCAGCAACACCAGACGGGAAAACTAATGCTTCACTACCAAAAAAACCTGTCAGATTTGTTTGAATAAAGCCTTATAATGGAAAGTAAATGTATCGGGGAGTGGGACATGGGGACCGAGGTGCCTATACCTCCAACACTCAGGATGTAAACTGGCGGCATGCACGGTACTCGCATCGTTCAGTACCACCAGCGAAGTAAGTAGCCCCCATCCTAGAAGGTAAACAGAACCAACAGCACCCGGACTTTTCGTGACACCCTTCATTTCCTTCTGTCATGTCAAACTCCACCTGCCTCTAGATTTTATCACTCCGGATTAGGCACAAAAAACACTCGTCTCGGCAGGTTGTAACTGGGCACGCGTAACATGACCCAGCCACCTTAGCCCTCCATGTTGAATGCATTCTGAGTGAAGTACCGTCTGCTTTACCAAGAAGCTGTCTCCTGGTCATCTCATTCCAAATTCGCTGGTTCCAGTCAATTCCAACAACAGTTCTAAGCTATCGGTGATAAGAGACCTGAAGATGTCTGAGGCCCTCCACCCGAAGTGGCTAAGTATCGCCGCTGTGCAGCACACCCATACTGTAGCCTGATACATGAGTCCTTTGAGACAGCCTTTTTGACGTGACATGTGGCACAAGTTGGCAGAGGCAAATCCAGCCTTTGGGACTCGCACATCGACTTTACCTGTCATATTACTGTCAGATTTAATGCAACTTCGAAGATACGTATAGTGTTCCATAACTCCCAGTATCACTCTTTGAATTCAAAGAGTTGAGAACGAAGACAGAAAGACCTGCAATATGACTCCGAGCATTGTGGCCAGGAAGTTCATACTGAAGGATCAGAAGACCCTTGATTTTGGGGCTCCACACTATCCGCGAATCTATGAAACAAATTGGCAGCGAATGTGACCACGCCATCTTCGATCACCGATCAAGTAGTTTTGAAAGAATTTAGACGCCTATAGGTGCGAGTCAACATCTAGAGATCCACATTCTCAGATTTCGAGACAATTCACCTCAAACAATTCTAGTGTGGTGGATTTACAGGAGACCTACGACATACTGGCCGTCACCCGGTTTCACCAACCTAAACCTGGGTGAAGAATCCATAGGAATGAATCAGGGTAAACAGCCTTTCTGAGGGCCACGTGGCCAAAACCTAGATCGTCTTCAGACACATTCGGGCACACTAAGGTGACTGACAAGACTACAGCAGTTCTGGTCCCGGAAAAATTAGGATTGAATGCCTAGGGCTAGTCTGCAAAGCGAGTCGTAGACACCGCAGTTAGCGCCACCTAATAACTAGCGGTAGTGAGAGAAAACTTACCGGGCTGTAGCATAGCGATACAGCTATCAGCTTCAGGTGGCAAAACATCCACGAGTGCATTGCTGTGCTTATGCAGCGCCACACTTGCTCCGGGCTTCAGTAACTCACGGTCGATCGTAGAAAGAATTCGCACGTAATAATTAGACCCTGCAGTAGGCACACATTAGGGAAAGTTAATGCATACCCGTGGTTGACCCCAAGATGCCCGTATTTTGGTCTACGGCCTCGAGAAACTGGCCGATCACGAGTGGGACACTTTTTATTCGCTTAACCTCTTCCTGGGCATGACGATATTCCTTTTTCAGATTCTTCTGCTCGTCTTTAATGTAATCCTCCTGTATCTGTATAAATTCGATTTGCTTTTTTAAATTCTGGAGAGCAAAATAGCGAGCATCCATTAAACCAGATACCTTCAATTTGACGTATAAGTCATCCTCACTCAACTGTAAAGGGTCGATGTAATTATAATTAACAGCTGCAACATCTGGGGTTTCCAATTCCTGATAAAGGTTAGTTGTGCATTTAAGCGAAAATACCTTTGTTTGCGGGGGAAGTAATCCTAATTCCTCCATCGTCGCACGTCCTTGACCGGAGTCAGCAAGGGACCCAAACTGGAGGTGAAGAACCAAGCGACTGCACCATTAGTATGAATGCTTCGGCAGCACCAGGAGTCAGTGATTCCTCGAAGGCAGGTGTTCACGGCAATTTATGTGGGTGCAGAGTGGAAAGAAAACTCAAGAGCTGCAGTCCAGTAAGCAAGGTTTTACATTACCAATGCTTACATATAAACCAACCAAAATGGTAGGCACTATATGCTACACATCAACCAACGTGTGGCACTAGCGGCCGAAAATAACTGTACATGCCGTGCCTATCAGCCTGAAACAACTTAGCCCGCAATCGGGGAGTGATCAGAACAAATGGGAAAAGCTCCCCATAGGGCTTTTTAGGTATACCTAAAAAGCCCTATGGGGAGCTTTTCCCATTTGTTCTGATCACTCCCCGATTGCGGGCTAAGTTGTTTCAGGCTGATAGGCACGGCATGTACAGTTATTTTCGGCCGCTAGTGCCACACGTTGGTTGATGTGTAGCATATAGTGCCTACCATTTTGGTTGGTTTATATGTAAGCATTGGTAATGTAAAACCTTGCTTACTGGACTGCAGCTCTTGAGTTTTCTTTCCACTCTGCACCCACATAAATTGCCGTGAACACCTGCCTTCGAGGAATCACTGACTCCTGGTGCTGCCGAAGCATTCATACTAATGGTGCAGTCGCTTGGTTCTTCACCTCCAGTTTGGGTCCCTTGCTGACTCCGGTCAAGGACGTGCGACGATGGAGGAATTAGGATTACTTCCCCCGCAAACAAAGGTATTTTCGCTTAAATGCACAACTAACCTTTATCAGGAATTGGAAACCCCAGATGTTGCAGCTGTTAATTATAATTACATCGACCCTTTACAGTTGAGTGAGGATGACTTATACGTCAAATTGAAGGTATCTGGTTTAATGGATGCTCGCTATTTTGCTCTCCAGAATTTAAAAAAGCAAATCGAATTTATACAGATACAGGAGGATTACATTAAAGACGAGCAGAAGAATCTGAAAAAGGAATATCGTCATGCCCAGGAAGAGGTTAAGCGAATAAAAAGTGTCCCACTCGTGATCGGCCAGTTTCTCGAGGCCGTAGACCAAAATACGGGCATCTTGGGGTCAACCACGGGTATGCATTAACTTTCCCTAATGTGTGCCTACTGCAGGGTCTAATTATTACGTGCGAATTCTTTCTACGATCGACCGTGAGTTACTGAAGCCCGGAGCAAGTGTGGCGCTGCATAAGCACAGCAATGCACTCGTGGATGTTTTGCCACCTGAAGCTGATAGCTGTATCGCTATGCTACAGCCCGGTAAGTTTTCTCTCACTACCGCTAGTTATTAGGTGGCGCTAACTGCGGTGTCTACGACTCGCTTTGCAGACTAGCCCTAGGCATTCAATCCTAATTTTTCCGGGACCAGAACTGCTGTAGTCTTGTCAGTCACCTTAGTGTGCCCGAATGTGTCTGAAGACGATCTAGGTTTTGGCCACGTGGCCCTCAGAAAGGCTGTTTACCCTGATTCATTCCTATGGATTCTTCACCCAGGTTTAGGTTGGTGAAACCGGGTGACGGCCAGTATGTCGTAGGTCTCCTGTAAATCCACCACACTAGAATTGTTTGAGGTGAATTGTCTCGAAATCTGAGAATGTGGATCTCTAGATGTTGACTCGCACCTATAGGCGTCTAAATTCTTTCAAAACTACTTGATCGGTGATCGAAGATGGCGTGGTCACATTCGCTGCCAATTTGTTTCATAGATTCGCGGATAGTGTGGAGCCCCAAAATCAAGGGTCTTCTGATCCTTCAGTATGAACTTCCTGGCCACAATGCTCGGAGTCATATTGCAGGTCTTTCTGTCTTCGTTCTCAACTCTTTGAATTCAAAGAGTGATACTGGGAGTTATGGAACACTATACGTATCTTCGAAGTTGCATTAAATCTGACAGTAATATGACAGGTAAAGTCGATGTGCGAGTCCCAAAGGCTGGATTTGCCTCTGCCAACTTGTGCCACATGTCACGTCAAAAAGGCTGTCTCAAAGGACTCATGTATCAGGCTACAGTATGGGTGTGCTGCACAGCGGCGATACTTAGCCACTTCGGGTGGAGGGCCTCAGACATCTTCAGGTCTCTTATCACCGATAGCTTAGAACTGTTGTTGGAATTGACTGGAACCAGCGAATTTGGAATGAGATGACCAGGAGACAGCTTCTTGGTAAAGCAGACGGTACTTCACTCAGAATGCATTCAACATGGAGGGCTAAGGTGGCTGGGTCATGTTACGCGTGCCCAGTTACAACCTGCCGAGACGAGTGTTTTTTGTGCCTAATCCGGAGTGATAAAATCTAGAGGCAGGTGGAGTTTGACATGACAGAAGGAAATGAAGGGTGTCACGAAAAGTCCGGGTGCTGTTGGTTCTGTTTACCTTCTAGGATGGGGGCTACTTACTTCGCTGGTGGTACTGAACGATGCGAGTACCGTGCATGCCGCCAGTTTACATCCTGAGTGTTGGAGGTATAGGCACCTCGGTCCCCATGTCCCACTCCCCGATACATTTACTTTCCATTATAAGGCTTTATTCAAACAAATCTGACAGGTTTTTTTGGTAGTGAAGCATTAGTTTTCCCGTCTGGTGTTGCTGCTGGTGCTGATTCCCTGGGCGCCGAGATTCCACTTATACTGTCATTTTATTGGTTGGAATGTGCCACTATGAAGACGATAACACTGCTTGAGTGTGAGGTGGAATTGTCCATCTGTTCTCTGGTAATTGTCCACATCCAGTTGGTATTGAACAGAATTTTAAAGGTGACGACCATTCGTATTATCTTGAACTTGTCAACTAAGAGCGGGCGCGATTGAGTCAAGAATTCCGTTAATGTACAGAGTACCGTCCCCCGTGTGACGCCTTGTTGTCGCCATAAAGTACTGGACAGACCTAGTTCAGTTGGTATTTGATCAGGTGGCTGTTGATCTGTTCGTCGAGCTTGGCAATTGAGTTGTAAACGTTTCATCACCATTCGAGGAGACATCTTCAGTGCGCTCCTCACCCTTACCGTGGAGCGTCATATGAACGGCTCTTGTGAACCTGCATCATTCACAGCGCAGACGTAACATCAGTTTAGCTGCCAAAGATAGAGTTTATACTCCGGTGCGCTCCATAATGTTACAGGAATCAGAAACTTGGTCAGTGCGCGCTGATGATGTTAAAAAAAACTTTCATTGTTTGACCGTCGGTATCTTCGGAGTCGCCCGAGTCTGGTGCGAACATCAAATCAGTAATCCTGAAGTACACCGAATGCTTCCCGGAAGAAATAACCCGCTCACTCCATAGGTTGCGATGCCTTGGTCACTTGTCCCGTATACATCAGTGGTTAGACGTTGCCGAGTCGCGTGCTCAATGGCGAGCATGCATCCAATCTGTCAGCTTTATTGCATAGCTTCCCCTCCAGATGTATCCAATGAGACGTCTACTAACAAGCCTTTATTCATGCACCATTCCACCACCTACCGCATCCCGTGAGGAAATACACTTTACTACAAATTACATTCGTGACGGCGAGATATAGCCTCTCGTCGGGACCGTGTAATCTTCAAATGATTGTATTTCACCGAGTGCATACAATTTGCTGTTCAAGCAGAACATAAGGTTGATGGAAACTCGGGAACTAGGCCTGAAGAAGGGCAAAACTGACAGCGAGCTGTCAAGGAGTTTTCAGCAACCTTATAAGCAGTATGTCAGCCACATTTTTCGTGCGTTCCAGTTCGTGTTTCAACCACTGCAGTTTATGGATGGTTATGGCAGTTCTTTTTTTTTGAGGAATGAATTCCCGACAGTTTTTTGTCACCCTGCGGATGTTGCATAGATCGGTTTGAAGCTAGTGACCAGTCCATGGCATTGGCCGCCTCTTAGCTATGCGGAAATTCTGTTCGTCACAGCATGTATATGGCCGTACATCCTATCCTTTGGCTACCAGCTACACGAAAGATGTGTCCTTAGGTAAGCACTGGTGGTTGAAGGCTCGTTCTTTTGAATAGAAGAGGCACTCAAATGGTTAAGTGAATATACGTTCAAGATCGAGTTCTTGCTTGTTTCTGACCGTACGAGGTGTACCACTTGCTAAACTTTAGCTCCTTTGAAAAGGATTCCTAAACTGAACAGACACCGTTCTTCAGAGTTGGTGTCTTAGTTAATATCCCGTGCATTTCAGTTGTTTATGATAAACTACCGGGGTGGTTTCACAACGCTTTTGCAGTGTGCAGTTCATGATGCTTCTCTGTTTTGTTAACTGTAGTAGAACACTGCGGTATTCGGTATGGCGGCGTTCTGAATGCAGAGGGACTATCATTCATAACTGTTTAACACGGCGGCCTATTGTGAAGACGCATTCCTACATAGCGACAACGGGAACTGTTGACTATCGGAACTCGAGAAATGCTGACTTGTAATACATCACTTCATTTGACTGTCCATCCATATTGCCCTGAATCGGTATTTCGGCTGTGAACTGTTCAAAAGAATGGTTCTGTGTACGTATCTTAAGTTAACTTACTGCTTAAGCGCAGGTGACTCCTAAAGGATTTATCGATATGGTGGGTTGATGTGTAAAAAAACAGGACAAATATTTATCACGTTTCATAACTTGCTGAGGTGACCCACAACCAAATGGACACACTGATGCACCTGATCCTTGCACCTGTTCCGGGCAAAGATGTCGTGGCAAGTATTTTAGGAATAGGATAGTAATATTTTTTGATGCCATGATAAAAAGCAACTGAGCGTAGATATAACAACATATTTCTTCATAAATAGACGGGATGGTAATAATAGTTTTGAACTAAAGCATAAAAAACAGTAATCCTAGACACCACAAAATATTTCAGTTGGTGGCATCATCACTCAACCCCGCACTGATGATGTCACCTCGATTGGTGATGAAACGTTTGCAATCCAACTGCCAAGCTCGGCGAACAGACCAACAATCAATCAGCGCACCCGAGCTACCTATATTCCACAACATTGCCGAGCTCAAAATCTCCCAGACGCACCCGGACTACCCGGCAAGCCGTTGAGTGCTACGCACTAGCATACGGGATGAAAACGTGAATCTCACAGTTCGCAAATCAGCCCATCGTGATTATTCTGAACTTTTATTAGAATGAGGTTTTCGCGTTGTTATATTTTATGCATGGGAGAAACTAAAGTCCAGTTGACTGACAATTTGTGAAAGTGTATCTTATTGTAAACATCTTCTATAGAACAAATTTTGCTGACGTGTTGAATCAGGACTCAGTATTAACTGTTGACGGATGCCGATTTCAATGGCAGTACAAATCTTGAATGGGCTTTCTCTATCAGGACTCTAGTTTGTTGCTTTTGACCTGAAAACCGGGGCTGAAAATATGCATTTTTGAATAATGCACCTTGCTTGTAAAAGATATACACAGCCATTTGAAGCTCAGTGTCCAGCTGAAGTTTTCTGTGTGGATTTAAGCTACAGTTTAACTGTGCAATTTGCGTTATTGGTTCACGAAAAGGCTGCTACTCTCTTGTCATGTCTACGCACATACTAAGATATCACCAAATTACGCATTCGCTGTTCGTTGTCATTCATCTTCCTAACGCACACTTTAACCTCACTTCGCCACTTAAAATTATGTAATTAGAAGACCGTGAATCAGGGCTGTGTGAGGCAAAACTGACTTAACCCGACCTAAATCTGCCACTTTGACGTGGTAGTCGGGTTTGGGCACTGAAAGGATACTGTTTGTTAGACTACCTGGAAAGTCGTTCCACAAGGTACAACCATACTAGGAAGACCAAAAGGGAGCAATCAGACAACGAGCAGCGGACAATGCTAAAAGTGAAAGCAAGGCCTTCGCTGCGGAGTTATCTATTCGAAAACACCACCCGAACAGTTACAGACCATTAGACTGGAAAGCAAGACTCTCATATACTTCTTGTTTATGAATACTGAATATCCGTCCTCTTCTTGAAAGCGTCTTCCTGAACGTTCCTGGATATTCATTGATTATCATTCAAATGTAAATGAATGCTACAAAGCAATTCCGCAGATTCTGTACTAAATCCCGCTTCCCAATAGACGCAAAGCGGAGTTACGAGAAAACATAATACCAGCATGCCTCATCAGTAGTATCCGCCGTTACACAAGTAGTCATGCTACCAGACGGTCCGGGGGTAAAGTCGTATTCTTCTCGGCGATGGGAGTGTGAAAATGTAAAATGTAAAATGTAAAATGTTTCCTTTAGGTGACCGGCGTGTCGGTATTCATAGAAGCAAGGGTGCTGCCTTCCACCGAGAAAGAACGGATAAGAGAAGTTCGGCCCTAAAAATTGCACGATCCGATCGGCCGTAACCGCCGGTGCATTATTCAGCATGGTCGAAGTATTTTTTGCTAAAAAGGCACCAGCTGTGCACAGCCGAATCAGGAATCAGACAGTAATGCCTTACTTTCTGAGCCCTGAGGTTCAGGCCAGCACCCTGCAGTCAAGTAGGCCGGAATGGTTCCCAAAGGAAACCCAACTGCCCGCTACTTCGCGGTTCAGATTTAAGTCAGAGTCTAGGGGCAGGTTTCCCAATTTAAACTCTACATCCTCCCACTGCCTTGGGGATTAGACTTTCGACTAAAAGGCTCAAGGTGTATACCTGAGCCAAACGTTCTTATCGGCTGGGGTAATATTATTGCCCGCGCAATTCTTCATCCACCGGTGTCTCCCGCCAACCCCTTCCCACCACACAAACACACGCTGCTGAGCCATTTGACTGTCGGTCATCTGACCGACGTGAATTATAACCCCGACTGCCTATTAACGATAAACAAATAACATCTTGCTAAATCCCCGAGATCCCTTCTACGTAGGAATTTTCAACATCAGTACTCTGTCAAATTGTCAAAAAGGTAATGCTCCCTGGCTTCCAGGTGGCTCTCCCGCCAAAACCAAACTGATGTGCAAACAAGTGTATTTGTAGAGATCTACGCAAATTTGGTTCAAACATATCATAAGCTTGACGGAAACTCGGGGCTTGCGTCCACTTGATTAGCTTCACGAAGGGCGAAACCGGTCGTGGGCTGTCGAGACGTTTTTCGGCAACCTTAGGTGTAGTGCATTACATCTGTATATGTATCACGATATCTCAACTATCGTGCCAACTGAAACATGAGTCGGCCTAGTGCGACACATTCGGTTGCTTAGAAACATCATAAACGAGAAACTCAGCTGGGTTTCATGTGAGTCTCTCGTTAAAACCAAACTGGTATGCTGGCGAGTGTATAAGTGTGCGCTTCATTCCTGTAAAATGTAAAGTGCTTCTTCAAGACTGATGGGGTCAAATCCTAACCTGATACTCGCGGACGAACTGACTGATGTATCAGTCCTGGTGGTCTAATCAGGGACGATATTTCCATCAGAACTGCAAATGCCGGAGCGGCTTCCGTGAACCTGCATCACATTTGGCGTAGGTGTGATATCAGCTTATCCCTCAATGATCGAGTTTACAAACCTGCGGAGTGATCCATATTATTGCACGGGTCAGAAACCTGGCTGCTGCGCATCGAGGACGTAAACATTTTCAGTGTTTAACCATTAGTGTCTTCGGAGCAGTGCTCGAGTCTGGTGGGAACACTGGATCAGTGGTGCTTAAGTATGTCAAATGGTTTCCGAGATAGATAACTCGGCCTCGATAGTTGAACTGATCACACTTCATTGGTTAAGCTAGCTTGGTTGCGTGCTCCATATGCTATTTGACCGACTCCCTTGAAGGGCTCTTTTCGTACAACTACCCGAAGGGTGGCAACGAGTCAGGGGAGGTCAAGCGATGACTTGGCAGCGATGTCAGCCACTATTGGGAAACTCAGCTGCACTGGTCATTGCCGACTGCTTGGATGGAAACCCCGAGACTGGACACATCAGTCGTTAGGGATTGTCAGACATAACTCAGCTGCACGCTCAGTGGTGCTTATGTATCCAAGCTGTTGCCTTCAGTGCATAGTTCTCCCCCGATCTCCTGAATGTATTGACGCACGAATGACACCAGCTATTACCTCCAATGTGCAGGAATCTGCACCATCTCTCTAAAGCACTGGTGAATGAAACTGTGGACACTGTAACCACTGTACGGCAATTATGCGATTTTTATGGCTGATGATGTTGATGATGACGACGATCATGAGGCAAAACCGAGCGATTTGCAGAACCAATGTTGGCTGTTATATCCGTCGATCCCGAGAGAAGCAACAGGGAATCAGTGCGTACCTTCCGTTGTTATCGAGGGAAACTGGTTGGCCAGATGCCACTTTTGTCGGCCACAGAGCGTAGTATTTACACACTATTGAGATACTGGATGTGGGGTATTGGCGGCCAATTCACAGCAATAGCTCACTTGACAACGATGACAAGGAAGGAGTTTCACAGTTTGTGCGTGTATGGTAGCGAAAAGGATATTTGCTTGAAGTAGGTGCGGTAACAGTAACTCCAATCCCACGCAAGCGTTGAATCGACCTCCACCTGTGTGTGAATTTTCAGGGCCTGCATGCATAATATAGCCGGTAAGCTTATCAATCGGACCATTCTATATGGAAAACTAGATAAGCTACTAAATAACTTGGACGTCTTGACTAGCATTCCACCCAGTACAAGTGTGTTCTGCAATAGTCTTGTGCCATGCCAATAGGTAGCTTTATAAATGTCAAAATATTTGACATTTATGGAAAGTCGCTGTCAGTCTGAATGAGCTTCGACAATATGACAGTAACAACCAAAACCTGTGATGCATGAAGTGCCAACCTATTACCAGATTTAACAACAAATGACGTGTATTCCGGCGTTAGACGATTTCGGTGGATCGACTGATGATTTTAAGCTTGGATAAATCCATGTGAATTTATGGCGGAGCTTATCAAGAAAGCGTAATTAATTATATACCGAACTAAGAAAGGCTGGTAGTAGCGCGGTTTAGTTTCGGCACCTGAGATTGAAAATATCCGATAAATCGGATGGATCAACTTGCGAAGGTGAAATATATTTAAATAGCGTTATGTCAGTTGCACATTGTGCATTCTGTGTAAGAAGACGATATTCGACTGATTTTCATTCACTGTTCATATAGTGCACAGTATCAAGGATACCCACTACGATACATTAAATGCAGGCCAGAAAGGCTTTGAGGTGTTTTGCGAGACGTCATATACGGTGTTATAATCTGAATCAAACGTTGACAGCAATCCACTAACAAACAAATGGGATGCTTTCTATAACTGGGAAAAATGGGTAGACAGGAGGAACGAAGCTGCAGGGTGGAAAACTACTCTTCAAGACACACAACATTTACTTTGGTTAAAAGCTGGTTGCATAGGATTTGAAAGGTGTTGGTGACAGCTCGAAAATGCGCCCTTGTCGAGAATAATGAGCTGTGTGACGATCTCCAAGATAATGCCTTCATGGATAGCCACAAAGTTGATAGAAAGCATTGTTAATTAACTAGGCTGTGTTCAATTATGTCACAGTTTTTTTTTTGGGGGGGGGTACCTGCAAAGAATTGTTACGTTTACTCAGTCTTCAAACCTATCCAGAATTCCAAGTGAACGAGTGGGTTCTTGAAAAGCTTGATCCACTATAAAACATCGTAAGCTTCCATATTATGATTCTGGCACTTTTGAGTAGTTCCCGAGCTTCTCCATTTCACCTGCCACCACCAACCACTGCTGCATTGCGGCTAGGCTTTTGAGCCAAAAACAATGGTTGAGGACCACAATCTCCCTGAGCATGAATGATCTGGAAGTATCTCAGTCCAAGTAGAATCATGAGTCGCACAATTACAAATAAAATCAAGCATTATTGGCCGTTGCATGGTGTCATCAGGTGATCGAGAAGCCGCTGCGACTGGTTCTGCTGAGGATGCCGTTCTTTTGATTCACTGAGCCGAAATGTTTATTCTTGAACCGTAGCCCTTTGACAATCGCATCTGTGCGGTTTGTATGATAATGTCTGTGAAAATATCTCGTAGTATCTCGTAGCCTTGTCCGCTCATCGATCCACTTAGTCTGTAGTTCTGATGGCCTTAAAGGGAACTTCGATGACGATTTGAGTGATTTACTGTAGCGGGCTAAGAGCTCAGATACTCTTATGGTTGCCGGAGGTACCAATGCGCCTGGGTGTTTTTTTGCCTCTAAGGCTCAGTCGGGCGGTCGAATTTTATTGGAACTGAGTTGCACAGATATCGGCGAAAGTCTGCTGTAGTTTTCGGCTGACTATAGACTCTTTCAGTGCGGTATCAACTTCCAAAACGACCAGAACCGCTTGGTCACCGAGTGCCCTCCAGATGCAAGCTAACCTTTAACACAGAGCACATCACCCTTAGCTGTAGTTGGCATTGGTCAATTACAGACCGTCGCGCGTTCTGGAACAACTAAATGGATTCAGATCACGCGTTTGTTTGTTGTTGCGCTTTTTAGACCCGCACAAGGTGCGCATACCTCGCCCAGCTTTTCAAACTGTCGGCCCCCGATTTGAAGTAAACCTAACGAAGTCACTCACTGAAGCTCTTTGCGGCAATGAATTATTTGATGTTGACTATAACCGGGAAGTATTGTCAAACTACGCAACACTCTAGTACACAATCACCCAGTCCACAGGATCGGGATCATGAAAAATACATTGAAGTAGTTGTTTTTAATCAATTGGAAGACGTTTGGAACCGACTGAGAAGCAATCGGTAGTTTTTATTTCGATTTTGACACAAAAGCTTCATCACGCAAAGTGAGCAGGTCACCAAGTTTTCCAGGTTTTAAGGCAGACAGAGAGCCAGTCATAAGACGCCTACGTATTAGTGCACCAGATCATTGTTGAGTGTCAATTAAGGGCTCTTGTCGATTAGTTTGGTTGCCTAATTCTTGCACTGGTTGGTTGAGGGAGTTTCAAATTAGGTGCGGTCAGGTTTGGTTCCTTAATCTTCCACTTCAGGGTGCTTCAATTGATGGTCCATCGCGGATGACACTAGCAATTTTTTTGGTCTTTGTGGGCTTGTGAGTGTTGCGACAATTTAGTTGGGAGGAGGGAAGGTGGGTGAGGTTGAGTGGAATTCAAATGATGACTGCTCCTTCTGATAACCGCACACCAACACGCGTCAGCTCGACTGATCCAAGACCGTTCTCCACACGCTTGCCAGTTCCACGACTTTGATTCTGTTAACAGTAGGATGCATGACGATTTCTACCGCCTCGGTCATCAGTCTCTGTGGCGTGCACCGTAGTCCTCGCCTCAAAACCTCAAACATTTCTAAACCTGTTTTGCATCCCGTGTCCGATGCATGTTCCACAATTGTCGAATCTTACAGTAACGCTCAATATTCATCTGCGTTTCTCGACGGCCTGTTTATTTTCCTCCTATGCCCTCCAATTCTGGTGTGAAGTTCCATGGCCGGTGGTCTCGCCTATGGAGAAAAGAATTACAACCTTGAGCTGGATAGTTTGGACTTTCGGGATAACATTTGTGCACGGTCCTTTTTTAGTCTACATGGAGTTCGGTTGTCGTCGAGAGATGTGCTTCATGCCAAGACTGCCTGCATGTCCCACACAGTAGTGCTAACATTCAAAAAGGCCATACAAAAAATGATAAGAATGCAGCAAGTGATTAATTGCCTGAAAACACTGTATACACATTTGTTACTGCAACCGAAGAGGAAATAGTTTTCGTTGCACAAATTCTAAGTTAACTTCCTGTCTTATGCTATCGTTCGGAAGAGCCGACAGTAGATATTAGGCGTTTTGGTGCAGCATATTTAGTTGCCTGGAAACATCACCAACGAGAGATTCAGCTAGGTTCCAGGTGAGTCTCTCGCAAAACCAAATTTGTTTGCAAATGAGTGTATTTCGCTAATATGTACGAAATATATGTAGGAAATATTGAGACAATTTGATTTTTTGTTTAATCTTCCGTCTAAAATGCGTTCAGTACACTGGATAGATGGAATTAGGGAACCATTTATCGTTACATTTCACTTCAGCACCAAGGACAATTGCCAGGAAATAGTAGGAAGCGACTCCTCTGTAGATGGGGAGACAAGCATACGAGAAGCGCTCATGAAAAATTAAATGGTATGTGCAAGTTTTTGTTGGAGATTCGTCTGAACACATTTTCCGTTTGAACTCTAACTAATAATCACGCGAGGAACTACATGCGGGATAAAAACGTCCGATTATCTTGAGTAAATAGATCAGACCAGCCATTTGATGCAGTTATATTTATGGGCGTAAGGCAAACAATTCTTCCCGTTCAGCTGTTAGCTATGTGAATAAAATGGAACAAAGCTTCCGGGAACAAAAATGTTGCAGAGGCCACCGACAAGATACGGTGAAAATAGTTGCTCCACAAACTGGGCCCTGTATAAGATATCGACAAATATCCCTAAATTAAAGTTTGTTCATTTAAACGTCATTTTGACTTTACTCCATAAGAAATCATCAAAACTAATGCCCCTCCGTTGCTGCCAACTGAAGTCAATGGACTCATTCTACGAGCGTCTTACCAGGACTTAGACGAGAATGACCTAAATCACTGGTCTCCGCGAAACATTATACGCAGAAATAGATAACATGTTTAACAGCTGCCTGTTGGGGGGTCCCCTAAATAGTCATCAAATTATACGATTTTGCAAGCACTCTACAATGAAGAGTTTGGCAGTTTTCATTACAGTGTCAATAGCATATTTCGAACACATACTTAGGCGAATGTGAATCCATTATGTTTTGTGAGAAATTAAAAGATGTTGAAGACAGTGTTAAGATATACTGTTAGCTCCAGCATGATTCATGGATTTTTCCTCCTACCTAGTTTGATCATTGTGATGCAAATCATGCGAACTTACTCCTGCAAGTTTTAACGAGCCGCCTTGCCCGAAAGTGCCAATAACAATGGCAATCTTGCCAAAATCTTTCCCAGAATTGAAAACTCGTACGATGAGCGATGTGAAAATCTGATCAGTAAATCTTTGAATCAAGAGCGCTACTTATGACCTAAACAAACTCTTCTTTTACCTTCATCTATTTATTCTCATCTTCTGGATTTGAAATAACCGGGAATGTGTTATCTGCCACTGATTTCGCATCTATTTATCCGTTAGTAAATTGAATCGCTTTTCGATGTGTGAGTCAAATAGGCAACAAGTTTGACACAGTAATATAAAGCATAATTACGCGAATAAAAACAGTTAGCAGAAGTGACTGGTTGTCGAGTACCTGGTGTGTGTGCATTCGGGCACAAAAATAAGTGATACTGCCAGGAGCTACCATTTGTAATGAGTGTCGTGCAATGTTTTGATGGGAAGGCACACACACCTCTCGCACTAACAACTGCCGACTACTCTTCTATCCGGTCAACATTTTGGACTGGCCAACTTTTAGCTTCAACATTTACTCAATTGTGTCAACGCAGAACATGCCGATACAATTTCTATGTGACAATACAGTTACCGGGAAATGGGACCAGGATCGTAATGTCCCATATGTTTGAATTATCGGCTACAGGGTTCGTCGATGGGGCACAGGAATGCCACTTGCTAAATCAGTAGTAGAAGACATTTAAAGGATAGTCATGCGATTGAAAAATTATGTCCACTTGAGTTGAAGTGTGTTCGGCATTTCGTTGCATAACATGATTCGGAAGGAGACGTTTTGGATCGGAGAGGATAATGCCGCTAATTTGGTAGCTTCAAGTTGCTGCCTTTGGCACAAACTGAATTCAGCGCAGAGTAATCGATCCCACCAGATTTGTCGTTAACATGGCTTATTTCATTGTCGATTTTCTACTCATAAAGATATTTTTAAGCTGCACAAGATTAGCGGGTTCCTATGCTGAACGGCTCATAAATGATGTGTAGTAAACTCAGCAAGTCCAGCTACCGCACCAAGATCATTTCCATAGTGCATTGATGTCCCTCTGATCGAAGCTGAGTTCCAGGTCAAAACGTTAGACAACAGGTACGCACGGAGTTCCTACAGGCGACCGCAAGTTGGGATCCCCGATTTGACATTGCTCTTGGACTGTACTAAAATCATTTTGTAGACATGGATGAGACAGTAAATGCTCGTAATTTGCATACCCAGTTTCATGCAACGTGATTACATTATTTTGCCTTGGTGGACAGGGACGGCTGTCCGCGTCACCATTTGACCGAAGTGGACAGTGGTCGTGCGCCACATTCAACCAAGATTAAGTGAAATCAGAAAATCCGCCAGGTCTACTTGTGCTCGAAAGCTGCCAAATGTAAAGCTTGATTGCAAATTGTACTCTTAACTCGATGAAAATACGCTGAGATCTGTAAGACCTGAAGATGTTACTTTCAAAAACATTTATCTCAAATTATTTGTTTTCAAAGTCAAGTAGATAGGATAATCATGACCTATCTTACGGACTTTTAAGACCATCCCGATACTTCATCGATCGGATGGTCGGTAGGATGATAAGGCATTTGTTTGTCCTACGTTAACATTCACAGTACTTAGGAGATTTGTGATGAGAATGGCTTTGGGGACTCATGTGTTTAAACCGGCTGCATCAGAACCCCTACCTTTTCCGAGTTCAACCGCTCTCTACCGATTAATTTCAAACGTAACTAAATGCGTCGTCTCTATATTTCTTTGAAGATGTGAAAATCAGTGGTGTGTGTTTTATGAGATTCATTCAGGAGAATTGAGGAGAATGAAAAGCATTTTTACTCTTCTTTGTTAGGCACCGCAGAAGAAGGAAAGCAGCATTATTTTTAAGCTATTTCCTTTGCTAAATAATTCGACTAATAATCGTAATACGAAACGCTTGTTCAATATTTCAAGCACATTTCTAACTGAATCTTTCAGATTCAGAATCTTTGCATAACGGGATAAAATCTGTCGAAAACGTCCTAATATACAAAGACCAGTAAACCAGGCAGAAATATTTGAATGAACAGCGTCGCCTAAACAACATTTTCAGGGCCAACAAGTTGTCTCTATATTCTTTCACAAACTACCCGAGACCGCACAAACTTTTGAAAATTAGCGCCTCTCATTAGGTTTTATAAAGGAACCACTCCAGACATGTTCAGTGGGTAACATTTTTTACTTGGGTCAGTCTGTCTAGTGCTTTTAGGACACAACCGTCCTTGGAGATTCTCCATAAAGTGCGCATCGTTAGCTTTTTATGGTCTGGTGGTTTGCCAGGAAAAAGCTTGGCTGGTTTTCGTATGAAGACAAAAGGGGATCTTAGGTAAAAGAAATGGATGAACTCAAAAACTCAGAGGAAAAGCAGTGAAGCATTTCTGACGTAGCTAGCCATTTTCCGTATCACGTGTGAATGGTCTGAGTTACAGTGAATTCCTCGGACCGTTTTTGCTACAGATGACTTCTATTGCTCCCGCATCGTTTATTCTAGAAACACTACTGATTGTTTAATCCACCGACAGTTTATCCCCGGTCAGGTGAGACAATGAAATTGTGCCTCTACCTTGTTCAGAAAGTACGATCACACGGTGATCTCTTGATCTTCTTCCGCTGCTGAAAAAAGCATTAAGTTTCGAGAAGCTGTCAGTCTGAACTGCTTTAGTTCTTTGAAACCCGCACCTCTGTCTTATGCGCACTCCAGTTGTGGTCCAACTTTTGGTGCGAAATATTTTTACCTACGTTCGTTCAGCCCCCAAAGTAATCCTAGGGACAGACACCAATTATGAGGTGTCTTGTAGACACTTCAACATCCCGCGGCCGGTTTTACTCTCTCTGGGGCTTATCAGGTAGTTGAGGTCACAAAGTTTCTGTCAATCCTATGTTCTACTTGAACCCTAATTGGATCTATTCTGACTAAACTCTATTATGCACACGAATTTGGTATTCATTAGAGACCCACCTGAACTCCAGCTGAAAAAGGATACCATAAACTGGTGACTCTGTTAGGATTCAGATGATACTCACGTAAGAACCAAATCGGTACGCAACTGAATGCAATTGGAGTAGTGCTAATCACGATGCCGAGAAAAAAAAATAAATTGCGCTTTCCGCGAAGTTTTCTAAGCGTAAGCCTAGGACGTGTTTTATGAAAATAAATTACTAGTGTTCGACACAGATTCGGTAACATTCGACTGTAGGCTCCGCCTAGTTAGTTCAACTCTTTTATCCGCCAGCCGCTGATATAATTTCTGAGGTGAATACAAGCCTAAAATTATTACTTAACTTTTTGACCTGAACGCTAGCTACTCTTAAACACAGTAACGACGAAATATGTGTTAGACTACCGAGTCCTTAGCAATGCATTTAATTAGGTGCATAATTTATCAGTATAACGCATTCTTTGTACCAATTGCAATTTTCTATCTTCTGGCGAAAATTGGGGTATTTTTGACTAATCAGTAGCGAGTGTGCGAAAAGCGCGGTTTTAAAATACTTTAGCCGATTTTTACGAGGTCCATACAGCGGAATCGACTATTTTTGGTAGCTTATTTCGAGGCAGAAAGTGTTTTTATTCTCTCCTTTAAGTGGCTCTTACCAGACGCCTTATGATTACATTAATCCAAAAAACGCTATATAAATGCATTCATTTTTAGGCTTGTTTTTTTTCAGTCGCTTACAGAATTTCGGCAAGTTTTCTGAATCAGATCAAAGTTAAACCTAATCTATCGCACACCGACAAGTGCTGGCTGTAAACTGATGGATGACAGACTTGTGGATGATCATATATTTTTGCCGGGTAAGCGCTGACATCCCTAGCTGCCCAGCCAACCATACTGAGATGATTGATCCTCTTACAAACAAAGCATGGGCTCTGGTCACACTTTATTCTGTTAGTCTGGAGTTTACTGCGTTGTAGTGTGCAAAGCCGGGCACCATAAGAGAGTTTGAAGAAACTGAGAATAGTGGATTGCTTATCGTGAAACTGAGTCTACATGGTTTACTCATTAGTTGTTCTGCTCACTGGCGAAAAAAGCCCAAGCCTAATATTCGGGCAACGATTCTATTTGGACAGGAGCGTTTTTATGACGGTGTTTGTTGACGGACTACTGTAATTGGGTTAAAGATAAGCTATAGCATATGCATAATTTCAGTTATCTTCAAATCTTCAACGGTGGGGCTCCGACTGGGGGGTTAATATTCTGTGCTGTAAGAGAAGCTGCTCTATGCCAAAATGCAGAGAAGTTCTGTGTAGTCCTTTACTCTTTACTAAAATTTGTCAGCAGACTTCATCTGACGGATCACCAAGAGGCTTGAACTCGCAACATCCTGACCAGCAGGTGGGCAATGAACCGTTTGACCACCATCAATTGATCAGCAGTGCGAATAACTGTCTATTAGACAGGACGTAGTACCACTCATCTTTTAATCACGGAATTTAAGCCATGTGGTATATTGCTGACTGTTGCTCGAGGGACGACTTCTCAGATGGGAATTCACTCCCATTATGAGTTACTCTACATTATAACCTACTAACATGCTATTGATGATACGAATCTCGGGATTTTTTGACAGGGGTTTCGCCTCGCAAATGAAGCCAGTCAACCTATTTATAATTAGCCGTTGGTAGCTAGATGGTATTTTCCTTAGCTACCAGCCAGTAGGTTGCGGTCTTGAGGCTTAGTGGATGTTCAGAGATCACACTGTGGACGATTCCGGATAAGAATGAGGATCCCCAGTATGAATAACAATAGTGAAATGAATGAGAAAAAATAGCTTGCCTTTTTGGCATAGATTGAATTCACTCGCGTTGTAAAACATCTAACAAAAATTCCTAAATGGCCTTCGACTATTAATTATGAATATTATGCAATATTTGCTATAAGACAGTAATAAACTATTTTCCATAGCACTAACCTAGCCAGAAGCCAGTCGTCAAGAACCTAACCTAACCGTTTTCATGGGTAAATGCATTTTCGGATTTTTTGGCTGTATTGTGTGAAGGATTGTGCTCTCCACACAGAACAAGTCCTCTTAAATCTATTTTAGTCTCCTACATGAAATTCTTGTGGTCCCGGGCTATTCCACGTCTAAAAGGTCTATCTATAATCGCGTGATCTTCATACTGAGGTCCCTAAAGCACGCAAAACTCATCTGTGTTGCAGTGCCTTTTCAGGTACCACGTCACCACACAGACAACTTTGAGATGTCGCTCCACTTTTTTCTTGTGTCATAAGAACAAGCTCGTTCTCCGATCCGGTTGAATCCCAGATTAGAATATTTTTACGTCTTGTTTGCGGTAACTGGCTACACACTGCTTTGAGCAAGCCATCACAGTAGTGTACCTTGTCTTCTAGAAAACCCTTACAGATCAGCAAACAACTTGGGCACTTTTTCCTCTCTTAGAATGATCAATATTAACATTCTCCTCTATGATCAGTACTGTTCGCGCCAGATTTTTAATCACTGGGCAACATGTTTATTTATAATTCTACCTTCAAACCATTTGAACCTCGAGTCACTGACTTGTGCTGGCGTTTGGAATTATAGTAATAAATGAATCCTTAATTCAGTGCTGGGAGCACCAAAGCTGCGTTCTGCCTTTCTGATACACAAAGTATATGACTTCAGGAAAACGGATCACGTCCATGATATGTAGGCTGACAAACGTTTGCACGCAGCCTAGTTTTTTTTGCCAGCCGTCTAATGCTGCAACACAACTAAACTATAAGGAGAAAGTTGTTCCGCTTTGCACCGAAAGTTCACGCAACTTATCATCTACGGCGCACATCCTTGTGGATATTCCGCCAACCGTTTTTCCTTACATCGCACCATTTCAGGTTTCACTCGAAACTTTACCGAAGTCCACTGTTTGGTAAAGATTACACTTCCTGTTCCACAGAGAATGTAAGCCGCCCTGGTCGGATCCTGAAATGCAGTTTTGCAGCAACGTTTTGGCAAGCAACGTTATTGTCACAAAAACTAGTTTTGTCCCTAAATTTTATCGGTTTTTTTCTGGTGAGATTAAGCCGCCTCAACAGTGCAAGCATCCTATAATTCTACCAGTGTTGATCAAAAAGTGCAATTATTTGTTTTTGGGACGTTCTATAGCAAGGAAAGTTTTCTGCCATTCTGACGAAGATTTGTCACATTGCTGTTAGCAGATAATGTGACGTCGACCCAAACGGAAACGAACAAGCGTTAATCAGAGACAAATATCACGGCTCATGTAAGAGCAAGCACGCAAAATACGCATGAGATGATCTATTTTTGGTGGACAACTGGACCGTAGATTATTTATCATTCACGATGTGCGGCCCATAGTGTTTGGATTTGCAACAGTTTCGAAGGAGTTTCTGGGACGAATTTTTATAGAGAATTAAATTTTGTTTTCAGAAAGCAGTTATTATCAACGAAAAAGAATATAAGGTCTACTCTGAGTGAATTTCGAAAACTGGCTTGGTTGATAAGTTTTTGGTATGTGTGCAATCGAATAAAGGAATGAAGCTCAGTACCCAAAAATCTACGAAGGCAGCTTCAGAACGATTTAATCACATCAGAAGTGTTTTACCTGTTGACAATTTCATAGACTGACCCACAGCTACTGTATTCAAGTAAAATCTAACGTTTCCAGCAACATATGCAAAACATATTTCGCTTACTGGGTTTGAGAGCATCGGTGCGGAAATTATCGTCGAAACCATTGTAGCTGAATTTCTAATCCATGATCACATTATCTGTTCCCGAAAGTTGTAAACGAAGTAAGAAATAGACGATTAAAAAAGATATCTGGTTGGCTTTTTTAAATCACGCATTAGAGTAGCACAAGCAATTTTTGGTGGAAAACATTAGTTCGGAATCTGTATCTTCCGTAAAATATTCCCAGAGCGATTGAAATAATCACGAAATGTTGTTTGATCACATACACAAAAATAAATCACTTTGCAAAGTATGCCGGGACATTAACAACCGTCAGCACTGGCGCCATAACATAACAGCTTATTCAACGTACCCATTAAATTCAGGCTTTGATCAGATAGCAAAACAGAGTGGAACAGAAATAATTATGCTACCAGTTTGTCAAACTTCATTGACTAGTGCAAGTTTGGTTTTCAAAATTTGCCACAAATCCACTCTTTGCTGTACACCTCGCAACTTCATACTCTAGGAAGAGAATCAGTCCAAATTGGGAAAATGCAGTCATAATCTGGAATATAGCCGAAGTAGCCAGGCCCACTGAACACAAGAACGGGTCTGTTTCATGAAGAACTTTGTAGAACAAAAATCTGAAGCTGAAACATGGTACAACCATATGCGGTTTCCCAACTCGGTATCTATTTAATGGGTGAAGGGGATTGGCCAGAGACTTACTGAACCATGCACACGCGGTTCCTGCATCAAAATGGTAACATGTTACGGTACATTTTTGGGTCCATTTGTCTCTTCGGGTAATCCATTCGCTTCGCTGTGGGCCATTTGGTACGTCCAAAACTTCTGTTAAGAAACAGTCAGTTTTTATTGAGAAATAAATATAGGACCAACGTTGGAGCTCCGGCCTCTTTTGAAGTCAGCCCGTCTTATAACTGACGGAATCTTCAAAGGTAGACCGTTTTAACATCGGCCTTACCTAAGAAGGACTAAGGTAGAGGGTTTCCCCTATCCTGTTTCATATGCGCGTCCTGGCTTTAGTTATCACACACCCTCGTTTGGAATTTTTCGTCGTCCTCACTCCTTTTTGTTTGCTTGACTGACTCAAACAACTTTGTTCACCTATTAATTCCGCTGGTCATAACTTACTTTTCGACAGATTTCAACATATCCGTTTCCGTCACGCTTTTTCTCACATGTTTCTGATACCCATTTTTATAGCATGTGGAGTATATGCAGCTTTCTCCTCATGAATATATGTATATATTCCGGCATGTTTTTAACGGTTTAAATAAAGTAAAAATTAAGAACGGTGCGGCAGACTAATTAGCAAACAAGAAAGAGCGTCTTGAGCTATGTGTACCACCACTATTCTGTTTATGTCGATTCTTCAATTAAAAATTGCGTCAAGAAACGTGGGTTCTAGTAACGCAGTTATCACCCGGTTACCTGGCCTAATCTTCGGTGCCGATCTATCCTGATTTCTTGTTCAATTGAAGAGTCAGACAGATCCACACATATCATTGGTGGCATGTCTCGGGTTTTTAGTTCAAGAGACAACATTTATCAAGAGTATCGGATTTCCTTGTCGGATCTTTTGTGAATTTTCGTTAGGCCACAGACTGGCCACGTTTTTGTTACCTTCACTCTGGGTTTGGTTTAGCAGTTTGGTTTCTCAAGGGCAGCTATTCCTCCTGTATACAAAATATTGGCCAGAGCATGCCACCGAAAACATGAAACGTATTGTTCCTTTATAAAAAGCGATGGCAGACGGCTCTAAGTTCGAAAAATGTCCATTTGCTTTACTGTGTGAAAACAGTCAAACTGCCGTTTTAAGGCAAAAAAGCTCTGTACGAGGAATTTTTGAAGGTATTCACCATATCGTGCTTAGCATGATGTCTTATACATAACTGACTCGTTGCACCCTTCACTTGAGAGGGTAGTGTGCTTAATTCAATCGACCTGATTTGGAGAAATCGTCCCAAATGTTGTGTAGTTTTACTTGCCTCATCTTGAAGGCCTTGAGGTCTTGGTGCAGTCAAAGGTTCTTGACCTGTTTAAATGCAAGGAACCACCTGAAAAGCCCTTTCTTCTTGCCAGCGCTTGTGCCTGTTGTTAGACACGATCCGTCTTCCATCAATCTTATTGGCCTTCCTAATGCGTCGGTGTACCCTGTAGCCGGTGACCCAAGTGTAGGTGACAGTTTTCTTAATGTTCTTTGTTCGGAGTAATCTTGCTTGACTCCTAGAGGCTTTCTGTACTAATGTTTGTTTTCACAAATACTGGAGATCAGTCTGCTAAAAGTGTTTCCGGTAGGTATAGGTAGTTTGGTGCTTTGTGCGTCAATTCACCTCACTGTTTTTGAGACGGTTTCGCCGAGAAAACTGGACAAAAAGAAAATGCTGAGCAAAATGCAGCCGGTCTAAAGGCAATCACGGAAGATATTTCATTTTATGTCCCTCATGTGCTTAATGTCTCCCTGACACTTGGTAAAAGAGGACTAATTAGACTTTTTCCTTATGGGTTATATTAATGCCTTTGGGAGGCTCTTTTGGGGATACTGCTGCAAACCCCATTGATGGCAGTCAGTGTTCCAAGTGATTAAATTATCAGTCACAATTCCCTCTCGTTTGTGGTTATAGACCTAATTCCTCAATAAAATTGGCCTCCACTCAGAAATTCTTTGCTGGTCTTTAATAAACATATTTGTAATGGGCTGTCAGTTGTCTCTATACGTTTCTTTCCTCTTATTGGCCTTGGCCATGACCAAACAGTACAAAGTGTTTGCATATGCAAGTTTCCGCGCTCACGCGATATTCTTCAAATTCCTAAAAGTGAATTGGTTCTAAATCCCTCAAAAGACGGCTCCTTACAGTTTTTTGTCGCTCGGCAATATCGGTCATATTCGTCTGAATATTCCATCACTCTTGAAAGTTTAACATTTCGGCCAGTGTCCTCGGGCGTTTTTCAGACTCTTTCACATTAAAAAGCTCAAGCACTCTCCGGATCGCAATATCACATTCTGAGGCTACTCAGGCTCGTTTGAGACAACTGCTTGAAGCACTCCAACAACCAGTGAATATTGTGAGTGAACCCTGTTTTTCTTGCGGGATTATTTCCACAAACTTTCGTGAAACCATTGTTGATTAACCTAGAGGAATTGTTCCAAATGCTTCCGGAGGACTTTTGGTAAATTATTTCCGGGAGACCCCAGTAATTATGTCCATCATCCCTCCAATGTAATTCTGAGTTCATTGCAACTCTAAGCACGTATCTTAGGCTTGATTTATGAGGATGCTTCTCACTAGCCAAACAACGCACTTGCTGAAACCCAGTTTGAGATTCTGTAAGACCAAGTGTCGGAGTTACGAACACTGCCAGTTGATTCAAAAATATCTGGCTTGCATGCTTGCAATGTTATGACAGCTTTGCACCGAAAGGGCAGTACAGCTGGAAGGCTATCATAAAAGATAAGTGATTTGGCTCACGATTATTGATAAATGCATTCTAACGAAGCAGCACCTGGAAACCTAGAGAAAGCTCATATGGTAGATGTTTTTATTCTGAAACCAGACGTGAGTTCTTACAATGCACCGATAAGAAGAACAGTGAAGTTGAAAAGCCGAATATTGCGTCACCTCGATTTGCTTCTCAAAGACGACTGGGTTGACACAAACGCGCTCGAAGCCCAGTAGCCGTTTTACATCTGAGCTCTGGGGACTTCCGATGCAGAAGCGGACGTAAGATGGTAGACGAGTTAGAAAGTCTAAATCCTAAGAATGTATATATGTTTCTATGGGTGTGCAGTGGCTCTTGATAACAACCCAGGATATAAAACTATTGATTTTGTGTGTGCCATCTTTTAGATGGAAAAATTTCGGATTATCATTCCGATAGAGTTTCTCAAAGAAGACACTGCTGTGAATACAGAACGTTAGTTTTGAGTTTGTGAACTGGCCTTATCAAAAGACTTAGGAAATCGCAAGCAGCAGTCACATGGGTGCTGCATAGGTCAGTTTCTTGCACGTGTGCACTACCCCAGCTTCACCCCGTCGAAGTACATACGAAACGTGGTAAATACGGTTTACACTAGATTGTATTACCGAATAATTTGGACTTCATGAGGATGGGCATCTTTAAAATTTTGGGACATACACAAAGACTGAGTTACAACTAGCAAGATTAATGCTGCATCTAAGAAGCCAATCAACATAGAGTTTCCTTCCAACAGAGAGTGAGAGCAATGGCAATAGCAGCACAACGCATAGTGGTAACACTAAAGAGAACACGCAATGCAGTAGAACTATACCTTCTCAGCTAGATGCACGGTTTAACAATATCCTCAAGCAAAAAAGGTCAAATCACACTCCGTATACCGATTTATAGTTAACTGCTTAGAAATTCACATAGAAAAATTGTAGGTGTCTCACTACTAGAATGGGATAGTAGGTATCACTTTGAGTCCGAAGTTATAACTTCAAAGTACCTTATTGAACTGCCGGAAGAAAACACTAGGTCTTCTATGGTCAGATGTCTCTGCGTCACACGATATCAAGTAAATTTAACGTCAGCATTTACTGTCTCTCCTGGACACCGAAAATAACAAGTTTCGAGGATTACTATGCCAGCTGTGATAAATCAATCAGGGCTTTTGTTGTGTTAAGAAACAACTTGATGTAACTCTTAGACTATCCTTGGCTTGGTCTCACAGTAGATCATCTTTTCGTCTGGTCGGCTGACCTATCCAATCCGTAATTATGTGATAAACTTTGTTTTGAAATTCGTTATAAAATGAGATCAGAATATAACGGACATTGTACAATTACTTACAGAAATATCATCGGATTTACTCTGATCACTTTTTTTGCAAAGATTTGAGACCACCGATTTTTCCTTAGTTTCGAAGGATTCCTGCTGCACCCAACTCAAGTGCTGTCAATACTTTGCCTAAACTAACTGTCGTCAATTTTCAAAAGAAGAATAAAAAACGTTGATAAATGAGTTTTCCCCCTATCTGACGCTTAACAGGTCTGAGCTGGCATAAGAGGACCGTCATGCAAATCCACCGGTTCCGGCTTTATATGAATCTTGTGGACCCGGTTTGCTCAGCACTGATGCCGAAGTAGACCTAATGGGCAACACTCAGTGCTATCTAGCACAGGCTGAAGTTTACATTAGGCAGATTTGAGTGAATTAGACCTGCGTGGGAATTAGCCGGTCAAAAATCGTGTGTCCGCAAAACAGCGGACAACGGGGTGAACTATACTTGGTGAATTGCAAAACGACTTGCGAAATCACATTCTTTTAACACAGAAGTCCGTATGTGGTAGAGGGATTTTAGACAGTCCCAGATGAGTTGGTTTATAGACAAGACAAGCAATGAATAACACATGAATGTTTTGGAGGAGGTGAAGTAAATCTACTGGATCCGAATGGACTCAAAATTAATGCCAATTGAAAAGGAATGTTGAACTAATCGATGACCTTGTCAAACAATTTTCTATTGAAATTCTGAGCCTATGGGTCTTAGAATACCAGGATCAAATACAAAAGCTACTTATAAAGCTGGGAAAAGTTTCACGGGTTAAAATTACCCGTCCCAGCTGTTCAAACAAATATTGCATCAAAGTTGTGTAAACGTCTTTATTCGGACTTTAGAGTCAAGCGTTCATGACGACTGCATCTAAATATCGGAAGTTTATATTCCACGTTGGAAAGGAAGGCTGTACATCACCTAAATAGGACCGAAGGGACTCTCTAAATTGGTATAAAAACGGAATATATGCAGCAACCAAACAGTCCAATCTAGGCTGCAAATCCAGATAAAAAAGGGAGTTTATAGTGTGGTTGCCGGTAAGACGAGCCGTTTTAGTTCAGTGCGTTGTTTTTCCAGTAGGGAAAGTCATTTTGATAACATAGTTAGAAACTCTGATGTCGACAGTTGATAGCTGTCTTTGAAGGTTATATTCTCTCATCTGTCATCAAAGAACATACCAGATGGGTCTTATTCCGGAGTGCTGCTGTTGTAATCTGTGCTATCCAATCAACGAAATCCTGGGTGATGCGTCAATCCATAAAATTTTCAGCCTCCCCACCGGACCCAGAAATATAGCTTAGTAACAGGGCTATGCAATAGTGTGAACTAAAGAACGTATTAGCAAAGATTAGGCAATATTTGTACTCGGGGCTTATGAGGCCGTATTTCACTGTTCCGTGATATTAAGGAAGTAGGATTTTGCATAAAAGGGAACGCAATCATCCACTTGAACACAGTTTGACTAGCGATAGTAGCACCGTTTACAAATTAAGCTTGTAAGATATCTTCTGAACTTTCTCGCGGTGTTAATCTGCATGAACCGGAATCTACTGACGTAAGATGGATGATAGCACAGAAATAAAACATGAGTGGATTTGGTATTGATTTATCACAAGTTGAACTCCATTGATTTAAGTGTCTCTGCTTTGCTAATAACCCAGAATAACTTCCAGGAACTAGTCATGCTTTTCAATCCCGTATAATAAGACATCGAAATGTGCACTTTTCTGTTGACCAGTATTTCCCTTATTAGTACTATTACTGCTGCCACTGGACTGAAATCACTCACGTGATTAGTAGATGAGAGGAAATCAGGGACCCAAAAATCGCAGGCCATACAGGTCAGGATTTGCGTAGTTCAGCAGACAGTACCCTACGGACTAGCCTGTTTATGTTGTGTAATATTTTCAACTGCATTAGAAGTTCCCGCACAAGACAAACAACAACGTCGAACCTACAGTCTTTACAGTATTCTTCCCAAAAAGTCGCAGAGACCATTTATTGACTTTTGAGTTAGTCTGAGCGTTGCCTAACAAGGTGAATGGCAAAACTGATCAAGCAATATTATGTGGTCACTTTGGTCTGCGTTAGTGCGGTCGGTGGACAACGGCTATCGGTGGACAATGGCTGTCGGTGGACTTTCTTGCTTACTTTCCCAGGTTACAAGCTTCCGAGGTGGGGTTTCCTCATCCAGTAGCTAACTTAGTTGAATAGCTAGGATTTCCCTATGTTGTGGGATTGTTACTCAAAACCGGTTTGAAATGCGACTGCTGTCACCTAGGTAACCTGCTTAGGAACTGCGACTGCCTGGTTTACCAAATGCCCCAGCCTACAATTTCAAAATATGGATGAAAACTGGATTGATTTATTCATATTCACACCACTCTCGTTTGAACGGTCGTCCTCCTGTTCTGGCGTAATTATTCCGGTGAGTGCACACCAAAGGGAAGCACTGGACTCGAGTTTCGCTCTTATTAGAGCTCATCAGCAGTGCATATCCAGTGGCCGTGCCGGGATTTAGTTTATTCTGCAAAATAAAATGTGCCAACCTACGTGACCATTAGGTCCCATTACATGGTATCCGATATAAAAGGTTTGTCAGGATATTGCAGGATTCACAGAACATATAAAGCTTTGTTGTAAGATGACCCACTGAGAACATGTAACTTCAGTCGAACCTCTCCCGGCAATGAACCAACCTACTCGTGTCCAAGAGACTGCACGTTTGCACAAGCTTGGAAAAAATATGGAAACGAATGTTTCCAACAAGAGTAGCCCACTGTGGACTACTACACTGTTTTCATTTCGTCATCTTAGCTTAGCTTTATGAAACTCTGTTATATCAGTAAAACGGCAGTGATAGGCACGTTCAAATATAAAAATTTTGACATATCCTGGAAGAAAAATAGTTTTTTCAATGTAAAGGCTCGCTGCTGTAAGTCGTCATCACCACTGATAGCAACACCACATGAGGATTGTAGTGTTTTACTGCCGTAGGGTTACATCGGTTTATTTGAATAAAGCCTCCTAATGAAAAGAAGAAACAACGTGTCAAGATGGTCAGATTTTTCAAAGTTTTTACACAATTCAGTGGATTAAAATATAAGTTTAGCTGATCCAAATAGACTTTTTAGGAAAACAACCTTCCCGAAGTTCCCGGTAAGCTTTATTCTCGGGCTACGCACGTCCAAAATTCTAGCCTCCAGTTAAGAAACAATTTAAAAGTTATCGTAACATCGATTTGAATCAAACAACTAGACAGCGGTTGTCAAAGCGTTTTACGTGTGTGATATAAACTAGACGGACGTGCTCTAAGACTGAACAGATCCGCAAGATTTTAAACTATCCACGAGACATCAGACGCAGGTAACGTTATTCCAACACCTTCCCACTCGGTTGCTAAATAAGTATTCTACCAGCTTTGCAAAGTATACACTGGGAATAAAGTTGATTCTCTACAACCCACCTAACTGAGCGCGAGTTAATATCTCTTTATACTATTATAATGTCCGGCCAGATTTCTGTCAGTTAAAGTAGCAAATGAGAGAAAAAATAAGAGGGATGGCCCCAAAGATTACCAATACAAATAAAAAGAATGGATGTTGGGTAAAAAGCTTTTGGAGCGTCAGTTTCTCTTGAGTTCCCATACTCTCGCAACCGCAGGGGTGATCTCATGAACGTATTTGCGTGTTTCTAGGTTAGTGGGGTGTGTATCAACGAACGTCGAGATAGGTTTCGTGCCATGGTATGTATCGTCGCTCTACCCTAACGTAGTTACAACTGAAAAGAACATCACTTCAAATCGGTATCTTTGAGAACGCGAACAAGAACGGTTGTCTCATTTCACGGATTATTGCACACTTCAGTCACCCGAAGGGATATTAAGTGTGCACATAATTTCACCGCATTTTGCACAACATAATGAATGGAAGGTGAGTCTTCTCAGACATCTTACTTGGAACTCCAGATTGGATGATCGAAAGCAAGCACGCGAACTTGAATATTTATAAGATATGTCGCTGGATAATCTCGGAAGACTAGCACTCATTTCACTGATGAGATAGTTATTGGTGCCTATCATTATCTCTGCTCTTGCTTTGCGGCATTTTACCATGTGTCTCATTGTCATTGTGGAGATGAAAGGACAGGGATTTTGTTGAAATTTGGTAACCATTCCAAATTGTAACATGTCTGTCACCTTATATAACTGAATAAACAGGGAGACCTGACCTTAAGAACCCACCTTGCTTAGGTCTACGGCAACGCACACTATAATTTTGCATGTGGTCAAGCAACAAAACCGTTTTTTTGGAATAGCAAATTTCACCATAACTAACCGAAATGAATTGAAAGAAACGATTCAACGCTCAGTGCTATAGTTATTCTCAACTACGCTGCTGGTCATCGCCTAGTAGCCTTAAACTACTGGCTGGGAACCCGTAGGTTCAAATCGCATCTGATGGTTCTTAGCATATAGGTAACAGCAGCTGGCCGCGCCTTGGCTTTTCGAAATATACTGCCATAACTGATAGGGACGAAATCTCATTCAAAATTTCCGTATTTCTAATAATTAGATAAAGAACCATTAAATAGGTAAATGTAAAGGAGAACAACACCAGAAAAATTGGAGGTTTATCAACAGTGTTCAATGCAGATTGATTCACTCAGTTTGCGAATTGTACAGAAACAACAGAAAAGGCTCTGACGGAAAGAAAATCTGGCAAGACCATTCACTTTACAAGAAAACATACCGGAAAATGACTCACTTCCAGAATGCTTGAGAGTGCTCAGTGGTTGAGGCACGGAAGGTCAGTGTTTCTAAATCCACTCCACCATATAGATTGCTCCAACCTAGGTTCACGAAACCTGGAAAGATCTCTACCCTGGTGCTTCTTTCAGGTGGCATAGCAGCTATGCACCAAGTAATTCAGTCTTTTTCAACTTTCGCTGGAGTGAATAAGTACAAATAATATGAAATATCAAACATGCTTGTTGACTGGACGGACCTGTTCTTACCTCACTTCTAACCCATCTTTACTATAGCGCAGGTGTGAACGTTAGAAAATACAAGTGAACCAAACAGAAGTTTTTAAAATAATCGGCTCTATCACTGGTTCCCATGGGAACTGTGACTAATTTCTACACCAGTAAAGTTCACAAACTTCAAAAAACCGTTCTACGTAAGCGTTGTTACGCACAATGTGCAAAGTAATCACCAAGTTGACAGGGTAGTTGCATAACAAAACCAGCTGCTTTTGTGACCTTCGAAGACAAAGTCCCCCATTTTCCTGTTGTTTGCCCCGTTCTTACTGGTGATGGATGTTGATTGCATCGATACTGTCATTACGTAAACAGTTCAAATCTCCTGGAGTCATAAAGAATGACAGTGTTTTTGTTGTTATTGTAACTGCGTACTCCATAAATATAATTGAAATTTTGATCGTCATTGCCTTTGAAAAGTACAACAGTTGTCACGAACATCAAATTTTAACACTAGGCGGCCTGTTTCAGGAACAAAATTCTCTTCTTCCGGCGAACTGAGCTAGCAAACATATTAGGTTTCTTCAATTTTTGAACGTATCCGGATAAAATTCACACAAAGCAAATGCAAGTTCAGCAAGTATTTCCAGACGATAGTATTAACAGCGCTAAAACGCACCATGTTTTTATAAGATATTTATAAGAAAGTTGTAATATTTCAGTCGACCTGCTCTTCAGAACGAAACATATTAGCTTACATAAAATGTTTGAAACATCGACATATCCGCATCATTGAACAGTAAGCTTTAAGTTGGCGTTAAAGAGAAGCTAAACTGAATCATAGCTGAATATCTCGTTTATTATATTCTTCAACTGAAGCTGCCTTATGTTTATGTTGGCATATTACTTGAGATATCTCCTGCAGTTGTTATTAACATAATACTAACCGGTCTACAGTTTAAGGGTCTTTAGTCCTGTCCAGTGTTACAGAAATATTCCTCTATTTTAGGTCAGATCCATGAGTGCGCTTTGCATGCTTTGCTGAGATGTTCCGAATTTCGTGCAAACTGAAACCCGAACCATCCTTCATGCGGAGCTATAAATAAAAAAATACTTGAGTCCTCGGTTAATACCAAATAACTAGAAATGTGCTTGGTGCAGCACATTCAGCTGAAGCAAACCGTTGTAAACCAGAGGTTTGACTGGATTCAGTTGAGTGCCCGGTCAAAACCAAATCCGTGTGCGAATGAGAGTATTCGTCAAAATATGCCCAGTTTGGGTTGAAGTAGGACATAGAGTTTGTGAAAACCCGAGGACTGCGCCTATTGATGGGCTCTGAAAAAGGCGAAACCGTTCGTAGGCTATCGAAAGATTTTTCAGCAGCCTTATAAGCAGTGTGTTACTTATAAAAAAGAGAACATTTCGCCATCGGTGTCCTACTCTGTTATTCTATGTTCCATTTCATTCTGCACTAGTTTGTTCCAATGTGCTTTGTTCTATCCTATTCCGTTCCGCACCATCCCTTTCCATTCTGTTCTACTTCATTTATTTCTCCACTTAGGTAGGTCGTAGTTAACATCTCTCCGCAAACTCCATACTGCGGAATAGGGGGTCCTAATAAAATTGTTGTTTCTACTCGAGTCTAATTAGCATCATTCGAATAGTGGAATTTTGGAAACAGGTATGACAACTATCATGTGGTTGTAAAATACTTGTTGGTGGTGTAAAATGGAAAGAATCCGTAGGGACCGTAAGCCTGTTTAATCTGTTACTTAAATCAGCCACTATAATGCGATGCAATGAAGTATTTTATCCGACATTGTGATACAATTTATGAAAGCTCAGATGTAACGCTAGATCTACACAACGATAAGTGATCCATGTTCAGTTGGGTAGAGTCGGGTGAGACTAACTACCTCAGTCAGTGATGACCTATCGGATCGGTGCCAACTTTGTTGCAAGTATAATTGGCGTGGCACTTTCATTAGGATCGAGAAACACCACGTGACCAACCGAAGTCTGTTAGGCACGAAATACATGCAATACTGTCTCCTCACGTTAGTACTGGAGAGTAGTCGCATCTATTAACCCGGTAGACTTCAGTTAGCTATCGAGTGCCAGGATCTGTTGAAATAGATCGGATGAATATATAACCATCGTGTATGGTTGTCACAGACAAGGTCGCTAAATAAGTCGAATCGCCTGACCATCCCTGCTGTGTTACACCCGCATTTGGCATCGAGAAAATGACATTCCCCCGGTGCTAATTTTGTCTCATTTGATTCATGTTCGACGAACGAGGCTGACAGAAACGTCTGATCCGGTTGCGACGTTTACTGCCGATCGAAGATCACTATCGTTTCGCACGTTGCACACTGCCAAACCTATCAGCCAGTTTCGCTTCCGACTTCCGCCTCGAGTGATCAGTTTGCTGAATCCACTCTCACAGATCCATCAAACTCTGACGTATGCGGTCAACTCAACATGTATCCCGCCTTCAAGAACACTCACTCTGGTGTATCTAATACCTTTTTTTGCCCCCAAATGACACCTACACTTGCACGTGTTTGCAAGAGTAACCACGTGCACACGGAAGCGTGTGTTTGCGTGCCAACTGTTTTACAGCAGACGTTACGTCACCCATGGACTGAATTTTAGCCGACGACAAGCCCTGTCAATTCATACAGTGCGGTTAATACAAACAGCTGTTTGGTTCACCACTCCAGTGGAATTCAGGACGCAGTTAACTACCACGTTTGCAGAAGTGCCATTCAAAAATCACTAAACCAGGTGAAGAAAGTAAATGAGCCGTCGGGCCTTGTGTGTAGTTTAAGTGACCCTTTCCCTGAAAATCCATTGCTACCCAATCGTTTTGGCCGATGCCTACTTACGACTTGTACTTACCTGGGCAGTTCCAACCAGATAAGCACTTTTAATTTAAGGGCTTCAACTCTGAAAATTACTTAGCTAGTTTGATGTTGCAACAGGTCTCCCGGATAATCCAGTTTCTTAAGACGAACTCGACAGTTGCATATATATATATATATAGTGTTCTGCTTGAGATCATAAAATCAAATCAGTCAGTTTGCACCGCCCGAGGCGCGTCATTTCCCTGTGCGTAAATGGGTGAGAAAATGGTTCTTTTTTCCATCGTAAGTGGTAGGTGCGATTCTTGGTCCGAAGAACCTCCAAATTATCATGACTAGTTCGTTCTTGGGTTTGCTGCTTGAAGAAATCATAATACTGGAGAAGAACTCTGCGCACAATTTGTATTATTTTCGCGGTTGGTGTTTTTTATACTGCAACGTTCGCCTCGCGCAGTGAGAGTCCCAGCAGAAGCCCTTAAAATATGTAGAATCACTTTAATTAACACTAGAATTGGGTACATGTCGGTAGGTCCAACCTGGACCAATTGCATTATCTTTCCATATTGACATACTGAAGAATCGATCTTAAGATCTAGAGACAAAACTGTGTGAGGCAACGCAAGGGAGGCAAACAATGGAATTGAATTCTCTGGATTACCTTTTGTGAAGTTATATGAAGATGAAACGAATATCTGAATTAGCGGCGAAAATCCCAGAAATAACGTATCCGTAAACACGTAATTCCACCGCCGTAATTATTCACCGACAGACCGAATACTCCTAGGTATGATTCGGCAGCTACACTGCCGCAGGCTGCTCTTTCACAGGTGAGAGGACAATCAAATACAACTGCCAAACATGGCCAATTTGTTGAAAAAACGTTCAGGTGTTTGCATGGGTGAATATTGTTTAGGGAAATCGCTCAAAATAGAGGAATGTAATAACCTTATTAAGTTTACGTGGCGCCGCGGAAATCCCCCGAATCTTACAGTCTAGAATGAGTCCGAAGTTGTAAATGAATGAACAAGTGACATGTTCAAAGATGCGTTCAGCTTTTTCTTGAAGCACACACAAAACTCAAAGTCTTTGCCCTTCTGAAATTGTGCCCAGAACCTACGTTTTGCTGGTTATCCAATACATACTGGGTAATTTTCACGGAACTCCATGTGCATAAATTTGTCACACATCTCAAAAAAATTGGGTAAAAGTGGAAGAATTTTTGAATTAGCTAAGCACAATCAAATTCTCAGTCAAAATACCCGTTAGATTGTTGGCTGAGCTGGGTAATTTGATTGCAAGCTTTTCGTCGTCAGTCGAGGTGACCTCATCAGCGCGTTGTTAGAGAACGGAGTGGAGATTACGGTGGCACAAAAACTGATGCCCCGCTCCTTAACAATCAAAGATGATGTCACCTTAGTGACGATGAAACGTTTGCACTCAAACTGCTTAACTGCTTAAACTGATGACCATTTGTAATACCTGACATACCAAACTTCTCAGTCAACATTATGAACGCGACATATATCTATGGTTTGACCGAACTTACACTGCAGCATTCGATGAATTACCTGTGTGTTTTACGTAACTAGCACTATGGATGGCGACTTGAATCCTTGGCTACGTCGAAGAGGGTGCTCAGACTCCGAATTCCTCGTAGGGTTCTAGAACCGTGGAATTAAGTATCAAACCACTTTAGGGAAAGTTCGCCCTATGAGAACAAGAAGACACCCAAATAAAGGGATCTATTCACAAGGTTGCTGAAAACTCTTCGATAGTCCACGACGGTTTTCACAGGGCTAATCAGGTAGGCGAAGTCTCCGAGTTCCCGTCAATCTTATGTTTTATTTGAATTCAAATTGGACTGACTTCGACAATTATACCCGCTCGCGTATCAATTTGTTTTTCACGGGACACCAAACCGAACCTCTCGTTCACATTCAGTTGAAGAATATCATAAACGAGAGATTCGGTTAAGTGTACAGTGAAGATAAATTTGATACGCAATCGAGTGTATTTGTCGAAGCCACAAATGTTTACACTAGTCAATTAAAAGTCGCCCAAACTCAGCATATGAAACTTAAGTGGCAAGATCATGTATCAAAACCCTGTCCTTTCTGGATCAGTCCACAGCTGTCACGTCAGCACTTACCAGATCAGCCAAAGCAGAGTGGATACAGACAAGCATGTTTTTCAAATCTTGTGCACCTTCCGTGAATCTTTTGTTGTAAGAGCGTTCAGGTTTGATTTGCTTTCTATAAAAAAAATTAAATAGGAAAGCAGTTATCGACAAATACACTCATTTGCTGATCGATATAGTTTTGACGGTAGACTCACCTGGAACCCAGCTGAATCTCTCGTTTATGATATTTTTAGGCTAATGATTACATCGAACATTTTTCAGAAACCTTATGAGTAGTATTAGGTGTATCGCTATATCTCGAATATCGTGCCAACTGAAAGAGGAGGCGGGCTGGTGCGGCACATTCAGTTGCTTACAAACATCATAGCTGAGGGATTCAGCCGGGTTCCGGGTAAGTCTCCTGTCAAAACCAAACTGATATACAAGTGAGTTTATTTGTCGAAATCTGTCCAAGTTGGGTTCGAGTAGAACATAAGGTTGACGGAAACTCGCGTCCACCTGATGAGCCCCGAGAAGAGCGAAACTGGTCGTGGGTGGTCGAAGAGTTTTCAGCAACCTTATGAATAATGTGTTACTTCTACATAAACTTCTAGGAAACTTTGTAAAAGACACGAAACCTTGTAAACAACTTGAATCATTGTCTCTTTCGACCCATAATAGGATGACACAATGTGGAACAGCACAGCACCCAATGTTTCCATACACTTGACCAACTATGGACATCGTAGCAAAACAAACAGTTGCGCACATTTATGAAATTTGAAACCTCCCCTAGTTGAACTCGAGTGGTCTCGTTTAGAGTTTCACCCCACTTGGTCTAATTATATTTTGTTATCGAGGAATCACCTAACCACCCGATAAGCTACACTGTCGTGATCAGTTGTTTGCGCATTGCGATTTCATTTCGAGTGGGCTAGTACTAGTCCTGTGGTTCCCGAGTAACCTACAGTTATGCTAGTTATTGAGAGTTCTCAGCCTGTCTGGTTTCCACTTTAAGTGTGTATCTCCAGTGACACCCTTAATTCCGCGAAACGTTTGCACCATTTTCCTACAAAAAAAAACCTGGATGAATAAAAATGACTAATATCCAAGAACCAAACTCACCCTGCTCAACCTAAAATCTCACTCCGGGGATGACAAGGTAACGTCTTGTTAAACAGTTATTACTTTCTCGGAAAGTCTGTACTGTTTGGGCAGCAGGATATTTACACCAAACGAAACTCGTTTAAGGTGAAGTGATTGCAACCGGCAGCAAGTAATAAGCTTGAAAAATGTTTTCCATCTGCAATTAGGTACGTTTTTTTGTCAGAACTCCTTGCTGAACCCATAATGCCTCTCTAGGTTACAAAATTGCAAGGACTTATCTTCCGGTGATGATGCATGCAACCAACTTGCACTCATTGTAGCGTGGTGCTTGATTGCAGTTTTGCAATTGAGTTATTTCTTAGAACCGAATGCACTGGGGTTGTAAACCATGAACCGCTTAATCCGGGGAACTACTTAACAAAAGGAGTAAACAGTATGACACAAATAAGTGGAATATGATAAAAATGAAGACAATGGGTCTCATACTGCGAGAAGAGTCAACTTTGTCAAGAACGGGAATCAATCTACACGTCCCTCAGTCCTGGTGCCAATGACCACCAGATCGAACGTTTGCGAGATTCGAACTCGTAACCTCCTTGTCACTAGTTGGACAGCACAAAATAAGGCCACGGAGAAGCTAATTTGTAAATCAGTTTACCCTCGAGTAGACAGGACATGGCGACACAACTCCTAAGCAACGCATTTCAGGTCAAATGAGCTGATGGTCACTAACCTTTCAGATGACAATATCGCGGATCCAGTGACCTCCGAGACTTTCCCTAATTCAGGTATTTTGAGATCAAAACTGTTCACCAAGCTGGGACGTTGACAAGCGCTATGCTCGTCCTGCTCTGCAGCATCCTTTGAAAATCCGCAAAAAGTGGTATGTAATAAACAAGCTCATCAGGTAGAAATTCAGTACCGGCAATGAATATGGTGTGCAATTATGTACCCTGGGGTAGTGGAAGTTGGTCATCCTCACGACGGTGCAGACCCGGCTAATAACGGTGACTGAACTTGGCGCTGATGGATTCAGAAGGATGGGTTGAACAATTGATTGAATATCGCCTTAACTGTAGTCATAATGTGAAACTGTTTTGCTGGGATAGCCGATACACGAGTCCAAATACAGTGGAATGGTATGACTCAATGGTTAGAACCACACTTGGCGACAAACCTATCTCCTCAGTGAATGCAATTCAGTCATAGGTTCTTCTTCGACAGGGAATCGGATTGTGCTTTGCATCGAAGTAAAAGCGCCTGAGTGTGTGTTTTGGTCACTCTGAGGTTTTCCAGTGGTATGAATACACTGAGAATAGATTCTTGATTTTTCCCTCCCAGTTCTAAGTTGCCGTGCATGGTCTTCGCATCGTTACGGATTCAGTTACATTTCGGTGTTCAAAGGGCATATGTAGGCTTCAATGAGACAACAAAATGGCAATCTTAACCAGTCCACTGAAAAATATGGGAAGCACCGGGCACTATTAGCTTATTGACTGTCAGAAGTGTGCAGTACGTGGTCCTTGACTGAACGTGAGACCCAAAGGTCAGTTACATCCCAATCGGAGACCACATTCAGTTCAATTAAAATGGTTCTTTGAAAATTTAGTTTTTCATGTGAATAATTCATTTGATCAATAATCACATGCCGGCTTTCAGAAGAACCCTGGAATTACTATGAAAAATGGAAGAAGATTCTTATATTCCGGATACTTGCTTGCACCAACAGTAATGGACCAGGAGTAAATACGCCGTTTGACGGCCACAAATCTGAGTGTGGCAGATCTTGAAGAAAAAGTGAGGAAGAATCACGGGAGAGTTTTGGTAACCATTCTACGACCTTAGAAAAACCGATCCTTTACAGATCGTACAGCATAAACATACGTGATCAAAGTCGACCCAGCATCCTCTTCCATCTTTGTGCAACAGAATCCCAGCGCGCAGTAGTAAACAGAATTTTAAGTAGTTAGTTCATATAGGAAGTGGTAATATTGCTGCCGACTGAATCAGGTCCATTCCATGTCATCCGTATTTTTTCAGGAGAGATTAACTGGTTCCATTGTGTCAAGTGCAAAAATTCGCACAGAACTCAACTTGGCTAGTAGTTTTAATTTATTGTTTACATGTGATAACATATTTTTTCAGATACCAGCAATGGTTTATATTTAAAAATGAGGATTACTTTAGTAAATAAAAATCGAATGCACGTGGTACCACTCTGAAACTCTTGAGTTGAGTAGCCTCGTTCTGTTGCTCTAACGATTCTGACTTCCTATCACGTGCTCCTTGACACACTGTTTTGCTTCAGTCATTCAAATCCCTTCACGCTGAACAAACACCTTTGTGTTTGCAAACATATTCAAACTTGAACTGGTAGGTTTGGACATGAAGTTCCACTGCTATTCATTGTAGACAGCATGAAAGAAGCGAGTAGGAATGAGTTCAAAACACCTTCATCTGCTTTCGTGCAGTGATGTCTCACGAAGCTGTGGCTATAAGTGGACCGAGCAGCAAGGTCAAGCTTCGAAGCTTGATGATACATCGATGATACATCCTTAGACGAAGCATAGAGTTGTTTCTGACATTCTATTTGCAATTAATATTTTGAAAAATGTCGAATTACTCCTAAGATGTCATGGACAAATCGTACGACAGATTGCACAACCTATTGCTGGTAAAAAGATATCGTCTAATTAGTCCAAGTCTACCTGTTTTCCTCAAAATGCCACCTCCAGGTTTCGGCTCATTCTCTTGAACTGTGCATTTCATGAGACATGAATGATCAAATAGAGCAGAAGTTGGGAGAAACGGAGCCACCTTGATGAATCTTACCAGTAGTGGAAAAACTCTTACAAGTATTCAAAACGCTTGGACTGTTTGACCATGGGGCTTGATGTGTAATAACTGAATTCAAGAAAATGCTACTCTGACAAAATTGACTTAGAAAGGATAACATGTGGAAGGGATCACAGCTAACATTGAGCAGAGCAAACTGGTTGATGGAAGGTGAAACGCATTTCGTTGCTCCAGAGTTTAACGTAACTAGAACTGTTGATAGCTGCGTGGTATAGGCGGCGGAAATCCCACATAACCCTCGGATTTGCGTTGAAAAGTTAGACACCAAAGTGGCTCTTCAAATATGCGGCACCTAATCACGACCCGAAAATAATACTGAAACACAACAGATTAAGGTGATTTGGACTTTATTGATTTATTCTTTTTTAGTTAAAATTGTGTTTAAGCTGTTCATTCGCACTATCATACTTGGATTTTCGGACTCAACCTAATGGACTTATCGTTGAGTGATTGTTCCGTTTCCTACATTGTTGTATACTGTGCTTATCTGCCAAAGTGGCTGTCGAAATGTTGAGAGCTAACTGTTCCAATATTTCCTTTAGTCAAAGATGGGTAGCTGAATATATAATATAATGAAGTATTCGAAGAAAAAGCAGATTTGGTCAAACATGTGAGGAAAATAAAGGAAAAATAAGAGTTTTCTGACAAGTAACGAATTTTCCGGCTTCCATTTGGCTTCTTATTGAAAATTATCATGTTGACACCTCAGCAAGCGAACCGATGAAACTCACTCGATCAACATGGATGAGATAATCAAATAAAGCTGGTCATAAAAGCCAAGGGATTTGCTATGCAAACAAGCTCACACTTGAGTTTCAGGTGATTTGTTTGCACTTCTCCTACGTTTCCAGTGGGTTGATTAGGTTTAGAATAAGAGATAGTGTCACGGTAAGCAAGCATCAATGACGAAATGTCAATAAAAATAAACGCAGGTTTGCATACAATCAACTGAATGGTTTGAAGCTAAACCTTATGTGGGATTTATCTGATATTGTAAGGAAGAGGTGTTTGAACAAACGAGTCGTCCAGGGTATTTTTGCTCACCAGGTTGTACTTTGAATGGAGTATACTTAGCCTCAGAAATGATCACAGGTTTACACAGAGCTTGTTGTACTGGAAAATGAGTGCATTCCAACTTTAATGAATGGTTTATGTGGGCCGCTTTTGATAAAGCTGTTAGCCTCCAAATGTATAACAAATAAATCCGGAACTGCATCAAACGGAGGACAAAATTAGCCAACAAATACAGTAGTGCTAAATCTTGAGGGGCAGCAATGCTCAAGCTTCGTCTTTCTTAAACAGAACAAGTGTACCCCAACGTGGTATTCTACACTTACATTTACCTTATATTGTGGGAATTGCACAGTAAAGATAGCTATTGGTGAACTGATCGGTTTTTTTGTTATCGTTATTATTACTAGTAGGGTTAATGGTGTCATATGCGGTGATATTGAGCACCGCTGCTTCAGTGCTATGGTGCGGGATACTTAAATTCACTCAAGCCCCAAAACGATGACAGAGTTATCGAATATAGTTTCTACGTCAAATATGTGATTCAAAACCACTGGTAATCGAGGTAGGATTTTGCATTTTATGGGCACATTTTGCCAAACTTCCAACCTCGACTTCCAACCTGGACTTTCTTGCAAGAAAGACCCTAAACCTACGGTAGTACTGAGTGGGTTAAATAAGTAATTGATATATAGCATCGCAACGGGTTTTACCCAGCGCACTTAAGAGAGTAAGAAGATGCAGATCACACCGTAAATCCTGATGGCATTAAAGCGCCCACAATATAGGACAGATACTTAGAAAAAGTGAATGAACCACATACTCTGTCGTATACCAAAGTGTTGGATAGGAGAATCCGAAATCCAAGGTTGGTACACAACGTGAATCACCAATGAGCTTCCTCTAATTTGGTATCTGACAACCGAACTAATCACAATATTTGAAAGTGGTTGATTTAAACAAATGGGATTTATAAAGGAATCAAGCAGATCCTGTAGCAATGATTATGCCCCTTCGATCAATGACGTGACGCTTTCAAGCTGGATACTAAGCTGGACAACCAGTCACCAAATCAGAAATTGAGTTTGTGGTAATTTGCTAACTCTTTGACAGATTCCACCTTTCTTGGCATTTATCAGATGGGTGCAGTCCTAGATCTTCCGTCAACTTCCTGTGTTACTCAGAACCAAATCCTACACAATTTGCGAAATGCACTCGTCAACCAAATTAGTTAATGATTCCCAGCTGAATCCCTTGAGCATGGTATTTTCCAGGTGAACACGTTGAAATAGGCCGTTTCACGTTTCATTTGAAGCCATATTCAGGTCAAAACTTCTTTCAAGACCGCTGGAAAATAGTCGACGTTTCACCACATGCTTCGTTGTTTTCAGAGCTCCTTGAGTAAGCAAAAGTGCTGAGGGGTTGTAGGGCATTTTTTTGCCTGCTTATAGGTAGTGTGTTACATAAAATTGTACTCTGGTATCTTGAAAAATGTACCAACCGAAAGATGAGAACGTCCTACAGCGAATTCAGTTTTAAAAAATCCCAAACAAACAAGAAACTTATATTCAGTTGGATATCTTACTAATGCATTTCGCCAACTAGTTTTGCGCATTTCAGATAATGTAAAAGGAAAGCGGCTTTGTAGGGATTGCACTTACGATGCGTTGTTTTGAATCCTGACCAACGAAAGAACGTCTAATTTTTGATAAACTTAGCTGAGGTTTATTGAAGAAGGTAGCGAAGTTTCAGAATAACCTACCTATTGCAGGGCAAATCTGCCAATTATGTTAGGCCTATGTAGATACCAACAACAAATATGTGCTGCGTGCTCAAACATGGTTGGAGAATTTGGCAAGCATATACGCACATACCGGATCACATTGACAAGCCTGTTTTTTGAGATTCTCAGAAGTTTAGATCTTCACCTGATCAACAGGTTTAAACAATCCTCGTTGTGTTGAATTCGGCGTTAGCTCAAGTCTCAAAATGCGGGGTCCGGAAATTGCTACGTGTGTAAATGACAACGAGCACAGATTTACATAAATTGAATGCAATCACGCGACGTAATCTAAACACGAAAAAATGTACCGATTTGCAAGTTATAAATAAGAGTTACTTCAAAATAGCATGGCGCCAAAACTGGAGCTACTCCCGAAATCTCATTGAATATCCCCACAACAAAACCATTATAGATGTGATGGAAATCAGATAAATAGCGCCAGCTCAACTAAAGTAAAAACATTCACTATTATGTCCATAACATCACTAACCGGTTTAGCGAAATCGATGGGATCTAACGATTTCGCCTCAGCGTTTTGCTGAAACTCATTGATGTAGGACACAAATGTTGAGCAACCCATTTCCTGACATTGCACCAGGATAAAATATAATCATTGGATAGCGGCCGATAGATCAAAAGTGTGAAACAACACTATAACTTCTTCCCCATTCTAATGAATGGGAAAACTACACAAAATACCTTCCCAGGTTGATTCATATGAGGGCACTATGAAAGCTGAAGTCAACAACCAATCATTTAGGTGATATAATCGTAAACTATTACGATAAAAGAAGTGCCGCAAATGTTTATCTCTTTCCGGAACTAAGATGAAAGTTGTAGGATGAATATACTTGTACCAAATCAAAAGGTAGGGTTGTTCCGTTAACGGAAGTGGGGCAGTCGTTTATTACAGAACACCAACCGAACAGTTACAGACTATTGGATAAGAAATCAAAACTCTCATATGCATCTTGATTTTAAAAACTGAATATCCGTCTTCTTTTTGGACGCCCCTTCTTGACCTTTCCTGGATATTCATTGACTAGCACTTAAGTGTAAACGAATTATATAAAGCAGTTCCACAAATCCCGTAATAAATCCCATCTTCCATTGGACCAAGGCGGAGATATGAGAAACCACATACTACTCGCATGCCTCAATAGTAGTATCCACCGTTACACAAGTAGCTACAAATCTGGGAATATTACGCTAATGTTACGCAGTTCCGAGTGAATAGTTTATTTTTTGGTGTGGTTGCATACGGAGCAGTTTTAGTGATCTAGAATTGCTTGTGTTAGGCTTTTGATATAAACTAAATAATGATTAGCAAGAGAGCTAATTGCATTTGGTAATTAGCGCACCGAGACACCAGGCATCGCGTATGTGTTATCTTGTTTTTGGATGGTTTCCGCAATATCCAGATTGTCCTTCTGCGGTGGCGCCTGAGCCAGCATGCGCGCCGAGTTGGGTAATCAATGTTCTAAAGTCTTTCGCATTAAACTACCGCTGGAATCTCCCACGGTTAAAATAACCTCCTGCGCTTTTACTGTAATCAAAACTAAGCGGAAACTTTTAGTCCAGTCGTTTGGATTGTTCAGCGGTATTTCAATAAGAGACTTAATTATGCACTCCTTGAAGGATCCACGTAAAAATAAGGCACGAAGTAAATAAAAATATGCTTAAAGACCAGCTTTATAGAGACGACTTTTTGGAAGATTTTGAAAACTATTATTGTCCAACTTCAACGGGTGGGGGGAGGGGTACTAGTTTGGCTATTTCCGGTGAAATAGCAGGAAAACAGCTATCTATTATGCCGAAACGACGAGAAGGTCATTTTAAATTAATATGCGTTTCATAAAATCGTTACTCTGTTTTCGCGTTCACCTAGTTGGTTCGAAACTACACACGGTGACAACACATGTAACGGGATATCACACACATATCCCGAGTAATTAGTCAGCCAAAGATTTTGCTAGAGGAAATTCGCTATCCTCAGATCCGATACCTCTGATGAATATGGCAACAGTGTAACCGGTAAGTCGAGCGCGGAATTGTTAACCTGATAGCACAAATTTACTTCACGCCGATTCAAGTCATCTCAAAATTTCGGCTGTCCACTTTCAGCATCCAAAACCTAATCGGTGACAAGAACAAATGTGCGAAATGCCACAGAAGCTGAACAGTCAACGGAGAACGATTCACAAACACACCAATTATAGTTAGGTAGCATGTTTTGAAAACCAGAAAAGCAAAAATACTATACTCTCCTGCAACAAAGATACATACATTGCATATAACTCATGCGCAACTGTGTGAACAATTCGAGTTTCGGATCAAAACTCATTCCTTTTCCAAGTTAATTATTCTGGGTCAAACTGCTCCGGTCTCGTGTGGCTGGCAGACCGGTTTGTCAGGCAGCCATTCATCCGCAAGGATTGAGTAATGGAAACTTCGCGTGTCTTTTCAAATATGATGGCATGTGTGAGTCTCCTTCTGTGTGTGTGTACGAGTACATAAGCCTGTGTGTCTGTAAGTGCTGAAACGTTCGGTGGTTGAAAAGACGCCGCTGACATGCTGATTAGCGGGGTAGAGTGAAGCGATCTTGTCCAACTTCTGTGCCGTATATGTTAACGATGGAAGCTGAAACGGCATCACATCATTAATTCGTTCGTCCTGGAGCGTCAGGCTGCGCGTAACGCTCCCCGTCAGGTACACACTCTGGGGTTGGCGACAAACATGAGACAAAATGTCGTTTAATAATAGCCAGGAAAAACCCTTTGAAAAATTAACTCAATCAGTGTTCAGCTTTTTCTTTTTTACAGAAACAAACTATCTTTTATTATGTCAGATTATCCCAGAAGTCCATTTGAAGTTAGCTGCAAGCTAGACATGCTAATAAGTATATCCTTGCCGAATGAAAAGTCTCTGATGGTAGGAAAAAATTGGACAAAGTGAAACTTTATGTTCCAACATTTTGCTCAAATTGTTCACCTTTTACATGCTAATGAAACCATCAAGTTTCGATAAGTACCATCAAACAATCCAAATGCAGAAAACCGTATGTAAAACCGGCCAGCTCATAAATATTCACACTGAAATCTGTCGAACATTGTCCGGAAAAAATTCCACAAATCCATACTTACTTTTCAACTTGCTTTCATTTGTGGTAAGTTATATAATGGGGATGCATAGTTTTGACAATTCCTACGTCTTCCTTGGTTATTTGAAGAAAACAATATAAACAATCCACTTACTGAATAATGTGTATAGTGGAATGTTCGTCCGTGGGTTTCATAAGAATACACCTGACCGGGTTTTCACCATAGATTACTTCGATAAAAGTTAATTGACTTAGTTACTTAAGTTCGACTTCTTCAGGACGTAGGCGCTACCGAATCTGATTGAACAAATGTGATGTAGTACCTACTCAGAACAAAACTGCCGCATCACACTAAAGCTTCTCAATGTTACTCACAGTGTGGAAGGTTCAGAAAGGAGGCTAACAAAGTAAAGGCTAAAAATAATGGATGTGGTTCTCACTGTCAGACATAATTGGTATAATGTGATATGAAAGTACAGAATATGTAAGGTTTTACTATCAGATGAGCAGGGATTGGACTGCTCAAGATTTCTCTAAAGCTCACTACCTTCCACTTCTCTGTGAAGGGACCTAGTTGTCCGTGGAACGATTCTAATGACAGAGACCAGAGTTTAGTAAAATTATCCGCTTTAAGTATGGCGCGTGCCCAAATTTAAGCAGAATCAAGCATATAAAACTGCGACCTATTGTTGTGTCAAGAGAGTATTCCGGCGCGTTTTCGGTGAAACCTTGTTTGTATCAAGAAGGTACTTCGTTATTCACGTATTAACACTGCTGCTTATATTGTTGCCTGGTATTAGGGGTTTTAGTAGATACTGTCACCGTGTACAGTTTTCATCACCTTTACGATGACCAGACATACGCAAGTGTGCCCGAAACACGATGACCTGTAGCTGGGTAATGCAAAAGTAATACAAAATGCTTCGGCGGTTTTTTGTGATACCTGACTTGTGAATAGCATTGTCATTGGGGCTTTTCTGCAGGGAAACAAGTTCATCAGCTCTTCAACACAGACTTCTATCTATATAGGTATGGCGAGTTGATTTTCTCCTAGAAGAATGGAGGTTGAAAGATGCCGCACCTCAAAATTGCGTCACCGATGGGATGTGTCTGACCCGCTAAATTATGGTCAAGTAACTTAGAGGGGAGTTAGACATTTGGCGAAACAAATGGAGATTGACGTACTGGTCGTGGAGCAGCAATATAGGAACACACCGGAGCAACCCAAGTTTCCAAGTGCTCCCAATAACAAAATAACCAGCCTTGTACTGTGAAACCCTGATTGATCCATTCTCCAATCACGGGGTTCTGAATAATCAGAAAGCATCCGTATGTGGCCGCTTGGCCCCTGCTTGCAGAATAACCAGCTGTTGCTCGATGGTGCGGGATGTAAGTTTTGTTTTTGACAAGTTGAACTCACAATGCATGCCAACTGCAGGATCTGCATAGAAGCAGAAATTTACCGGAATTGTAATCCTTTTAGCTCTGGAATTGTTGAAGTTGATCGTCCTTCGTTCGTATTTAAACGAGCCAAATCTAAAGCAAATATTTGGCTTCGATTCGTATGAGTGTGCAGGAATTCTTTAAGAACAGTGGAATACGTTGATTGACGCATCATATATATCCCTTGTTTCTAACTTGACAAGAACCCTATTCCATTGATTGTGCGCAGACAACAGGTATAACCAGTGTAAACTCGCAACTAATGCAGTTGGTCAAAATGCGCAATGTATGAGCACAACCTTATCTCACTTGTTGGTACATCGTTCACTGCATTAAAAGAGAAAATGAGATAGATCTCGAAGTGCAGTGTTGAAAATGAACGGCGAGGGTATGCGAAAGAAGTGAGTGGTAGCGTTTTATGTTTCCTTTTACTGAGTAACATTTCTTCCTGCTTACTGTGGTAAGCTGTGTGCGTTATTTGAACAGCATTTTTTAAGGAATTTCTTCACTTTTTTGCATGTTTACTTTGTTTGTGGGGTGGAGTCTTGAGAGTACTGTTAAAGCTATCAGCTACATGACGAAACGCATTCACTATCCGGTGTAGGAAGAGCAACACCCTACATCCAATCAGTGCAGTTTTTCCGGCATCAGACAATTTCATATTTGTGGAACGTAACTTCACAGATCTGAAAAATGACCTAACAGCGAACCAGTTTCTTTCCTCAATGTTTGGTCGCACTTTATGTGTGAGTACAATATTCGACAAAATATTTCCCGTTTACTCAGGCGTACCGCTCTAGTACTGTTCTGAACATAGGCTTAATTAGTAGGCTTACCGAGACTTTAGGCTTGAGTTGATATCGCCGTCACATGCAGCTGGTAAGAAGACTGGCTAAATGAGCTTGTAGCTTATTTGAACTGACATCTAGTTGACGTGCATATCTGTATATATTGTCATTGCTCTTTTCTCGACGGACTAGTGAGTCACATCTTAGTGACTCAACACGAATCCGGATACGGCTAAATCCGCAAGGGGCTCCACGTTGAGACTAACAATATTTGACAAGTTATCCTCCGGACTATAGGCCTATATACAAAAACAGCTGACAGACATCAAAACTTTTTCCGAATAGCTAATAAAGATGAAAATTACCTATTAAGTATTAGGATTAAGTAATAAAGATTAGCGTTGAAAGTTGGTCCTGTAGAATTGCGACCCCCCTGTTTTTTGCTATCCGAAGTAGCTATGTTCATAGTGAAAGTAAGGTCTTGGGAGCAACAGAAAATAAAATAATCCTCATTTTCGGTGGACAGTCCTCCAGTGTGTGGCGTTCGAATGTAAATCCGGTCGCCACGTTTAATCAAGAGAAAGTATCGTTTTAAAGGCTCCTTTTTTATGCACCGCCAAAACATGCCCCCGTTACTTTGAGTACTGTTCGACGATCAGAATTCTAGTCGGAAAATACTTCTGAAAACTACATCCTGCTTTAATTAACTTTCGGAAAAGCTGTGCTTCCACATGCGCAACTTTTTGATACTGCTATTTTCTACTTAATCTTTTGTAGGAACGCATCAAATTTCTGTTGGGAGATAAAACGCAAGAAAACACGTAGAAGCTTTAAAAGAGACTAGTTCATTTCGTACGTATTCTTCAAAATGCACTCAGGTGTATACCATCATTTTATACTATCTTTCTAAATTCTTCAACCAAATGTACTGCGAAAAAGCCGCCCAATGTTTTAGTTGGTACGGTTTTCAAAACATAATACGTAATATACGTAAGTGTGGGTAATTTTTCCACAAATAGTCTTTTAGAAAGGCTGGTGAGACAAAAATATGCGGATACGATTTGGAGATTGTACGATGAAGGTGTAAATCCCTGAATATAGGCCAACATGTTACTCGAGATAAAAAGCGTTAATTTCACCAATGGGCAAACCCGTCTGATGTGGCACAGAGAACATAGACAGTTTACATGTGTAAACAGTCCCAACCCTTCAGTCAGTACTTTGCATTAAAAAGACATTTGAAAATGTTTCTGACGCCTCGGTGTACAACTTGTGCACCTAAACAGCATCTCTAATCTTTGCTTTAAATGAACTAACTAGTTCTTAGAAACCTACTCCAGTTCACAACTTATACCAAATGAACAGTTTGTCAATAACTTTCAGCTGGAACAAATTTTCTTGAAGAGATAAAGCATTCATTCAGGTATTCAGTCCATATAACGGTCGTTCAGTTTTGGAGTTTTGTGAGGGCACTGTATAAAATAGGTGTTTCGAGGACACATTGTGATACGCAAAATACTTTGCAGGACAACAAATAGGAGTAAAAAGACGAACTCTACTGAAAATTACTCATCTCATTCATTAACTCCCGACACCTCGGGGTAAATTCAATAAGGTGGCAGCTGGAAAGTTTCAGGTCTTCACGGGTGAATGAGTCATTGGAGATGGATTAACCATCAAAAGAGTGTGTCAGCTTCAACGAAACATTGCAATTGAATAACACTTGAAGAATAATCATATCAAGCGAAGTGGGTTTTAGTTAGATGTTCGCGAAATCTGCGGGAACAATCATTATATAGTTTTGTTGCGTAGGTACGTGGGCAAAAATATTGCATTCTTTCCATTCTATATTTGAAGGTATAAGATAAAATTCGATATATTTCCCTAGTGTTTTCTAGATAAAAGAAAATAACACTGGAAATTTTGCAGACATCTTGTGCGACATGCGTTTGAAATCACCGAGTTGTTCGTGGTCGAATACACAATGGATTTTTTTACCAATGTCACAACAAAATTTGAAATCCAGCAGAATTACTTTCTAGATAAGAATGACACTCTAAAATCGATCAGTGAGTTGGTTGGTACATGGTGACCTCGTGGTCACAGTTGAATACATCATAACTAACATAGAAAAAAATTATTTCATAACTTGACGTCACTTGATACTTCACCTAAGGGTCAACGCAATCAACCGTCATTTCAGTCGACCTTAACGAATTTACCGGACTAGTTGTTCTTGCGTAGACACGCTACAAGTCAATAAACCAGAACGCAACACCAATCCGCACCGTAGGGCAAAACTTTTCACTCGAGAACTCTTCTTTTTTGGTCATTTTCGTCGCCACCTAGTTGAAACATTTACCGTTTCTTGCAACTAGTATAGTAAGACCGAGTCGTGGTCTGTTGCACCTTCCTCCTCAAACTCACCAAGTGCTTGCTTGGTTGTCGTCGTTCTTGGTCTACGCATATGTTGGTGGTTAACGAAGTTTAATACGCTAACTTGTTCCAGCGTGACCTCCTACTTGCAAAATCCTGTCCCAGTGTATGATTGAAATAGTCTAAGCGGCCCAATATCGATTCGCACTGCAATGGTGAACCACAAGGATTATCTCAGCATTGCTTGTAGACCCGACATGCGAAGTGTTTCACGAACGTTGAAGTTTCACGGGTGAAGTAAATCACCTCAGTTGACTTTGTAGCTTGACACTCTTTTTGCAAGTTCCGTAAAACATCTATTATTCAAAGTTGTCGTTCCCAAATTTTTCGACAACACCTATTTTTGGTTACTTTTATCGAGATACTTGTCTCGCGCTCTTGTTATTTATGCTATTCCAACCCCCTAGTGTACGAATCTCCGCTCTATCTTATCAGCTCAGTCATATAGTTAACGAACGCAGAAGATACGTTCTAAAATTTATTCACCCAGGTGTGAGATAATTCGGAACATTGAAACGACGCCTACTTTTGTGACGTTATATTTTGAACGCCGAAACCAGTAAATCCGGCTGCTAATTCACCCAGACTATTACTACACAAATCTTTTAATCCAGGCATTTGGATGCTTAGGAGAAATTTTGGCATTCTGTCAGACTGACAATTTTGTGTTGAACAGTTTTTCATAATCCCACAAGATAGGAAGTCGGCTTTTCCCCATTAGACATGTTATTCTAGCTTCCGGAAAAGGAAGTGGCAAAATTTCTTTCTCCTGCCTGACAGTCTCAAAATCTCAATGTTGTTGTTGACAGACTGGTTTCCGGAATCACGCTGCCGTAAACTTCTTCGCGTGAGAAAGGAACATAAAGCCTATCTGGTTACTCGGCTAAAGGGGGTCAACGTGAATCAGAAAGAACGACTGACGTTATGTTGTGTCTTAAATGATCTATCCGAACTAGCATACCTAAGAAATGTTTCGCGGATTGAGACATTAAATCAGTAGCACAAACTTGAATGCCTTCTATTGCAAGCTGCGCAGTCGGACTCCACACCTTCTAACAATAGTAAATTCGTTCGACGCAGAGAAACATTTGATTATACATACTCTTTGTGCTATCACTAGGATAACCCAAACCGACAGTTCTAGCATATTTGTAAAACAGAAAAGTTCCATGCATTACCAGAGACAGGCTGAGACATTTGAGCAAATCCGACCCAAACATGAATGTGGTTCTCTCCCGCAGAGGCTCCCATGAATCAGAGACGTAGAAGCTGATCGATTTTAACGAAGCTGGATACTGTTAACGTTTCTAAACACATTAATCTATTTTGTGTAAACTTGCAGCCATGTGAATTCAAAAACGTGCTGGTTTAGCTAAAAGTGTCCTTTACAAAATGAACTTTTCCGGAGGTGTTACAAAGCTTGGCCGTGGTTGAAGGCTATCGTACATTGCTAAAGGATCAAAAGCCAAGTAGAAAGAAGTCAGAAGTAACTGTATAAGTGATCTATTTTGCACGTTATAGAATGAAAAGATACAGTAGTTTGCTTCAGCCTAAACGTTTGTCCATCAGTATCCTGAATAAATAAGTTCCACCTGCGAGTTTCCGCAGCCGCTGCCGACCTACGGAGAGGTATACAACCCTCTTTAGATGGAGAGTTCTCTGTGTCTTTACATGCGTCCTTTGATCATGGAATGAAAAAAGACTTAGAACGGCCTTTGTTGCTGCTCAGCAAACCTACCTTGCTATTCGCTATGACGCAGACGTCTTCCGATTTCTATGAACAATTACGATTTTAACCGGTAGGTCTGCTTCGGTGTGTCCAGGGGGCCGATAAGACCAATTACACCTCTCCAAAACGAACTCCATCCGGAGGCACAGTAATTACGTAATATTCCAAAGCCTGTGCCCATGAAATTAAATTTGATGCCAGATAGCTAGTAAACGGTCATATTGCATGAAACAATTTAGTATCGCTCAACATCGGTTGATTCACAAAATTGACATTATTCAGGATTTAATTAAATTTGATGCCAGATAGCTAGTAAAGGGTCATATTGCATGAAACAATGTAATATCGCTCAACATCGGTTGGTTCACAAAATTGACATTATTCAGGAATCGCCCCAGCAGGAGAAATCTGTGAAGAGGTGGATGAGGTGATCAGACATTATTTTTTTGCTGCATCACACGAGCAGCCTGAGTTTGTACAACCACAGTTCGAAGGGGTGTGGCAAAACTTTAGTGTGGTCTACACCTAAATGAGTATGACTTAGCAGCGCGCCTCAAATTCAATCACCATTTGGAGGAGCACGGAACGTCCCTTACTTTTTCAAGCGTCTTGGGTGAATGTGGCTAGAAAACTAGGTTAGGATCACATGTAAGCTTCATGTTCAACCACTGTGAGATAATACAATAATTTCAGAAAGTATTACAGCCCTTTAGTAATTGCGTCTTGTCTATTTTACTAAAACATTTGAGTCGTGGAGAGCTAGTTGCGCCGTTCTGTCAGTTTCACCTGCTTTGAGAAATACTAAAGTTCCATAACAGGATGAATTATGCCTAAATGTCCACGCCTAATTGCAAAACCTTGAATTTAGTCCACCCACTTCTGTAGCGTTGCAGCCCATGTGGATTTTGAAACCCACATTCTCATTATAGTTTAATCATTTTATGAAGGTGATATAAAGTCCTATTAGTCGATATGATTAACTGAAACGATAACAGGCGCCTGTTATGCCATGCGCATCGTGAATGACCTCGACCAATCCGTCTATTTTTTAACTTTTTTCTGCAACAGTTGCCTTTTGCTCACGCTAGAAATTGTGACATAGTGCACAACTTCCCCTCAAGTCCACCTGTTTAGAAGAGACAAACTGGTTAATTTCGGCTTTAATATACTTTACAAAAATGGCGAAACTGTCCTACTAGTGCATTTATTACTGTCTCCCTCGCAGTGTCGTGGCCTTCCGTAACGCTTCTGAAGATATAGTTTGCAGCTGGAATTTTATTAACACTCACTGAGTGTAGCCAGGAAAGTGTACTTGAAGGGGATACAACAGGCTGATACGTCACAACTAACATTAGAATGATCACTGAAATTGTGAAACAGTACAGATACCGTCCAACTTTTCATGTAAGTGTGTTTGTTCAACCGCAAGTCAAATACCTTTCTGCACACTAAAACATTTACTTCACTCAGTGAAAGCTAAACGTAATTTTGTATTTCAAAGAACACCAACATCAGTCAGAATTAGATGTGTTTTCCGAGGCCATGCCCCGGCTTTCTTCATTCTGGAGGAGTTTTTACATGACAGCACGAGACTAGTAAATCCTTATATATGATATAAAACTATCTGCCATATGCTCGTACCAAAGCTGCAAGATGTATTCGGGCATTCGATTCACCAAATCACCAGTATTTTCTAAAAGGTTTCCAACTAATCACTAAATGACCAACTCCATTACGTTCACGTCTGCCACGAGTTTGCGTTAACCGAACTATTCTTTGGAGAAATTTGGGCGGGTCAGTTCTCAGTTTCTTCCGTTTAACGTAAGAAGTACTTCAATGTATGTCTAGGATATGTTTACCTTGAACTATCCACCAAATATGACAACGCCTGCTAAAATATACGGCCACGGTCGCTCAACTGGTCTATCGGGTTTCATCTGGAACTAAAACCTCGTTTAGGCCTTCGAGATTCTTGCAGTTAACTGCAAGAGCCTACAGTGAACTCATTCCAACATTGCATTACATATTGAGGACCCAATGTGAGCCACCTTCGGCTGAAAGAAGATGATTAGTTGCCTCGTCTTTGTTTGCTTTAAATGAGTAAAACTATACTGTCCCATTTATCTAGCGGGAGAATTTGGATCAACAGTTCAAAATGTTGGACAATCTTACGGTGATTTCTGTTTCTGCCTTTATTGTCAGGCTGGCTTAGGGTCTGCAGTACTTGATCACTGAAGTGTTCACACTCTGAAATTTCTAGTTCATAAAGTCGTTTCATAATAAATCACCGAACGGTTTGCTTTTCTCAGGTATTCTTGGATGGAATATTTCCGGAAAAGAGTGCGATGATAAAGAGTCAGGCAAAAGTAAATAAGCATAGGTTTTTTAAATATTGGTAAATTCGTGCTTTTTCTGCGTCTTCTGTGTTTTTATGTTAATTTATTTGCAATTGCCCCTCATGGTTGTTAGCTTACTAAAATAAGCAAGGGATGTTTAGAAACGGTTAGAATTATCTTGTTTATACTTAATGTATTTCCGAAAACTTTGAACGCGAGATTATATGACAGATCAAGGGGCTTTGTGATTAGAAATTTGAATCTTTAAAATGTGTTTCTTGTCTAATTCTGTTAATTTAGAAAACTTACCTCCAATTGCTATCCAACACAATAGAATGTGATGTTACAGGCAAGCGAAGTTTATAAATTCACATTCGAATAACACGTGTATGTTTCAGAAAATTATGCCCCTTACACCTTGTGGTTCACTCAAAGGCAATCATCTGTGACAACGTAGCTGTCCAGAGAGGTTTATGCGTCACACAGCCTGAGCTTACCTGAGTTGATTGTTTAAGAAAACCAGCTGAAAAAATCTGGCTTTCCTAGTCTAAACTAAGGTGGATTAAGGTTTCCCGGGGAAATGAAATTACGAACTTTTGAAAATAATGAGCTGGCTGGGGTGAAACATTCGAATCTCTAGGTGGAACCTCTATGATGGTTTTTTATTAAGCAGAAATGCGATATAAGCTCAGGATGGCGAGTTTTATGGAGCTGCGCACAACTTACAATCAGTTTGAGTTTGTTAACTAACCTATAGGTTACTTTGCTCACAACTCAGTTGCTATTAGCTTCCGGAAACACATTGGGCGAGTCCAAAAATCACACAAAATAGATCAAGTACCACCCAGCTCGTTGAGAAATCAGCAACAAAATTTGTCAGTTTTTAACTGTTCAAGCTTTAAAACGTAACGGAAATGTCAACTTATTGTTTCCTTATTTTGGATACAACCACTGGTTCTGCATTTGTGAGGTGCATCTGGTTCGGTTTAAAAATGCGTAGACTAGATGCAGTTACAATAGCTATATCAAAAATTTACGGATAGACAGATTCTCACTGCATATAGTCCACATGGTAACAAATGTCACCCGACGGTAGGAATGTCGCAACTGAATGGAATAAAAAACACAGGTTTCAGTGGACATTCCCATGAAATGCCGTCTTCAAGATCACGCAGACAGAGATGGAACATCTGAAAAAAAATTTGGGGATGTGTGCTTTCAAAACATTTTCCTCCTTTCTTGGCGACTTCGAATTTATATGCAAGCTTGAGAGAAATGCACCAAATGGCGTAGAGTTTTCTACTTGGAGATACTGCAACAGAAAATACTGGATTTTAATTCAATTCAAGTAGTCGGATCAAATGCTGATAAGACAAATAAAAATCATTTACCGCATCGACTTGCATTGACCTTAATTAAGCAAAACCACTGCACAGCGCAAAAACGACTGTTTATTGGGATGCAGTCCAGCAAGGCTCTTTCAGCTTTCAGTGCAAATCCCACACCGTAGATAACACAATCAGTTGCGTCAGGATCATTAGATATCTGAAAAGTGAAATGTGGAACACCTGAACTCCTACTAAGCGACTTGTGGTGCACAACCGAAGTCGAGGCCTTCTACGCGTGTTTCAGAGACACAACATACATCGACAGAGGGGGCGAGCAATGCTTCAAAAAGAGATGCATCTTGCCCAATTTGACTTAGAGTTCAAAAATCAAAGGCTGAAACGTGGACCAGATCTCTTGAGATCAGTAGGTGATTATTTTGGTCTATTATTCTGGGCGATGTTTGAGACACGGAGCAATGGATAGGGGACTGACCGATAGGTTGATCGCACTGGGTCATCCGATTGGGTGAGGGTATGGTCGGTTGACGAAGGGCCACAACGGCGAGTAATACTTCTCGTTTGTACAAGCCAAAGATGGTAGTTTGGTTGAGTTATCCCACTTTGAGTCTTTGACTCAAAAGCCGGACCCACAAGGCAATGGGACAATGGGTTTTGTTAGGAGACTCTGCCCTTAGCATCAAACTCAGAAGTCTGAACCCCAAGACAGTGGGTGTTGGGGATTTCTTGAGGAACCCTTCCAGCAGCCAATGACTTGATAGTCAGATTTACGTGGCTGTATGGGTCAGACCTGGCCAAGGGGCTCCTAGTAAGGCTGTGTACAGAAATTGCTTTTTGATCAGCACTGGACTCCTTAGTTTTAAAAGTAGTTTGACCATATTGAATGATGCGTCGGCGTTCAGGCTCAACCGCTGGGCGATCGCAGTGTGCGGTTTTTAGGATCAACCCTTTCTAACCTGTCCTTCTTCGGGGGAAGCAGCATTTCTGCCTTCACAAATATTGATATGTCTGGGAGAAACGCCTTCCTGACTTCACACTGCTATCGCGAAGGACAGTATGATTTTACCTTCAGGCCGTCCCGTAATACGATTACTTGCAGTATGAACACCCTCTGTTTTTATTGTGTTACTCCTAGTTGGCTTTTCTGGTACGGTTGAAACTTTAGGAACTGAGTTCCAGTCAGTATAGCCCGCTGGGTCTTTACAGCACAGAAGTCCGGCCACAAGGTGTCATCTGTATGTCAGGACCAAAAGTTAAAAACAACTTATATGGCATGATGAGTTTTAGTGCCACACCGGAATCAATTCTAGAATAAGAACCTAGTGAGGAAATTATTGTGGAATAGTACCGATATAACGAGCTTCTAGAAAAGGGTGATGTGAAAAAGCAGGCTATCTAGCATTCGCAAGTAACCTTGGGCGGTGGTTAATATAACCTAAGTTTTAGGATTTCCGGGCCAAATTCGGCTCAGGTAGTATCAAAACGATTGAGTACGGTATTTTCAACGTCAAACACAAAGTCGGATCATAACATCTTTTTTAAATATGCACTGTTTGAATGTAAAATTCCACTTAACCTAATTTTATTGCTAAGCATTTGAAAGGATGGCAGGAAGAAAATAGTTGGTTATTTAGCTTGGTTAAAGTAAACTTTTAGGTGGAATTTAGGACACATTTAGGGCTTGGTTAGTTGGGTGGTTTTTGACAAGAACAAAAAACAAATATGTGAAGCTCAGACATTGGCGCTTTACAAATTCAAGGCTAATCGCATGGCACACGCAAGAAACGCTTTGGAGAATACGGGTTAGTTAATTTACCCATGAGTGAGTTTATGATCTTCCATGTTAGCATGCCTGGATCGCTTGTCATGACTTACCTTCCGAGCAAATGTGAAAAAAGAGAAAAAAAGGGGACTTGTGATAAAAAAATTCCGACACACGCTAGCCTCAATCACTCAAGGTTGTTTCTACTTCGATCTATAAAACGTTATCGTGTTCCAGGTCTGTGTAAGTAGGCGCAGATCACGTTCCTCTCGGGGAAACTTTCGCCAACTTCATTATTTCGACATAACATAAAGACGTAGTTGAGTCTACCCAGTAAACGACCAAATCTGATTAGCTGGCAAGGAACAGATCCTTCCCATTCTTTAATGGACAGATGAGAAGGCAAGCGCTTATGAAGGAACGTTCAGTACTTGTTTCCGAAACTGACCAAGTAAATCTTGAAGATTGTTACAAAGAAACATAAACAACCCTATCAGGAAATAATGCAGCCGGAGGTTACACAGAGTAGCTTAATCGCCTGCATCGACCCTCCAAGTGAATTTGTCTCCCTGCCAGGTTGGGACAAAGTGTGATCTGTGAAGTCCCACTGACAAAGAAACAAGTTATAATTGAAACCAAGTCATGTAACAAGACTGTGCCACCACGGTTATTTTGACCTTTTTATACATTAAAGATGTCTCGTAATGTTTACTTTCCAGTGGATTGCACTTAACGGATAATAGCTTTCTTGTCCACCATGAGGAAAAAACAGTGAAAACGTAGTCACCCACACGTTGCTTCTGATATGCTTTGGGAAAGTGCTTCATAAAAGATACTGCTGTCTACAGTGTCATGGCCTAAACAATTTCGGTAGAAGTAAATTCATAAGTTTGCGGATTAGGGTTATGCAGCTGCTTGACAGTCTATACAGGGCATTCATTCCATGTGTTGGTATCCTGGCCGATTCAACTTTACTAGCCATGTGTTCGTACGCCCAAGATTTTTGGATTTAAACCGCCTTCTGGAGGTCGATGTGTTGGATCTTCAATGGTTCATTGCAGAATGATTACGCCTTTTGTTCAAACACTTCAAATCATAAACAGTTACCGTGAACTTAGCACTAAATGTACTTAAGCGAATATAACGACCGTTGCTAGATTTTCCAGGCTTTATCAAATGATTAGGATCCAGTAACAAATGCCTACGTACAACAGAACGAACAAAATAACAAAGGTCACCGACATGAGAGATTTTTGCATGCCCTCGTTTTGTTCAGCATCGGTGTACAGTTGACGTGAGATTTGGCGGGCTTGCTAAGTAAGTCAAAGTAGAACTGAAGTTTTGTGAATGCCACAAATCATTGCTACGCACAGGCAAGTGTCACTCAGTCGGCGTGAACGGATAAATCTGGATCATTTAATGGTCGCTGCCAAGGAACACACATCGAACTTCAAATAAGTTGGGTTATCATGATCATAAACATGCTGGTCGCATCCCATAGTATGTCTTGTTTGTTTTCTCCGAGTTTTAATCAGGTGTTCTTGCCACATATTCCTGTAAAAGAGCATCTACCTTAGAAATTGGGAACAAGGAGAAGCGTCCTCTTGTACAAAGATCATCCCTTAGGGCTTTAAGGGTAGAGTTCGATGCTTTCCGCAGATACAACTTGCACGCTTGTTTTTCCTTAAATCAGGGCTACTGTCGATTCTTTCAATCTTACCAGAACTGCCCTGGTGAACTTTCTGTAGTACTCTGAAGTGGCAGCCTATTGAGAATACTCCAGCATCAATCGTCTACATTACCGGAGCCGCCTAGGAAATTTGGTCCTCCAACAAAAACTCACACGAACTCTACTACCATCAACCGCCTTTTAGCCAATTATCTTGAGTCTCACCATTGGTTACGTCCTTAAAAACGAGTTACATTGGAGGGATTTGGGGGACGGCTTGGAGAGGTTTAGGGAGACCAGTTGTACTGGCACCATCGGCGAAAAGATTTCGGTGTTACACAAATAAGCTAAAAGTTATCTGACGTTGGCGAAAATAAACGAGTTCGCTGATGGATGCAGGCAGCAATTTAATGTTTTTAGGTTATCAATGCATGCAACCACTGGTTGATTCCCCATTTTATTCGCACACCAGTACGAGAATTCCAAATTCATATGATGCCAAGGCGTTCATCTGTTGTTCATTAGAATCAGATAGCGTAACTAACCACGTAGAGGCATACGTAAGCCCTCGTGTTTTTGGAGTCCATACACTGTTCACGGCACCAGCTCTCAACTGAGCTGTGATGGTTTGGCTGAGTTGGACACTTAGTCGAAAGTTCTTTCAAGGTGGGTAAATGTTTGTGCTTTAGCCTACTTTCGACCGTGGGACTGAAGCCGCTGAAACTTGCACCTATTTCCTGTATGCTGCGTCTGGTATTCTCTTTTAAAAAGTATTTTGGTGTTGCCAGAACACTCAGCTTAGGTCCTAGTTTTTGATGTTCTTCAGGTAGAACATGTGATAGATGGAAACTGGGTGACTACGCCTTATCCACAGCCCTTAATAAGGATAAAACCGGTAGTTTTGGTAGTGGAAGGGGCTTCCGGTACCATTGCCAGATAATAAAACCCATAGTTTTACGTTATGCCGGTCTTTCGGTTAGCGCCTGGCGGATGTGTTACTTTTTTATAGCTAAACGGCCATACGTTGTGGCTAGGGCTACGAACGAGTAAAATTATGTGCGTAGTGCTACACACCATATCAGTTGGCTAGGTCTGAGCGTCTGAATTTTGCCTAAAAGCAAAGTGTAACTGAGCCCACAAAGCAACCTTCACACACTCTATCAAAGGGGCCTTTGAAAATATTTGGAGATAGATGTCATTTTTCAGTGATGGTACTCAAAAAAAACACCAACCGAATTTTCATGTACCAAACTCAGGCAACAAATTGTTCTTCTCAAAACTGTGACAGAGGCCTACATCATGGTTTTCACCCAGTTCTTACCCAGTTGTTCGCTCCCGGTTGCCCTAATTTCAAGTCAACATTGTGCCACCCATGTGTAGACGCATAAGTAGAGGGAAAATGTGGGACGGACAGTACAGGCAATGATAGTGTTATGCCTTCTACGAGGCAGTGGAAGTTCATCGGACGTATTCGACGGTCATGGTTGGACCAATCGTCACCAGAGATTGCATTCAAACCGAATGCGCCCAGACATCGGTCGCAGTATACAAAGATAACTAAGTCACAATCCGTTTGCCTTCAGAGCAAAATTACGGTCAGAGTTTAGTTGACAACCTCTCCTACACTATTTCTTTTGCTAACTCATTGAGATGAAATTTAAATCAGTCCAGATATATGGGCAGCAACCACTAAATGATGTGTTTCCTAGCCATTGGTACACATATATCTATTCTATAAGGTATTCACAGCTTACTGCATCAAGCGATATTCTCCCTTTGGTTTGTTAGTTTTTTAGCCATACCACAGGATAGGCCAACATCATAAATGGCTATCCATCGGAGACTTCCAACCTTGGGGATTAATTACTATTAACTGATGCACTGAATCATAGTTCAGCAGTTCACTGTCTTCAAAATGAAGTCCTGAAATAAAATAAGCTGAACTCAAAATACGCCGAAATTCATATCTTCAAGGAATGACTAGGATAATGTGATATAATCTCCTAGTGCAGGATCACGTACCGCCAACCGATACGTCACAGAAATATAAAAAAAGTTGGATTTTTCGTTGAAAGATTGAGATATTCGACGACCGGATAACGAGGTTTGCGTGCTGATTGGTGAAGAATATAATTTTTGAAACTAAGAAATAATCGGTGCTCAACTAATTAGTTAAGTACGGCGTACGTAGTATTTTGAGTGACCAAAGTAACACCAATGGCTTTGCTGTGGCTTTATATTACGGGTGCGACTGACTTAAACCGATTACTAATAAAGGTCTATATCGAGCTTTCCCTCATTAGTTGTCGGGTGTCCGAGTCGAAGCCTGCCATCAACTCTTCACCGCTTGCAGAAAGTAAAAACTAAAGACCGAAAACAAAATGGTGACCAATGATATATTCTATGCTTTGTTGCGTTCACTTGACAGGTTGAGCTGCTGATCACGATTCAAGCTTTAGGTTTAAATAATGTTTTTCATCAGGAACTTAACCCAATCCCCGTTTCAGAAAATCACAAGAAAATGGGTTATTCAAACAGGTCTTCATTTTTTGGGACGTATTTCGTTCTTCTTGATGTCGTTTGAAAACTAACTCATATTCTGCCGGTACTTCGAAGCTTCCCAGCAATATTTGAAGCCTCTAAGAGGTCCAAGTTGAATAACGTTCTGAATCCGCTCTGTGTTAACTAAAAATCCTAGCATTTTCTTCGCTTCTGGATTTCGTAGTATCAGACAAACCTAGACTTCTTTTGTCAGCGTTTCCTTAGACGTTTTTGATAGCTGAAATGCAGAACTCCTCACAGGATTCCTGAGTGTCTAATTTTAAAAAAGTATATTAATACCCAACAGAAAGCTTTGCAAACTAATAATTCGTCCAAGTCTTCAATTAGTGTTTGCCGTTTGTGTGATTTTTCTAAACTGGTTGAGGGCGTGGTATCTGAGTGTAAATGGACAGCCCCCATGCAGCTCGTTTGGTGAATATATCAGTGAATTGCATTTCTGCTGGATATAAATGCTTTCCTACAATCTCTTACGGACTGGTTAGAATGATCTGTTTTAGATATAACATGACGCCAGAGTTCCACCGGCCAGTAAGCCTAATGCTGGTTTGATTTTGCAAAGATTATATCAAATTCGAATAAATCCGTCGAGCATTTTCGGAAACAGTTTCCGTCTTCTCAAATCCATGACTAGTTTGCAATGGTGTTTGGTTTGCATTCTACGCGCAAATTATCCAAATGGTTCTTCAGCAGGTCTCCATAGTCTGTAGAAAAATGCAGCTCCCTCTTCCAATTGCTTAGCTGAAAAGAACTGGACCTTGCTCAGTGAAAAGTAAACCATAAAAATCGAAAGAAGTTATAAGCGGGACATTTTTCAAAAAATACTCCATAACCAGCTAGGGACTGAGCTGACTATACATTATGGTTTAGCGCAATAAAAACCGCTGACTTCGTCAGTGTTACCGGAAGGTGAAGCTGACGCTTTCATTGATATACAGTTAAACCAAACCACAAGAAATACCGAAATTTTTAAACAGCCACTTGAGAATAAACTCAAAGAGCCACCAGTTAATTTTAAACTTTCTTTTGGAACCTGAACTTGGAGTTGAATCAAGGGCGACGATGAGCCTACGAGTGAAGATTACAGTGATAGCAGTCGACTTATGACATGATAACAAGTGCGGGAATTTAACATCGCAAACGACATGAAATGGTTTAGAAAAGCCATTGGGAAATCGTTCATAACGTGGGACTGCCAGCTGTGGGTTTTAGTTTCTTCACCACTGTGATCATCATGAAAAATGAGGCAGCGATCCATTTTGATGTCTGAAGTTAATGCGAAAAGCAGTGCGAAGTGATCAGAAGCTCAAACGTTCTGTCTGCCGTCCAAGTGTTAGAGCATTGCCCCACTTGTCATACTTGAGGGTGAGATTTTACTCACCTAATCTGTATATGACGTAAAGCTTTACGTCCAAAATTAGCCACAACTAAGTTTTTCATTAGTAGCCATCTACAGGAACATTCAAAACATCGCTAAGGGGGCACCAGCCGTAGAGGATAGGCATGTTTCCGGTATTATGCAAATTGGTGCAATAGTCATTCCGAAAGACACAACGAACATATCACCCATGTTGGATGATCCAAGGATAAATTAACCTCATTTTGCTTCCAGAACAGTCATACCCTCCTCTAATACTGAATGCTTATAGGAAGGATGTCCTTGAAGTCCGAAAAAATTCTCGAGGGAGACGACAAAAATGAAGCGAATCCTACGAAGTCCGCAGCCAGTTAATGGTAAGTGCAGTGACGTTCTCAGACGCACATTGTGGGGAAAGTAGTCAGTTCAAAAAAGTCGTGTACTCGAACCTCCACTTACATCAACATACTGAACTGAGACCTTTTGATTCCGCAGCAATATTCACTCACATGCCTAACATGGGGAGGGTAGCTTTTGTGCAGGCAAGCTAGACAATCAAATAAAAATAAAGAACAAAATATCTGTGGGATAGAGCCGCACAAAAAAGTTACACCAAATTTATAAGAAAAATATGGACTGTGTCGTGTTGTTTTATCACATTATCTAGCACATTCATCTGAATGACAAAAGTGCACCTTTTCCTCCTGGGCGATAATTACGTTTTTCTGGAGCCGGAGAATATAGTTTACCCCAAGGTTTGAAAAAACACCCGAGAGATCTAAACGAATTATGGCGGACAAAACGGTACTAACAGTTTATAGCTTTTATGTGTTATGTGGAACTCTATTAGTTACATCCACTCTGGCATTGTTTCTGCGACGGAAATACTTCCTTCTCCATGTTACCCACACAGAATGTAACGTGTTGCTCACACCTTATTCAACTTCTAAAAAAATGAGGAGTTACATTTTCAACGACTTCAGTTAAGTAATTATGCTTTGAACCACTTTTCATCGACAATTCAGCTGAAGATTACAGTTGTTTTAAAACATTTGGAAGCACAGGAGTTTTTTTGAAAATGCAAAATGTTTTACCGCAGAAATGAGGCTAAATAAATGCAAATAAATTCCTGACACCGACAGCTGTCCTAAAGTTATTTGAGGAAATTAGCAACGGGCTTCCTAAACACTGGTTATGTAAACTACGCAGGTAGATCATTAAAATCAATCCTGATACATTGCTTAACCCAACTTCGTGATTTTACCTGACCTTCTTAAGTCCTAAGCTTAAGCTGACTTCGATTTTTGGCAACTAAAACCAAACTTCTGGGTAAGTGAACGTCCGTCATCAAGTGGTCGGCGCGTTCACGTTAGTGCATACGTGATCAGCCTCGTAAGCACCAGTGCCACGCTCTTCTTAGCTGTGTGAGTGTGTAACTTGCCATCAGTTTGTGAGCAGTTGACCGTGTCGGCTAAACTGGGTAACCACCAATGCGGCAAGCATGTTGAAGTGAGCGTGTCTGTGACAGAGCAATGAGGCTGAGTGAGTGAACTGGTTACTATAATCTACGGAAACGGATAGGATATCTGTTTGGGCATACAAACCTGGGCGGTAGGTCCGGCGGTGTTCAATGTGTGAAACAGCAGTCATTTTAGCAGGGTAACAAACTGAACATTTGGTGAACAACAGCAGACATTTTGTCAAGCGCACCTGATCAGGCCGAATCCGGCCAATGCGTTGTTGAGCACTAATTGTATTTCGTCGTTTTAAGCTAACTGTGGACGCAACGCACAGGGTGGGATCCGAAAATTTCCTAGAATAATTAACCTTGTTTTTGATACCCAGACGTGTGTGAATATTGTGACAATATTGATATCTGCTGCCTTGAAGCTTGCTCCTTCCATCACACAAATGAGTGAAAATGACTTCCGTGGTTACGTTACCTGACATTGTTGGATTGGTCAAAGAGATTATCACTTGTCAGTCAGTTGGAAAAAGTTTGGAACCGATTGAGAAGTCATCGTTTCCGAAGAGCTTGGCAAACAATCGGTAGTTTTTATTTGGGCAACGTTTCGCTTTTGACACAAAAGCTTCATCAGGCCAAGTGAACAGGTCACCAAGTTGACCAGGTCATAAAGCAGATGGGGCACCAATCAGGAAGTCCTCTTCAGATTATCACAATCGGTCAGTGAATTGATGGGTTGGAGGAGTTTCACATTAGTTCCGATCAACTCTTGTTCCTTAATCTTCCACTTCAGGGTGCTTCAGTTGATTATTCATCCCGGGTGCAACTCCTCCAACCCATCAATCCAAGATTTTGGCAACCACACCAACCGACAAGAGCCATTAATTGACACTCATCACTGACCTAGTGTGATAATCTGAAGACGACTTCCTGATTGGTGCCCCATCTGCTTTATGACCTGGTCAACTTGGTGACCTGTTCACTTGGCCTGATGAAGCTTTTGTGTCAAAAGCAAAACGTTGCCCAAATAAAAACTACCAATTGTTTTTCAAGCTCTTCTGAAGAGTTTGTCAGTTTGATCGGGATCAGCTAATTTCCTGATAATGTATTCAAACATTCCGAAGCCCTTTCCAAACTCTAAGCCATTAAGTGATTTAGAGATTTAGCTTTGGTTTCCTTGCTTCTGGGCCATAGCTACGAAATGAGCAAAATCGACTACACATCGAGCAAACGTACGTTGATCATCGTCATTTGTAGAAAACATCAGCAGATAATCCCCGTCTGAATTCTTTATCTGCGAATCCTTTGACAGAGCACTCAGATTTCTTCCTAAAACTCAGGTTAGCAACAACATGACAGCAAACCCGGATAAAGAAAGCAGAATTTTGGAATTGCATAATGTTATTTCTTCAGCTGTCAGTGACCTAGAAGGAATATTCTTCAGTTTTTACGGATTTTGGTCATCATAAGATACTGAAATTCGGTCCGGAATCCTCAGCATATCTGCTCGTTCCATGTGAGTCGTGGGCTGCTACTGAAGGGTAAGCTTCCAAAATAAGCTGTCTGGTAAGCTGCCCCAAGCAAAATTTCATAGTAGTCTGAATCTAAACTCTGTGAACGTTGCAAATTCTTTTCAACTATCGGTCAGGCACAATAGTTATCAAACGTTTTTAAAAGCATACAGCAGTTTTTGCAGTGTTTAGAGAAACAAAGCTGACCTCTTATGCGTAATGCATTACACATAAGGTTGCTGAAAATTATTCGACAGCACACAACCGGTTTCGCCCTTCTTGGGGCTCATCAGGTAGGCACAGTCCCCGAATTTCCGTCAACCTTATGTTCTACTTGAACGCAAATTGGACTGGTTTCGATAAATACACTCATTTGTAATTCAATTTGGTTTTGCGAGGGATTCAACTGGAACCCAGCTGAATCTCCCGTTTGTGATGTTTCAAGGCAACTGAATGTGCTGCACCAGGCCGCCTCACATCACAAACATCAAAAACGGGAGGTTCAGCTGGGTTCCAGGTGAGTCTCTCGCAAAAACCAAACTGACCTCTTCTGGTTTCAATTTCTACCGTTCCTTGTGCCCGATTATCGCACGACTAAAGGCAGTTGTGGTAAACCAATTTCGCAAAATATTCTATGCTTCTGACCTCGTACACAAATGAAAGGATATTAGGTTGTAAAATGCAACAGATCATTGAGTGTTAACTATACTGTTTCTTTCAGCCTATCCATAGTTTAGAATTTTTTGTTACCCTGGCTAGATCACCAAAATCAAATTTTGTTCGTTGGGCGTATCTTTTTTCTAGTGATGTTCAAGGCATCACATGTATTTATGCAAATTAAATTGACCTGAGGCTAAAAATGGAATCTTTTACATCACGACAAACATGAGTGTATTGTATCAATTCTCTGACGAGCGGCCAGCGTGAAGTTAATCCTAAATCCGGTCGCGTTAGCAATCAACCGCAATTATCTGGTCATCCTGGTAAGAAATTTTAGCACATTGCATACTGCTGACTCAGAAGAAGCTAGCACTCTCTGTGATATTGTAATCCCTCGGATGTCTTTTGCTGACTTGCTGATCCATCTCATCTTTGACGTGCACAACCCGGGGTGCTTGGCATCTGCGCCTACACCGAATTCACACTGTTTCGTTAGAAGATCGCTGGCTACTACTTCGGCAATAAAGACGCCACAAGCCATTTGATCAGGTAATTGTAACAATTGAACGACTACAAAAAGCATTCAGGTCTCCGGCATCGGCATGCTGTGTTGTAAAATAAACAATCGTAGATTACTGCATATAGCCTGTATTATGCACTCACCCTGCCGTCGTTTCAATCCATGTGACGGGCAGTTTTTATCGGCTGATTTGATGATTTCGCTTCTCCTTCAAATTAGAAAAAAACTGACTGGGAGTAAATGAGCATGTTTGAGAAGAGCCGCTGATACTTCTAAAAATTCAGTAGTAAATTCGAAGCTTAACGGAGGGATTCATTCGTAATAACAAAAATTTTCTTAAGGCCAGTTTCCCTCTTCTCACGTCAATAACTGTGTGCTTTCGAATTACAGTCCTAGGGAACACAAATATTTTAGTCCTGAAAGGAAACTGAATCAATCTTCTCTATGCGTTGCTAAAGCTCAGATGTACAGTAACGTTCATCCACAGATTTTTGCTGGTCACAATTTATGGCTTGGACGTGTCTCACTCAACGATGATAACGATGGCCTCTCTCACCTGCACAATCCGGGTGCTTGACTAAGTTGCTTGCTGTCAAGCCACGTGCTTCAGCAGCCACATGAAAACGAGCAACTGTGCTAGTAATAGCATGTTGCGGATAATCTAGCCTACTGGATCAAAAAGGCCATTCCGTACTTTCAGCAACTCCTTCTCTCACCATCTACCACGGTGTTGAAAGCAGTTTGTGCTGTTGGTCTCATGTGCAAGTGCGCGATAAGCCTTTTACTGGGATTCGAAAACGATGTGTAAGTTTCCTCAAAATTTAACGACTGCCTAAGCCATCTAGCTTGTGTCAGTCCGGGGTAAATGACAAATCGGCGCCCATCAAAAATTCGTCGTAACTTGGCCAGGAAACGTTGTTCGGACGTGTATACCGCAACTAACGATGTACACAGAATCCCGTGTACACTGAGAAGAAACAAGTGGTATCGAGCTGGTCACTATGTACTAAATTGTCCCGTTTCCATCTTTTATCGTTAACACAAACCGGTAGCATTCACCTTGTCTCGCATTTCGTTTCCGTAGTACGCAAATGAAGGGCAGCCAGTTAAACGAACAGGGCAGTAATGTGCTAAAGTACGAGCTAATTTGGCCCGTGGTATTCCCCAATCTCTATTCACCGTATAATATAATAATAATATAATAATATTTTTGTGGCAGTAATTACTGTGATAAACGCCTGTCTGTTTACACTAACGTTCACAAACATGAACCCAATACATATATTCATAACTTACCTTTCCACTAGCCAAGCGCAGTGGCCACTGAGGTTCCGGTCAAAAAGTGAACCATACGCAATACATGTTATGTTATCCGTCAGTCTACTTTATATGATAATTTTCTCTAGAATAGTTTGTGCTTGTGTATGCGACTGACGTCAAACTAGCCTGAAAGCAAATATTCGCGGTGTTCCAAAGTGTGAAGCCAAACCAAGTCACATACGCAGTTTTGGATGGGACGAAAAATGGACTGAATCCGCGCTGCATCTTACAATAGAGGTGCTTGACATAAGATACTGAAGAGAAAATTAGGGACTGGAGACCAGTGGAGTTGACAGCCGATCAAAATTTGAGTGTCTCCTTTCAGAGGAGGTGGCTACTGCTTGTCCGAGAAAAAAATTAACACCACACACCGTCAAGAAACGACTCATGGTCAGTTCCAAGGTTTCCGGGATGGATATTTCGACAAAAACGCAGCAACCAAGATAAAAATATTGCGCACCAAAGGGATTCTTTTCATAGCAGTGAAACCTAATCTTTGCAGTAACACAAAACTGCCGATACAACCATAGGGAAGTTTACTTTAACGAAACTTTTCGGTCAATACAGATGCGTCAGTGGCAACGTTTGCATGTGGATTGCGTGTGCGGTAAACGCTTTGAAAGAAGGTGATTGATGGTGTGTAATTTACACCAATGCGATATCCAGGTAATTTTAAAGCAGGACAAAAGACAGCAAAGTTTTTGCAGAATGAATTCACATCACACAACTTCGTGTGTAACATCTGCGGAAAGGAATGGAAGTAGGCAGTTTTTCTAGACTATTTGAACAACTCAAGCAAATAGTAAACTCAAAAGATTTCCCGCGTCTTCTCGAGCCATTTAAACAAGGAATAATCTAATTCTGTTAATAGCTTAATTATTCGGACAAACTGACGCCTGTTAGGCAATGGTTTCTGATATCAGTGTATAAGAGCAAAAAATGTCTCTATACCTTGATTCACAACTACTAAAGGGAGAGGGCTGGGACAACTTTCAAAACCACTTACTAGTTTTTAACTAACAAACAATCTTATCAAAAAGTAGTTAGATGTAAACTTAACCTGACCTTCGGAATGGGTGGAATATAAAGGAATAATAAGGAATAAGGAATAAGGAATAATATTGCTAATAATAAAATACACCCATATATCGGCGGAACCGAAACTCTCTGGCGCTCATCGATGCAACTCTATAGTGACTTGTCAAACTAGGGCACTTTATACAAAAGATATTGGAGCTACTGCGGATAATGTCACAAAGCTGACCCAGGAATGTCATCGTCAGTAGGCTATCTACGAACCCACCGACCATTTTTTGAGCTCAACTGATTAAAACCAACTGCACATGTCACAGTATAAAGGTAAACGACGAACAAATCTTGATTTATGGGATTGCTCATCTCAGATAGTAGCACATAGCTAGACGCAAACTGCGCACGTGCTGATGTAATTTCACTGTGCACTTATTCTTACGCATCAGATAAGGTGCGGAAGTAGGAAAAAGCATGCGTTATTTCTGTCTTTGTTATTTTGACCCTCGGTCCATTTAGCCCCGTTACACCATACTGTAGGCAGTTTTTCGTCCGCACCTGAGCGTGATCACATGCGAACAGCAATGCCAATGGGCTGTTGCGTTTAGTCAAGAGCCAAGGGTGAAGAGTGGGGTTGCCTGTGTGCTGCAATGTGACGATAAACAGTGTTCGCACTTTTTTCTAAATACAAGCTATGAATAGCCCATAGGACTGAATAATTCAAAGAAAGGAGAAAATTCCATATGAGAAGTCGTCACTCAAGGACCCAGTCAACATGTGACCACATGATGTCGACTTTGTGATTAAAGTGTTGGTGGTGTACTCAGACAGGTGCGAGTTACTACAATGCTGATCAGCTGCTTGTAACTAAACGGGTAAATTTTAAAACTAAAACCAAAAGATCACGGGTTTGAAACTCCCTAATTTTTAGCGAGACGCAAACCACTGATAACTTTCCATAAGGATGACACAGCTGCATAATACCCCTCAACTTCTCAGCATAGATTGGCTTCACTTACAGGACAAAATCTCAACTGAAAACCCTGCTGTGTTCATCTTTGGTATGCATTAGAATATGTGACTGTGAATCGCAGGGGAAAAAACACTAACTTAAGAGTTTGCTAAAAACCTTTTGTGGGGCCTATTTTCATCCTCCTACACTGTAGTTTACTTGTGGTTCATAGCCACGCGAGCAGTTATACGGTCCTCAAACTTTGGGCCTTATCAACCTTACCATGCATTTATTGTAACCAGTCCCTATAACACTTTGTATGGTGCAGTTCTGTGCATGTTTGTACATATTTAAAGGTATCCCTCATGTCCTTTGTCACACCATAGGCGGCTTGGCCAGCCGTGTGTTGTGGCATATTTTCCGACAAGATGGAATACCACTAGTAAAACAAAAGAAAATGTCACAAATAGTGCTCTTTTTTATTTTTTTAGACACCCATCTAAGGCTATATTTGGAGCCTTGTGGAGAGACAACACTGCTGGAGCTCACAATGAGTTTTGACGTGAATGGTTGAAGGTAGCCTCGAATGGACACAGTTCATATTAAGGTCTCGTGCCAAAATCCAAATAGGTCAGCTTTTGTGTTGTTCGTTTTCTACCGTTCTTCGTACTTACTAACTCCAATGCCTTGCCAAACAGAATTGAGGGAACACACCAAAGAAATGTAACTTAAAAATGTTGTTGGGTCCGGACATGGGCAAACCACAACCCTTAATTACCCACGACTGTGATTTTGGTCCGATTTTGCATACTTCCAGACTCCAGGTTTACGTAGCTACGTAAAACTGTAATCTTGCTTTAGAAGGTTTGATATGCTTGGACTGATATTGCGACCTGGCTCTCAGTTATTCATCTAATTCTCTACTCCGCTGAAACCAAGCAGTATTTTGTGTTGCCGGCAAAGCTAGTGGGTGGGTTCTGTGTTTCTATCTACGCACGTACATTCGGTACTCACTTGCTTCCGATTGTAAGAACACTCACAATCTTTGCGTGGATGCGTTACGGCCAAGATGTAATTTGGCCGGTCATAAATGTGGCTAGTTCAGTAAAGCAACCAGGGTAAGCGATTCACTTACAGTCCACACTTTGAGCTAAATTAAAATTCAACAGGCCAGTGAGCTGCGTGGCCAAGCTGAAAATTTCATCACTCAAAAGCAGCTGAACATTCCGCCTGGGGAGGAAGCTAATCTACAGAAAAAGCGTATTATCTTGTATTATGCACCAGCGTTTTGGTGAATCAAAAACTGGGCCAGGAGTAGGCATTTCTTTTAAAAGAATTAATTCAGCTGAATACTGGTAACCCCGGCCTCCGCTACTCATACGGTTTCGGTCGGATTTGATACAGGACACTACGCGCGTCAATCCACGCCCTTGATATTACGAAGAAATAAGTGCACTTTTCTGAGGCGGGTTTTGTATCGCTACCTCATATTGAGGAACGTTTGCATTCTGGTCGGCTTCTGGGAATCGAAAGAAGCAGATATCGCCCAGTAAAACAAGCACGTTAATCTTTTTTTCTGCAGCTAAATTTCACTTGTTCCAGCTCAAAGTCCTGATTGATAGGACCCTATGGATAAGCAAATGCACATGTCAAAAAACAGTTTGCACGAGATTACTTTCTATCGGGCAGTATAAGTTATCGTCAAAAGTTGACTAGTGGAGAGTGCTTATTGTACCTTATTGAAGTTGTCACCTTCAAAATCAAGAAGCTTTCCATGGCATTTGCTAAATTATCGGCGAGAAAATAAATAGCAGAGCGGCTATATATTCATGATGAAAGAATTAGAAGAACACACGCAGTCAAGTGCATAGTTTGATTTTAGTAACGGGAAACTGCCTTGCCGTGTGCCCTCGCCGTAGAAACACCATGGATTTGTGTAATTGCTCATCAGCTGGTTCTTATTTTTTATCCGTTTGTAATCTTAAACACAGTAAATATAAATGTGAAAACCAAAAATAAAAACATACCCCTTCGGTCAGTAGAACGTCTGGAGTGCACATTTAACGAGTGTGATTTTGCCTTGTGGTTGTTCGCTGAAGTAGAGACAAAATTACATCTTTCTCATCTGGTGACAACTTAACAAAGTTCAAACTTTTTTTCATTTTAGAGCGGATATAAACCGATGTACTTTATTTTCTGACTTGTTTAAAACACAAAGAATAGTTCCCTAGCAGTGCCTCTACTAAATGTGGCATTGGACCTGTCATGGTGGCGGGGCTGAGAGCGCTTGTGTCACTTTTAGGGGTAAGTGAGTCAGCGACAGAATTTGACACCGCGCTGTAGTCTGTCAACCAACAACTGTTAACTTACGTTACCCTGAGGACTTTTTATAGCGTACTATATATCCGTAGGCCTGACATCGGTTATCCCTCATTGCGCCCATGAACTTCCCACATAGTCCTCACAACGGATTACTCATACTGTTTATAAATCCTTGAATATTAGCCCTTTGTGTGAGTCATACAGCAGTTGACTGACACCCTAAAGCCAATAAATGACCAAAGGATTCTGTCCGTCTTTTGGACAATCCGACAAAATCAGTAAGTCAGCATGAGAGCTAACCTGAATTTATCTGGTCACAATTATCGACATGAAACCGTAACTTGTCAGCTGCTTAACTCTGACAAGCTGGCTGACAGACCCGGATGTGTGATTTTGAGTTGTTCAAAAAAGAAACTCCATGACATCCATGGAGTCTCGTGAGATGTGCACTGCCGATGGTTCTCAAAAGGGTTAATGCAGCTGGACATTGTTTCTCGGGTTTTCAGCATAGATTGGCTTCACTTACAGGATGAAAGCTCTAAAAACGGAAACCAAAAGAAAAAGAGATTTATTTAACTATACTGTAATTTAGTCAGCTGACATTCGGGACGTATCCACTGATCAACCCGGGCTACATTATACGACTGCACATACTTGGTAAACTGGTTGCGGTTCACGCAGGTTGATGTGAGTCGTATACACTGGGAGGCAGAGGCCTTTTGTGACCTACCAGCCTGCTTAAATATGATCATATATCAGTGATTATCAAGTTTACTTCACATGGGTTATAATTATGACAGGCTCTTCTCTCGAACACATTGAAAAAGCAGACAGAAAATAAGTTTTGTTGACTTTTACACAAGGCACTCGAGATTTCACTGACTTTGGCTTTGCACAATGTGCGTCGGTAGCACTTCTCTGATTGGTCTCTTGGAGTGGTATAAATTACATTGTGTCGAAAAATTCTAACAGAACAACTGACAAGCTGTCTAAGGCTCTTTGATTGCATATTGTTGGGCATGCCTGGGGTAAGCTTTGAACCAGCCCTAATATAATTGGTGCTAACTGCCAACTGGCTTTATACCTGCATTATCTCAAGCTATTTTACAGATTCGCGCGGCGCCAAATAAACGTATAATCGTGCACAGTTTGGGGCTCTTATTCGATTACTGGTAAGTTGTCCTCCCATGTTAGCAGTTGAGCGCGGCAAACTCAAATATTTTTAATTATGAAACACATTTAAGTATCTTTAACCCACCCTGTGTGCCAGACGTCAGAGGGATCTGCATCATGGGCAGTAGAGAACCGGGTTAGGATAGAAGATATTTAAACCATAAACAGCCATCCAATACCTACTCCAAAAACTTTTCTGTATATTTTTTACTTCTCCTGAATACACTGTCGTTTACCGAAAGTGGCGAATTCGAACATCCTCCAGCAACTTCGCACTTGACTGTATTTGAAGACAATTGTTGTGCTTTATCTTTCTGTTTTCTACCACCCACCTTCCATGGAAATTGTACTATTTTGACTCTTAGTCTTTTGGTAAAGCAGCTTTTTGGTTCTTACCCCGCTTTTTATTCATCCCTTCTTAAAAATTAATGCTCGAACTAGTTCTACCCAAAGATTGCATGCTTCTAATTAAGAGGAAACGTCAGATACCCGGAATAAGATCCGGTAAAGTGGCCGGTTTGTGAGGAATCCTATTTCTAAATACACACGTATGCGTGCACAACTTTTGTATAATCTCGTCGCGGCGATACGATTCTTCTGTGAAGCATGTACCTGCGCAGTGGAACTGCAGGCAAACAGCGGTATATAGACTTGCAATGCAATCATTTTTTGACTATTCTGAAGTGAATGTGTGAATTTTCACACGGTGTGTGAACTTTTACGCGCCTCCGAAGACACTCCTGTTATGTATGAATGTAGTAAACCTCTAACGCATTGCGTTAAAATATCTGCGGATCTCGAAGTCGCATATTCAATTCTGAAAATTCAGCTTCAATTTCTGTTCCGTAGTAGGGATTCAATACGGTCAACAGAGTTAACTGACGATTATAGGTCCCAAGGTCCGCAATTGATGATTTTCACACTTATTTCAAGTTGTTCTGGTCTACCTCGGATGGACGGTTTGGCATTTTAACAATTGGGTCTTAAATGAAGTTTAAATAGCCATATATTCAGCAAACTTTGGGTAGTCCCTATAGTAGGTAAAAGTTCCGAAATTGCTTTCACTGCCTGAAAGCAGGAATAAAGCTGAGCTTTTTCTGCTCTGGCCATTTCCCATGCAGTCTCAAAGCTAAAAAGCCAGTATGTGCCAGCTGACGTGTTACATTGCCAAAAACGCTTCTGGCACCCTAGCAGCAAGCAGGAATTTCACTTGATTATACTAATTTTATTTTGGCTTTAAGCATTGCCTTCACTTTCTGTGTCGATTATCATAATTCTGACAACACCAGTGGGGACTACAAAAAAAGAACACCGCCCATCTCACATGACATAAACGTTATTGCTATTTCACTCTGATGTCAGCCTCATCGTGGGCTGTCTAATCTAAAAGGTATTTAACCAGTGCGTCAGTCTGCAGTTGATATTCTCATATATTAACATTCGAGTAAAATTTACACCCTTAAGGACAGGATAATCTCTTGTTTTTGGAAGAAAATCATTCGAAATTTAAGTCTCAAATATGGTGAACGTTTCCTTTTACAATGCGGCTCATCGTTCTCTTTCCCGACAAAAGTGGCCAAATTTCAGGTCAGAAAATCCAGTTTCTGTAGCTGAAAGTGACGAATTAGGTTGAAGCTGTGCGTCTATTCTTCGTGATTCGACAAAAGCGGTTTCTCTGTATTTCCCTAATAAACTCAATTCAGATACCCATTCAGTCGATGAAGTGCTCAGACAGCACGGCCTACAAGTGCCTAGGTTTGATCCACGGAGAAGACGGCTGACCTACTATCAGTACACCAAATTACTAGTTATTGAACGTAACATGTTGATTCACAATCACTTAGAATTCGCCAGCTGATGAGAAGTTGGCCGGATGGTTCAAGTCTATTTGGAACTAGGATGTGAAAAGCTGTCTTGCTCCAAAAATGCAGCCTAATTCTGACACATAATTAAATGAGAAGTACTTTTGCGCGTGTAGTGAAACTTATTTGGAAGTCAGTAAACTAATTACCGTGCTAAAGCATAATCGAGACAGTTACCTGTCTTTTCCCAAACCTGAAGGTAACCAATTACGAACTAATCATAGAATGTTAGTAGCAGTGACCTGCAAGTCAAAAAATGATTCAGCGGATTGGCTTGTGCAGAGTTGGGTGGGTCGTACCTTATTGTTAAAATTTCTTTTGGAAAAGGGGATCCCAGAAACAACGGACATGGATACAGTAAGTGCGTATGTGGTTTTATAACATATGCTGTTGCATGTAACAAACATGTAACGTTTGCCACAGGATAAGTGCATAATAACTAAACTGTCTTCCTCGATGGTTTTTTTAAGAAGTTCGTGAGATATACGTATTTGCACACCAGATTGGTATTTATGACGGGGAACACAACGGAAACCTAGCTGGATTGTTGGTTTATGATATTCCTGAACTGAACATGCTGCGCCTGTCAAATGAGTCCCAAGAGAGGCAAAACTGGTTATGAACTGTCAGAAAATTTTAACCGAACTTATGAGTAGTTTTAGTCAAGAAAATATACCGTTATTCCTTGAATACCGTGCCAAAGGTAAGATCAGGTAGCCTGTGTGGGGCATACGCGGCTTAAGATAGTTGAAAGATTCAGCTGAGATTCAGCCCGATCTCTAGTTAAAAACCCAAATGGTGTACAAACGAGTTCAGTTCGTAACCCCTTAAGCTCATCGAAGTTACGCAAGACTTGTCCGTTTTCGGCTCCCAGACTTATAAGTAATTTGATGAAATAATAGACAATTTTTGGCCTCATGTTTACTAACCTTCTGATGTTAGGCTTTGAAGCTAGAGTGCGAGATGTGAATATGGGTTACTACAGATGTTTTTCGGATGAAATTTTTACCATTTTCAAAAGGACTAACGATATGCGCTTGTGCAAGCAAATGAGCTACAAAACGTTGTCAAGTCTGCAATGCAGACAATAAACAGCGGCGCTTAACCACACGCCTATCAGGAAGAGCGTTCATAAACTTGTCAGTGTGGCTACCTTACACATTTTTTAATCGTAAACAGTTTTGGATGAAACCTCGTCTAAAAATTTCACTAGTGCGTCTGTCCGTAGTCATTTTGAACATTGGCCAAGGTTATTCTTCTGCTTCGAACAAGCAACTCATTATGTCTATAAAACTAAATAAGTTTGGACGACTATTCTCCCGTGGTTCGCATCGGCGTTACCCCATTATTTTACCCGGCCTTTTATACACGAAGAATTAGTTCATTTTTTCCATGTACTTTACGGTTTGATCATCTGCCTCAAACGCCTCTTTTCTGGATGTCACAAATAACGTGCTAATGTGCAGCATTATTCCAGGTTGCATGCTGTTTGACTTTTCCAACAACTTTTACATTCACGACATACCCACATTTACTGCTGACACCCGGAATGAGGTGTCGTGACATTGTTTTAACCGAGTACGTTCTGGTGTGACAGTGGTGGGCTATGGCAAAAACATGCGTTCGGTACATCTGGAAATTTCCAAAGTGGGCTCTGATGACTGACTTCTCTAAATGCTAAAGATACCGGTTAATTCTGTGTGCCGCAAAATCCTCTATTCTTGCGCACACAAGAGATGAACGTAGTACTCTAACCTTGACTGACAGTTTGGATTCAAACACCAAGTCTTCAAACCTTTATTTTTGTTCGGTATGCTTGGAACAAAATAGATGCACACAAGTTTTCATGTGCCCAGACAAAGTAAAGGTTCCTAGTAAGTGGTCAATGATCGACAAGGCAGGCGGTAGCTATGTGGATGGTCTTTGGTCGATATCAGACCTGGAGGCAACCGGTTGATTGGCAAGCCACTTCGCTCGCTCCGGTGTATATTCAACCATCTCAAACGTCCTGACAGACCTTCCTCCTAGTATAAAACTTAGCAAAAACACAAAAAAGAACAGCATCGAATTTATCAGCATCCAGATGCACAGGTTAAAAGACAACTCTACTAACAGTATCGTCTACAGCATCCAGATGCACAGGTTAAAAGACAACGCTATTAACAGTATCGTCTATCACACGCAGATATGAAGTGGCTAATGTTTGAAATTTACAAAATGTCAGAAAATACAAGTGTATTCAATTAGACTTTGAGTGGAACGGACAAAATAATTAGACCAGAAGCACCGCAAGGAATAAATTCGATCATTCAGGTTAGGCATTTTGCTTAACTAGATAACGACAAGTACTAATAAGAAAACTAAGTATAGAGCGCACGGCGACCGAAAATGCGTAGTACGTCTCCATAGCTGATATCTGCGTTCATCTTCGTGAGATAGTTTCAGTGCACTAGTAGAACACTGAATAACTGGTGTTGTGCAGCGCATATCCCACACGAAAAAACGGTCTTCTACACCATTTTAAGCGAATTCTTTTCCCACTAATAAAACTGCCGTTAGCTTCTTCAGCAAAACCCCCTATCATTTACCTCCCATGTGGTCATCTTGCAAAACACAGGTAACTAATATTGAGGGTTTTTGCACGTATACCGGCGCGTGCGTAGATGCTCATGAAATTTATGGTGCAAGTGCAGTATTAAGCTTATGATGTAAGCATATTCCTAATTTTGCAGAGTTATGTACGCCATAGTGAATTAAGTTAAAATGAGGTTTATACTAATGTAAATATCTTATAGATATAAAGTTGCCAGAAATTCTTCGATAGCCCACAACCGGTCTCGCCATTCCTGGGGCTCACGAGATAGGTGCAGTCCCCAAGTATTCGTCAACCTTATGTTCTACTTGAACTTAAATTTGCATGTTAACTGGGTTTTCACGGGAACTTTAACTGAATCTCTCTTTTATGGCATTCTTAAACTAAGTATGCTGACCAAGGGCCACCTCATGTTTTGTTTAGTACGATATTCGAGACATCGCGGTATATTTTCATAAAGGAAACTGCTCACAAAGTTGCTGAAGACAAGATTCAGCAGGGTTCCAGGTTCCCGCAAAAACCGAACTGATGTGCGGAATAGTGTGCTTGATGAACATACTATATTCATGGAATCAAGTACTATGTCGCCCACCGAGATGAATTCACCAACATGTTTTCTTGACGAGGAATTTCAGGTTAAGCTGCTTCATAAACACTTTTCAGCCTAATATTTCACATTTACTCTAAGACAAAGCATAGAAATGGTCACAATATTAGTCTTTCAGGATAAAATCTCCCGTACCTTTCCCTTCGTGTTTTATTACCATTACAAAAGGGGATAAAAATGCTTCAGATAAAAAAGGTGGAAAAATAAAATTTTTGCAACGAGATACAACTACACGCTTCTTGGGAAAATTATCTTCACTATCTATAAACCACTGTAATCTAACCTCGCTTACGTCATGCTGTTAACATCTGCTGATAACCAGATGGAACAGTGCGGGAGGCTGTCCCGAAATCAGGTAAAGACATTCAGACGAATGATCTAACGGTAAAACATTTAGAGGCCGATTAATTATTAGCACTTGTCACAAAAAAAACAAAGTTTCCGTTGTTATTCGAAAGATACCCAAGTGAAGCTTTCCCACATAAGAGTATTCAGCTAAATATACGGCAAAATGAACGTCTGTTTCATTCGAGTTATCAAGATTTATTTTCTTTACAGACACACTAATCACAAGGTTGCTGAAAACTCCATGAGAGTCCAACGCCTGAGATGAATTCACCAACATGTTTTCTTGACGAGGAATTTCAGGTTAAGCTGCTTCATAAACACTTTTCAGCCTAATATTTCACATTTACTCTAAGACAAAGCATAGAAATGGTCACAATATTAGTCTTTCAGGATAAAATCTCCCGTACCTTTCCCTTCGTGTTTTATTACCATTACAAAAGGGGATAAAAATGCTTCAGATAAAAAAGGTGGAAAAATAAAATTTTTGCAACGAGATACAACTACACGCTTCTTGGGAAAATTATCTTCACTATCTATAAACCACTGTAATCTAACCTCGCTTACGTCATGCTGTTAACATCTGCTGATAACCAGATGGAACAGTGCGGGAGGCTGTCCCGAAATCAGGTAAAGACATTCAGACGAATGATCTAACGGTAAAGCATTTAGAGGCCGATTGTTTATCAGCACTTGTCACAAAAAACCGAAGTTTCCGTTATTATTCGAAAGATACCCAAGTGAATCTCTCCCACATAAGACTATTCAGCTAAATATACTGCAAAATGGACGTCTGTTACATTCGGGCCATTCGAGTTATCAAGATTTATTTTCTTTACAGACACACTAATCACAAGGTTGCTGAAAACTCCATGAGAGTCCAACGCCTGTTTATATCTTTTTGGAGCTCCTCGGGAACGGCGAAATCCCTGGAGCACCATCACCATTGTGTTCTGTTTCAGTGCTTAATCGTACGCGCCTGAACAAGCACGATCATTGAGAGCCCATATTTTTGACTTTCATTTAAACCAGCAGGAGAAGAAACCCCTTAAACAAAAAACAGCACTTCTGCATGTACATTGGATGTGTTTTAAATCTATTGCCTATCATTTAAAACAAATACGAAAGCACTAACTCGACCCGACTGTGTCAGTAGCCTTCTACAAAGTATTACGAACATTCTCATTAGCGAAGAGGTTCATACTGAGACGCAATGTGTCAGCAAAATACATACAATGAAACGACGGTAGTGGCCGATTCTAACCGGCTTCCTCTCTAAAGGGTCGTCATTTCTGAAGCAGACTACTGCACTTTCATTCAGCAGCTAGTGTTAACGTGTAAACTCATCATGTATAAGAATACATAAATTCCGAAATCTTGTTAGTACCTTTGAAGTGAAGCTGTACTCCACAGGTGATGTGCCAAAAATAGACATCTCATCATCTGTTTACTGAAAGATCTTGCACTAGTTATAACCAAATGTGAAGAGGTATTACTTTGAACAGACCAGCATTGATCGGTCTCTTTAAGGGATCAGTATAAAATAAGTCAGCTCGCTTTTGTACTTTAATCAGTACTGTCAAACTTAGCGGTGGTAAACGTGTTTAGCACTACTGAATGTAAAAGCTTGTAGATCAAGCACCATTCCAAGTTCATGCAGGCTACTTTAGCAGACTTGCACGATTCTTTATTACCAAAAGACCTTACCTTTTGTATCTCCCTCAGAAAAGCCACCTCACTGAAAAAGCCTCTAATAAACTATCTGGCACTTGAAATTATTAAGTATTCCACCATAACCAGGTTACTTCCCGATGATTTATTTATTTATATATAGCGCAGTCTGACCACATGTAAATAACGATACTCTTCTAATACTTCTAATCTTAATAAATTGCCAAATATTTCCTGAGTTCCGACAAATTTGAAAATTCCAGAACTGTTCTCCACTAGGAAGAACGCCTTAGTTCGTAGGAGTTCGTTGTGTCGTGTAACTTTCCGGTCAAAACGTATTTCACACATCCATCCCACTTGGCCAAACTATCTCAGTGGTGACGGAATAATAAACAAACAACCCTGTCCGACGTAGTCTGGAAAATTTTTTTCTTGTTTGGACGGTGATAACCAGACTAGAATGCATAGTATAAAATATCACGTAGTTTGTGATAACGAAGAACGCAGCGTTAGCTTAGGATCATTTGCTGGTAATCTATTAATTAATCTTTGATTGTTTTGCAATTATTATGAGGCGCAAAACACACATTTCATTCTGTAAGTGACCAGAATGTGCAGGCAACATGGCCATTTTCTCGTTCGGTCAACCAAACATACCAAGTTTCGCCTGCGAAGTAGATGTATATGTATAAGCGGGTGGCAGAAAATTGCATCAAGTTTACATAACCTATTCATTTGCAAGTTAGATCGGTTTTGATGGGAGACCAAAATAAATTCCAGCTGAATCCTTAATTTGTTGTATTTTTCAACTAAATGTAAAGAACAAAGTCTGCTATAAGTTGGCAAGATGCTCCAGAAATTGCATTTTCTTGGTAGAAAACACCTTTCTTTTTGAACAACTCAAATCCCTTCGGCAGCCCTTACTGTTTTCGTGTTTCTTGAGACTCATCAGACAGGCGAAGTTGCCTAGATTCCGCCGAGCTTACGTTCTACTTGATCAACAAATTGTACGCTACTGACAAACTTTAGGTATTTTCAGGTGGAGTAGACCTAGGCATCGGATTCAACTTCTTCTCAGCTAAACCTCACGTTTATAAACATCACTCCATAAAACTCAGTTGCAACCTCCAAAGCGATCACACTCTTTGGAATTTAAATGAATTTTTATATGATCTAGTGACTCCGGGGTAAAGACTATTTCATCTCAATGATCAGTAAAGTTTGTACTCATTTTGGTGTCGAAGTGTCGCATTTTTTTACAATACTATTGACTCCCTGTTGCCAAGCTGTTGCATTGTGCCGATAGTTCTGTCCTACAAAATCTCTAAGGCCCACGTTCACTTCTAGACTCATGTTTCATCTTTGTTGACAAAATCCAATTGTGTTAATAAATCACATTCCAACGATGCAATAATTAGTGGAGGTACAACTTTGTGTACTAGCATTACAACAAAGTCAAAGTACTCCTGCTCGGTAATACACGGCTGTGATAATTTTGCATGAAACCGGGGTGAATTTCGATGACCTCATGCGTATGGCATCGGTCTTGATGCCCACTTATTTGGATCCATCACGAAGACAGCAAAAGGAAGAAAGCTGTCAGTTTATTGCGTTTTCATGAATGCTACAAAGATGTTTTTCGAACAAGATTTCCGTATGTTAGCTTGGAAACTTTTTCAGTAAATTTATTATAGGTGACTAGCTGGCGCCCCAGACGACACATCTCACCCCCGAGGGAATGATGCACCTCAGGTTATTAGTCACTGACCTCCGTAATGATGAGAGGAGATAATCAACGCATTCTTTCGAAAGCGAAAAAGCAGTAATTTACGGATATTTGTTATCAGCATCTACATAAGACTGGAAGCAGCAGACCACATTTACCTTGTGTGCAACTGGAGAAAGTAAGTATTTGGTCTCTATGCTGAATCGTTATTCCGGATGATGTTTATCAACCTGCTTCCAGTAGTGAGCTTTTTGGCATTAAATGCAAATGCCATGCTTATACAACTTATTCTAACTGGTTTCTAGTTTTTAGTTCTACTCAAGTGAGTTGACAAGCATTAGCCGTTGATAAATCAGCCACAGTTTTGATGAATCACACGTCAATTTAAACACCATACGTATGAGATTTAAAAACCCCTTTTTGGTAGTTCATATGGTAGAAAATTTGTCTACTAGTCAGAGGTCAGTGGTTCAAGCCCACATCGAGAAATGGCAATAGATCATTCTGGGTAGTATTAAATTGCACATTCCAAGCTTCATTAAATCCTTAGCTTTCTGTGAAAAAGAAGTTAATGTAAATGCTTTCAGCGGCAATTACAAGAAAGTCCGTTTTTCATAAGAAGTTGGCCGGTGAGGTTTGGTCACTTTGATTCAGTCTAATTTTGACTGCCTCAAAATGGAAACTTTTGATTCCTAAAATTTTGTTTTATCACGCTTAGATCCAAACTGACATATAGCACGAAATACAAGATAGCCTGTTCATCGTTGGATGGACTGTGCTCACCGGTGACTAAGGAAGACACCAAAATGTGTTAACGTTATCTGGCCGAAAAAACTTTCTCTTCAAGTGAGATAGTGCAAGGCCGTGGTCTCTGGTAAATCAGTTTTGATCCTCCCCAATTGCCGCGTTCAGCCTGAAAAAGGAGCGTTTGCTAATACTGAGTGTGCTGGATTAACAGTCGAACATGTTGTGGCCCATTTGTTATCATTTCAGCCATCTCAATCTTCATCGTATTTGTAAACGCACAAAACTGTGAATTCCGTTTGGACAATGTTCTCAAAGTATGAGTTAGCCGATACGTCATGACGGATTTACTTTTACAGTCGTATTGTTTTCTGTTTGCCTACAATTTCGCGAATGATCTTATTAGGGATTGAAAAACAACTCACACCCTCGACACTGCGAACTGTGCTGATTCACTCGCACAGCTGGTTGACGGAAATGCCTGCTACCCTACCGCGGACGTTGGAAGTTTTTGCTGAGGGTCATTTATCAGGTGTCTGTCCAATCATCATCGTTATCGTAAATCGTGACAAACGACCAAACTAGCTTTTCCGTGTTTATAGGAATCGGGATTGGTGGCCCACCTTGAGTTCACCACGCATTTTACCGCTCTGTGTGATAAATACAGTTAATCATTTTAGGCCAATGTGTCTATGGCGTGCAACAGCAGAGTAGCGTGCATTACGCTTAATTAACATTTCTCCAACTTTCTGGTCATAGCACATCCTTGACACTCGCCAGTCATTAGTGAAGACACCAAAGCGATCCGAAGATTAAAAAAAATAAAGTGCATAACAAACAACTTGATAGTTATCACGGTCATTTAGGTGGGTCTCTATGTCCTTACATCCTTTTTTAAGTGAGCGTTTATTCTCCCTAATTGTCTTGCAAAATACTAGCGAAACAAGGTTCTTCTCCATCTTTGAAAGAACTGCCGTAACTTTCTTACCCATGAGCTTGACCGGTAAGTGGTGATGCATTTATTACAACGTACATATCTTATGTCAGCAACAGAAACAGCCAATGGACACGAGTAATTCTCCCTGCTCGATTCTTCCAAACATAACAGGTTTGCTGAATTCACCAAGCCGGTACTATATTGCTCAAAATTCTAAAGCAAATCCGTCTGATTAATCTAAGTATTCTATACAATACACAGTTAAAATTTTGTATTAAAAAGAGATTTACTTTCACCGGGATTGTTTTAAGTGAGACCATGAATTCACCGTGTATGTCGCAGGCGATTAGATGGAGTAAGGTAATGGATGTCAGCCTGGAAACCAAAGAAAGCTTTTTTAACTACATACAGACACCTACACGTCTCTATCACTAGCTTTCCTCGTTTGCTAAAATACATCATTCAACAGCAGTTTATTGGGATACGAAGCAGGCATGTAACCTAGGTCTCTTGTGATGTCCTTCACGTTTAAAGTTCTCCGGCAATTGAAGCCTTTGAGAACAGGGAATATTTCTGAGCTCGCGTACTTAAGAATGTCTAACATATCTGTACAGTTGGTACTGTCATTCGCTCGTATTAAGTAGTGATGAATGTGCTACGTCCTCACAAGAATCCTCTTTTCAAGAAGGCTGCATGAAAAGATGTCCATTGTCATCTCACCCTGAGTAAGTAGGTAAGTAAGTGACAAAGGATGAGGTACCTTCAGCAGACCATGCACACTGTTTGTATGGTTTTACCGTCTTTGAAGAAATTTCCCAAATCATAGAAAATCCACAAACTCGTCAATTAGCTAACCTGCTAGCTTTTGTTTCAGTAACAATCAAATACTCACAGCTCATTTAAATTGCCTGCAATAAGCACGTCTGTGTGCAGGTGGCTCGCGCGTTTTTTTCAAGTGTTTGCGTGAAAGTTCACAAAACAAATCGCTTACCTTTTGTGAAAGTGGCATGCCGGGCAGTTTGTGAAACCTTTCGTTCGATACTCAAACAAATCAATGATCACCATCTGTCTGAGCTATTAAGACTCCATCAATGTACGCAGTCTTACTACGCGCATTTCTTGGACTAGTTCGTTTAAGTTTCTCACTATCGGAACATGTAAGCACCATCATCACGACCAGTGTAGGGTAGGAACTGGTCTGATATGAACGAAGAGATAACGCAGGTTTTGCCAGCTGCTAAACCAGGAAGTTAAGGCACGTTTATGTGGAACTTATATTAGTATGTATAATTTGTCCAAATTCTTGACCAATTGGTGACTGCAGTACACGCTCTGGAAGAGCAAATTTCGGGAAGAAAGCTTCGAATGGAAGGTGCTTGCTCATCAAACCGGATAGGGGCAGGACTCATACAAACGAAATTTTTCCTCTTGTGAAAACAAAAAGGTAACCCACGCTATTTTGTCTTTGTAGTCATTCTTCGCAAGTTGGTTTCATAATCTAAACGATACGTTTTCGTTCAAGCAAAGACTTAGCGTAGAAGCACCAGTTTAGATCACGTTTGAGAGTAACTCTTCAGGGACTTTATGTGGCATAGGATATTAATGTTCCTCCACGTTGTCCGGTAGGTAGCAACAAAGTGGAGGAAATTTTAAGGGCAGATATCAACCAAAACCTACACTGAAAAATTCACACTGCTTGGATGTCTACAACCGTGTGCTGAAATGCACGATGTAGTTTTCATTGCTACATCCGGAGCTTGCATTTATTTAAACTGACACGGACATAATGTTATTTATTCAATTTCAGATGCTCCTACTAATTTTAAAACTGCATGGTTCCTTGATTTCAACTGAACGTACAGTGTTGTGATCTGATGTTGAAAAGAGTATCATCATCATCATCATCATCATCATCATCGACAGCATGACATCAGTGTTCAACACCGATGCTTCGCTGCCGGAGCTCCGTCATTTTGAGCCAATAGTTTTTAGTCATATTCCATCCTCTCCAGTTTTTCCAAAACAGCCAAATAACCAAACGGTCTGTCATGACATCCCCTTGGAACAGGGAATTTATGCCCTACGATAAGTCACTTCTCGTGAGCAATACTGCTGAGGATGACTGTTTGTCTCTGCAAATTCACAAAATTCCCCATTTTTATGAGTCACATGGAGGTGCTGGCATTATTTATGGGGACCGCGCGGTCGCCGACCACACGTGCGGTGAAAACCAGTGGGGTAGATTCCTCGTCAATGAGGCGCGATTTCTCTGTAGGGGGGGGTTGGTGATCAGTGTTACCCATGAAATCGTAAACAAACAGTGCAGTAGCGGAAGATTGTAAATCGTCCGTGACTTCAGCGGTAGGATTTATTGCAGTGTCGAGATTGTTGTCCCCCCTCCCTGAATAAACCCTTTTGCCTCGAAGTGCTTAAAGGTAAAAGTTAGACAATCCGAAAGACAGTTTAGGATGAATTAGACGTAGGCGGACAACATAGATAGTAGACCGTGGTTCTATAAGAAATTAACAGTAAACCGTGAGCATAATTAAAGGAAATCTTGCGGCTAGATTGAACCTTGGGAAGTTAGCAACACAGGATGACACAGGAAGCGCAGTGTGCTATCGGACAAATTAAGCGGGAAAAATGTTATTCAGTTCAGTGGGACAAAGTGCTTAACAACAAACGCAGAAATGAATGTGAATAGATCGAGTCATGAAAAGAGTTAACATAGAGTCAGCTTTGTATGAAATAGAATAGTTCAGTCCTGCAATTTGACCAGTCACCGGAAGGGTAATGAATTAGTCTGAGGAATAGGAAACATAAATAATTACGCCACCTAATTACAAAAACCTTGCAGAGAATAGTTGACACTCGAGAGGTGTACTCCAGAGGGAACACACCTTCTAACAGGACTCTAAATTGGTTCAGCCGTAGCACTTTTTTGGTACTTACCTGCCATGCCACCCGAGGGCAGGCTGGGATACCGCCAGGTTGCCAAAGCCTAGATAGAGGAAGTCGAGAAGCAGAGTCCGGGTTCGAACAACGGACCTTCCTGTCAAGAAATCCGCGCTCTAACCACTGAGCCTTCTCACCGCGTGCTCTAAACTATAGTTTGCACAATCTGCTGGCTGTTCGGAACCCCCTTATATGGGCCAGTGCCACTGAAGAAAGGAAAACCAGCCTAATACCCTAAGTCGAAAGATGAAACTGCCGAACTTTTCGGAATTCAGTTGGGTTTGAAGTTTATGGAAGCATAATTTCACCTCTGCAGTCGGATAATGAAACGATGAGTATCATGAGAAAGGAACCCAAAGACATAAACCGCGACCTTTCGCATTAAGGGTAGGAACACCTGGATAGATACATAGAGACTTTGGTTGTAACAACATAGGTGAGGAGAAATTCGGTTGGATCATCAAGCATTGCTTGACTTCACCAGAACAAATGTAGATTCAAGGGTACATAACATGATGTCTTCCAAGTTTTCTGTGAAAAACAGCTACCAACTGGGGACAGCTCCTACCAATTGTTTCGAACAAACAGCGGTTCAGTTTTTTCCCACATGTCATCTGTGTTCATACTTGGTTCCATATACTGTTAAACTCATCCGAGAGAAATACCTGGACAATATATAGAACAGGATGTATAGGAGACAGTAGAATTGTACTGAGGCATAACAATCGTGCAGTGTTTAGTTCTCCGAACTAATATTACAGTGAGACTTTATACGAAGAGGGGGTAATAACTTACTAGTAAGCTTTACTCATGATCGAGACAGCAGAATCAACTAATCCAATGCAGAAATACTGGGATGACAGTGCACCACAGTGGTCTGGGATTTTGGCCTCTCAGATAGCAAATAGAGCAACAAATTCTACACTGAAAAGCTTATAATTACTAAGGTACGAAGAGGAGAGAGACAAGAGTAACAGGGCTTATAATCTTGTGTTCGTATTAATGCGAAACACCACGAAATACAACTAGTTTGGAACACTGCCTAATGATCAACCAAATGCCCGATTTGCGAGGTCAGTTTTTTGAAGCACCATGAGATGAGAAATCTCAACCCCCTGTTTTGCGCCGTGCACTGCATTCCTAAGTGCGGTCCTTGTGGAACGGAGAGAAAGAATATACTAGGATTGTCTTGAGCACGTCAGTCGCTGTCGAATCCGGTATCATTCGTCCCCCATACGCCGCTCAGTGGGATACCTAGATTTATGAGAATGAGGCTGACAGGTTCTCGTCTACATATACTCCACCCATACGACGTCTGTGGATGACTGTACTGGTACAATAGGTCAGGTTTATGAGGCCATGAAGTCTGAGCACATCGTAAATTAAGCAGCATCAAGTCACAGTCTAATCCCGTTTTGATCCGGGGTCGGGTCAGCCGACCTAGGTCGGAATTAACTTGAACCTACGACACTCGAACAAAGCCGTTTGGACAGAGCAAACAATTGAACAAGACTCGTTCACCCTACCTATCACAACTCGATTGATTATGGAAGGGTCATATTTTGTTTGACCTGGTCGTCTGATCAACCTCTCCCACCCTCATCGTTCTGTTTAAAAATCATCAGTATTCTAAGCACGATTAAATGTACGTGATGTTTTGTGAGCATACTTGAAGCTGGCTCCATCTCCCATCAAAATCAGTCGGATAAGCAACGTAGGCGTTTCTGTTTACCCAAGCACTCGGGGTGTTGTGTTTGCGTCGGAATGAAGATAAGCTAACGAGATTGCGTAGACGTTTATGAAAGGGTCTAGATAAGGATGACTTACTGAAGTTTGGTAGCCAGGAATGAAGTCAAAATATGACTAGTTCATTCTGACCACGAAGAGCTTTCGAATGAATGGTCATTCATGTCCCTGTAGCTGAATCGCGTGTTGCATTTCGATTAATTCCAGAAACATCGGATTAGGGAATCGGGGTAGAAATTTCAGACGTGTCAATTGATGTACTCACCAGATTTCATGAAAACAACATTTCAGTTGAAGTCGGATTTCGCTATTAGGAATAGAATACGTGACATTACTCATTCTCGTCTCATCATAGGCGGCTGTTCCGACTTCTTATCAACGTCTAGCTTCCCAGATCTTAAAAGGTGTTACCCATCCCTGCATACATGTAACAGAAATCCTTGGCAGGTACGTCTGGTCTGATTTACAAAAACCGCCAAATTTTCTCACTGGTGGGTTCGTTAAAATATGTCCAGTTCCCAAAAGTCAGAAAATCCTTGTAGCCAGGAATAACCAAAGAAAAAATGAGGGTAGAATCAAAATGTTTGATGTTTACCTGTTGGTCCCTTGAAGGAAAAATCTGGTAGTACCCTACCAACGATTTTTCATAAGCTTTGAGGAACTGTCCATTAAGCGAATATTTACTGGTGATGATCAATGTTGCCTATTTTTGTACAAGCCAGAATCAGTGAAATCTCTTGGTCAAAATGTACCTCAAGTGGACTTGATCGGTCTCAGAGAAAGCTTTCCACCTTTATGGTAAATTTTCTTGTCCAATCTAAAAATGACTTTCGTCATCTTGCGATCAATGGCGGTTGCCAATACATTTTGCTAAGACAGTTATCTCTGTCGTTTCCAATGTGCTGATAAGTAGTTGCACAGAGCCTAACATGCTCAATTTAAATAATAATCTGTTATGATGGTAGCTCAAGATAGCTCAGTGATTAGGACATAAACTTAATAACCAAAACATTCGTCGTCTGAATCCATCCCAGCATCTGACCATTCCTAACTGGGCTTGAGTGACTTGACAGTAAGTTAACCCTCTAGCTTCCTTCAAATAACATGTTAGCCAGGCTTGTGACGGGTGTTAAAGCTGAATAATTCTGCTCACGATGGAGAAACTCAGATGCCCTCTATGAAAATAGAGAATGCTTCCTTCAATTACGCGTTTCGCAATCGCCATTATTTTTTCTCACAACTGTAAGAGGAACTCAGCAGACCGATCATGTCTGGCAAAACTTATCCACTGGAAGCATAAAAAGGAACTTATTCCTCATTCACCCAATCAAAAGTGTATTTTTGCGCCTTCTTTGGTCTCCGGATTCCGGAAGAATAAGGAGGAGGAAGATGAAGAATTATTGCCTAATTAAGGCCAAAGGGAGCAAGAACTGATAAACGTCATTACTTTACACTTCGTTTTGAACTATACCATACGTAGTTTACGAGGAACAATTATTCTGAATTGGCCAGAAATTATCGTGCCCGATAAAGCACCTGGGATTTAAAATTGAGTTTGGCTTAAAATCTATTTACTTAGTGTAACCAAACCCGATGGTGTTTAAGCGAAATTGAAGTTTCATGACAAATTGAAAACAAGGAATCATTCAAACGGATATATGAGGAAACAACCGTAAACGCCTTTCCGATGTTGTTAAAAGTATTCAACCATGTGTCAAAATAAAGTCTGTTTGCGTAGTTCACTACGTCTAAGGTTGCCGAAAATTCTTCAACAGCCCACAACCGGTTTCACCCTTCTTGGGGCTCATCAGGTAGGCGCAGTCCCCGAGTTTCCGTCAACCTTATGTTCTGCTTAAACCCAAATTGGACCGATTTCGAGGAATGCACTAGTTTGCAAAACAATTTGGTTTTTGCGAGAGACTCACCTGGAACCCAGCTGAATCTTTCGTTTGTGATGTTTCAGCAATCTTATGAGTAGTGCATTACGTATATACATGTATCGCGATATCTCGAATATCGTAGCAACTGGAACATGAGGCGGCCTGGTGTAGCACATTCAGTTGCCTGAAAACATCACAAACGGGAGATTCAGCTGGGTTTCAGGTGAGTCTCTCGCAAAAACCAAACTGATTTGCAAATGAACGCATTTATTAAAATCTATTTTTTCATGGCACAGCCTCTCAATTATTTAATCTTACGCAATCTTTTGGTCCAGATGCTTACTTTAGTCTTTTTCTTGGTTATCAACCTTGCCACATCCAGTCCGTCTAATCCCATGATAAGCTTGCCAAACACAAGGGGATTTTCTGACATTTATAATGGGAACCTGCGGGTTGAATATATTTCAGCCTTATCAGACAGACTAAGGATGCAAAATCAATAGAACAAAAGCATTTGACATTGCCCCTTTTTAATGGGTTTTGGAGATCAAATCGGACCACTTTTGTGAGGGCAGGAAACTTACAAATCAGGAATATGGGAAAAAGTTGAATAAGCTAATTTTTTAAGGATTTCAAATAGTTTCATTCAGTCACATTTTGATTTAGCTTGATACATTGTAACCACAAATCGTAAAGTTTTCAACACACAAGATTGATCTCGTGATAACACAATAAACAGCCCAAACAAAATGTGCCAATTCTATCTTTTAGGCACACATTTTAATTTAATCCCGGAATGTTGAAGACTGACAGATGAATGAACCCGGTAATAAAATCAAGTGACTAAATCGTAGCTTTGCCTTTGTGCGCAGTTCACGCAGTTCACACGAAGGTACTATTGCAAAGAAACAGCACCACCAATTTACCTTTGACTTTTCGTTGTCTGACGATTAGCGTAGAATATTTAGTTCTCTTGCAGGGCTCCTATCTAACCAATTACAAATCCACTGGACATGAATTCTGTTTAAAATATCTGTTTCCCAACTTTATCCTTATTTAGGTGTACACCCTTGCCTTGATGCCGATACCTGGACAGGACTTAAATTCATTTTCGTCAACTTCATGACAGCTTCATAGGGCAGAAGTCCATCCCAGCTATGCATACTTTGACAGAATTGGTCAAAAGGTAGGCTCAAACGAAACAAGGCATTCGTTCAATGGCCTGTACTTGGACCATAAAACGGAATACGGATAAACCTGCGCACTCCTTTGTGATCCGGTACTCTTCTCTTGGACTCGCGAGAAGACTGATAAGCGTTTCAACAAATAAACGTGCGAAGAAGGATCAAAATATAAAATTCGGATAAATGCCCCAAAACAGATGCACTACTGCTTCTTCATCTCAACCATGTATGCAGCTTTCTCAGTAGGTCCTCTTCTAAGCATTACTGACCAAAACCTTTTCAGAAGAATCCAACACAACCATCTACAAAGTTTTATGGATAATATTCTAGGCTTTACAAATTGTAGTTACAATGTATAAGACTTCCAACTCATAAAAACTTTTCACCCAGGCCAATCAGCATCCTTTGTGAAAGAGTATGCCAGCAACCCCTGCACTTTTAAATGTTTTTGTTACCAGATGAACCGTATGTTACTTTCTGTGAATTTTGGAGATAAATATATGCAATGTTTGATTCTGGAGAGTTCTGATATTTTCGCCGAGTACTGACCTTGGCAACCAAAATACAGTCGGTAAGCGCCAAACACACTTTAAATAAATTGACCAAATTGTAACATGTGCATCATTGTCCCAGTAACTCCCCTCATGTGTGTAATGGATCTCAAAAAGTGCCCGTACCATAAAAATCCGTTTGCTGCTGGGACAAGGCAGCTACGGTAACCAGAAAACTTTGTTCCTAATAATCGCGTGTGCTTCAAAAATTTTCTTTTTGAAATGGACCTAACATGACCTAATGTGACCTAACGTAAACCGTACTAGCAACGAAAATATGAAATCCTATTTAAAACCGAACACTACTGACATGTTGCTACCATTGGTTTAGTTTATTCCTCTCTGGGGTTTCAACTGATACAGCCAGCAAAGACGAAAGAACCGCTGCTACAGAAATGCACCCGCGATAACTTGCTTTTGAGTCGAATTCTACTCGAGGAACCAATCTTATCACCGGGTGTCCTTCCTGCATTGCGTATAACTATACCAGATGGAATCAGCCGCACATGCCGGCATCGACCCGCAAAACCGGCGAAGGTTGTCTTTGCATGCGACAGGAATTTCATGACGCTGGTCAAATACTCAGTCAAAAACCTCTGGAAGGGTGTCCAGCTTAACCCCCGGTTTGTATACCAAACGGTGTGTTGCTAATCAAGCAGAAGACAACACGAGTGATGTCCCTGAATTGCTCCATAGAGGGCAGTGATGGGTACCCAAGGACAATAAAAGGATAAACAAACACATTAGTGCACCGAAAGTCTGTCATTCTTTCGTGTGTGCAGAGTCACCGCTCAATCTCAACGATTCGGGGCACTGAGGGCAGCTAGTGAAACAAATGCAAACAGCACCATTTGTAAGAATAGGGAGTGCCAATGAATCATTTACAAAAGAACAATGCGAGTCGGAAAATCCACAAATATCTGTATACTACAGTGGTAACGCTCTGTTTGAAGACATCATTTATATCATCGCATCTAAACTAATTACACTCTGTCTGACAGTTACTAAGTCAGTTGCGCCTCCATCCAAAATTTGAACATGGAATTAGGTACAATAGAAAACGTCATGCCAGGTTGGCGGAAACACGCAAACTGGGCCTAGCTGATGATCTTCACGAAGGACAAAACCGGTCGTGGGCTGTCAAAGAGTTTCCAGCAATCTTATGCGTAGTGTATTACGTCTATTATCTCAGTTGATTTGCCAGCTGTTCACCTATGAGCTCAAAAATGAACTCGATCCGTGGTCCTAGGTTCTCACTTTATTCAGCAACACAGAAGTTGCTAGACATTTGTTCATGAAAAAAATTAAAGGATTAAACACTCCCCTTAAGTCATCTCTAATTTTTACTGCCCTATCTCTATGTGTATTATCAACCTCAAGGCCCGCACTCAGCGACCATGCTCATGAATATAAATCTCACTGTGGGTAATACATGTACTAGGGAAATTTTGATCAAACAATGTCACTTTACCATATGGCTTCACTTCCTACTTCCCCGTGTAAATGAAATTAAACTCAGGGATCGGATACTTGTAAACTCTTTCCTCATAGCATATCGCTGTATTTGCCAACATTACGGCCACTCCACAGAGACTACCACGAATTCGCTAGTTGTGACTCAGCAAATGGAAGTCAACAAAGCCTTCATGTTTACACAGTAACACGCGCTCAGCAACCTAAAACAAATATCGCAAATAGGCACTTAAAACAACCGACTAATGCTCAGTGACGGGAGAAGAGTAACTTAGCTTAGAAATGTTGTTAGAATCCTTGACAGACTAGCTCGCAACTTACCAATTTTGTTTGTTTGCTTATCTGCAACTGCACGTGAAAATTCCGGGTTTGTTATACGTCTGGTGGTGACCATCTGATGTGAAGTCGTTTAAAAGCGTCTAACTTTTCGGTTCTGTACGGTATGTATTGAATGAAGCACGTGGCATTGAACTATTCGGTATCGTCTACTGCCTTTTCGGGTGTCCATTTTGTTTTTTCCAACTCAGTTGGTCTCGTAAACAGAACTAATTTAAATCTTGAGTTTAAACTTCATTCAGATAAAGAAAACTGGAAATTTGGTCATGAAGTCGTGCATGGATGTCGCCGCTTTTCTTAAGAACAAGGCAGAATCAGAGTACTGTGGCTTCTTATACCAATACGGAGTGATGGGATGGACAATTTATTTCCTGACACTAGATTTCAGAGCTGGGGTCAAAGTAATTCAGGTCCATGAAAATTATTTTTGATTACTTTCGCCTTGCTACCGGATCGTAATTATCAAAATCACGGTTTTCCACACATACAAGAGGTACGCACTAATGTTTAAAGCTTTCAGATCATTCATTGAGGTCTCCTCTTTTAAGTGTGACAGATGCAACCACATAGTGTCAAAATAATGAACCAAACCGACACCACTCATAAGGTTGATGAAAGTCGTGGACAACCAACTACCGGTTACGACCATCGCGGAGTTCATCAGACAGGACAACTCACCAAAATTTTACTCAGCTTACTGCGTACCTGTCAAAACATTATATAAGTCCCCTTGAATATCTGAAACACCTGCAGAAAACACAGTTTTCCAGTGTTTTTGGGATTCTCGGAAATGTTTTATAGTGCTCATCAATGACATATAACGCCCTAATATTTAGCGAAAGACAGCCAATTGGCACCTGCGTAGACCTTGCATATGAACGTAGAATAGCATAGTCCCTAGCCTGTATCATTAACTAAATGACCGTAAAATTATGCGGTAACTGTTTCCTTTGAACAACGATATAGTCCACAGCTTTTACTTTGCGTCATCTGTGTGCCAAGGGACATCATTCGCTTTTATGTGATGTAGCCGCGAGTTCTCAAAAAGTGCTTTTAGGACTAGCTCGCTCCCGTTCAGCAAATAGCTGTAAAATTGACATCAATGTAGCTGCTTTAATAAGTCGCCAGAGGAGATACATAGAAGACAATATAAAACCACTTAAACTAACCTCTCTTTATGACCCGAATGACAATTTCGAATGCAAGGCTGGCGTTTGCATGTAATTATCCAATATTTAATGGAACTTTAACAGTTGCATCAATAATTTATTTGTCATGACTGGTTTGAATAGTCCAGAAGTGTCCTTGGACTGTAAGCTGAGTAGTATGCTTTTATCACAGTTCCGAAAATTTCCCACATTCACGCAAATTTCCAATAGGCTGTATTTCAAAATATCAACCTGCCACGGCTCATTTTAGTAAAGTGAATGCATGGGAAATCCATATTAGGAACTACTCAATTTTGTGATTTTATTTAATCTATACCTACTGCTGCAGAATTGCTTGTTTTACTTGTAAATGACAAATGCGATATTTTTTTGATCTACTTATAATATAAACAGCGTAGTCTTATATTTATCTCTACACTATCAAGCATTTTGAAACGTCTGTATTTGCATGAATAGATAAATATTCAGCATCTTATCAAAATGTGTTTTACGAAAAACGACAAGAGCTGTTTGAACGACTGAAGAGTTGAAATTTTTGCAAAATAACACAAGCTGCTCCTGTTCACTTCTATGTTTTGTGCTGAGTGTCTTGCTCACTCACCATTGCCTTCTTGCTGCAACCAGTAAAAAAGTACAAGGTCCACAGTTCTGACTGCGTAGGTTACAGTAGTTTAAAAATGGTTGCCCACACATCACGATAGTATTACACGGTGACGACCCTTCTTTGTGTTCGGACTAGAATCAGTCATTTGTATTCAATGTCAGTGCCAGTTATGGAGTTTCGAAGGACCTTTTTACCAACGCACTGCATAGAAAATATCACTGTAATAAAAAGCTACATTCTGCGCATCTCATAGGGGGAAATTTTTCATGTGATGGCTGGTTTGTACCTACATTAAATTTGCATGAAAAATAAAGGAGAGGAATTCTGGGTACAGCCGAGCAAAACAAATCAACCATTTGTGTTTATTTGGGGATCGATACTCTTGTGACAGATAACTAAGTATGGACCTTTTTAAGCACGGCGTGCTTTTACAGTTGGTACTGTGCTTGTTACGAAACGCCGGTAAACCGCAGCAGTTTGCACAGATGGAGAAGTGTTTGAACCTACAGAAGTATCAGATATTCGCACTATAATGTTCCCATTAGGTAGAGTCCTTTAACAGTAGAAACCAAATCTTGTATACATGCGAAATAAAATACTTAAAACTAAACACACCACAAGTGAATGAGTCTTGATTAATCTTCCAGAATTTTAGAATACTGCGATGGAATCGTGAAAAATTCAGCTTCGCTACCTTTTAGTTTTATGTACAACAGGTGTGTGGTTTTAGAGGGAACGGCAACATAGACCTCTGGTTACAGTTTTCCAATTGACTTCGAGTCCATCATTCGAAGTTGGCAAGCTTGACGTGAAAATGACTACCTGGTTTTGACCATCTGTCGTCTTACAAGTAAAAGTTTTGTCCAGATACATCCATCTGGCTGTGGTACAACCACGGTCTTTAATTTATCAGGTATTATGCGATAAGCCGTCACTAACTGGAATAAGTATTCTAATTAGTGATTCGTAAGTGAAGATTCTTAGCACAATAATCTTACTTGACCAACTTTACAAACAGTGTGTACCGCAAATGGGCGAGATTTTATAATGATCTTTGGCTTGAAACGTGAAAAAGAATATTCCGTGCAGTTGAACATGTGCACCAAAACAATGACCAAAATCATCAGTGCACCGGATGCGTATTGTGGGCAGTACGGAGGTAGTGTGAAATTTTTAGCTGTAATGGAAAAAGTGTCATCTGTTTACACTTGAGGGTTACGAGCACTTCAGTAGCCAGTCTGTTGAACTGCATTCTGGTTACATGCTCAAAGTGGATACAATGCAAGGTAAAGCTGGATAAACACTACGGTTCTGAGAAAGTGGACCAAATTTGCTTTGCTAAGGAAACAGTTACTGGAATATAACTCAAGGTCAAGAATTTTTTATACAGTTCCTTAAACAGGACAGTGTTATGCCACCATGTTTAGGCTGTCTGGTCGTCTGCTATAGGCTTCTGCAGTTTCGCGGCAGATTTTATTCCCCCGGGTTTAGATCACCACCAAAGGATCGCGCCCGCCAACACATTCGGCACCACAAAAACTTTCTCTGGCTTCTTTCCATGTGCAGGTTTTTAGAGGTTTGACCACTGACGGCCAGCACATCCACTTCAGAGGCAAAAATTCCTTCATTTAGAGATATGATGAACAAAATACAAGTTGAGTTAGGCCTATATAATACCATTTTACCAGAACTTTCTTTTTTCAACTATCAACAAATGGGTAATGTTAGATTTCTTCTCTCCTGAAGTTCACCTTGAACTGATGGATAACCAAAGATAATCTGAAGTCTATTTAGGGCATAGAGATTATTGTGTTCTGTTATGAACAGAGATAAATGCTGCAAACGCCAAAATAATTCAGAGTTCCCACTTCATACATGTCTCGGATGTGCAGCATTGAGATAAACGCTACCATCTGTTTATCGTGGCCTGCTAACGTCTTACGGAATACATAAATGATAATAATAAGAAAAACCGTTTTGTTTGGTACATGCTCCGATATCCAGCTGGAGTTCTGCAGATCACAATCTTGAAGTGATTATCTCTTTTCTTTAAAAAAAAACTGCCGGTTTTTCAAGAGGAAACAATGTAACAGAAAGAGCGCAAATGAACAAAAAAAATCAAAGAGGAAAGTTTCTGGTGGTGCACATTGATAAGGAAACTAGCAAAAGCCTTGTTTTTTTTCGGTCTGTCAGTTTCACCACTGAAACAAGGTCTGTTAATGGGCGTCGACTTAGCAATCATTTCCGGTAGCTGCGAATTCAAAAGCAGATATCTGAAGTCATTTGAGCAATGTGGATATTCCGTACAAAAATAAAAACATCTTTTCCGACCTTTATCCCAAAACACCAACGACACATGCAGCTGCTGGCTATTTACGTAAAACAGCATATCCGGAAACCAAATGGTAAGGCCAATTTCCATGTGACTATGAGTAAATTGCTCTATGTAAAAACCAAAACTGCATCCAGAGAACAATTTTACTGTATTCATAGTATTGTTACGGTTCCCGATACGGAACTTTGAGTGACGCGTAGGTTCGACAATCCCGAATATCAAAAGGAAGAATTGGGTTCGTAATTCTACGGTACTATTTAGATAAGGGTAAGCGAATGTGTACAACAAACCTCAATTGTTCACTTTCGTAGCGTCAACAGGCTCACAGGTCTGTCGCTGACCGGCACAGTGCAATGTCAACGTCCGCACACCAAACAACGGCGAGCGGAATGATGGCTCAGCAGCGTGGGTTGCGGTCGTCCCTTCCGACGAGTCTCGTGATTCTCATTGGACGTGCGGTCACACGGAACTCATGAGAAGACAAGTCAAGGCAGGCTCAGCAAACGGGACATGAACGCGCATGGGTAAGTAGGTCAACTGCGCACATACGCACACAGACACACATGCCAATACACAAGTGTCGGACGAGACGGCCTCTGCGGCAAGGTGAGTGACGGGTACGAATAAGCAAAACAACTGGAGATCAAAAGTACATAGGCGGAGTAAGCAAATGAATGGGGGAATTATCATGAGGTCAAGTTGGATTCAACAAGTATAAAAGGTGCGCTTTGACACTTGTCTTCATCTTTAGGAATGACTTCCGAATTCTGATTGAAATGAATGTATTGTTCATCAGTTCGAATCTTGTTTGTACGAAGTTGCGCTTTTGGTGCAAGTTCAAAAACTGAGCTGGCTTGTTAACGATTACAAGTTTTGCTATTCTCTAGAAAAACCAACTCCGTTCTCATTACTTTAAAAAATTTTGAACTGATAGTCAAATAGAATGTAAGCAGTGTCGTTTTCCGAAAGACCCTTCGAGGTTTGCGTACAAAAACTATGAATATACAACAAAGAGGTGTGCTAGCCAGCGATTGCGAAGCTAGTCGATTCCAGAAAGGTGCATTTTATCAGGATGAATATTGACAAGTTTAGTAAAGCAACTTAGAACGAAACGTTAAATTGATGTCTCTAGGACATGGGATGTCATTGCTTGATTTGATGCTTTAGTATCTTTAAAAGTTTTGCTGCTGACCATCGCTGTTCTCGGGGAAAATTTTTCGACAAAACACATTATTTTCCTGTAACTTTTGGTATAAGGCGACAAACCCTCAACTAACAATGTGGTCAAAAGCTTGTCTTACTGTAAGCTTCAGTGAGGTTACCTGGTTTTTATTACTGTAGATGCATAAAATAGCCTTAATTGCCGCCTACAGCTTTTTAAAGACAAGTAAAAGGATAGCTTTTCAAAAAGTCCAAAGCTCCTCTGAACTGTCCTCACCTATATTCAACAGATTAGACAAAAAAACGCTCCTCATCAACTCCAAATACTTTTACAGCGTCAGCTAGGATCATGTGAACAGTATTTATGGAGCAATGATTGTAGCTAGTTGTGAAAAACTTAGTTTTTCTACCTAGAGAGATCTTTTCGTCAGAGCTCCGTTTTGGATTCCGCAGAGCATTTTAAGGTGTTTTAAAAAACTTGAGGAAGACTAGCAAATAACATCGCCGATGTGCATTCCAATCAATACTATGTAACATTGACCGCAATATAGGAGGGCCTGAAGAAAACAGTAGGGTTTTTGTTTTGTCCTTAGTAAGGTTAATCTGTATATTTCGAAAGCGATACCTTTCTCTCGGTGGTCTATGCCCGGCGAGAAGATAAAAAACGAGCTCTGGAGCGGTCAGTTGATACTGTTGGCCGAGGAGCTCATCAACTAATAAAAGGCTCCACACATTCTGAGTCTGTTCCGATTTGTAGCCGTTTTGATGAAACACCATCCGATCCCTGTTTTTTCCGAATAGTTGTATGGACAATTAGATTAATTGAGTTTGGCTTGTTTGGCAGTATGCTGGATTGTATTAGCCGACTGACAGCAAACGTTGAATTTACCGCCTCTCTGATGAATTACATAGTTCTAAGAGAACCAAAATACTACGTTTTCAAGACGCTTTAATGACCAACATCCTCCCTGATCGACATACATGCGCTTTGTTTTCTTAAGATGGACTAGAAAATTGACGAAGGGCCTTTGTAGGCATTTTTGACTGAAGCAGTATCTTATGAAATAAGAACAACTGCCTCAGTAAACATTTGATTGCATTTGGGATACTATGGTGGTTTTGATCATTATTGCTAAGAAAATTAAAAGAACAGTCAAATTTCAATCTTCAAAGAGCATTTCTTAGCTCAACCATTGCGAGATTAAAATCAAAATAGTTATATGCTTGACAGCACAGTTTTGGATGAATTTTAGTCAACGCTTTTGTCATTCTTCTAGTTGTGAAACTGGTATATTCAACGCATCGAGAAAGCAATTTCGTCAATGAAAAGAAATGGTAATTTTTTCTTTCCCATGTACCTTTCGGACAAATATAGTGTTTAGAACTGGCATTTTTGCGTTTTGTTCTGTAATTTAATTAAACGGCTTGTTAGAGGCCTCTTTGTACTACACAATATGAACGTATTCGTAAACCCACCTGATTTTGCGAAGAGATCTGCACCAAACACAAGCAGCAAGGAGAATACTGGTGAAAAATGACGTGTAAGTTAGACTCCGAATAATTTCAAAAGCCATTCTAGGTACATGCTACGTGCGCTAATGTCAGTTCGAGAATGGTGGTCTTTTAGAGAGTGAAAAGTCCAATCCGAAAGAATTTCGTCTTCTTGGATAGACAACCAAATCATTTTCGAAGGAAGCTTTAACGAAACAACTTATCTTGTGCACATCCCACGAAACTTCCTCATTGATGAAGGTGCTTTGCCATGAATTGGAATGCCTTATGGGCAATAAACTGGCCAGTGACATTTAAAGGTTTTTTTGTGAGTAACTCAAAAAAGGGTCTCATCCTGTCGGGTGAACGCATCAGATGTTTGATATTTCTGCACGCAGGTCGATAAAAGGGCAACAAGGTAATGCGCGAAATGTTAATTTATTTCTGTCAACTAAGCCATTTTAGGACTAGCTAGCTAAGGTCAAACTACGACTGATAAATATGATTTACCACCGAAAAGATCCATAACCTGAAAGATATAAAGTATCCGGTGTTTGGTGTATATCGAGTTATTTAGGGTTAATCTCGTGTGTGTTTTCGTTTAGTTGTGCCCAGTCTCCACCATAAATGAGGCATTTTGAGGAGAACGGCTTCGTGCAAATATGTTAGGTTTATTTATCAGATTATTGCAGCTCATTTTAATTTGAAAATCATCCATGTTCTAGATATAGTCGTCCGCCTAATCGAACTTGTTGCTAACGCCCTCATTGTATGAGCAGGCCTCTTTTAATTTCACGGACGAAAAGGTTAAAAAGAATGTAGACATTTCGTACCCTGGTGTCTATAATTTAGCCACAACGAATCCATTGTTTCCAATTCGAATATGCTTCACGGGCTAAAGTTGTTTAGATTCCACTCTGCAGCCGTCTGAGAGTAACCTAATGGTGCAGCTTTTCAGAATGGGGATGAGTGAGATGCACGATAATTACTGACCAGTATTCAGGCAAGCAAACGTAAGAACCTTTGAAGCTCGTGAAAACTATAGTGATCATCCGCGTTTCCATTTTGTCTGAATTCATAAAAAAATATGAAAACTCCACGAGCTATAGACATACAAGCGACAAGCTCCTGTTTGGTGCTGAGACGCTAAAATGCATAAATCAAGTGTCTCGGTGAGTTTCAGACTTTATTTCATTACTTAACGCTTTTAAGCTAAATTATTCATCTCGCCAACCATTGGAACCATTTCAACTCCCTGAATGAGTCATTCCACACCATTGTTTACAATGACAGGCGCAATCAAAAACATCCGAAATTGGCAGGTAAACCATTAGTGATGACAAACCGATTTGATCATCGGTATCAACACCACCACCATCAACACCTCTAAATGATTAGGGCAAGCATGTTCTATTGAAGCAATTCTTTGTGTGTCAACGCACCGTATCAACAATTATTCATACTCAGGTCAACCAATCACTTCCTGCTGGCTCGCTCATCTTGTGCCAAAGCACTTTGCTTTGATGTTCCTCCATGTACCGCGAATGATCAAAAGACCCAGCCACAAGCAAACCACTCCTACTGTATGTCTGAAACATGATGGTTTCGAAAACGTGCAGAAGGTTCACTGTTTTCAAGACGTCTGCGGGTCCGTATTCCCCGTGCATTTTTGGACAGCTTTTACTGACAAGACATGACCAACTTATCCGTTGTTTTCAAGTGTGTCACGCACAAAATTAAGGCATAGGCATTTGTTCTTAAATAAGAAAACAAAAGCGGACTTTAAGATCAGCAACAGACTCTTGAGACTTGTGATCAAAGGAGAGTTAGTACGCAGCAAAAAGTTACACCACTGATAACTGTAGTTAACTGCATACACGACATTTAAACATGGTAATTAGCGCTTACAAAGAGCGCTAATTTTAGTTTCCTAGGCCAGAAGTTCCCTGAAAAAGTATGTGATCTGCTCGGCCTTTGGTAATTTAGCAATATTTCCTCATTAGTTGGACAACCACTGTCGACCGTATTTCGTTCTTTATACACAGACGCGACTCCACCAAGCGAACTTGGTTTGAAGGACATTCAGCTTCACTGCAATAAGGAAGTTATCATTGATTCAGTCCATCTTCCAAACCCCCTACGTTATCTGCACACTGATGTGCTGAGTATCAGGAAGTAGATTTACTCTCACCCTTACATAACACTCATAGGGTTAATCAATGAAACAATTATATGCTGATCGGCGTCACTTTCAATACTAACGCGAATTATATGCGTGAGCAGAACTCATCAACACGCAGCAGGTTCGAAACGCCGGTGGTTTCTAGATTGTTTGAGCCTAAATGACGTAAAATAAAATTCTATTATGAATATACAGGATTTTCCAAGGTCATGTGTTGTTATTAAGCAGATAGCTCAGGTATGAACCTAAATTAGTATAGATGATTTAAATAGGTCAGGTTTACGGGACCTTTTTCATCTGGTGTTGGCTAGTGAATGAAGCAGATCACAGGCCCCGGATGTCTTTTTCCCCTATTGGGTCAGCTAGAAAAACAGTTCTCCCACAAAATACTTCTCCATCATTTGTACCTCTAGACGATTTTACTTTTCAAGCAACAGGCATACTATGATTATGCGGAAAATGTGAAATGATAAATTGTACTCAGAAGGAGAAAACACTAGAAGAGGAGTTGTCCATAGCTAACAGCCGTTCAGTAGTATTTGAGTCCTCTGGGTGCCCACAAAGCTGCGACAAAGTTAGCGGTGTTTATCAACTGGACAGCTCTCACAAGCAGTTGCTATTCATTTGGGGCTCGAATCGACACATTTTAAAGGAGTGTAGATAGATGCTGAAAGAATAATATTGTCGTTTGGTGACAGAGTTGACTTATCCATTGATTGTACAATTAACAGAAACATTATGAAGGGTTGTCAGCAGCTCACCAAACATCCCGAGAAAAACCTCAATGAGCATCGCACAAACGATGTTTCTTGGATTAAGCTTGACAAAGATATATGCGAATGCTTACCAATGCAGTTTAACTGTCTCTCAAACAGGAAGAATGCTATCGCTGAGTTCTTGTGGCATGGGTTCAGTAGATCGACAAAGAGCTGTCACATGATACTTACGAGTCGACAACGGTGGCTTGTTCAGGGAGTTTGATTATCCATTGCCCGACCAAGTGCCAATTAAACGACACCGAACTGGTTGACAGTTTAACCACAGTTTGCAATACTTTGCAGTGCTTTGCCACAGGACAAAGCAAACAAGTGTGTGTTTCAACACACTACTCATAAGGTTGCCGAAATGTCTCAACAGCCCACGACCGGTTGCGCCCTACTTGAGACTCATCAGGTAGGCACAGTCCGCAAGTTTTCGTCCTACTTGAACCCAAATTGGATAGATTCCGAAAAGTACACTCATACACTCATATCAATTTGCTTTTGACGAGCGACTCATCTGGAACCCAGAGAGCATTACCACTTTGCCGGTTTGACAGAGTATGAATGCAGAAAGTTCCTACGTAGAAGGGACCTCGCGGATTTAGCAAGGTGTTATTTTTTATCGTTAATAGGCAGCCGGGTGCATAAGCCTCATCGGCTAGATAAGTGACAGTCAAAAGCACGAGTTTTTGTGGTGGTAAGGGGTTTGGAAGAGACCCCGGTGGAGAAAGAATTGTGCTGGCGAACAATACTTTCCGGTTACTCAGGGAAATAAGGGAGTTTGGTTCAGGTATGAACCTTCAGCCTTTGAATCGAAATTCTAATTCACAAGGCGGTGATAAGGTGTAGGGTTTTGTTCGGGAGTCGTGCCCATAACCTCTGACTCAAAAGTCTGAACCGGAAGGCAGCGGGCAGTAGGGTTTTCTTTGGGGGCCCCTCCGCGAGCCTATTTTACAGCAAGAGGCTTGCCTAACCCTCAGGGCTCGGGGAGTACAAACTGAAACACGAGGTGGCCTTTGTGCCACACATACAGTTGAGTAACTTCATAAGTGAGGGTTTCAGATGAGTCTCCGATGAGAACTCAGTTGATGTGAAAATGAAATCTATCAAAATCTATCCAATTTGTTTTCAAGTGGAACACAATGTTGACGGAACTTCGGGGACTGCGCCTACCTGATGAGTCCCAGAAAGAGCAAAACCGGTCGTGAACTTTTTCAGCAACCTTATCAGCAGTGTATTACGTCTATGAAATGTATCGCGATAGTTCGAAAATCATCCGAAATGAAACATGAGACGGTCTGTTACAACACATTCAGTTGGTTAAATACAGTATAAACGAGAGTATCTGCTGGAATCCAGGTGTCTCCCATCAAAACCAAATTGGCATGCAAATGAGTTTATTCCGCTTAGTGTATATTTCGTTGGAACGATGCATGTGTTTGCGAATTTCGTAATATGGGGTAATACCGGAAATATCAACTCTTAGTTCTTGATAATTTTTTCCCGACATATGTCTCATAAAACCAGTGGGAGATAACAGCATTGAATAAGGCTAGGAATTACTGCACGTAACTTGATACGTTGGCGCTTCCACTGCAGCAGGGACAGGGTACAGGCTCAAATAAAAATAGATGGAATCTGAGTAGACCGCAAAAATTTGTTGACTATAAAACAACCTAAGGCACTCTGTTTTTCTGCAGCCAAAGAAGATATGGGAAAAATAACTGATTTTAAAAACCGACATCATAGCTCGGAAACGGCCAGGGGATGTGATAGTGGAACAGTGAGTCCACAGGGGTAACTTGAGAAGTTCAATGAAGTTCGGTCAAAACAGTTCAAACATGCCAAGACACACTAAAGTTTTAGGATATGATAACCTGTGTGTCGAGAATAAACAGTGAAAGACGGATGTAGGTCTGATGCTAGGGTTGCTAGAAAAGAATGAAGTCCAGAAAGTTATAAAATCTTTGGTTTAGACAGTGAAATAGACCAACTCCAGCATGGTTAGGAATTGGTTGTTTCATTGTGGAACAAACTTCAGCTGGCAGTATTACTGGATGTTGCATAATCCAGAGACGGTAAACGTAAGATCTTAGTACTTCTGTTGTGTGTGGAAGAAACCAGCTACACTTGAAATATGATAGCAAAGTGTTGTCTAACTTGTGTATTTTTAGCTATCTGTCGAACACCAGCCTCGAGAGCTTCAAAGTTTCGATCATTGTGAAAGTTGGGCGAGAATCTGAGTGGAAATTCTGAGGCCCATTCTTAATCGCTGTAAATATCTTGTTTATTCTTTAGCAGGTGGCAATTCTTACTTCGTGGAGAACATATTGAGCAACCCCGTTACTGTTTAGCTCGAAATTAAAGCAACATGACACAAAATGTGTCATGCAGCCATTTCTAGTTGTTGTCATGATAATATAAGTTTTAGCTTTGTGGCGGAACGACAAAAAATCGTTGTATAGACCCAACGGCAAAGTCTTATTTGAGCCCACTTTGTTGAATGCCGTTTGTATGAGACGCATACCCAATACCGCAAAGCTGACCACCCCTCATAGCATTACTGTCCCCCAGAAATTTGCAAATGCTTACCTCAACAGAACAATGAAGTTAGGCATTTAGCTGAAATTTACTTCCTAAATTCTACGCCGCATTTGTCCCCGAATTTTTTTTCTGTTCGCAGAACTCTATCAGGTTTGATGTTAATGGTGTGACAAGACGAAACAGGCTGTAGGGGACGTCGGAATAACTAGTGAAGGTACAAAAAGGGGCTTTGTCTCCGAATAATTGACTATGTAAAACTTTAGAAATTCTGAAATAGCATCTGTGGAAAAGGCAATCTCTTTAGTGACCGGTGTGAGGGAGTGAGTGACACGTTCAAATTAGTACCAACAGTACAGTTCGCAAGAAATTTCAGTGGTTTTCTTTCAAGGCAGACTTTGATTAACAAATTAAAATGCAGTAAACAAAGTGCCAAGTGAGACTCGCTTGGGCGCGGAAATGATCCACGCGTTACTTTCTGAATGATTAGAGCGCGAATTTACTAATCGGAAGGTCCGTGATTCGAACCCGTCCTCTGCCTCTCGATTTCCCCTATTTAGGCTTGGGTAATCTGCCAGCATCCCAACCCTCGTGCTCCTTTCTGGTAACATGGCAGTTAGGCACCAAAAGGGTGCTACAGCTGAACGACTTTTTCCTAATACAAGAACAAACTGGGCGTCGGCCTTTGTGGGGAAACGCATCGTACTCTTGGTGGGTCGTATCAATATGGCCATTACTTCCCATTATATAAGGACCGGTTGTACAGTGGCTGCCTTTGTCGTTTCTAAAACATCCGAATGAGATATCCAAAACGATGGATGTATGTGAGTTTATTCCTCAAGTGGTAAACGGTTATGTGTCCACTGATAATTCTCATAGTCAAAGTCGCATACCTTGGTTCATATCCGAAAACACGTACGTACACATGTTAATGAAACCAGTGTACGTCACTTTAGCTGTTAATCGGTCATAACAGCCGACTTAACCATTCTAGGCAGACTCTAGTGGTTGGCAGCGTAAATAACATTCACCCGGTAATACTTCCTTACCAACATTAAACACTGCAGTAGTCAGTTAGCAGTATATGCACAGTCATAAGTCGGAATCAATCACAGGGGCATAGGGCATACAGAGCCGACACCTAGCTACACAATGCCAATTGGAGGTCTCATTGGGCCGTATTTCTTGTCCGACTTGGTGGGATGGTTTTCTTCAGGACCTTTGGTAGCACGCGCTTATGTGATTTAAGAACCCCGATAAATGCAGGCCATAACTTACTAGTGACGTTTGTGTTGCTGGATATCAGCTTGTTTACCTGGAATTTTGTTTTTATACGAAAATCATAATACGACAATTTCTGTTTTCATTTGTGTTCTACAGCCATTGTGTTTTCTAAGCGATCATAACTATTGCTCTTTTCAAAATGAGCGCTGTGCTATACGGACCTCTACACTGGACCCTCGGAGGCGCAAATGGGAATTTCAGAATTAAAGTAACCCCCTAGAAATTAGAAAACAAGACACTCGTAAGGAACAAAGAAGCCCAAACTTCCTTGGAATCTCGTTTTTAGTTAAACAAAGGAAAATTCCTTTCCACAAGAACCATTAGTACACGATCACTTCAGGTTAATCAATGTTCAACATGCCGAGTGAACCACACACTTCTGAAACTGAACTAGTGCACACACAGAAGATGACCTTTCCACCTTCCCTCCTGCAAGTTAAGCTCAACAGATGCTGAAAGGCAGACAAGCGGTGTGGACATTTACCAATGAAGGAAATCACAAATGGCGTAGACCTCAAATTCTCGAGAAAGCACTGAACCGAAAATTTTTTTATGCTCTGGTTTATTGAGAAGCGGCATAAGCAAGCTCTCATGGAGCTCGAAATGCACCATATCGAAGTAGTTTCTCCAACTCAATTAAAATCAGCCAATCTGATTTTTGCCGTTTCTAGTGGCGTTGCTGGTGATCAGTCGGATTTTATCGGTGCAAAACCCCTTAAGTTTGTTGAAATAAATCATGTGTAACATTTGCTAAAGTAGATAGTGGAGTCTGTCAGTTTTTCACCTGTTATTACATGTCACTGTTCCATATCCCCAAAATATTTGCAACTTTGTTATCAAAGGTTTGCATCTCCCCGAAATCCTGCATTCTAGCTTCCGGAAAGATGGCCCACCACTGTAATAAAGTACGCCATAAACCTTCCTTTTGCGCCATAGCGGCTGGTCGAATAATTTTATTTCATATTTCACAGCTAAATACTGTTATGCATTACTTGTATATCACAGCAAACCAGCTTTTGGAAAGTGTGAAACAAGCGGTTTGTTACACCCGTGTAGCTGTAGTCTAGTGAAGCCAGCATTTGTGCCTTGTTTTTCATATGAAAGATAAAAGCTTACTGCCTCCCAAAATAAAAAAAAGTATATAGTGAATGATCCCGCTTTCTGACTAGGTGGTCGACTACACCGTGTTGATAAAAAAGCTGTGCATCAAGTACCAATTTGTATTTTGCATTTAAAATATCTGATTCGTTGGCGCCACCAGTACTTGTTGTGTGGCTTTCTGGGAACCGTTGTTGTTCCTGTTCCGTATGTCCTGGAATCCTGACGAATCTCACATACGTTTTCTGACAAAACATCACAGAAGACTGTTATGGTATCCATGGGTAGGGCTTTTTTACCTCGACGCTTTCTAGGTAAGAAATTTAAAGAATGAGGATCAGTCTTGTTCAAAGCTTTGGAATCATCATGGGAGTCTGCAATTAGGGTCGTTAGAAGCATTTTCATATTGACACGGATATCTCTACATCATCACTGACGTCACGAAATTCAAACAGCACGTAAAATTGAAATTCATCCATTAGGTTTAGAGTTTTTTGAAGTGGTATTTGGAGGTCTTAACAATATCTGTGTAGCTGATTGACCATGGTTCGTCCGTCTCTTCCAGACCTTAGTATGCCTGTCGTGAGTTCCTACCACTACTGCATTTCTCGGAGGAGGAAACAACATGAATGTGGCAGTATACGGAAGAGCCTAGACAAATGTGAGAGTGAAGCCTGGAAAATCTTGTGGTCAGAGAAACGACCATTCTATTTTAAGCTAGCTGTATGAGAAGCTAAGGCTAACTGCTGCTCTGCTTCAGCTTGCGTGAATACTTTGGAACCTATCAGTACTGATCGCTTCAAGCGATTTGAGAGAAAAGACCTAATCAAACAAAGTCGCTGCCTCCTCTTGTAACACCTCATAATATGCGTACCTATACAGCCAAAGTGCCACAGTCCGAAAAACCAAGGGGTCGGATTAGATAAATGTGACTTTTTTTACCAAAATGTAAGCTAATTCTTCAGCCAAATCATAGTATTCAATGCAGCACATTCCATATACTACTAAGAGTGAATAAGTAGCATGTGCCAAGCTATGAAAGGCAGCCTAGCTGCCTTCTACCGAAAACGAATCTCAAGATACAACCGTGCGTACTTCTGCTGACATTTGAACTGAAAATGACGTACATATCAATCCTAGCAATGAACAACCTTATTACCACAAACGCATTGATAATTGGATGGCCTGAGTGAAAGTTATCAAGCGGAGGTTAACCCCAAACTTAATTCCTGGCAACTAATTATTCGCCAAAAAGCAACCACTAAAACTACGTAGGTAAAAACGTTTTCTATCGTTGCTACTTGTTAATGCTGTGAAGACCTGATCAGACATACCACCAGTGAGTATATCTGAATCATTCTGGATGCTTCCATCCTCAAGCGTCTAACTGCCAATTCTGGGAAGCTCGTTTGTAGGAAACATGTGCGCGTGAAGTGGACTTTATCAATTTTAATGCACTAAACGTTAAAAAAGCTAAAAAATACGCAGCTTTGGGTATTTCGGGTATATTTGAAGGCTGAGAGCAATGTGTCTATGTTTCCTAATTAAGCACATCTTCCAAGCGGTCATTCCGTGCTGTTTGGGGAAGTGGAGAAGGTTTGTAATATACTGAAATTTGTCAACTGTCATTTGTCAACTGGTTTCAAAAGTAGTTTACTCATATGTACGAGTCACATTTGAAATATTATGCCACATACTCTGTCAACTGATAAGCAAACCGAATCGTACGTTCTACCAAACGGGAGTTTTCACTCAAGCCTTACACGCTTCGCTACCCATGTGCCTGCCAGATACCTATATCCGGGCAGTCAGACAGCAAGTTACAAAGTAACTTGCGGTCGCGGGTCCAGTTTGGTGGGTGGGGCAACCAAATCTTACCCAAAGGCCAAATGTTCTGAATAACCTACATATTCTCGACGCCGAACACGACCACGATTTAGAAATTTACTCAAAGCATCGAAAGTAGCTACAAGTTGTGGTCATCAAATTTGCTGAAGCTGTCAACATTACCAGCGAATAATCCACGTTGTGTATGCAAGAGACCAGTTGTAATGTAGTACCTTCCTGGACTCATTTGATCGTAGTTGAGTAGAACGTGTACGTAGGTGTTGTGAATGCAAATCCCTTAGGACCTGTGTTCAAGCTGAGGGACTGTTGTTTGTCTGAACAATGCTAAATCTCCTTTATATTCTGAGTTATTATTATTCGTTCGACAAAAAAGACAAATTATGCCTGCAGTGAACTACTCCAGATATACCGTTGTTTTTTGAGCTCAACCGGTTACGCCCGGCCTAACCCGAATACTAACTTCTAAGTAGGGCATGTTTACAAAAGGATGCATTCTCATGCAGCCACAAAAACAAAGATGCCTGTTTGGAGCTCGGAAAATATCGCAGCACTATGCATGCCTTCATTTTATTTCTAATCTGTACTGGCTTCAGTTGGCATTTCAATGGCATGGTGTTCGCAAAGTAGTGCTGTGCGTGCATAATAGGTTGAGTTATTGACTTAGCTGTGCAGGTCTGTTCAAAAAGACATTAGTGTGAATTTTTAATGCGCAGGGGCTTTTCGCTATGGTTTCTCTTGAAGACTATTGCGGCAGTTTGGTGGTCTGGGAAGTATTTTTAAGGTTTTTAGAAGTATGTTACCTGAAACAGATATCAAACTGGAAGACAGTTCCATGTAGCTTAAACTATTTTCTCGATGCAGCTGGGTTCCTCTTGCGGGGTTCGTCAGGGAAACAGTATTGTTATAATCGAAGTCCTACTAGTGGTCACTGACGTTACTGCCAATCATCTCTGTATCGTACTTAAACTCCAAGTTGATGTTGAATCTTTCTATGTCTTTTTTTAGAAGTCATTGTAGCAAGTAACGAATTTAACAGAAGTCAGAATTCGAAGGACAGTACTTTCTCTAGTGTAAACTTTTTTGATAGCCTTTAGTATGAGGTATAATTTCAATGTCTTCAACCTGCCTACAGTAGACACAAAAGCGTTTTTCTCTAACACACTCGTCCAGTAAGTATTTCCAATCTCCTTGGACGGAAATAGTGAGACTGCGCAACAGGGGCTTTTAGTACATCACTTCATCAATCCCATTTTAGTCTCAAATAGGTGGCCGGGTACTCATCTTAAACTTTTTCCTTCGAGTTTACAGTAAATAGGTTTACATTGGCTGGTCTCATTATAAAATAACGACCACCTATATTAACTCCACGTAGAGTCGTCCTAGTATACATCAATTTGAACTGGTTGTGTACAGCCAGGTTACATGATTGTTTGAACAAAGACGAAGAGTTTTTTTAAGCAGTTTTTCGATCTCTACATTGGACTACTCCTTCAGATAATCACCAATCAGACTAGTTCTCTGACATACTTTACGATGTGATTCAAAAAACCTTTGGGCAGTCCGGTTTGCAAATATAAAAGCGAACCAAATAGCTATGGCGAAATTTTCTCGACTACTGAAAAAGTTTTTTTAATGTGTTCAAACTACCCCTCTAAGCATTCTCCATAGCAGCTGGCTTTCTATTTGTAGGTTAATTGGCCTCTGACGGTGACAAAACCCGGCCATATACTGTCTTCTAAGCGATAGTTGCTTGTTCAACCAACACGCAAAGTAACATGTGACTCAACAGTGAAATCTGTCATCCATGTATCCTGTTTCTCAGCTCGTAAAACACACGTGAACGCGACACGTTCAGCCGTTTTGTGTTACAACCCAGTGGATGCGCGCCGACAATTACAACTGTTAACAACTGTGCCCAGTTTCTTCTTGTTGCGGACATGGATGCCAAGGCGAAAGCATTTCATTTGTCGCCAAAAAATTCTGTGGCCAAGAACGGTATCAAAAAATAATTTAGAGGTGACTTAACTGTTTTATTTATTTTGGATATGATGGAATGAAATTTTTTGGCTAATTCTGGGAGTGTGATTTTGTGATTTTCCGGATCAAAATAATGTAAAGATCTATTTTTCATCACGTTCCAAACTGATGGTTTCCATACTTCTGAAAAAAGCTTTATTCACTTTGCCAGATACTCGAAAACGGACTTCAGTTCAAGCAGCGGTGATAATTTATTGAAAGGTGAAATGTGCTGTACTTTATTTGGGGATTAGAAAGGTTTAGAGTTTTTCCATCTTTACCGCAGTTTTCCGCAATTTATTGAGTAAACTTTGCGTTGTGACGGTAAGTGTTTCCGATAGGCAAGTCAAGTATTTAAAGGAAACGCGGTTTGAAACAAAATGTACAGTCACGCCCAGAATTAGGAAGCTATCTAGCTACAGCTTCAACCGGAGTTACTATGACTGAAATTGGGCGTGCCACAGCCGTGACGATCTGTGAGTGGCGTTTAAAAGAAATGGTACGCAAAACTGCAAACTTTACATCCGTCCTATTCTGATCGATATAAGGTAACTAAAGGAATGTTGAAACAGCTTTGAAAATTTTGTAGCCGCCTGTTTTTCTAAAATTTCTTAAAAGAATCCCAGATAATTTGTCACTGCATCACATGGAACGATAAGACAGTTTACCATTCTGGATTTTAACGTTACCAGTGTTTACTCACAAATTTCTATAAGGAATCGGTTCAAATTTTTACTTGCTTAATTATCCTGAAAACCAGATATTGGTTCTCCTCTGCTCCCATTAGTGTTCTTCATCATCATCATCACCATCATCATCATCATTGTCATCATCATCAGAGATAGAAACATCAGTGTTGATACTGGTGTTTCACTGCAGCCTTAAAGTTCGTCTAATTATATTTAAAGCCTTAGTTTGAAAAGAAGATAAAAGGGCAAGTAAGGGGGAGACCTGTTGCTGGCCTGTCGCAAGCATTCTGAGATGCCTACATTTCCAAGCGCTCAATTAGACAATCTGGAGAAAAACTGATAGCATGAACGCCACTGACATTGATCAGCCGCCATTTCTTGCAATGTCTACACCCAAGTGCAGAGGGGGTCTGGAGGACCCCATCCAAAAACACTCAACTCTTTGTTTTCTCTTTCACAAGTAACAAGTTGTCCATCTCGCACTTACCATCATTCTGAAGGGGGCACAGAGAACAACACTTGGTGTGCGTAGCACATGTCCGAGCGACCGCAACTGAGGGCGCTGAACGCTTTTCTCGGTTGAAGTATTTGCTGCACAACCAAATTCACGTTGTCAAATTACTTCGGTACAAATTCGTTAATACCCTTCGACACCAGCAATTCTTCCGAAGCATCAGTGATCAGAAGCATGAGGACACCTCACATAATCTGTCCGTAGATGCTTTGTTTCACAACAATATAGCCCTTACTATAGCCCGGTGCACACGACCCTTTAAACTCTGTGATATGATTTTTTGACGCCACAGGTGACGCAAATCAGTAAAAGCGATTCGGCGTTTGAGATTCCTGCACTGACTTCATCAGGCACATTTCCGGGATATGAAGAATTTTCCACAACCTACGGTAGTTCTTCTTGAATTGCAAGGAGAAGGTCCAGAGACTGTGCGTTCAACTGAAAGTTTCTTCTTTTGGTGGATATCTCGGTTTAATGTGGTTTTATGGAAAATGTAATCAAATGTTATAATCCGACCATTTGGTATCCATTTCATGCAATATGTTGAAACTAAGGCCTTATGTGATCGCGCCCATCCACCGTGCATATGGCTGAGATACATTGAAGACATATTTGTGGTCTTATCAGCCACACAACGGCAAGCCTTCCAAACTTCTCAAAAGAACAATGCAATAGTATAAAATTCATATTAGAAACTAAGAATGACCTGAGAACTATAATTTTCTCGGACCGTAAGCAATCTGTTAACACCAGCCACGAATTCTTATAGGAGATCCCAAAAAAACTACACATTCGGACAGGTACCTTCATAATGAATCTACGCCCCTACACTAGGTCAAAAGTGCAGTTGTCCAGTTGCTGACGAATGATGTCGGTAAACTATGCTTGGATGAGTCTCTGCGAGCAGATAAACTAAAACTACTCGGTAGAGTATTACAGAAAAATAAATACCCCATAGGGCTCATTGTTCAAAAGAATAGGGATCCTTGGAATAGCTAGACAGGGAGACGAAAACCGGCTGGTCAGCATGGAAATATCCTATAGAAATGGCATTTCAGACACCAATCGGAAGAAACTTGGGAGTATGTTATTAAGACATGCCTCCTAATTGATAGCATCTTACAACAACACCTCGTACGCGCTAAGAAACCCACCTAAACGAAGCGTTGCATAAATTGCTTCTACCAAATTCGCTACGCAAATATATAGGGCAGACAGCCAGACAACTCCATGTGTGAATCAGAGAACATAAACGACATGAGGGTTTTCCCCTCCATGAAATCTAATCGAGTTCAAAAAAACCTAGACGCCACTCAGGCACTTCACTCCACGCACTTGAGTCAAGCTACCAAATCGACTTCGATAGTACACATGTATTCCAGTCAGCATTCAAGTCACACGCGAAACCGGCGTGCCCTGGGGCACCAGAGATCGTCACAACCAAAATGCGTCAACCATAGTGAGGGAACCAACACCCAGTCAGTCAAGCTTGGATTTTCTGTACACCTTAGAAACCACAGTGCTCGGAGGTCCAGCAGGAATCCCAACAATTACGCATCTTAGCGGGCACAACCACAAATGGGGGCACAACCCAGTCGAAGCACAAACACAGCCACGCCCACACGCATGCAAAGCTAGTACACATCCCACCACGCTGGTCGCATCCGAGTGCCAACTGACCCAAGGAACAGGCTAAAAAGGTGACATGTTAGCAAAGCCTATTAACGCTGCACTTGGCTCGTATTCTTTTGGTTTAGAAACCTTTAAAAAACGTTGCCCACCGCAACCGAAACGTCGGATTACCACATCTCATTCCAGTGCGCATTTTTAATTTAAACCGTCAATATTAAACACCACATACCATTCAGTCCACTTAAGAAGATTTAAGTCAAATTTGGCCAGGAGCACGATAGTGTGGTTTTAATGCATTTAAGCCACTTTTGTATACAAAAAGTTTGTAGTTTTGCAAACCATGCAGTAGGGCAAGAGGATGTGGCTGCATCACCCTCAAGTATCACTACTTCTGAAACCACTATACTCGCATTTTGCAACACAGCAAACTTTACGCGCCTTTTAACCCTTACGGTATGTACGTATTTTCAAATGAATTTCTCTCCTTTCAGTGACGTCAGTCTAAACTGAACAGCCTAAACTAAATATTGAGGAGTAGTTTATTAGGTAAAATTACCAAGTGCATCCCGCAGTCTCTGTCCAGGCTAAATCAAAACTCGCTCAGACGTAAGGATATTCATTTTTTAGGTGCAAGAGTTTGATGTGAGTTTTCAAGGTGTTGGTCGATTGCACTTGCTTTGCATGTCAAAGACTTGTAGTTCATGTACGACACGACAATCATGCGGTTGAATACTAAAGGGTAGCACTCATACGCTGAAGAATATTGGGGAAGTTTCCTATTAACACGCGGAATCAAACGCCTCTCAAGCACCGGCCATTTCTTCTTTACAATCATTGCTTGTCGTAGAAGCTTCCAACAATTTACGATTAGCGCACCATTTGCGAACCCACAAGATTCATTTAGAATGTACTTCTCAATGCTATTGTAGGTAAATCGTCGTTTACAAAAAGGCCCCTAAAACAAATGCTCTCATGCCGTTCAACCGCGATGGTTAATTTCACAAATGTCAAACTAAAAGCTGAAACTTTTGGTTCGTAATGTACTTTTTATATGTCAATTGACCTTCCGCTTCATTGAATAAGTTAATTGCCTAAACTCTGTCAACGTCAGTGGACAAAAATTTGACTACCAGAAATAGCATAAACATCTCAGAAATTCTGGTAACAGTGGTGAGATTAATTACATCTTTACATTGCAGACCGGTTTATTCTTCTTACGAAATTTGGGGTACATGTTCTTCAGTAAGGGATATTGGTCGGGACGTTTGAAAAATTGGCAAAATTACATCTGTCCTTTACAGCGGCGTACAAAATTAGTCGATCAGCACATTTCCTGGACGCAAAATCCCACATTAGGTACTTTATCTATCCAGTATTTGCACCAAGTGAAGATAGCTGGAGTTGAAGTTGAAGTCTTCGGATTGTTTGTTTTGCTTCAACTTGTTGAGCTTCCGCTTCCAACAATCTGAGAATAAACCAAAACAATTGTTGTGTATAAATATCCCCAAGAATGTCTGCAATTGGAAAAATTCAAAACCGACAGCCAACCCTTGTATTTATTGCTAAGTGAAAATAACCTGTCTGCAAATGATCGGTTAAAGTTTATTTCTGAACGAAACACTGGTTGTTCATTCAAGTGTTGGAGTTTATCTATAAGAACGCGCAACTCTCGGATGGCGTGGCTCAGTTTGACTTATGAGAACCCTGAAACTGTACGGTTCACCGTCGTTAACAGGCAAAGTATGTGGCGTAGCAGTTTTCACTATCGAAAAATGTAAAGAGTCAGGTGTATTCTGAGTGAGATTTAAGCGACCGTTTAAAAGGAACTAATGAAATAACTGAACATGCACTCATGGAATACTGTTTCTACTGCTTCGTAAACTAGTTCTTCCTTTAAACCTTCCCGAAGGAAACCAGACGGCTGTGCTTCGACACTGAGTGCCATCTTACAGGTTCCTTTGATATGAAACAGTCATAGACATGAGTGCGCTTTTGGCACAGCAAAATTTTCACTCTTGTCAGACTCGCATCAAACTGTCATGATGGATACCCAGTCTCTGGGAACTAGTCTGTGACTACAATGCAGGAGATTTTGCATTTTGTCGGTGGCGAACCTTATACGCATTTCGTTGACGTGAGGTATGATTAATTGGTAGTTATATCTCAAGACAATTTGCATTTGGCTTGACTGGCCACGCTACGAAAATGTCAGAAACGAGATACTGGTTGCGCTAAGTAAACTTTGGTGAGAGTTGTGTTCAAGGAAAAACTGTTCTGAATCCTTCAGGTGCTATCTAGACGATACCATTCTGTGCCCATGGGAGTGACTGCTTTGTGTTGGACTGAAACAGACATAAGGTTAGCTCTCTATCTTGCAATATCGCCGCTGTTCTCAATTTCGGTAGCCCACGCATTCACCACTTAGCCTGATGTAGGATGCCTTCTGTGTCCCGACATTTTGCGCGGATTGCAGACTACATAGCAAACTATGACATAGTCATACGTGGGTATATCATTCTTTTCCATTCAAATGTTATTCATCTATCAAGATATACTTTCATTTTATTGGTAAGGCTCGAACGTTCATCACTGGCATACACAATATTTCGATGACTCTTTTCACATGCTTGTAACTACGTTGAATCACAGAGTATTGCTCCTCCAAACACTGTTCTTACACATGTTTCCTTCTCAAGATTTGAGGCTTCTATGTTGATATCCCTCACACTCCTCCCCTATGTACAGGTTTATCATAGAATAAACTAGGTCTTTCAAATTTCTTGTGCTTGGTTTTGTTTTCAACAATTTTTCATATGAAACTCTATTTCAGATTTTTTTCCAGCTGCAGCATGAGGACTAAGTTTGCAGATGGTTTCCTGAGAACCATCTAGAAAATCCCAGTAGTATTGATCACATGTTCAAACCCTACTTGGAGAAATGCTTCAGAGACAGCGACGGTCCAACACACAGAGCTTTTGAAAACGGTTTGCTCGTAGTGGCTGCGTCTCTGATCATTAAACTGGGACGAATGGTACCGCAGCAGTTTACATTCTGCCGGTGGCATTCCTACTGATGTCTCGTCAGCCCCATACATATCAAAATTTAGGAACTTTGTCCTGGCCTTTCTAACTCGAGGAATGATTCCCATTTTCACCACCCTACTATGACTTATGCAGCTGCCCTGAAGGGCCAACTTTTATGCTACTACGATCGGTTTATTTGCAACCATGAGGTCTGGGTTTGATTTAACCCGGACATTACACATTTCAGGTGTGAATTGTTTGCCGAGTCCTGCCGAACAAATATTTGTGCAATCAGAGATGGTTTATATTTTTAAAGAGTCTGATCCAAAATGTGTGGCGCCAGCGTAAGCAACTTGTGCCAACAAACCCTTCGAAAGCATTTTGATCCACGAGGTATTCGAAAACACAAAAAGCATGTCTATTACAACATTAGGAGGTAAGGTGGAAGACTGCACCCTTGTCGGACACGTCTATATTTGGTGAACTCGGGAAACCGTTTGCTGTTCATACAGCAGACATACAAAGCCTTTATTGGATGTAAGAATTTAGAGGGAACACCATGCCTCGTCAGACAGCATTACAGTTTCTGACAATTACCAAAGTCAAAAACACCTTTTTGACCAGAAAAAACTATCACCGTTGATCACCGAAAGCAGTGGCACAGTTTCAGCACCTGTTCAAAAATAGGAATATGACTGATTCAAACCGCTCAGGACGAAACCGAGTTTGGTTCTCACGAATATTACTCTGAATGACGAATCAACCTGCGCCGAATACTACCATGAATCATCTTTTTATTCATACTTACTTGTACCAATGTTATTACATAATCATATTTTAATATATCTGGACTCTCAATATTCCCTTTGTTTGAGGTTTGTCATACTGGCTTTGATAAGCTAGATGTACAACTATCGTTCTGCCGTGGGAAGACATGAATGCCCAGGTAGGCGGACAAAGTCAAGAGAAATACCGTTTTGGCGGCCAAAAATATCTGCCATGAAGAAAGAACTTACACAATGGAGCACCCGACGGTGACTTCTCTAGTTGAAAGCTTTGTAAATACGTCACACAAAAAACATGATTATGTAATAACATTGGTACAAGTAAGTGTGGAATAGGAACAGGAATAGGATGAACAACAGCGTTCACCATTGCGTCAAATAAACGACCGAAAGTACGCTGAGTTACCTTCGCCTCAAATCTTTTCCTTCCTCACGCAGTTTATTTGTGTGTCTCTCAGCTGCCTCTTCAATCTTTTTTCGGAAGGACTCTAGATCCACTCTGTATTTGCGACGTAGAGCTTGTAAATTTTTTTCGTAATTGTTCTTCAGTTCACATATGAATGCCTCATGTTTACGATCCTCCGCCGTCCTGCTAGCTTGGTAACATGATAGTTGTTCATGCATACGGAAGGCAATGTCGATCAGGGCGAGTGAAAACTTTTCATCAGTGCATTGGGTTTTGTGTTCAACTCCACGAATCAACGGTTTTTCTATTCTTGTAAAGTCACCTTCTGACTTCTGTGCAACTGTTTGAACAGCCCGATCACTAGTTTGCCGGCGGTTGTCTACAATTTTTGCACGAAGTTGCTACAAATTCAAACATGAGCAAACAAAAAGATAAATAAATATATGGAGGCAACGGCTTCTAACTGCAAATGAGATTGCACCTATGCATCACAAACAAAACAAAACCCGTCTCCTAATAGGAGAACCCACAAACGATTAGGGTAAGTTGGATAGAATTTAATGATTTCATCTACCCATAGCTTCATGCCAATGCATGTGTTGTTCATACCTGCACTTGTAAGACCGTACAAATATCGTGGTCTTCCGTTCATCCTTACATGTCTTTTGAGCAAAGAAATTGACTTGCTTCTGGTAGATCTTGCAATTTATGGGTACAATTCTACACACCTTTAAAATCTGTCGGTTCCAGTCATTCGGCCATGAGCTATCTACCAGGGGCATATTGGTCCGAAAGTTGCAGCCTTTTTCAGTAACCCATCATTTTTCAATTTGTCAGCTATAAACCCTGTACCACTGGCACACTGGTTCAAGCCGCTACAGTCTCAATCAACGAAAAACGGAAGAATGTGGGGCATACAGCCAAGCCGTTAAAACGATATGTTCAGTTTGTTCGGAAATTTAGTAGCTAAGCATTGAAGGCGATAGCTTTGATGCACGAGTGTTACTAACTGCGCGATTGGGCCATTTCTGCCAGTGTCATTAGCCACTGGCGAGTTTAGTCCCGGGGTTCCCATCTGGGGAGGCGGCAGTTGTCGACCCGACTAAGTTTACTGATTAGTGTTTTCATCCTTCGTTGCCAAGTCTTACACTGTCCACCTTTCGGTCGCTTCCACTCAGCACAGGGCTGGGCGCAAAGAGCTCTGCGTGGCACACAGTCTCCTGCCATGCGAAGTAAATATCCCAACAAGCATAACCAATGAAGCGTGAGTAATTCATCTATCGCGGGAGAGTTCCTTCCTCCTAAGACCATCTGACGTACCTCAGCATTACTAATCCGATGTTCCCACCAGACCAGACCAATGCTTCGGAGACACCAATGATCAAACTCTGACATCTTCCGCATGTCCTCTGCGCGTAGGGGCCACGTCTCTGATCCATAAAGCAGTATGGATCCCACCACCGCAGTGTGAACTCTGCGCTTAACAGATAAACTCATGCCACGTCGGCGCCATAGGTGTCCGAGATTGGCAAAAACTGCCCTGGCCTTTCCGATTCGGGACACAGTCTCACCTCCAGCCAGCCCACGGAACTTATACAGCTGCCAGGTAAACAAATTTATCTACCACGTCGATTGGCTCACCTGCAAGCATGAGGTGTGGGTTTGATCCCAACCAGTCTTGTAGCAGCACTTTACACTTTGCAGGTGTGAAGCGCATGCCAAACCGTGCGGCAGAGTTATTTAGGTTATTTAGAAATGTTTCCGTTTGGGAAAGATCTGAGCCAAGGAGAGCAATATCGTTTGCATACTCAATGTCTGTGATGGAACGTCCTGGGAGCATTTCGACTCCCGAGGTTTCAGAGGCAGGCAGAAGAATTTCAAGCAGGACATCAATAGCAAAGTTGAAGAGGAAAGAAGAGATATGGCAACTTTGTCTTACACCACTGGACGTGGTGGACTCATTCGAGAGCGTCCGGCATATTCGCTCGCATATAGAGCTGCTATAAAGGATACAAGTTTGGAAGGGACACCTTTGATCACCAAACACCGCAAATATTTCTGACGATCAACAGAATCAGAAGCAGTTTTCAGATAAAGAAAAATGTCCAACGTGGGATGTTTGAACCAGTGGCACTGTTCGAGAAATTGTCTCAAGGTAAAGATATGGTCGATGCATGCTCGACCATAGCGAAACCCAGCTTGATTTTCACGAATCTGTCTCTCTCGATAATCCATCAACCCGCGCAAAATAATGCCAGAAAGCTCCTTTGATGCGACGGATACCAGGTTGACACCATAATGGTTTTCACATGATGTACTTGGCTTTTTTGAAAACTTGGATAACGATCGAGGAGATCCATTCGGCTGGTATTCCGTTTACGTTAAGAACTTCCTGTTGTAAGGTCGTCATACTCTTCACCAGGACCTTGCCACCTTCTTTGAAGAGCTCGGGGTGCAGACATTCGGGCCAAGTGCCTCGTTACGCTTGAGGATTGATATCTCACGCCGGATTTCAGTTGCTGAATCCGGGTTGGTATCAATTTTTCATTCGGGTCCGCTTGGTTCTGGTTTTGTTGAAGGAGACTAGCTGAGCTGTTCTTTGAAGTGCTCAGGCCAATGTAGTGGTTTTTTTATTTTCTAGCCGAAAACTAAGATACACACTATACAATTTACTATTAAGAACGATGTTGATTTGAGCGTTTGCCATCCTGGGGAAATGATTTGTCTCAAAACGATGAGGTTTCTTTAAAAAAATAAATTTTCATAAGAAGAAGTTTAGGTGACAGTGATAAATTGGCGTGCGTTAAGTTAATCTTTAATTCCGCACGGGTTTTGGTTGGATAATTCTAATCGGAGGTTTTAAACTGGGCCTCATATTAAACACTAGTAAGGTAAGCAGGTTCGCGGTTATGAGGAATGCAAGTAGAAAGCGGGTATTTAGTTGTGGAACGGGGAATTCCATTGGCGAATGTGTTCGGCAATAGCAGCTGCGTTAGTTAAGTCATGTATTGCGCATTTTGTCACCGCTTGCCGAAGATCGTGCTGTTTTCCGTGCCCAATTCAAAGTGGTGGAATTAGAAGGGTGACCAATTATTGACCTGGTAGAGGGGTATGGAAGAGATTACGAAACGCTTGGGTGCTGTTAGTGCAACTGACCTTCAGCATGACGACCGCGTGTTCGCTACAGCGCCTGGTAGGAGACGCTGAATGATGTGGTCCTAATCGATGTCAATGACGTTCTTGTTGTCGGTTTCTATTTAGATTGCCTGAATGAGTGTCTGGAGGTGTAGATACCTCGAAACGGTTGCAGTAAGCTAGCACTGGTCCCTTTTTAATCCACTTTTGTTCTTTTCATTACAATGAGGTTTTCAAATAAATCATTGTTTTACGGCAAGGAATCATCAGTGTTGAACTCTGGTGACATGCTGCTGATGATGATGATGACGGAGTGCGACATACTTTTGGACTGTTTAAAATTCCACCCTACTGCTACGTCTCATGCGCTTGCATTTGATGAAGATTCTCTTTCGAAGAATTACTTCCTTTATCGGAATGTTAATAAGCAGGCAAGTGATTCAAGAGTTCACTGGAACTGCGGTGCTCTGTGGCACGCTGAGACACATTTCAAAATTCTTTCTTAGTTTTACCATTCTAATGGCCGATCTTTTAATATGCCAACATGTGGTTTGATCAACCAGTTTCACCAAAAGATGGCATTTTGCCCATTTTTCCTGGTTTCACAGGATGCACCTCCCAATTGGACCTAACATTTATTCGTGCAAGTTTTCAGATTTGTCAGACTGACAACAAGGGTTGGGATGTTGGCACAGTCTACACTGGTGATTTTTACGCATCTTAAAAAAGGAGGAGCAACATAAATACAAACTTTTCAGACAGTTTAACCGTTTGGGTATTCTCGTCTATTGATATGTCCTCATGGCCCGTTTCCGAGATGATAGATTAGGTAGTGATAACAAGACCAAAGGTCATCAACTGACCCTGAAGATAGAGTAGCATACTTGGTGAACACAATATAGGGGAGTTCGAATGTACTACCTCAGCAAAATTTCCCTTCGAGATGAGCATATCTACTGTTTCATACACTGAAATATTTAGTAATTGGGAGTTTGAATCATGTAAGACAGAAATCCTTACTTTCCGATCTGGTTAACAGTACCGAACACAAGATCAACTTAAAGTTAGAACTTGACGGAAGTATTGGTTTAGGAAAACTATATGGTCTTTTTTGTTCAAGACACTACAAAGAGTAATGAGGGTTTGTAATCTTCTCAGGTAAACTTATGTTTCTAGACCCTAAAGCCTCGTATATGTTGCACTCAGTTTAGGATGTCCACAAAGGCGTATATCAGCTCCATGTTGGTCACCTGTCTTTTATGAACTATAAAAATTGTGCTTTTTACTGAATTTTCATACAAAAAACTCAGGGCTATTTAGTTCAAAACCATCCATTTAGCTCATGTTTAGCTCACCTTTTCCTTCTCCAGCTGCCGCAATGCACAATCCAACTCCTGTTTATAAAGTTGGTTTTTCTAAATTATATGATAGAATAGAGTTAAAGGCTCGTCTTACTTTTCGGAGTTTTGCTATTGCACTATCTTGCAGGTGTTTACGTTGGACGCATTCTTCGCATTCACCTTGTGGCACTTGTAACCCAAGTTCTTCCCGGTCTGTAAAATTTTGGGAAACAAAACCAACTCGTTTGTGACAACTGTGCGCACACCTCACTTGGCAGGTACTCGCATGAAACTCCTACAAACTAACTTGAGCTTACAGGGCCACCTATAGTTTAAACTGCCTGCATCAGCTGATAAACTGTTGGATTATTAGAACCTGGATCGCATTTATAAGGTGTGCAATAGTCTACTAGATCTCATATCCCTGATGAGCCTCAAGCAAAGCTAAGCCCCATTTGGCCTACTTAGTGAAGGGTACTCATGCCTTCTCTAAACTGAATGATCAAATTCTAAGGTTGAGCCTCTTGAAACATCAATGAACATCCAAGATTAGCCAAGGCGTACGGAAAGAACGCCAGGCCCTAGCGCAATGATTTGTTCAGAACTGTAGTGAACAAATTATTTGCGAAATCCGTCGAATAACTGACACAGCCAATTTAGCAGCAAAACTTTCTGAACAAATAGCAACCAGGAAAAAATATCTATTTTTCGTTTCTTTCAGTAAACGGATAAATTAAACTACCTTATCATTATCACATATGAGGGGATGGCCTTTTAACCAAAACATTCAAAACCAACCAGTTCGGACCAAAGTCGACTCTCTTGTTACCACAAGATTGCAGAATTCATCATGAGCTAGTTTCAGTTCCGTCTGCAGCTCCAAAGCCCGATCTTCATAAAGTCCAAAAAGTGCCTGGAAATACAAACAATACGGGACTTTGAGACCAGGATAATAACTGGGTTATGGTTTGGACTTTTGGAAGCATGAAATTTGTTTGGCTAAACTCAGGTGCGTGTGGCTACCTTGTACTATCAACTAAGGCTAGCATCGCACTCTCCTCAATATCTTTAATTATGTTCATAAGTCACTTTGTTCCTCTATTTGGGAGGTCTCCCCTTACAGTCAGTTAACATCAGAATAAGTAAAGTTAACCGCAGTGGTGGAATAACTAATATCTTGTCCTCTAAACCCAGGAGGTTACCTTGCACCACTAACCAGTCACCCGATATGCCGTTGTAAGGTACAATCTCTCCCTAAGAAGTTGTGAATTCAAATCGCTCCAGAAAATTGTATGGTGTGTCACATTTTCAATTCTCCCAATGGTAAAGCAACTATACAATCCTTCTCGACTTTTAAACACTGGTTTACTTTCTATGCAACAAAAAGTCTAAATTTGGAGCTCCATGTACCAAAGTTCTGATAAAAACAGTTGGTCCAACAACAAAAGCCCGAATAGAAAGAAAATGCAGCACATCACTCTTCAAACTGGTATGTCACAGTTTACATTTTTTTTACGCCCTATAGGTGATTTTGCCCGGTTTTCACCAGATTAGGTAGACATTGTCCCTGTGTTTAACCCTAGCTGATACCAAATCGTTCACATAGTGAATTTTAATACGTTGTTACGCACTAAAAATGTAAATATTGTTTGTATCACTCAAATGCTGCTACACAGCTGTATGCTTCGAACCGGGTTGTACTGTGAACTGAAGAACAGCATGAGCAACGGACCAAATTGAGCACCGCTGGCGGTCTGTCAGTTTCAACAGAAATGGTGTTAAACACGTAGATGCAATAATCAATCTAGAATGCTATGAATATTTAGTGGTTCTCGTTAGTGACAGTAAGAGAACACAAGGTGAAACAAGGTGAACAACATAAAACTGTACCGTTGACCTAAGTTCGCATAAACTCTTACAACATCAGACAGACGTTCCTTATGTGGTCACCCAGTAATCATGATCTTTATAGCCTCATGCAAAATCTCACATTCACATAGTTGACATTCGGAAAGAAGTGAGAAAACTCTAAATTTGCGTGCATCTCCATGCTTTTCTAATGTGGGACGTTACGTTCTGAAACTATTCTCACTTTCTGTGAGGAACATATTTGAGGCCACAAGGGTGAAAATGAATCCTGTATGTATAAATTTTACAGTAATTTTGCTAATGACTGCAAAACGATAGTCAACCAAAGGAACTGAGTGACCATTCAACGCTAGTTGAGTTCCTGACAAGTAGTTTAACCAGTGTCTTTCCTTCATTATACTTGTTCAGTCGTATGGTTTGCCAACACATTCGAACCATTTGTAATTTCCGTTAACGCCCAGGCCGTAGACGGTACAGACAGAGCTCAACAAATTGGGCATTGTGTAGGAATTTCTCACGTAAGGATATCCATGGAAAACGTTGTGAATTGGATACTTCTATTTACTTCAGTTGCTTGGTGACAGCATGAAAACTTTGTCACGAAGATAAGGTTCAAAATGGAATGAGTAAAGTTTGAATCCTATAAACTTGTCGGAAAGACAGCTGTGAACATTTGGGGCACCTAAGGGTTCTTATGAGATAAGATCATATAACGTGGAGAGAAGAGACCGAAATTTGTCCCAATGAAATTTGACATGTAACTAAGAGGAGTTTGTCTCGGTAGACAGTGTGTGATAAACTTTTACTTGTTAATAGATAATTACTTAGAGTCGGAATATATACTCTCATTTGGTCACTAAGAATGCAGGGCTAGCACAGCTAACCGAAATTTGGTGTGACGATTAATCCTATGAGATTTATTAAAAATTGGGTGACCCAGAAGCGAAAAAATACACCGAAGTCTTGTTAAATCAGGGATGTAAAGAAGTTATTGGCTGCTTGCAAGGCGTTCAACCCCTCGAATTGAACATGTCTCTTTTGAGAAACAAGAACCCAACTCCTTAAATAAAGCATCCCAGCTGCTTTTACGTGATTCGGTTATTCACTTATTCTGCTCTCTGCAGCGGACAAAAAGTTCAAGCAGATGATAGTGCGAACAAGGAAGAATTAAAGGCATGACTATCCGTTTTCAGAGGTGTGACACAACCGTTGAAACTCGTGGACAAAAGACACTCAATTGCTTTACGCCATCCTGACCACACATAAATAATGGCTATGCGCAGAATTACTTGACATTTGCCTTCATAACTGATGTGCCAGTCCTAATGAAAGTGAACATTCCATTGATTCCTAGAAAGTCATTGTGGTTGTCAAAATTGCGCATAACCGTCACCTCATAGATCCCGACCGGAGAATTGCGGTAGAACGACTTGCTCCCTACTTTCATCAGCTTACCTTGACTCCGTATCGTATATGCTTACCACGCAAGACCCTCCGTTTTGTCAGTCGCAAACGCACTGTATTTGAGCTATCTGTGAGTTTTGAGCTTTGTTTGTTCCACTTATCTGCTGATCTCCCTGAGAGCGATGTCTTGACCTCCAAAAAGTCGGATGAAACACGCCTATCCCATTTCCATTTCCTCTCGTCGGAACTTATGACAAATCATACTTTTGCCAAGATCGTGAAGATTAAATATCAGAGACGTAATTCTGGCGAGAAGTTAAGTTGGAGACTCTATTTAACGGGGAAACAGATTCTCGGGAACTGAAAAGACCATGAGCCTCATCGTGACACCATTTATTTACCTGAATGATCGCTACTTAAAGGTGAACAGTGTGTTTCAGAGGCGCAATTACGGACCTGTGACCCCATCAAGAATGACAGAAAATTTTAAATTGCAAGGAGTGACACAGTTTTAAGGCGCGCAGATATAGCTCATCCTGACGAGCTGGTATGGAGACATACATCAAAGTTAACAACACACCATCCACCCACATGTTGGTTGGATTCATTCAAACAAAGACTCGTTTTCATGACTTACCACAAGTAATAACTGCTTCACTGGTGATGTTATTAGATTAGATTGCGCGCATATTGCACAAATAATAAAATTCACAACAGATTTTTCAACGATTGTGGAGTTCGCTATTCTGTTAGATTTGAAGACAACTTTAAAAACATCGCACTTCCATCAAGGTTTGAAACATTAGGACTACTCAGATACTCTTCAGGTTTTTTGAGTGGTCCTTTTGGGCCTCTCTTTGGCCTTAGAAGGTTCTGTTCGTTTTTGTGGCCTTCAAGCTATTCCCAGGTTCATGTATACGAATATCGCAGCCTTCCCTGTATTGACTTCTCCTCCGTGGATTGTTTTATCTTGGTCCACTCGGACAAAAGTATCCTGCTTCTGTCGGTTGCAGTTTTATCGGTTTTCGACTACTACTGGCTTGACTCATGGGTTCATTAAGCTGATCTACTAAGATGTCAAAGAGACCTGACTCGACGGCGCTAAGTGACTCGTTAGCCTACGCAATTTAATGTAACATTTGAGTTTAAGCCTGTTAGACCAGCTGGCGTGCAAGTTCTGCTAAATGCCAGCCTGATAAATTGTGAACAAACTTCTTTTGGCTGACTGCCTGTGTTCTGTGCTGGGTCATGTCCCATTTTTCAGAGAATGATATTCATACGTCTTTCGTGATATTATAAGGCAACAAGGTAATGGTAAAGACTCTGTCTACCAAGGCGATACCTAAGAACTAGGAACTCGAGAACAAACCAGACTCATCGGTAAGTCTTTTAAAGTCTACGTCTTCAGATACATCAACTGCTATGATTTTTGAATAAATTCTTACTGCTGGTTCACCAGCTAAAACTGTACGTAAGATCACCCAATCACTATTCAGGTATTGCCTAGGCAAACAGCTTTCTTTCTTGGTCTACTACTCTTTGGAATTGTCTTGCCTCCGGCGATGGGATAGAACCACATCCGGTCCTTTTGTTTCGTCTCCTTGCAGCGCTTGTCCCCAATTAGTACAATCTTACGGTTGTATCTGTGTATTATTCCAGGTCTTGTCATCAAAATCAGATGGACTTTATGTAACCCACCGCTTCATTGCATCACTTTCTCATACAACAAAACCTGGAAAACCAGGGTTACTTTGGTAAGCGAAGATTTTATTGGTCTTATTTGCCTTCTGGCAAAAGACTGTCCTAGGAGGTGCTCTCTGCTCTCTACAGAGGAAGGACCCAAATGAGAGAGAAAGTTTTGGAATGAAGTGAGTACTCACTAAGAGTGATAACGATTTGAACTTTAGTTCTTTAAATTCATCCATTTTTGGTCAGAATAGCATTTACGTATGGACATTCCATCCAGTTACGAACGGACTTAGATATAAAGATGATAACAACCGGCCTAGGAACAAGTACATAGAGAGAAAAAGAACAATACTGCCAAAATCTTTAAGGGACAACATCTTGGTACTCACTGAAGTAAAGGAAAGAACTTACTTTTAGATCTTTTAACTCCCTGGTTACATTTTCTATATCTGTATCCTGATCGCCGGGTGTAAAATTCATCTTGGATTTGGCAAATGCAGTAGTCTGTTTTGGGTGCTACCGCTGTTCGAATTCACGTGACACCAATCAATGAAGTGGAGCCATGTGACTGATCTGTGTTTTACCGAGATCTAAGACATTTAGTCACTGTAAGTATTATTACATGGTCATTGATCCATACGTTCTCTAGGTAATACTAAGGCGCGTGAAATCTTTTAACAGAAGCGACATCGTTTTTATGATGGCTTCAGAGGGTTAGAAATAGTCCCAGATAAGTGAATTGCGAAATAACCCGTAAATAATTGGTACGCTTGCGCTTTTGGATAACACACGCATGGTTTTCAAAGTCCGCTAAGCAATATTCAAAATAATATGGGAGAGTTTCCCCCCCCCCCTTCATTCATCGCCCTACGTAGCGTCTAACTAGTTTATGTCGGATTTGAGTTAGTTTTTGCAGAAGGATAAGAAATTAAATAACTCAGTTTGAAGCATCAAGTGAGGATTATGTGATCAAATGTACTGACATTACTTCAAAACTTAAACGATCTAGGGAGACAACCACAAGTAAATCAAAGATCTTCTGTCAACATCCTTAAAGCGCAAGTTTTTTTATGATCAGTGTGTAGCAATCAATATTTGAGGCACCTACTAACTGTAAGTCCCGGATGACCGGCCTGGAGTTTGGTTCAAACCAGTCACTCAGCTTTATTCATGCGCAGCAGAACAGTACACGGACGTACCTTTGCACACAACTTCGGAAGTACTCGGGAAAAGATTTCTCAGATGGCCGCAGAATAACTTTTGCTAAAGCAACAAATTCACATGTGCGTAGGAAGTTAGGAAATGAAACTCTACACGCGACTTCATACTTTACCGAATAAACTGAGGTGATTGTGCCTAACAAAATTCAAAATGAAGGCAAAGCTCTAGAAGTAGTTTGAACAAAGACCGACAAGTGTTCGGAAACAAATGGTCAGTTTGCACTTTGCGGACAACACTGGACTACATCTAAGATTATGTTTTGTCCGAGAGAAACCAGTAAAAACAGGTGTTAAAGAACTGCTCAGTTTGATGCGGTCTTCGTTTTAGGAGCATGGAGAAACGGTCGAATTTAAATCTCAAAAAATGACAGGTTTTACACCGCTGGTGGTCAAAAGCTGTTTATAAACGCGATACGTTTCTGCAAACTTCGTCACAGTAGTCCCAGCTTACCTTCACCATAAACCTGCTTTCGGGAAATTGTCGGTTGATTTGATCGAAAAAACTCCAAATATTTTCGTACTACCAAAACATTATAAACTTGGGAGAAAGAGTAATTAACATGACGACTGAATCTTTCATCTGAAAATTCGCCCCAGCCCGTCCAATCACAATTTGACCACTTGATGTGAATTTCATGATTACAGAATGAGTGGCGCTCTAGCTGGCTGCCTAAGAGTTAACCAAACTGCCGATCCGTACTGATGATGGTGAAACAGCTGCACAGTGATCATCGCTTTACATAGACTGAATTTTCTTACGGGACAAAATCTCAATTGAAAAATTCCGCCGACAACTAAAGATACTCCGGAAAAAACTCACGAAATTCAAATTTCTTCTGACATACAATTTTCTACTTACGGTCTGAGAAAAAATGACAAGTTTTGGAAATCACCTGAAATGATAATGATGGGATATGAGATAACGGGTTGATAAAAGTGGTTTTATGTTTCATCGCCACACTAAACAGCACGGATGCATGTCTGTGTGCTGAACCAGTGTAGTGAAATTAGGAAGTCTCAAAACACCAGTACGGTATATTATGTTTGCCATACGTACAATTAAGTGAATACGATGATAACTGCATGCAGACAATTGTGTTTATATCCTATAGGAAGCTTTTTTCGTAATTTAGATGGACTGGGTGCAGGCAAACATTTTCGGCCATTTCCAGCTCCCAAATTTACATAGTATGAGTTCGCACTCACTTCCAGTTTTCTAGGTGAATTCAGTGAAATCTGAGCACTTTCTCAGGCTTTGTCGAACCCAACTTTTTAAAGATTTACCCTTTTGCAAGATTGCTAGTTCCCTCATTGGAACTTTTTCTCCATGGATCCCCATCACGCTAGCTCACCTTACCGCATGCATTCAGCCTACAACTAAGATGAACAAATCGTTTTAATGATTGATGTGTTTTCCTTTCAAAAAACTATGTTCAGGGTGATAACTTTCGCGAAGCTAAAAATCGTTTCATCTGGTCAAATGGACTTTCGTGCACCTGAGGGAAAGTCTAACTATACAAAATCGTAATAGCACGTGGATATGTCGCTTTTCAACATCAAGTCATAGCTGCAAACTGCACTTCGAAAAAAAGCGGTCTGGAATCACGGACTTTGTCAACATTTCATTCGGTAATTTAGGTTTAACTAGTCTCATATAGTTCACCGAAATCCAAATGATTTAGTCAGGACAAGAATTTAAATATCTTCGTAAAATCAATATAGTGAGATAATTTGTTTTGATTATAGAAAACGTGCATTACTTGGCCAGACTTTCTTAAAAACGTCTATTTTACTACTCCAGAATTTGTCCACATTGATCGGTTCGATAACTATCTTTGACTGCATGAAAGTGCACAAAATGCTGGACACTGGAACACTCATCGCCGTCTTTCCCAAAAACGAATAAAAAGCCCATTTGAAGCACCTTTCTGTGTTGACGTAATTTGAAATGGATGGATTTCTAGAACGCTAGACCATTCCTATAATTCCTGCCTTACATTTCAACTAAACTACAAGAATTACCTATACACCAACTCAATTTCTAGGGTGACACAAGTTACTTTTGCACCACGAAAGTCAGTCGCGCAGTCAGATTCCCGTCACAACTGCAATCAATGTTACTACGAAGCACGCTACTCTTAACCGGTTAAGAGGTAGCTATTACATGACTAAGAGCGAGTTGTGTCTACTACATGATCTGTTTTCGCCGAATATGACGTAATGACGTTTGAGCAAGGCTTTATCCAAACACCACTCAGGAATACCGGTTTGTGTTCGACTAAACTGTCCAACACACTTTATCAGAAAACCAACGTCTGATACTGGGCAAGAGTATACCAATTAGGACATAGAAGCTGGAGCTACAACTTGGTAGTTCGTCTATCTTATTGAACCTAAAGCTCATACCTAGATTGGCCGCCATGTATACAGTATGAACGGACCACCTAGTCCCTCTGGTAGCTAGTTCAGCAGCCGGGTCAACTTCATATGGAAGGTTTCCCCAAACGAAATTTATTCAGTCTTTTGCTTTTTAGATTGCACAGTTTTGGACCCAAATCACTTAGAAGACACTTTTTTAGGAATATACGTCCTAAAAAATTTAGATCCCTTTGTAAACAGTTGGAGGAACACATTCTCATTATCCCGTCAGTCAGAATAAACAAGTGGTGGTTTTGTTAGAACAGAGGGAAGATATCGAAGTTCCGGTTCGCTTTCATGGACTGTGGCCCGTCGACTCCCTCTTGAATACCCGATGTCGAGTAGGCGTAATTCTCAATTTCGATCCGGTGCAAGAGTAAACTTGATATTAGTGCGAACTTGGACAAAACTGTGTGACACATCTGTAGTACTGGTGTTATGGTTGGCGAGCCAAGCGATATTGCCCACAAAGCGGTCCAGTAAATGAGCTGAGTTTTTGAGCTTCAATTTTTTTCATAAAAGAAGATCACCGAAGAGGATACCATCGCAGCCTCATCCCTATGCTGAATAATCGCATTATCAAAAACAAACTGAAAATTGCAGGTACACGTAGTAGAAACCCCTTAAGGCTGACAATTAGGATAAAAACGTCTTTGCCACTGCACTCAGTTAAGTCACAGAAGTAACCTGGTCGTTATTAGTGATAGTTTGGTAAATGATTTTACGTCAAGAGGGAACAGGTGACCCCTATACCTTTACTCTTTAGGCTATGGCCTGAAACTTCTCTTGCGATTGGTTCCGACAGACCGGAAAGCAATTTGGCCATACCCTGATAAAGAAAAGTGATATATGGAGAATAAACCTAGGAAGTAGACTAGGTTTGTACAATTTTGAAGGGTCACAGAGCAGGTACATTGTGCTAGTGAGCCAAATGCGCTAAACAAAATTGGAGTCAGTCCTCCCTGTTTTCCTCAATCACTTGCCGCTTCACATTCCCCAATTTAACATAATTTGAGGGGATTTTGTGCTTTTTCGTTTTGTGGTTGGATTTATCCATCAGGACGATCCCTGCAAGTTTATCTGGTTTAGGTAATTAATTATTCTTTTGCAAATGTTTTGATGCTTCAAAGTGCTCCTTTGTCAGAAGTCGTTTAGAAAAGGACTTTTAGTTGTGGTGCCGAGAACTTGAACTGATTATCGTCAAATTTAATTACTCTCAATTCAACTCTGTGGAGGACACCCGTTGAGATAACTGGTCATGTAAACGCTTTACATTTTTTCCAAGCTCAAGCTGCCAATCCCAGGCACAAGGATAACAGGATATGAAACTTATTAACAATTCCTTTCAAATCTCGTTTTTCAGTGGTAACGGAGAAAAAGTGCGCTCTTTTCCTTCAGGATTGGTAGGGGATTTTGTGCACGCTTTTATACAAAGAGTTCACTGACTAGTTTTTTCTCTCTTGCATGAGTGCCTTCGTCAACAATGCCCAGAACGTCCATGCTGAAGTGTAAGCGATCACATATGGACAACGTTTATAAAGTCCTTCTACACTGGGTTTGTTAGCGTTCTAGTTCACAAATATCCTTCCGAATTCATAATGCCTCAGCGCAGTGGCTGTTGAGCTGGTCGGGTTTCTGTGTGATGTTCGCTAATGTTCCCCTGCCTACTGATTCTAGTTTGTCTAATAACAAAAAGCTTGGTCTTCGCTTCCGCAAGTTTCGCGCTTCATCTCATATACTTCTGAGGTCTTTTTAGCGTGCATGAGTCATCGGACTTTTTCAAGCGAATCAAGCCCTATGTTCCTCTCACGACTTACATGGTTATTTTCATCCTGCCGCCCTCGGGAGAGTACAAGTGATCTTCTGTTAAATCACCCATCCATACGAATCAGGTCACCTCAATGGTCGTGAAAATCTATTTTTCCTCACCCATATCTTGGAAACATTTTTGCACTGGTGGAACTGTCAACGATCGCCCATTGAAGAGTGTGATACTACAAACACAACCCCGCACTGATGATGTCACCTCGATTGGCGGTGAAACGTGTGCAATCCAGCTGTCAAGCTCGGCGAACAGACCGACAGCTGATATATATATATATATATATACATGAACACTTCCTGACACAAAACTTATCTCAAGCACCAAGATTTTCATCCCTTCTTAATATGAATACTAAGTTGAGGAGACTGCTTTTTCCCGGATTTTTGTTATTCTTATAAGGAGAAAAATCTATATGATCGTTCAAACTCTGTATATGTGACCGAGTGAATTTGTTTGATAGTGAGGTTTGTAGAAGTTTCGTTTGAGAACAAGCCTACAACCTTGCAATCGACCGAAAACTTCTGAGAAAATAAACTTATTTAAAGCAATTAGGAGACTGGATCCATCCCACATTAGTGTTACATGATGTCAAATATTACGCTTGATGTCAGCCACAACTTTTTCATATCGGACCCCAAATGAATTAATATCAGACAAAAATCTCCGTTAAATGTAGATTTCCCACCATGTCGACGTTAGATCTTGCGTAGGATGCTGACAAAATTTTGTAATCTGGTCCATAGTCCTGAGTTAAGAGACGATAGGTAATGGTGTTGCCACATCTATACTTAACATTTTTGACTGGTATATGTCCAAGAAATTTCACCGTTCCCAAGGTCTATTCCATGGACCAACTTCGAGGCAGCAGAGGTAGAGAAATACAAACCCAAGATTCACAAATCTCCCCTAAGTGTGATGATTTGTAATCGGGGAGTAACAGTGCTCTTCAACATTTCACCTTGCGTCGCAAAGTATTCCTGTCCTATATCACAAAATCCTGTTTTGAAGAACAGTGACTACACAAGTGGTAAAATTACTGACTCAGAATGCCTGGCCAGACCCAATCAACGCTGTCAATAACCGTAGTCGAGTCCTACTTTTAAGCCATCAGCGTTCCTGGTTAGTTTTGCAGTTGCAACCTTATTTCGTTGAGCTTTCGGCGGGAAACAGGCGTTTTGAGGACGTTCATCTTTGCATTCTTTATCTCCCTATAAACAGCATGATCTTCTTGCTCCACAAGACCGTGTTAAAACCTCACACAGCTGAGGAGGTATTCGGTCGTTTCCATTTGTGGCTTTGGATGTATTCGCAGTTAGGGTGGTATTCCTTAAAGGTATTAGACCTTTCATCTTAGTGCTTCACAGCGTGAAGCCGTCTGTGAGCCACATGACGAACCACAAAAATCACCTGAAATTTTACTTTTAAACTAGGCATCGAATAAACATAGAAGAACCTCTGTCTGATGCGTGAGTGCAAGTTTTCCCCAAGTAATTCACATTCTATTCAAATTTTGATCTTGCAACGTCAAACGTTGGTTCTACCTTGGTGTATCAGATCAGTACTTGGGAAAACAACCTATATACCTGTAAGCATCCCTTCTCTCGGGAAAACTCACGTACATACCAACGGCATAACATAGAAGTAGGACTGACTAGTCCGTTTCAGGGGTAATCCCCGGTCTTGAAATTTCAATACAAATGAAATTCCACATCACTAATGGGTTTATCGATGCGCCCCTAAATAAAGGTGTCACAGGAGCAAGGATCCTAAGCTTTGTGCCAGATCTCTCTCATCTGCTGCGATAAACGCTTCTCCAAGTTTAAGTGCTTCCACGATAGGAAGAAATAAGGTAATCTGCTTCTTCGTCAATAATTTTCAACAGACGATGAATATTAAAACGGTTGTTTTGTTGCTGACAAAGATTTAAGGCAAACGAGTTGTCTCTATTGTCATAATAACTGCAATTTGGACGGTAATGAAGAGCATGTGTGGAGGATGCACGTTAGAAAGCGCTTGTCGTTGGATAACTCCACAGAGCCTATCGCTGAATCCCCCAGTAAACAATGGTGGTTTTTAATGACATTTACACATTCAAACAAGAAGCCGAATCCGGACGTTGCTGTTTTAAGTGGTAGAAGCCGAGACAGAACCTGTGAGCTGTCCAGCCAGAGTGATGAACCATTCTTGAGTAACTTGATGGGAGCACGCGGCCTGTGTTTTCCTTTAGTCCTGTGTTATCCATTCAACTTGGTACAGTGAGGATTATCATGCATTTTCTCTACATTTTCTGTACAGTGTCGAAAGGACATGCAAACCAAGATTAGCGTTTGATGGTGTTACGGGGAGGGCAGTCTTAGTTCAATTCCATTAGTTACGCCCCTGGTTAACCTTTCTACATGCGTAGAAGTGACTCGTGCGTGCTTGTACTGTTTTTGAGCAACATTTAACCAATTTAATCCACTAGCAAACGGCACGTTCTCCATCGGTTTAGAATGAAACTCATTTCCAGCTTTGTGTAGGTGATCTAGCATGAAATGCCCTCTTGTGCAAAGCCAGAATAGGTTGTTTCAAATATCACATTTTACGTGCTTCGTTTTGTTCGACGAATTCACGAGATGACCACCTCATTCATCGTGTAATTTGTCCACATTGTATTCTCATTACACTTCCAATTACAGAAGCTTTCACCCAGGAGGCTGCCTGGAGCCACAACGAAATAAAAGTGTAACGAATTCATGCGGGAAACACAGGCATAATTTTCCCCATCAAATTTAATACAGCAAACAGGACGTTTTGGGCAAGAGTGAAATCAGGCCAAAAACAGCTTTATCAGTCGCAATTTCGGCACATGCACTTCATTCTCTCATATTCACTGGGCAGTCCACTGTTGTCGTACTCTACTGTACCTAATCCTCATTGGAAGTGAGTAACGTTTGACAATCCTCCGACTTAGCAACTACTCACCTTAAGCAGACGTTTGCCAAATTAGTCATGTGCATTACTGTGAGATCCAGTTCTTCAAGTTTAACACCTTCGATTAGCAATGTGTGAACCCAAGGGAAATCCAGCTAAGTATACGGATCGTGGCACATATAGAAAATGAGCATCTCATTCAGAATTTTACGCATCTGTCAGTCAACCCGAAACTCGGTACCGTCAAATTACTTCCTAAAGCCTTTTCTAAACAACTACCCAGTTAATTTAAAGACGTTTTTTCCCTGAGACACAAAAATGATCTCTCAGTGCAAAGTGCATGAGTTTGATCAATCCGGTCTCTCCTAGAAGTCGGTACTTTCCCATCCATTCGAGATTTATACCCGAGGCGTCTATGAAAACGCATGCAGAAGAGGTCTTTCCACAAGGTGAACGATTTTGTCGGACGATTTTGTCAAACAAAATCTGGTCATTCATCAGAAAAACAGCTGTAAATGCACAATAACCAGTATAATTACATGTGGGGCAGACAACACGAATTAAGCAGTAACCAACTTGATATGGGTATGCGTTAAACATTTCTACGAAGCAAAAAACATAAGCAGTGCTTTAGCACTAAACACAGACGTCCCTCGAATTCTACTCAATACCTTCATTCGGTTCTTAAGCGGAAGCCTCAACTCTCGTAGGTATGCCTCTCAATTTTGATATGATATCTCATCCACAGCTAACAGAATGCATAAAACCAGAGGTCATTACGCCGATCCAAATTAATACACCTTACCAGTAATCACATGGAACAAAATTTGAAGGCCATCAAAACGCTTCAGCTCTCTTGGACAGATCTTACAGAGTGGATGTGCTCTTTCTAGTGTGTGTAAAACATAAACAAAAACTAAACTGAGGAGAAACAATGGGATGAAGGAGGGGTTTTTGATATGGTTTTGAATATTTTCAAAACAATACCGCACTCGCGTTAATGTCTATTTAGCTCATTTGATAAAAAGTGATAGTGACGGCCATTGATGAGGTTAGGTAGGACAGGGTACTCAGTCTGAAAATGCAAGCATCCGGAAAACCTTTTAAATAGCCTCAGTATGTAATATCGCGTCCAAAGTTTTACAATCCCATCGGGAGTTTTGATCTTTTGGCAGTTATCGTATTATTTTTTCGGTCCTTAAACTCTAGCTTGACCATATTCTCCTTTTTAATAGGACTTTTGATGCCGGCTTGAGCAATTCAGGTTGATGGCAGTATGGTATTCAGGCTACATGAGATGTGTGGGGTGAATATTATAAGACTTCATTAATTACAAACGCATCCCGGCTTCTAGTGTTCATAATTCTATGAACTACCTCCACGTGTTTCACTGGAACAAATATTTTCCCACTTCCTTCAATTTTTTGCGGGTTGGGCCTTGAGGGTTATGAACACGTATAATTCACACAAAACTAACAGTTAAACGACAAAACCCTTCCAAGTCTTAGGTGTTCCTCACTCTACAAAAACTAAAACCTCCTATCCAAAGGATTTCTTCCATAAATATATCCTCTGTAGAGGGCTTTTCGTTGAGCTCCATAATAAACTTAAGGAAAAAGAATAAATTCGTTTTGAAAGTTTCGGTCATTTGCAGTTTGTAACACTTCCGCTCAGTTTAGTGACTGCGTACTTTCTGGGATGATTTGTCCATACGTCTAAGTGAAAGTTGTCATTTTTCAGTTTCTCCACTTGAAAACCAGAGGAACTGATCACTAGGTGCGAACCAAAATTGTTTCTTACGAAACTACGGTGTTTTCGATGTCACGACTTTTGTAAATGTCGTTTTCATTCCAACGGCGTATCGCAATGGCCTCTTTAAGATAATAATTCGGTTAAGGGGAAAAAATCCTAAAATCACCAAATCCCTTGAATTGGAAAGTTCCTCGCTACTATAAGCTTCAACTATTTTCAACAGGCAACAACCCAAAAGTTCTTCTGATGCATAAGAACAGATACTAATAATTTACAGTTCACAGTACCTTGATATACCTTTATTTCGTCGTTTTACACTACTTCTTCCACAAGATGATATGTACCCTAAAGTACACCTAGGGTGATGACACAATTAGAGCATCCGTAGAGTGGTGAAGTACGGTGAGATCATAGTAGTAATGCGCAGGAAACACCGCGTTGTCATACAGCGAGATAACGTACTATTCCACGATAACCGCCAACATCACTGTTGGCAAAGACTCGTTTCGTTGCAAGTGTATGAACGGGAAAGAATTTTGGGTTTCGTGTAACTGGCGAACAAGGCAAATTCAAACACTGGCTTCCAGAATTGAAGAGTGGCGGATTTACGCAGTTTGACAGTGCCGGTAAAAGACGAGTCATTTTACTCTGTACCACTGGACATTTTCAGCACCGCGAAACTAACCTCGTATCGTGTTAGTGCGATATAAGAACGCTCGCGTTCATGGGTAAGTGTGAAACACCCTAGACTGGCCCAAAATGGGTTTTCGAATTGAATCGCTTGTTCAGCTACTGAAATATTTCAAGTAATCCATAATTAACCGATTAGCCATCTCGATCCGAAAGACAGCCCTTGATGCCATGCCCCAAAACACGGAGAGTTCTGGTTCCCACAGCGTCCGCATGAACGTTTAGAATGCATTTCGCAAAGCCATCATCAAAACGACACTTCACTTATTTGACTTCAAACCTATCAAAATACAGCACCAGATTGTCCATAGAGTGGTACACCACATACCGCAGTGGTTATCTTGGTCGCTCGAAAAGTACTTGTGGTCCCCAATAAAGTATGAAGCAGTCAGTAAAAATCCAGCGCAGACCTATGAGTTTATTCTCCAAGATTCCAAATACTACCATTCAAGTTCCCTGCTGGGAAAGAGAAACGTTCGTGGTTGAAAACAAGAATTATGATCTCACTTGAGCTGTGTCGAAAATAACGTAGAACTCATAAACAAGAACGCAATCAAGAGACCCAACAGCCATCGAAACAGACGAGTTGATAACTCGTGATGTGAACCGGGCTGGCTTCAAGGCCATGCCAAAGTCCTTTTTAATGCGATTGTAGGCTAAAATCACCCATTATTTGCTCGCCTCTCGTACTCAGGCACATTGTGGATAGCATGAGCTGCATTTTGCCTACACAAGTTGTTTTCTTCAATTTTAATTAACAGCCTGAAGGATTTTCTTGATTTTCGGTGTTCAGTGGTTGGTCTTTTTAAACTGACGGGCTGTGACCTACAGCTGTACCGCCATTTCAAGTAAAGGATTCGTGGCAATGGATGCAAAATATCTGTTAGTTAACGCTATTTTCTGTCAGTAACCACGGTTTGCTGCCTTGCGGGCAATGCCAAACAGTTTGTCACCGGAAATTTGGCCTGCAGACTTAAATCGCTTGAAGTTTGTGGCAATTTTCGGAGCTCTTACTAACTAGTTGAAATCATAGGAATAAAAGCTTTACCATAAAAGTATTACACTCATGGAAATTTGCGCGACTTTACAGACGTCTGAGAGTGTCCCACCACGGCCGATACAAGGATACATGCCGCCATGCTCGTCTACTTGAGCAGAAGCAACAACGGATGCGAATTTGTATACAAGGGCAAGCCATCTGTGGATTCTGCTTCGGGGTCAATATTGCAGGACACAGTAAATTCCACACATCATTTTGAATACAGAGATGCCGACAAAATACTTACACTGTAAGAAAACCGCACCATCCGGAAAGTTTAGATACTTTATTGTAATCTGTACGTTATGGAAGTACCAAAAAGACAGTAATTCAATGAACGTGTTCATGACAATGTCAGGACGACAGGAGAAAATTTAGTGAAACGAAGCCCATTGTGATGAACATGACCGATGCTCTATTCATTGTTCTACTCATTATTTTCTTGTTTTAATATTCCAAGTGCTGTACACATACAACAATTTGAATACATACGCCGTGCTGAATTCCGAATTTCTAGTTTATCTGGTTATACTGATATACGTGCTGAACTCCATTCCTACATTTTGGCCCCGCGATTGGAGCAATTCATCATGCCTGCCGAAATGGAACCATTAAATGTTAATTCAACTGCGCGAGACGTAGAGGATTAGTCGGAACGGTTTGACATATGGTGTTTTACAAAATCCGATATGAATTAGAAGAAACTCATGTCAAATTTTCTACATTTTTTAGCAAGGAGACGTGTGCATTGACCAAGAATTTGGTCCTGAATCTCCAATCGATGTTTCCTACAATGCATTGAAGAAAAAAGTTCTGCAACACCTCAAACCGATTAACTTCAGCCGAAAGAGCTAAGTTCAGTATGTTGATGCGCTCCCATTTTCAGTTGGTTCGTGATTTTGTATTTCAGTTACAGACGCAGGCAGCCAAATGTGACTACGGTGCCCATCTAGAAGACCAACTGTGTGATAGACACATTGCTGACATTCAATTACCTGAATAACAACAGAAGCTGCTGCTCTATTCCGATCAAAATTTTCAAGCTATTCGGAAAATATGTGAGCAGTATAAAAATGTGAAGCATGTAACTAAGACTGATGAAGCGGTGTCGTTAAATTATTTTGAAATAAAAAATTCAAGGATGCACATAGACAACAAATTCAAACCTCGAACAAATTTTCGTGCTACAACTTCCTCAATACGTCGCTTCACAAATCGTAATTCCAACTCACCGGTTCAAAAATTTTGGAAATGTGAATCTTGTGGACGAAATCACCCAAGATATGCATGCCCTCACAGGTAAGTAAGTTGTTTTATCTGAGGGTAAAAGTGACACATTCAACACCTCTGTAAGTCCATAAAAATGTGTCACAACTTCTGATCCAAATACTGACGTGAAAGCATTAGCTGAAGACATCGCTACACTTTCTTTATCTATTTTGCCCCGAAATTCGTCGCATGTTTTCACAACTTTGATATCCGCTTCTGGTCAAAAACATGATTCCATTGTTAACACTGGTAGTGTTGAGTCCATTATTCCACAGCCAGATCTAACTGCATTTCACCCCAGTGTTGTGATAGTGCCTTCAGATGTTACCATCCGCGGTATCATTGGACATTCTGTACCTCTAGTTGGTAGTTAAACGGATCCTATGAGATTGTCCCAAGGTACCCCTGTCGATTATAATTTTTTGATTTCAACCTCGGGACCATCGATTATCGGACTCAACGTTCTGCGCCCACTGCAAACCAGTATCATCTTACTGAAATCGTGAGTGATAATGAAGTCAAACAACTGATTTTGAAATGCTCTAAGACTACAGGTGACATGCAAATACTCAAGATGAAACTCGAAGCTACAGGAGGTCCTATATTTCGTAAGAGACGAATTATTCCATTTGGCTTACGAGAACCTGTTCGTCAAGAATTAAATTCAGCGTGTGAGAAAGGAATACTGACTCCTGTCGAATCATCGAATTCGGCAACTCCAATAGTTACCCCACTAAAGGCAGATGGTATTACTTCAAGAATTTGTGGGGACTACCGGATAACGCTAAATACGCGGTTAATACAAGGTACATGCACTACAGAAGAGCCCAGAGATATAGTTTATCGTTTATCAGGTTCAAGTATGTTTTCAAAAATTGATCTGAAAGATGCCTATCTTCAAATACCACTGGATGAAACCTCCAGTAATCTTACCGCGATCAACACACCTATTGGGTTATTGCGGTACAATTTCCTTACTTTGGTCTGAATTTTTCACCAGCTGTATTTCAACAAGTTATGAATACTATCACAAAAGATTTAGAGGATGTTGAGACGTACCAAGATGATGTCATGGTGCACGCTGCTGATAAAGCTACCCATGATATGCGTCTGTTATCTTTACTAAATCGATCTTCTGAGTTCAAGTGGCCATTCATCCTGACAAATCCACTTTTGGTATTGCATCACTTTATGCCTTGGCTAGATTGTGGATGGCAGTGGTTTTAAACCCGAAACAAACCGTCTATCTTCTATAGTAAATACGCCCTCACCAATCCATCTACAAGAACTGCGTTCTGTTCTAGGAGCACTTCAGAATTATTCTCGTTTTATTTCAAATTTTGCTTAACATGCAAGTTATTGGTTTGCTATCATACCTGTCAATAAATGTTCTTGTTCCTTTAACCATGAAAAAACGTTGTGTATATTGCTTGATCATCTTCAAACTTCATCTGTTTTGAAACCATTTTCCACCAGGCATCATTCGACCATCATTACTGATGCTTCTCCCACTAGAATAGGAGCGATCCTTGAACAGTGTGGCAGACCGGTGAGCTGCATTTCCCCTCAACTCTCAGAAGCCGAGCGTGGGTATTCTCAAACTCAACGAGAATCACTTGCGGTATTTTGGGCTGTCAAACGGCTCCATAAGTATCTTTTTGGATCAAACTTTACCGCTGCTACTGATCACGAGGCTTTAAAATTCGTGTATCATCCTACAAAATTTCTAGCGAAGTCATCCGCTGCCATGGTGCAACGGTGGATTATTGCACTGATTACGTATACCTACATGATTGTTCATCGTAGTGCAAAAATGATTCCTCATGCCGATTTCTTGTCCAGAATTCCACCATGTCACTCCGATTCAAACAATTCAGATTGTTTATTGATCCAACCATTACCAGTCAACCGGATTGCGCTTGTTGCTGATAGTGAAAGATATTTTGCTTCCATTTTTTCTGCACTGCGACGTGGCTGGACACAGCTAGAGCGACTTCTATTTCCTGCATTTTACGGTCGCCGCGAAAGTTTGTCCATTACTCCAGATGGTTTGTTGTGCTTTGAGGATAGACTTATCATTCCAGCGACTCAGCAAGCGGTGGTTCTCGCAAATTTGCGCTGCTAAAAATTGTGCTAAATGTGCACATAAGATTCACAGCAAATCTTCGCAGTGATATCCGTGGCCATTTACTCGTGAAACAGTTCAACAAGTCTACACCGATTACTGCGGTCCTTTTCTCAGTAAATACTACGCTTTAATTGTGATTGACGCATTTTCACGTTGGCCTGAATTTACAACTACTCCTCCAAGTGCTGAATTCACACAAGCATTGAGGAAAGTACTCAGCCATGAAGGTATACTAACTGCTTTGCTCACTGACGACGGCACACACTTCACTGCAAAATCCCTCGAGGAATAGTTAAAAGGTCGACTTCTGTCTACTGCTTTAAGACATCCCCAGTCAAACGGGCTTGCTGTGAATTTTGTCCGAATACAGAAATCTGTCATTACTTCATTCGCTCCCACCTCTTTTGTGGAATTAGACCGTAGAATTGATAATTTTCTGATGCAATACAGGAATGCTGTTCATTCATTTACTGCTAAGAGTCCCACGTTTCTTTTTAAATCCCGCTCTTTGCGCACAAGTCTTGACTGTGCCTGAACGCCCGATGGTACGTTTTTAAGGGCAATAATTTGCGGGCCACTACAGGAATAATACTTTCAACAAATGACAAACGTATGAGCGCAATTCTCGATTTGGATGATCTCTCTTGTCACCGAAGACACACTGATTAGGTTGATTTCAATTCCAGAGGTCAGTCTGTAAAACCACACTCCTGTCGTTTAAAATAGATGGTTATATTGTTTCCGAAAAGACGTAATCACTGAAGAACATACTACCTGCGAAAAAACTGAGGTTTCCAATCCGAAAAGGTCTAAAAGATTACGACCAAGACCATTACTGACTTACAAACATCCACACACTCATTCAAGGTGTGGCGGATGTGCTGAACATGTTTGATGTTCTATTCATTACTCTATTCATTATTCTCTTGTTTTAATATTCCAAGTGCTGGACACATACAACAGTTCGAATACATACGTGCTATCTGTTACGCCGGCCGCTCAGTATTTGCACAGTGGAATTGATTTTTCGAAAGCTACGACATTTTCAGGGTTGCCACTTCATAGTGTGGACTGTCTATACGTAGTGTATATGTTCGTGTGTTATTGCAAATTCTCTACATTGGTGATTTGTTTAAGCGAGTGAATCTTCAAGGTCAGTAAACACCACCGACTGTGAATATGCTGCCTAATGTAATAAGGAATCGCGGGCCGCACAAAAAGACGACTCACTTACAATGCATGGAACGTTCAGTTAGTTTTACAGCTTAAATAATTTTCTGAACACTCTAGAATGTACATGGCCCTTGTGGATGCGAAATATGCAGTGGTGCCATTCCCGTAAACAATTTTTGCTCGATAACTGCTGTTACAAGTTAAAATTGCGTAAGCTGTTTTCATTATTGGCGAAAAACCGTGCGATTTTTTGTCAAACAGTAGAGCCTTCCGTTCTAGCCTACGAATTATGCTAGGAAGACAATGACGTTGACCAACAAGCCGTAAACAGAACCGACTGGACAACCGGTGCTTCGCGTACTGTTTTTTATTAGCGAACACGCTCAGCTTACTAGCTTCTTCGGATTCCCCGACATTTCGTTGGCCTTGAAGGTCGCCTGCCGCATTTGCAGTACACCCATTCGTAACGCAAAACAACGTTGGTGCTTCGATTACTGGATGAACGCACAAATACCAAATAGTTCTCCTTCATGTATTGATTTAAAGCATTATCAAATGCCGTGAGGGATGAAAAGGATACAGCTCCAAGTTTCTCAACAAACGCCTATGCAGCCACTTCCGCAGCCGTTGCACAACAAGCTCAAAGTCGAATGTGCGCCAAAAATTTCAAAAGGAGATTATTTGAAACAAATCGCAAAAATAGCCGCAGATGAGGGTGATTTTTGGTCTGGGCACATATGCAAAGAAATCCAAGATTTTGACGTAGAGAGTTTTATTTCGCTTGCAAGGGTTTCGCAGAAAAATACATTGTGCATCCAAGGCGCGGCGTTACGCCGTGCTGAATTCTGAATCTCTAGTTCGTCTGTTTATACAGATATACGTGCGGAACTCCATTCCTACTCCCAGTAAGCAGGTTGTTCTCATATATATACCTACGCATAAATCAACAAAAATAGGGGACACTATACTACAACATTTTGTATACAACAGTTCCCATATCCAAGGAGTTTGAGCCTAAACATTCATCTACTTAGACATACTACGTACTCCAAGAAGTCGTGGAAAAAAGCGTAAGGCATAGGTATAACAAATGAAAAACTGGTAATCTTGAAGATACCGTAGCTTCCGAGGAATAATTTCTATTCGCCAGATATCGAGTGACTTCTTCATTTAGGTCCGAACGGACGGCAGAATGCCTGTGAAGACAAGCAAGTGATGTGTTTGCCAAGTCTGTTACTTCCCGGGGACGGGCCAGACAAAAATCTCACCACTCCGGGCGTATCAAGGCACATCAATTCCTCGTGCAGTCCATGGACTCTCGCAAAATAACGTGCACATGCAGCCAGCCACATTTTCTGAAGAAAGCAAAAAAAGCGAATTCAGGGTCATCTGGTTGTTAGCTTAATTCTAACCAGGGCTACCACTTCATTAATGGCTGATCAATAAGTTAAAAAAGACGCCTAATGGGACAAACTGAATTAAAATAAACGTCGCCATCAAAGCCATCACGAGAACAAAGGAACCAAAGAACAGACCTCATGCGTACGGCCGTGAGCCATCATCGCTGATAGAAACCTTCACTATAAACAAAACTCAAGACAGGTCTCAACATCCTCGGAGTAGAAAAATGAGTCAGTGGGGCGTGGATTCATTTACCACCAGCCTCAGGCAAGACCTAATGCCTACCTGGAAGCAATACTAACGCACCACACAGTGTTTACAAAGCCACTGCGAACAGATGACCTTCCAGGCCCATCTCAGCAGCTCGCTGAGGGTAACCGACCAACCTGCATACTTTTCGGGGCAGTTAAAAACAGCTCTTACCGAGGCTGTAAGATGCCAATTTCTCCGGCGCATCTCTTGCCAATCGTTTGGGTTGCCATTTTGTCAGCACCGTCAGAACGGGCACGGAATGCACCAAGCAACCGCTTGCTTCCTGAGACTCATGCACTGTATTCTAGCCCCAAACTACCTATGGTACTTTGAAGTGTGCAGGGGTCTGGCCACCCAGAAAGCTACTTTAGCAGGAGTGTATGGCAAAAAAAGTAAAAAAAATAACACCGGATTGAGTATACAATAATAAAGAGGTCAGGGGGAACAGGCTCACTAAGAACCACTCTCTGAAATAGTTCGTCGTAGGCCCAGGTCAGCGAGTAAACAATACTTCAAGTATGGTTTTCCAGGGGTCTTATTTTTTAAATAGTTCTCACATATGATAAAATCGGAGGATAGTCTGAAATGTTTTGATACCGGAGTTAACACCTGAAACTCGCGAATTACTGCTGCAAGCGCGAGGCAATCAGGAGAGATAGTGGAAGCATGTGACTACCCATATATTGCATGAAATTGTGCAAAAGCGCGTTTTCCTAGTTTTGTATATTCAAACAAAATACGTAGGGTTGGAATGGAAGCAAAAGAGAGATACAAAACACCACAACTGTAAAATCCAACGTATGTACCGTTGCTCATGCACTCAGGGTAACCGTCAACGAAGAAAAAACTGATCGCCGAAAGCCTCAAGTCCGTAAATTGTATATTATTTGACCACTTTGTCAGAGGAGAGTGACGCATTTGAACTCTGTTACAAGTCACTGGTTCCAAGTGCTTTACCGTAATCGACTATTTCTGACCCAACTAACAGCATAATTCGTCACCTGGCAGCTCTTCGGATTATCTGTCCCTCTTACACCACCACCCTGCTAGTGAGACCAAGTTCCGTAAATGATCAAACGCTTCTCCTTGCCTCGTCTAATACTAACAATAATAGCAACGGTAGTAGGTGTATTTCTCATTTTGTAGGGAACAAAAGCAATTTCATCGTCCGCTTAGTTTTGTGAGGCTTTCATGAGGCCTTATAATTAAGTCCGTTACTAAAAGCAAGGTGTATATGAGGTTCTAGTAGCCATGAGCTTCCTCAGCGTAACTTGAGGAACTACTGTAGTGGTCTGGCTACCCAATAAGTTACTTTACCAGGAGTGTGTGGCAAAGAAATAAAAATAATGACGCTGTATTGAGTATTCAATAATAACGAGGTCAGGGAGAACGGACTCAGCAATAATTGTTCTCTTTAAAATGGTTCGTCGTTGGTCCAGGTCAGCGAATAAACAATAATCCAATCATGGTTGTCCAGGGGTCTTCTTCTGACTAGTTCCCACATATAATAGACTCCGAAGATGGTCTGAAAAGTTTTGATACCAGAGTTAGCACAAGAGACTCGCGAATGATCGCTGTAAGCGCGAGCAAAATCAGAAGAGAGAGTCGGAACACTTGACCACGTTTGTATTACGTGAAATTGTACAAGTGCGCGTTTTTGTAGTTTTTCGTATTCAAACAAAAAAAGGTTATACAATTGACACAAGACGTAATGTTATAATGGAAGCAAAACAAAGGTACAAAACACCACACTACCTAAGTTGAGCAGTTACTGCAGCCACCTGGTGGCTCGTCACCGCGAGAATAAATCTGAAGGTCAGGGAATGCAAAACCAATTTGGACCCTAGCCCATCCGTTGCACCTAATTTTTTTACTAATTAGTTATTCATCTGCAGATCTTCATTAACATCTGCACCAACGCTGCCCTCTGGGCTTTTCCAAGTTGATTAGGCTTCCGTGACGCCTAGGCTCATAAGTATCAGTTCCGAGAAACATTTCCCATAATACATACTGCACACCCGTAACATTAGCCTTTGTCCAGTGCCTGATACCCTAACCCCGCAGCGCACAAGAAACAAAGGTTCTGTCATCCTCAGCGTAATTTGAAACCATTCCATATCCGATCGCATTACCACCCTCGTAAAGCAGGGCTTCTTGAATCTTTATCACTTATCCCCTCATTCTTTCTAAAAGAATTTTCTCGCGGCAAAAGACCTAGCTAAAAACTCCATCGCTCTTCGAGGCCGGTCGACAGGGCGCTCCGAGTAACCTCGGACTCTCTGGCATCATCATCATCACCATCGACAGCATGACATCAGTGTTGAACACCGATGCTCCGCTGCCGTACAACCATGATTTATTTGAAAGCCTTATTGTGAAGAAAAAGAATAAAGATGGATGGGGAGGGGACTTAGTGCTACCTTGCTGCAACTATTCCGAGGTGCCTACACCTCCAAACACTCATTCAGGCAATCTGGATAGAAAACTGACAAAAAATCGCCACTGACATCGGTTGGCAGCCATATCTTGCAACGTCTCCAACCAGGCGCACTGGGGATCACGCGGCCCCCATCCTGGAAGGCGAGTAGGACCGACAGCACCCAAGCGTTTCGTGATCTCTTTCATACCCTTCTGCCAGGCCAAGGGTTGGCCACCTCTCTGCTTACGCCACTCTGAATTGGGCATGGAAAACAGCACTCTCTTCGGCAAACGATGATTAGGCATGCGCAACACATGTCCCAACCAACGCAGCTTCTGGTGCTGGACACATTCTTCAATGGAAGTACCCGTTGCACAACCCAAAACTCGCTTTCTAACTGCCTCGTTACGGATTCGCCGACACCATCTCACACGAGCTATGGTTCTGAGACAACGATTGTCGAACACCTGAAGACGTCTCAGTTCCGCTGCTCAAACAGGCCAAGTCTCACAGCCATACAACAAAACAGCCCGCACTGCAGCTTGATACACACGTCCCTTGAGATTCGGGGACACACCACTTTGACGCCATAGGTGTCTCAAATTAACAAACGCGACCCGAGCCTTGCAGATTCATGCGTTGGCCTCATCTGTCACACTATAATCAGAACTACTACAACTTCCAAGATATGTAAAACGCTCAACAAATTCCAGCCCTCTCCCTGGATTGTAAATGGCGTGTTCAGTGACTGCATGTCCAGGAGCATGACCTTACACTTTTTGGGTGCAAGGTGCATACTAAAGGATGGGATGACTTTGTCAGTTCATCTAAAAACACATGCGCCTTCTCCTCCTCTTCAAAGATAAGAACGATATCATCTGCATATTCCAGATCGACAAGGTTTTCGTCACAGGCTATTTGAACACCGGGGTTTTGGAGACCTTCCAGCGTTCGTCTCATTACTTCATCGATCACGAAGTTAAACAGGAATGGGGAGAGTGGGCATCCCTGACGGACGCCACTTTGTGTACGGAAGCTTTTGGAGCTCGCCGTATACTCTCACACGCCGGAAGTCTTGGAATACAAAGAGCTTATTATGTCCACGAACTTCCAGGGCATTCCTTGGTGGGCAAGCGTGTCAAGTAGAACAGACCGGTCAACCGAATCAAATGCGCTTGGAAATCCAGAATACTGGAATTGTGGGTCGCTTATACGTATGGCGTTGTTCTAGCACCTGACGAAGTGTGAAGATTTGGTCAACACAACCCCTACCAGGCCGGAATCCCGCTTGCTGCTCTCGAGACAGTGTCTCACGAGCCACCGTAAGGCGACGAAGCACAAGTGACGCCAACAGTCTCGTTACGACCGGGGTGAAGCTGGTCCCCCTGTGGTTGCTCACACTCACTACGAGCCCCTTTATGGGCACTATCACTGACTCTCCCCAGTTGTCTGGGACAGACTCCTTTTCCCAGATGCAGGCAAGCAGATCAGACAGGCGTTGACTGAGGATTTCTCCCCCATCTTTGAACAATGCGGGTGGGAGGTCATCTGGACCAGCAGCTCTGTGGCGCTTGAGAGAACATATGCAGTCATAAACCTCCGAGGCCGTAGGTGGTTCCACGTTCACCGTCCAGGGTTCTACGTCACCTGTGGGTTCCAGATGGGCGCCAGCTGGTGGCCATACCAATTGTTGTTCGAAGCATTTGGCCCATCGGTCGAGACGTTCTTCTTTATTCGAAATGGTCACTCCATTCCGATCCTTGATAGTTTCGCTCACAGGTGGTTTCCTGGGACCGGTCGCACGGATCAACTGAAATAATCTTCGGGCATTACCGGATTTCTGGGCTTCTTCCATTTCCTTGGCTTTCTTTGTCCACCACACTTCGCGGTCGGCCTGCAGACTCACGTTCACTTGACGTCTGATAATTCGTCGCACCAAGTTATGTTCCGGGCCGGCTGGGATATTTCTCCGAGATTTAAGCAGTGCCACCGTTCGGTCTGATATCCAGTGCTTGAGTGCGCCTGGTGGTGCCGTGCCCCAGGCGAAATTCCCAGCACTATGCAAAGAGGTGGCAATCTCATCCCAGTATGCGTTTACATCTGATGGTGGAGCATTTGGAAGAGACCCTAGAAGGCGATTCTGGTAAGTTCGTCTAACATCCGGATCTGCCAGTCTCTCAGTTGCCAAGCGATTTGTCCGCACCTTACGCGGTCCTGGAAAACGTAGGGAGAAGCGACTCCGGACGAGTGCGTGGTCGGAATCCACAAATGTGTTCCAAAACGACCGACAGTCAGTTACTGATCCGCGCCATCGGTAACTGATGGCGATGTGGTCGATTTGAGTTTGTGGTCGGCGTGTCGTTGGAGGACACCATGTGGCCAGACGACTTCGGCTATTCCGTAAGTTAGTACTGCATAAAAACAGTCTGCGATCAGCACACAGCTGAAGCAATCGTTCCCCATTGTCCGTACGTACCGAGTCCAGTCCATGTCGACCTCCTAATTGAGTCTCAGATACGCTAAGCCTGCCCATTTGTGCATTCAAATCTCCAGTAACCACCACGATGTCTGAGCTTTTAGCTCTCCGCAGCAGGGCATTCAGGGCGTCATAAAACCTGTCTTTGACGGTGTCGGAGCTACAGTCAGTTGGGGCATACGCAGACACGATAAAAAACATCGATTAACACCCCACTTGTGAGACTCCTTCACAAACGTTGCCAGACGAACCGCACAGAGGCGACTATCAACAGGTATCCAGTCAAGCAAGGATACTTCCGCCCGGTAACTTAGGACGAGACCAACCCCTGCACATCCAGCTGCAGGAGCCTGTGGATCACCAGGGGTGCGCAGTCGGAAGCGAGTGGAGACTGATGGGTCGGCTAGCCCAATCACTGTGCTTGCATTTTGACTTCTTGTTTCCGAGACACAGCACACATCAATGCAAAGAGAGTCCAGTGTGAGAGCAAGAGCAGCTTGTTGTCCTGCTTGCTTCAGAGTGCGCACATTGAAGGCGGCCAGATAGACTGGATATCGAGGCTTGAAGAGTGATTTGGAGATACCTGAGGATGTCTGCAGGCAGTCTTTGGATGTCTCAGGATGTCTCTGGCAGTAATAAGTGACAGATTTCCTGTTCTACTCAACGGCCTCCATCCTTCTTTTACCAGAAGGACCTACGATTCACACAAAAATGGCAAAGTTCGGGGACCGTAAGCATAAGATTGAATGTGAACAAACTTCTTTCGAGGCATCTAGACTAAAAGATGTCTCTTAACTTCCGATGAAAGGTGAGATCCATCGACTCTTAGAAAACTCCAATTCTTATTGACCGACTCGCATCTGAGACATGTTACGTGTGAACAGTTTTTTCTGAGATCCTAATATACAGTCCCCATTGACGGGATTACGCCCGAACATATGAAAGTCTAAATCGTCAATGCGTTGCCAAGTACCAATTCGATTCAGGGATGCAAACAGTGCAGCACATTTACTAATGCCGTAGGTTTTCCTCTACACTACTCAGGTTCCCGGATCGTAAAGATCGGTGGTACTCGCCATTGACTGCAAAGGCAGCTAACTGAAAGTCACCATCCAACTCTAAGAAGTTGGCCAATGAAAGTGACCAAGCAGCCCCCTTTCCTCTCACCAATCCGTGCTAACTAATACTCTCTGCATGACTCAAATGCGGGTTTTCCGTGCGGCAAACCCCTCGGCGTGCCGAGCAGTCCGGAGTGCCCTTGATGCATGCGTGCGTAGCAACCAGGGAACATCCAGTTCAAACTACATTTTACTGAATCTGTCAAATAACCTGGCTTTTTATGCAGCCGCACCAAACTTTGTGAACCTCTGACCGCCACTGACAGCGCTGAAGCCGGTTCTTTTCCTGTCAAACTACCAACCGCCTCTACTAATCCTGAAGTTGACGTGACACCGGCAAGTTCATAATGCTGTGGCACCTATTCCCTCCAGAGTCTTCATTACCCCTGGCTTACTTCTTGTATTATTTCGGGCTAACTCGAGCCGTACTGCGGCCTTAACTTGAGCTTGAACCCCTTCTTCCCTGCTCACAGCCATAGACCCTGCACTTCTACCTTTTGGCACTTACGTATGTTACCTCTGACCCCAATTGCACCAACAAAATTCTCTGCTGATGTAACAGGTAATGTGTCACACCAGCTCCGAACTGAGGCTGCACTCCATGACGGTAGCGCAGTTTCATCCTCCAGACCCGACCTAATGCCACCCTGGGTTTCCTTCTTTCTTAAATAGCTATTGACAAAGCCTGCTGTGGCACTGCCTTTTTCAGACTGAATCCCCGAATTCCCTCTCTCTACCCATAGTCTACGAAAACGGCCGCCCCAAATTCTATATAAATGCACTTGCGGCCTCTCCATCCGCGCACACCAGGAAATGGGCAGGGACCCTCACCCGCAGGTAACAATAAATACTCTTATTTTCTATTAGGTTCCGCCCCAAATGGCCACACACTCAACCTGTCCGAGCTCTCTTTTCAGTGGTTACCTACCCCTCAACATCCCCTGCCCTTTCACAGCCACTCTGCCACCATCGTTGACTAAACCCCGTCCCCTATTTGAAAACCTCTCTATTGTAATTTTCAAAGCAGAGCACTTTTGTTCATTTCAAACGGAGCACACATTCCTTCCTCAGATTTATTAGTTACACCATTACATCTTTCGGGGCGCCATGTCCCTTCTCCTGATCTTGCATCTCTTGCTGAAAGCTTCTAAGTTCATCTTCCTCAGTCAGCTCATTTTGACTAACCGTACCCATGGCCCTCACTATTGGCAATATCTGACCCTTCGTTTTGTCCACCCTTGAGAAATTTCCTTAGTATGCCATGCAATACTTTCCTATCTATATATATATCTAGACGCTCCAGTGGCCCATCAATTGTGTCACTTCAATCCCGCTATTTTTTTCGGATGCCACACGGAGTAACATCCAGTAGAGCCATTGATACGGCTCTTATTAAGGTCAGCTGAAGTCAGCATGTACCGGTTTGTCCACAAACCCCACGTTCACAGTCGACGCCTATAAACCTATGGCCCTCTACAACGCACACCGCCGCCAGAACTTTGACGGTCCATTACTGAAGGGGACTGAAGCTCCGTTTGGTCTTCTTCATGTCGGTTTAACACGTTATTTATTCTAAAGCGTTTTCACAAGCTTCCTTCCAAACTCCAATGGCCCGCTTAACCGTCTGCACACGCCTCTTTCCTACGTTCAAGCTCTCTCCCACTCGAGCAAATTAATCATACGTTATGTCACCGTTTGAACGCACAGCGCCTATAGTTATGGTCGCATAATGAGTTTGCTACTCAAGATTAAACCACCTGCCTCGGGCAAACTGATGAGCTTCTCGCAAAATGCATCGACAGCTGCTCCGCTGTTACGGGAACAAAAAGAACATCCCCAACATCCTTCAAACCACAAATTCATGGCTTGCGGAAGACCACAGAGTAACAGACTTTACATTTTCTAAGTATCCAAAAATGTTGACAACCCATACTGCGCGCTGTTCTCCTTGGCGAGCAGTATTTACACACTCAGTCACTAGTGGACCACCTTACCAACACCACCGTAGTTAATGTCGCACGTGCTATCACGGCTGCATTTGTAGTTTGTCGAAAAATTTAGAACAACCGTTGTCATTCCCTGTAGGACATCCCGCATCAAACAGTGAACTCAATAGGGTGCTGCGGTTCAAATGTTTTCTCCAGCTGCGTCCCAAAACCTGAATGCTAAAATACTACTGAATGGCAAATGTCTGACCTGTAAAGTTTGTGAAAACAGACTGGCATATGGGACTATTATATATAATGGGAGGTTTCATTACATGTTCCTTATCCTCAAGTTTTCCAAAAACTTCCCTGTTTTTTTAATTTTATTCACAACATCCTCTTATTTTGGTGGATTGCTAAGTTCCTAGTTCCAAGCTTGACTTAACCACCTTTCATCCATGGGCGTTTACTGAAACATGCCGTCTATGCACATTTGGCTAACACGTTCCGAGCCGTTTTTCGTGCACTGCCTGCACCAGCTGGTTGCACGAGTACTGCACTGGTTGCCCCGCATTTTTGGACCACTCCGTAGCAACTGACGCACGCTTCAAGACACCTGGGCCCATCCATGGATTTATGGCGAACGCGCCACCTGGCCTTTCGGCTAAATATTCCTTGATCCCGTGGTATCAGTCACGATCCCGATGGAAACGTCTTTCTATCTACTTCTTCTAGCTGAACTGTTGCCTCATTCAAGGACACAACAATGCCCGCCACAAAATGGCCAAGGAAATGCCCACCCAGGAAACCTACGACTTGGAAAATGCTGTTTGCCTTTCTAATAAGCCGGGTTACGTCATCAACCGATTAGACTACGTGGCACGTGATCGGGTAGGCTGCCACAACTTGAGCCGATTCAGATAGACGTGCAACCTACTTCCTCATACCTCTTCATACCTCTTCATACACTCCTTCTCATATTCTCGTTAAATCTAATCGACCAGGGCCAGAAAATTCCTTGCTACACTCTGTACACCACATGCTAGCTGGAACCGAGCCCCGCGAGATTATTTTTCAGCCATCTCCCGCCAATTGTTTGAGGTTTGTGGCGGTTACGCTTGAGGAGGGACGGTGGGCCAGATCCGTTCCCACTGATTGCCTGAAGGGCTTGGGTATCTGGCTCTCTCCGAGCATATCCTTAGTCCACCGCAGAATATCAGCTCAGAAAGCAATGACTGTTCTTTGGATGATTTGCAGCTTTTCTTCTCATTATTCACCTAGACTTCCGGACTGTCCTGGAGCCCTAGTTGAACCAAATCCGAAAACGCCTGCAAAATTTTCCCCTCAGGACGAAAGACGGACGTACCTCCCATTGTTTGTCCATCAAACTGCTACGGAGACGGCCGCCGGTCACATATCCCTTGATTATGAACCTAGCTCAAAGGAACTTGACCTTCTTCAATCGGTTTATCCTCACCTCTAAGGGAGCGAGAAAAATAAACTTTGTTTAAACTAGGTAAGGCCAATGGTTTTTCAACTTTGGGCTTGCAAATATACGGCGGTAGGTATGCGGTAAAATTAACGAAATTGAAGCGTGCACTCGTAATATGCTGTTTTTCTCATTCCAGGTACTAAGTGAGCGGTTGCCCACCTTACACCCAAGACGGAGTTTAGATCATTTCGTGTGCCTTTTACTTAGATCCTCGCGCTGACAAGCCTGCTGCCCAATTTTAAGGACCCACAGCCTAGTGCCACAAGCCTTTCTTGATCGTGTTTCTCAAGTGACCCGAGATGTTGGCTGACGAAAACAAACCCATCGGGGAAAGCTGACGAGGACATCAATCCTGCGTATAACCCTTTGAACCGAAATCCATTTATCACCTTGCTTCACAAGCCAATAAATCTACCGGCTTGCGAACCAAATTTCTCCCTTCACCGCGAGGCTCGAACAATTTGCTTCTAGCCGGAAAGGCCCAGGCGCTTCAGTCCCCCCGTCGACTTCGGCTGTACTATAAGGACCAAAAGACCCACCTTCATGAATGGGCAACGTCCTTTCCCCTCACTCAATTTCAACGCAACCCTCTCTAACATAAAGCAACCAGACCACCGTCCACTCAAACAAACATTGCAGCTCTTCTGCGGAATCATCTAGCTCGATGTATGCGCAACTGCTAATGGTCGTTTACCTCTGTCCCACGAAGTTCCAAGCTGGCAAAACACACGGTTACTGCAACCAGCTACTCTTTGTTGCACTTGCCTTTGTCCCAGCACACCTCTAGGATTGGCATTGCTCGATACCCGTTCCCCACTGCAGCCGGTCGGCACCGTCACTGAAAAAAATAATCCGAGGTAAACTCTCACGCACTCCAATGCTTGAAAAATGCGCAGAGTCTGCACTCACTGCGTGGCTGGAAATGGAACCTTTCAGACTGTAACCCCCCAAGTGAAACCGATCGGCACACGTGCAATAACTTTCACTTTTCTGGTTATCCATGTCTCCCCCATTTCTATCTCCACCTATGCACCCGCCGCAAGGCGAATGGCCCTCAACTTCCCTGCATGCTCCTCGGCTCATTCGGATTATCTGTCTCTAAACCGTTCGCTTTTTGTCTTATTACGTCAACAGTCACTTCGCAATATCTCACATTGCCTTTTGGACACTCAGTCGTGTTCTCTGTAAGCGAATTTCAGAATGTCCCAGTCTTCAAAAGAACTTGACAATGCTGTTTTCCTGAGGAGCATTGACACTGAAGCATCAGCGATTTACACACAGAGAGATCTTCAACCGGGCAAAAAGCCGGCGATCTTGCATCTGATTTGTTCTACCTCTGCAGACTTTCTTGGCTAACCTGAAGAAATCCCGCGGCTCAGGGAATTGCGCATTCCAACCCAAAGGATCTTAAACATGACGTCCGTTAAGAAGTTGTCCAGAAACTGGAGTAGGTCAGTGCAATGACAGCACGGCGCTGCGATACCCAGTTTGATAGCACACCCGCAACTATTCCCTTCCTACTCTTGGACGTACCCTCTCGCCTACTAGATCCATTAAATCCAGATACGCCTAATCTGACCCAAGCCGCCTACAGGAAGCGTTAATTCTGATTTGTTGAACCTCGAGTTTGCATTTAGCCATTTCCGTGGGCTTTCAGTTTGTTCCCCCAACAAAGTCAATAGTTTTCTGAACAGTTCGCGTTCCAGCTTGTGTGTTGTTACCAACTCACTCTTCTAAGGAACACTAACTCCCAACTCCACTACAACAGCGACATCAGCAAAACCCCACAGATTCACTGTACACCATGAATCGAATATTCCCGCCACCGTTTGTCCGCGTTGCTATTCCCTCCACTTGGTCACCCCCACTAACACTCTTCGTGACCCCAGCCAAAAGCCCAACATCCAAGGCCACAGACCTCCGCCGTGGTTTCAGGTTTTAGTTCATCTTTACAGTTGGTTCACATCAACTCTGCCGCTTCACCAAATCCGCTGTTCTGGTTCCTCATTTTCCGAAATTTGCAATTCTTGGTCATGTCCAAGGCAGGATATCCCTTGTTTTGCCCTTCTTCGTCTTGTTTTTTGCCCGCTACCTTGAAATTCCAACGATCTGCTTTTTCTCCAGCTCGATATTTTTCCCAAAAGAAAAACGCAGTAGTAACTCCGCTTCTCTGCTCGTGCCGATTTAAAGGGCACCACGTCTACATTACCCCCTTTTCCGTACAATCCCTTGTACCTACGGATCTCGCCAATCATGCCTCATTCTGACTGTGAAATCATGGTCATCCCTGACGGTGTGTCACCAACCACATGTGAATGAACATTATCATTACATCAAACAATAAAAATGGCTTGACGCTTCTTGTATCCCATTGTCTTCTGCGCTTTATGACCCGCTTATGATGTATGTGACAACAAACTAGATCTACGTGAATACACAGTCTGCAGTTTTGGCCCCACTCCGACCAAAATGTTGGTGTGCTTTTCATTGCTGCCAACGTACTTCTCCTGACAGAAAACGCCATAATCCTTGATCAGGTAAATTCTTCCGAGTCAGTATCACTCGCCTTGTCCCAATGCATTGCTGTAACCACGGTCCAGCGCTTTACATATCACCGCGATAACTATATTGCCAAGGGGAACTGCTTGCGACTGATTAATTGGCAGACTCACTGGCTCACCTCCTCAAACAGGTTGAAGGAGGAAATGTTATTTCATGTCTGTGAATCATCAAAAAGCCTCATTTTGAAGCACGCTGTTTATCTTTTACTTCTGATTGCAACAAAAAGTATCCTCGCAATAAAGCCCCACGGAAAAGGAAAACCAGCCACAATCCCACGCACAGGCTTTCTAAAAGCTGCCTGCCTTTTCGGTAATCCAGACCATTCTGCCGTCCTCCCGAACTTCAGACAGCTCCCTCGTTCACCTCTGTTGACGGCTACGCAACCGCACCTCCCAACTTCCCAATGGTTGCGCTCAAAACGCCCGATGACTTTGAAGTAACGGCATGCCCTATCGACTAAACAGCCAAACTCCTCCCTTTGACGGCCTTAGCCGTGCCCCTGCACCTAACACGGCCCATCTAAAAGTACTCAATTTATATGCCGACGTGTTGGCCATTGTGCATCAGGTCGTGTTTGCTTCCTTTCCTATGAAGTTCCCTCAACCTCCTGGAAACGGTTTACCCACCCGATGTAGCCACAAAAGCACTGATTGCTACGGCTGCAATCAACACTAGTTGAATGGCCCCATAAAAGCTCCGTGAAAAGAAAAAAATCCAAAACAGATGTTTGTCTGGCTGCACCCTCATTATAAACTCCTTCACCAAGCACAACAAAATTCTCTCCTTCCTCCTGCGCGCCCCGACGCGGCTGGTAGGAACAGCTCTTCTAACGAGCAAACACCTAACTCTTACTGCGATTTCGGTAAAATCTTGATAATCCGGTGTTCCTTCAATGAGAACACCAGAGAAAGACATGTCTGTTATCGCTTCATTCCAAACAGAGGGAAGGTGACCTTCGTCAAGCGACTGACGAAACAGCAGATGGAACTGAGTTGCCAGTGTGTACGACGTTTCCTTCAGGATCCTTGGGTGGACTTCGTCGGGCCCCAACGCGCAGAATGGGTTGATCTTGTGCAGGAGTTGACGAATGTCCTCCACCGTGAATACCAAGTCGGTTAGAGGCCATTCTTAGGTACGCCTTGACAACGTTGGATGTGACGAGGACGCTGAGACCTGCATAGTGTTCTCTGTAGAACTCAGATACCACTATTGGGTCACTCGTGGGCTCCCCGTTCCTGTCCCTCAGGGAGAACGCGGATGGCTTTTGTTGTTCGGCGATGCCCCATGTATTTGGGCAGCACATTTCTGTTCTTCCGGGCGAGGTCTAGAACGGTGGCTTGTTTTCGTATGTTCCATTGGCGGATTTCCGATTTACAGCGGTTCCGCATTTTACGAAATGCCAGCTCATCTTCTGTGTCTCCTGTAGTCAACTTTTTGAGAAATAGTTGTGACCCGAACATTGCGTCAGCCTCGTGAACTTTCTGGACAATAGTCCTATATAAGTCTTCCACTGAGGCTGGTCCCAGTTTAACTTGGTCAAGAAAGATGCGCGTTCCCGGGAAGTCTGCACGGCAGAAGTTTCGAATCCACGTTTGGGGTTCGGGATTTCTGGCCCAATAGCAGATGAAATCAAAGGTGAGCACACAGTGGTCGCTATGTCCCAGTGGAGCGTTAATTGTCACCCGATCAACGAAATGTCTTTCGTTGGTGATGACCAGATCCAGGAGGGACGGTTGTTGGCCCGCGCGGTATACAGATAATTTCTGGCCATATCTCTAACCGAGTGCATTGATGACTCACTCTCCCATTTGGCACATCATCTGGAATTCCTCGTAAATGAGGACTTGTTCTGGCACCATTTTTAATTTGCATCAAATCACTTCGTGCTCCCTGTACATTTAAACGTAGGGTACTGCTATACGCCTGTGACCCAACTGTATGTTGTGGAGCTCTTCCCGCTCTAGTGCAGGCACCCGGATTCTACTTCTTCTGGACGAAATCAACGCTCCTTCTATAAGCTAAAAGAAGATCGTTTGCTTACCCGTCAAAACAGATCCGGCCTTTTTGCCACTCTCCCTTCACAGTAAACTACCTTTAAAACTTAGATGTTTGGAGGGCTCTTGATCTCTTCCCTTTCCTAATGAACCCCTACTGGTTTAAAGCTTAACCCTTCCAAAGGTAGATTCTTCAAAGTTCATCTTGCTTTATCCTACGTCTTTCTGCTCTGACAGAAAAACGAATGCTTTTGTTGCTCTTTTGCCTGAAAAATGGCGCAGATGTGCCCGGAAATGTACTAAGTAGTGCTGCGAAGAACTCTGTAGTGCATTGCAACCTTCACTGCCTCGAGCAACAACTGCATCTGAACTTGCCCTGTTTGGAATACCGTCAAATGCAGAGATTTTTCACATACACTAGCAACATCTTCCATCCCAAAACAGGGTCACTAGACGGTTCAAGTACACCAACAACTAAGCTTACTAATGCATTTTTTCTGGAATACGCACGACACAAACAAAATGACCCCTTTTTCCCAAGTGGTTTTTCATCCTCAAAAAGCCTTCAGGGCGGTGCTATTTGCATCCTTACCCAAGTTGCCGCCAGGAGCGACCAAACTCATCCAGGACTTATGTTCTAACCGCTGCTGACGGTGACGACCCTCGCGTAACTTTCCAGTTTCATTTCCAGTTTCACTTAATCAAATTCTCATACATGATGTACCGAACTGATGAGTATCAAGTTCCATGGTAATTTCGCCATAAAACTTAATAGCCTACTAGTTTCCTGCCAGCGTACAGGCCGCAGTCCATGGCACCCAAAGCTTTTTCTCACCACACTCCATACTCCAAAATAATGTAGGGAGTGTCCAGTTATCCTGACATCCCTGGATCAAAAACCCTCCAAACCAGACCAAGAATTGTGTTCATTCTTGCAATTCTGATTTAGTGCTCCTACGGTAACCATGTCGTCCCGCAACTTTCATGTGCTCGCCTCCTATACAAATGGACTAAGTCTCATGCATATTATGTATTTATCTTGCTTCACACTACTTAGCGAAATCTACTCTTGTGTAATTCCTCCGTAACTTAAACTATCTTCTACCCCCTCGGCTAACAAATTGTAACTATCTTCTACCCCCTCGGCTAACAAATGGTCTCAGTAAGTTTGTGAAAGCACCGAATTCGTATTTAATCTCTCCAACATCTTAGGTTGGTTACTAAAACTTCGCTTGCTCCGGAAATTACAGAGGACGGGCTGATCCCTTAAGGTTATGGGATTGACAAATTTGAGTCTCCTGAGGTCGTACAGAATGCATTCGCCTCCTCAAGAATTCCTTCCTGCTCTCTGATTCAAAACATCCATGTCCCATTCCTGGACTCTGAGTTACCCCAAAGTTAAGCAGATGACATAAACGGTTCATCTGTATTATATGCCTTTCTGCTTCTAAGCCGGATGAGAGTAACTTAGTCGCATTCAGCCCCCTGCGATTGGTGTCCGATATTTGCGCTCCCACGTTATGAGCTTAAGTGGTAAGTGTCCAAGAGTCAAGCTGGACGCCCTCTTACCAAGAGCTCCGGCAGTCTGCGAAATTCTAAGGCCCTCTGCATCGCTAGGATGTCACCAAGACTACTGTAACCCCACTATGTTCTCAATATGCGGTCACACGTGTTCACCAATGGAAGTCCCATGGTGGCTCAAGTTACCATTCTTTAACCTAGGCAAAAATGATCGTGCTGCACCCTCGTGGGAACACTTTTGCTCCTGATAGGCACAATTATCTAAGAATCCGTTGTTTGTTCATTAGAGGAGGGTGAAGTTAATTGAGCGCTGTCAAGTTACTGGCTCACAGCAACCTCTCAGCGCGAATATCACCCTTGATTTATGAAGCAAACGACTGTTCTATCTTTTCTGTGGAGAGAAATATTGGTGGCATAGGTAGCGGATATGGTCCTTGGCTTGTTCGCTGAGCTGGATAATTTGATTGCAAACGAATCATCGCCAATTGAGGTGACGTCATCAGTGCGTTATTTGAAGGCGTAGTGGTGCGTAGCGATGGGTTGGCGGTTTCGCCATATCTCCACAATTGCTCTCTTTTCAAACCAACAAAAACGGTCGCAGTATGTGTCCGCCAAAACGAATCACAGTGATAATGAACTAAAGGGCTATGCCAATTTATTCAAAAAAGTGTCAGAAGAGTAACTCCTCACCCTCCTCACTCCTCACAGATTCCACGGAAGCTTGGATTCTGGTCAATAAGATTCAAGCGAAAGGAGCTTCGGTTGTATTCCCAGTAAAACAAAGCGAGGCCCCCGACCGATCAATAACCAAAGGCTGTGAAGATGCCATGGCACTGAATTAGGCTTCTGATTACAACGATAACAATAGGTTCATTTCTCAACCCCTAGAGAACATGCCAATTGAGGCACTATCGGGTCGTTACAACATGAACGCGGCAGGCGACGACACAACGATGGAGAAGGCAGAACCAACGAGATATGCTTATTACACAAAAATTCACCGCAATTGTGGGAGACATAAAAACAAGGACAGTTGGCACGAGGTATGACTAGTTCAATAATGAAGCCGGCTGACATGACCTAAGACTGAAACTCATTACTGGCCGTGGGTAACCTTGGGTGGTTGAGTAACTGGTCAGGGTCACAAAAAGCGAAAATGGAGATGGAAGAGGAAGAATTCGAGGTGGAGACAAATGGAGGATTTTGTCTCAAAAATATGAATTACCTTGAAACTACGTAGACTCATTGTGGTACTTGTTGTAGGGGAGTCAGATGTGAAAGATTTTTTCGATGGGAGGTGGTGCGAAGGTCTAGAGCCAAACGAACACCGTAAATGGAGTTGAAATTGTAGAAGAGACAAACAGAAATTGGAGCGGATAACCAGTTAGAGTAACTCTGAACGAAGGGTTCAGCGGGTATGTGTAAACTCGTCCCAGCTGCGGTTGAGTGCGGGTGAAGAATTTGTTCGTATTTATAATCAAAGTCTCGGGTGAGCAACAGGTGACGGTCGAGAGTGGGGAGAAAATAGTTAGATGAGTGCCATCAAAATGGAGTTGGCAGTGTTTTGCCGTCATCGCACTGACATACTTCGGTTTCTGAGCAGTCTTTTAACGGTTTTCAAGGTTGCTGCAGTCGGACAGGAGCTACGTATTTCCATGGCAGCTAGGTCTGGGCTAGACTAGGAAATTGACACGGGCGAGGTCAGGCCCATGTCGTGTCGTGGGTACTTCCAACTCAGTTAGTGGGTATAGACTGGGAAACAGCCATATTGAATGAATGGCGGTTGCACGGGGCGGTTGGAGCAACTACAGAAGAAATTTGAAGCTTGGGAAGAGGGAGAAATGAGGAAGGAATAAAATGAGAGCGGTAGCGTTTAGTGAGTACCAGGAGGCTTCAAATAAAAAGGTGTCCAACAGAAAATATATTAAATGGAGTTGTTTTGTGCAAGGGTTAGCGGATATCCTCCACTGTGGAGACCGGTTTGTTTAGAAACCTTTTTTGGTTGCGTTTTTCGAAGAGTGGAGGTGGCGAGGTCACTGGGGTAAAAGGCAAGCCTGCATCGTGTTCTCGATAGGATTCAACTACCACTATTGGGGCCCTTGCGGGTTGCCCGATTCTGTCAACCAAATAGGATTATTTCTTCAGTGGTGTCATGCATTTAAATAGTACGCTTTCGTTTTTCCTACCGAGGGTTTTATCGCGACTTCTTTTCCATTGGCCGATTTCTGACTAACAGTGGCTCTGTCTGCTACGGCCATCTGCTTTTTGAGCTTATGTGGTACGTGTTAATTCACGAAAAAGGACCAAGAAATCCAATTTCTGGTATCACGCCACTTAACAGATCCTCCTTTGCAGATATCCTAGGAGTTTCAAAATAGGGGCGTACAATCACCAGCCTGAGGATAAATCGCAGTTCACTTCGCCACAAAACCTACATCGTCACAAAGAAACAGATCTCGATGGCTAGTAACCGCAAAAAACAATATCCGACCAAATTTCTGAAAAATGGTTCATTAAAACAATAGGGTTTCAGTCCCTCCGGTCAGGGGGAATACTTGTGGGGATTGGCTGTCACATATGGTGGGGAACAGGAGCACATCTTTAATCAGCCGGCTTCTATACCGCCACCCAACATCCTAGTGAATTTCCTTCCCTTAAGCTAGGGTCATTCCTTGCTCCACTGTTGAACTTATCCCAAGTTCCGAGTGGACTTACAGCAGTATGCCAAACGGAACTTGCTCACTCGTCAACTCTCAGTAGCGCCTCTGTATGCGATGAGCCCGGAAACTTATATCCCACCTACGGAGAGTTTAGCGCGCGGTTCTCATCTCCTTTTACGGCCCCTACTCACAATCCTCTAGTAAAACTGATCTTACGCGCATCCTTCCTTGGCCTACCATCTCGTGCGCGTCCCACTCCAGTTCTAACTAAACCATCGCTTGATGTATCACATTCATCAACTAGGCTCAGGGGCAACTATTCACGAGAAAACGCACCTGATTGTACTAAGGCCACATCTCTTTTTCCGAATTTCCTTTTCGGTTTTTGCCACAGTCCGTTCTTGAAACAGAGGTATGTGTTCCTTCAACCATCGCTTTCCAAAATACTTGTGCCAAGTAATTCATTTGATGCCAAAATTTCGTATACCTCTCTGATATATTTTCCGGCACAACCCCGTATACTCTATTGTTAAGAATGTCCAAGGCATTCGGCTTTAATAATAATAATGTACTCCCAACTTGCGGAGGGCATGCCGTTAGGCATGATCACAAGGTTACAGTCAGAATAAAGGTATGACTGGCGGGGACTGTGAGTACAGGGGGTTTGGGTGGGAAGGAGGACAGCGCCATAGGCGGTGAGCTGTATTCAATATAAACGTGGTTACCACTAAACCGGCACGAGCAGGGAAATTTTTTTCGGAGAGAACATTGAGCAAGGTCAGATCGTTAGGATTTGAAGGTGGCGGGCAAAAACAAAACAAGGAAGGGCAAAGCAGGAGGCGTCCTGCTTGGCATATGACAAGAGAATTGTAAGCTGTGGAAAATCAGAGACCAGAACATCAGATCTGGTGAAGCAGCAAAGTTGGCGTCATCCAGCCAATGAAATTTAACTGAAGCCCAAAAACAACCGCTGAGGCCTGGCGGCCTTGGACTGTTGGTCTCATGGCCAGGGTCACAAACAGCGTATGTGGGGATGATGGAATGGAGGGACTAGCAAAGCGGGTAAATGGTGACAGGGATCTCAAAAACATGGTATACAGCGAAACTGTGGTGACTCACTGGTGTCGCTGTTGTGGAATTGGACATAATGGTTCCATTGGAAGAGTAAGATGGTGGAAACACACGAGCCGGAAAGTGAACTGTATAGAAAGTTATTGAATTTTGTGGGAAGCACAGAAACATAAAGATGGTTAACTGCCGGCTTGTCGGAATAATTGGTTTGGCTGGGCGCCATTGGGCGTCTATTCGTGACCCGCTTCACCCCGGTAGGGAATGTTAGCAGTTCTACCTAGCTCGTATCATTTTCATTCACTGCTGGCCTTAGTATCCGTCTTACAGAACGTATGGGACGTTCCCATACGCCTCTCTATGGCTGCTCAACGGCGGGGTGAATTGCCATTCTACGTTATACTGTGTCCGTTTATTGCTGATGCGTGGATGAGAAAGTCCTTCCGTGGCTCGCTTCATTTCCGTCTCTGCTCCGACGAAATTAGAACCGTTATTACTGCTATTTTTTCCGGGGTGCCCCTTCGTGCTATACAACGCATCAGCACCTTAACGAACGAGTCAGAATATAATGAATGGGCCATTTCCAGATGCACTATCCTCATTTGTAAGCATGTAAACAAGCAGCCATCTCTTTTCTCGGTCGTCCATTCTTAACTGTCAGCGGTCCAAAATAGTCGCTCCCAACTAGGCGGTACGTTCGAAATTGGTTTTGTTTTTCCCTCGTGCTAATTCGTGAAAGAATTCTTTCACTATTCAAACTATTTACAGAGTTTATACGTGTTATTTGTTGAATTTTCTCACACCAACATAACATTTACGTTATAATCCCTGTTACTTTGCACCCAGTTTCTACTCTGCATCTAGTCGCACTCATGTCACTAGTCAATGCAGGCTGCTCTCTGCAGTCATCGATGGTCCACAACAGATGTGGGCGAAATGGCTGTCCATCGAACGTGAGACGGGGTATGCAATGCCACACCTGCAAGGCCTGGTGGCACTTTAAATGCACGCGATTACAGGACGACCAGGTAAGCCAACTGGCTAACTCTCCTGACCCGTTTGTATGCGCCAGCTGCCTCCACATTAAGGTGCAATGCATTCCCAAACTAAGAAGAAAGCCATAAAAAACAAGACCAATTCCTCACTACCGAATCACAGACCAGTGTAAGTGCTCCTCGTTAATCGATGTACTCGCGACGAAACTCGAGCTTCTCTCTAAAGCTCTGACAGACGCAAACACTAAAAATGCAGCGATCTGGACGAAAGTTGACAAGGAACATTCCTCGCTGAACGAGTACCTTGCACTATCCACCCCTGGTCTGCTGGCTGCGAAAAATGTTATCCAGCTCTCCGATGCGGCAATAAAGACCGCCACGGCGTCTCTAGTGGACAGACGCGTAAGGGAGAGCAGACTGATAATCTGGGGGTCATTCTCTAGAAAAGTCACGCCAACGAAGCAGGCACAATCGCTCCTTGGCAGTGTCCTCTCAAAGCCTGACCACGAATCGCTTCACGCAGACTGGTTACGCCAGAAGGGAAGCAAGCGAACACTCGGGCTTCTCGTTACCCTTTCCTCGCCGTCGGCCGTACAGAAGGTTTTGGGTCGGGCTGTCAGCGTCCAAAAGGCAAATCCAACGATCAGGCGTCTATCTGAGGATCGCCCTCTAGACGCACGGAAGCCAGGCCACAGCAGTTCTAGGGAAGAGATGCGGAAAAAGCTTCCGGATGGCGCCATTTCGGCCGATCCCAAACTTAAGGCCAAACCGATTGTAGTTATAGCCCCTTGTGCTCCTGAAAGCACACCGAGGCAAACGACCGCGACTCCGGACAGCAGTTTCTACTCAACCACCGCGGACCCCTCGAATTCTATAGGCAGTGACGCTCTGGAGGAGGCAAGTCTCACGTGGACGGAGCGCCCAAAGTACGTACAGTTATCAGCACTTCTTTCCGTAACAGACGTCAAAGGTGCAACAGAGAACTCCGCACCCAAGCTACAACCGAGCTGGATTGGGTCAAACGAGCGGAGTCAAGTGGCGAAGCCTACCGGCAAACCAACCACATGCGCTGACGTCGACATCGGGGAATGCTGCGAGAACCGTACATCCACTGAGGCTGTGAAATTGCCAATCTCTAGCTCCACTCCGTCTAAAGTAGCCTCTTTGATTGTGGACACAACTCTTGCCCAGGACCATGACAATCAAAGCCACAAGCCTGACCACGGCGAGCCGAACAGTCCCTCATACACCCAGTTGGCCACGCTGATCGCGGGTGACTCGGATGACCACACAGGCGCGAAAGAAAGGCGACTGCGGCAAAACAAGCCATATACAACTCGCCAAATCAGAAAACTGCTGGCTGGCTTCAAGGTGCAGTCCTCTGAGAAAACCAGCCTCATGGGAGCACCACCAAAAAAACTACCCGGTGCTGCCACCCAGCGCTCAAAGCATCACAGAGGCACCTTTCCGACCAAATCGCGCCAAAATGCCCAAGAAACCAAACAGACGCGAGATCGCCCATTGAGCAACAGCGAACCTGGCCGTCCAGAAGAAGTTAAAGAAAGGGCTACAAGTAGCAATGGTCGAAATTTTCGCCCACGGGGAAAAAAACTTCGTCCACCAAAACTAATAGGCCCGCGCAAACCGGGCTCCCACAGGGCGAAAAAAACCCTGCAAATGAAAAGCAACCCACGAAACCACCAATCGAGGGAGCAGACAAATATGCCTCAGAGGTCCCCTCGGAGCCCTCGACTCAAACCCGACGTGCAGCTATTAAGCCTGCTAACCTCCCTGGTTACACAACTCTCGGCTCCTCACCTTCGGAGGCAGCAGAGACAGTGTTGAAATGCTTGTCCACAAACTGTCTTAGCCTCTTCAACAAACTTTGCGATATTAAACAGTCAATTTGTCTTGAACAGCCGTCCATTATCGCACTCACAGAGACCTGGCTCACACCAGATGTCTCTGACGCGGAGATCTCAATAGACGGCTACTCTATTTTTCGAGCTGACTCAAAACGAGGGAGAGCTGGTGGGGTTGCTTTATACTTACATGCGGCCCTGCCAATCCCGATTGTCCTCTCTGATACCACTCCTGCACCTTTTTGTGATGCACTGTGGCTTCAAGTCCCGCTGCGCGGGTCCGATTCTCTCCTTCTCGGTGTGGTCTACCGTAGCCCCTCGAGTCCTCCGGAAGATGACCACTTCCTCATACGAACCCTTGGGCAACTCTCCTCCAGCTACCACTTCACTCATCTCCTGCTGGTAGGTGACTTCAACGCTCCAAAGGCCCCCTGGACGGAGCTCCAGTGCGTCGGATCAAGTGGACCCTTTGCAGCGGCGTTGACCGAAGTCGTTCAACAGAGCGCTTGGACTCAACATGTCGTTGCACCCACCAGATACCGCGCGGGCCAACAACCGTCCCTCCTGGATCTGGTCATCACCAACGAAAGACATTTCGTTGATCAGGTGACAATTAACGCTCCACTGGGACATAGCGACCACTGTGTGCTCACCTTTGATTTCATCTGCTATTGGGCCAGAAATCCCGAACCCCAAACGTGGATTCGAAACTTCTGCCGTGCAGACTTTTCGGGAATGCGCATCTTTCTTAACCAAGTGAAACTGGGGCCAGCCTCAGTGGAAGACTTATATAGGACTATTGTCCAGAAAGTTCACGAGGCTGACGCGATGTTAGTCCCAAAAAAAACAGCACGCAGTCGGATGAGCCGTAAACTACCCAAAAGAATCCGGCGTCTTCTGGAAAAGAGGTCACAACTATTTCTCAAAAAGTTGACTACAGGAGACACAGAAGATGAGCTGGCATTTCGTAAAATGCGGAACCGCTGTAAATCGGAAATCCGCCAATGGAACATACGAAAACAAGCCACCATTCTAGACCTCGCCCGGAAGAACAGAAATGTGCTGTTCAAATACATGCGACATCGCCGAAGAAACAAGCCATCCGCGTTCTCCCTGAGGGACAGGAACGGGGAACCCACGAGTGACCCAATAGTGGTATCTGAGTTCTACAGAGATCACTATGCAGGTCTGTATTCAGTCCCAGCGTCCTCGTCACATCCAACGTTGTCAAGGCGTACCTACGAACGGCATCTAACCGACTTGGTATTCACGGTGGAGGACATTCGTCAACTCCTGCACAAGATCAACCCATTCTGCGCGTTGGGGCCCGACGAAGTCCACCCAAGGATCCTGAAGGAAACGTCGTACACACTGGCAACTCATTTCCATCTGCTGTTTCGTCAGTCGCTTGACGAAGGCCACCTTCCCTCTGTTTGGAAGGAAGCGATTGTCACGCCAATCTACAAAACTGGTGACCGACTATCGCCTGGCAGCTACAGGCCTATAAGCCTCACTAGCGTGCCATGCAAGGTGATGGAACGCATTCTGAAGCGAGCCATTCTAGATCACCTTACTTCCAACAACTTGATTTCTCAAGCTCAACACGGATTTCTCCCAAACCGTTCCTGCGTGACGAACATGCTCGTATTTATGGACAGCTTAACCCAAGCCAAGGACGAGGGACTCATATCGGATGCCATATTTTTCGACTTTTCAAAAGCATTTGATCGAGTCCCACACGTCCCTCTGCTCCACAAACTCGAGTCTTACGGGATTCAAGGGAAAATCCTACACTGGATCAAGGCATTCCTATCAGACAGATCATTCCGAGTGAAAGTAGGCTCGACCTACTCTTCTGCGGCGCCGGTCTCCATTGGAGTTCCTCAGGGCTCCGTTTTGGGACCTTTGCCGTTTCTGATATACGTCAATGACCTTCCAGATGTTATTTCAAGTCCATGTCTACTTTTTGCGGACGACTTGAAATCGTGGAGTTCCAATGCCAGTGCCCTCCAAATTGATGTAGACGCCGCAAAGCAGTGGTCGTTGGACTGGCACCTTCCTCTGAATGACGAAAAGTGCGTCCATATGTCATTTGGAGGAGACTCAGCGAACTCCTTTGTCATGCATGGTGAGAAAGGACCAGAAGACATCACGAGGATAGATGCCAAAAAAGATTTGGGTATCTGGCTCTCTCCAAACCTGTCCTTCTCACTGCACCTTGAGAAATCGGCTCAGAAGGCATTCGCTGTTCTACGGATGATTCGGCGTACCTTCTCTCGTATTACTCGCACGGACTTCCAAATACTCTATGGGGCCTATGTCAGACCGCTCCTTGAATATGCCAACCCGGTTGTCTACTCAGGACGCACGAAAGACGTAATCCTCATTGAGCGTGTCCAGCGAGCTGCTACGAAAATGGTTGCCGGTCTCAAGTCCATGGACCACGAAACGCGTCTACACTTATTTACGTGAGTCCTCGCGCTGGCAAACATACTGCCCCGCGCTGAGAACTTAAAGAGCAGTGCTACACCCTTTTTTCACTTGTGCCTTTCAGGTGAACGACAGCTGCTGAACGACAAGAACAAAACCGCGCCGGGAAACTTGGGCGAAAGCCTCGCTCCTGTGTATCAATCCGTGAATCCGTGAACTATCTTAAAAGGATGCCGGCTTCGCTGGATCCTTTCGATAAGCGGTGACGCCATAACTTGTCGGGAAGCTGTAGTAAGGTTCCTTCGACACGCCCAGTAGCCGTGAAGTACCTGCTTGGCCACTTATACCCCTTGAACGATCCAACACTCTTGGCGCAATTCCAGTAATGTGTGCGATAGAGTACAACGTCCATTCAGCACACAGGCATCCCAAACTATCAACCTGGTGATGTCGTGCTTTGGCTGCAGTATAACTGGGTGTTTAGCGACATGCGGCCACATAAGGTTATCCAGCCTCCCTGCCACATATAGCAAGCTATATATCATTACCGGACCTAAGCGTAATAGGTTGTGGTTACGTGCAATTTGTTCATCAACCCTACTAGTGCATTCTAATACCAACATAACTTCTGCATATACCGCCTTCTGAGCCATATGAACAATATCACGCTCAGCTTGCCGCAACTCCGTTAGTTTCAATCTTTTAGTGTTCAGCAAAATTTCAGTTGAGCAACCTGCCATTATTCTCAGATATGTTTAAAACCTTGTCAACCATACCGCGGATTTTAGAATTTTAGACCGATCGTTATATCCTTCTATTAGAAGATACAATCCGGTCGGCTCCTGAGCAGAGGCAGTTGCGTTCACTAGAGCGTGTTTTGTCTTCAATTCTATTCCTGCTTGTATGAACTTTGATTCTCAGGGTAACACTGGGCTTCAGATGTTTCCAAAATGAATGGCCTCTTGAACCAATGGCGAAGAGAAGCCAAGGAGCTCATCCCTCCAGAGGCTAAATCTGCCGGATTATTCCCACTCGCGATGTGACAACAATCAGCGGGTAAAAATAACTGACGAATCGTAAAGATTTTGTTTGCGGCATGAGTACTGTAACGAGTGGCATTCTTCCGTACATAGTGAAGAACCATGGTTGAATCCGTCCAATAGGATGCCCTCGTGAACGAAAGTCTTGCCTCCTTCCTCAGTCCTTCCACCACACTTGCGGCTAGTCGCGTGGCATTCAACTCAAATCTCAGCACTGTCACCGATTTCAAAGTTCCCACTCTGAATTTGGTGTGTCATCATACATGTGAATTTCTAGGGTTCGCCATGCTGTCGACAAAACCCAACCACACCGTAACTCACTTCAGAGGCGTCACTGAACATATGCAATTCTACACTCTCATTATAACTGTGAGCTGGTTTCACGCAACGGGGTATTTTTAGTTCTCCCAACGATAGCATACCTTCCAGTCATCTCTGGCAATCTTCTTAGTCCTCGTCGCTCAGTTTATCATCCCAGCGTTGTTGTCTCTTGCACAACTGTTGCAACAGTATTTTGGCTCGTGAAAGCGAAAGGGTAACCAAGCCCGAATGGTCAACCAGGAAATAGATCGAAGACAGCTTTCCCCATCGGGTGAGCGGTCGATCGGGAAGGATGAAGTTGAAGCGAAATTCATCCGCTTTTGCATCCCACTGCAAACTTAACGTTCTTCCAACGGTCTGAAAGGCTTCATCAGTGGAAAGCACCGACGGCGAGATATCTAACTCACATATTTCACTCAAGATCGACTCCCTATCACATATCCATTGCCTCAAGTGTGAACCACCCTTAAATAAAACCTGACCAAGCTCTAGCACGAATCTTTGAGCAGAGCTCACATCCGGTAGCGATGTTAGACAATCATCAACGTAGAAATGTCTATCTATTGATTGTTTAACTCCGGGCATGCAATCCAATCTCCAGTCTCAAACTGTCTTTCTCAAGTGAAATTTGCGCAAAATGGTAAACGCGTTGCGCAGAATGGATGGCACGTCATCTGAAATTGTTTGGGCTTGACCGCCGAGTCTTCCGTATTCCACCAGAGCACACTTAATGAACCCCTGTCGGCTTCGGGAACCTTCACTTGCACGAACATTTTGGTAATGTCTGCAGCCACAGCTACATAGTCACTCCGGAGGCGTAAAAGTATTCCTGATAACTTTGCAGTAGTGTCTGGTTTTTGTTATAATCGGTCGTTCAGGGATGCAGCCTCAAATTTGGCCGCGCAATCTAGGATGACTGGCAACTTTTCTGGCTTCTTTAGATTCGCAACAGGGTGATGAGGTAAATACCATTTCTTTTCGCTTCTTGATTAAGAGCAATGAGGTAGCAAAGGTTCAAGCTAGCCCTTTATGATGTTATCGTTCATGCGTTCTCTGTATCGCGCCAACAGAGTCAGATCCTTTGCAAGGCGCCTCCCCATATACAGCAGTCAACAGTGAGCAAGACGATAATTATCAGGAAGCCTTTCAGTCGTTCTCCAGGGCAATGTTATTTCGGAATGAATATCCCTAAACACTGAAGACTCTTCAACAATTCGGAGCGCTCCCTTATCTTCGACACTTTGGCATATGCCCGGAGCCTCTAAATCGTGGATGAGCTGCAATGTCATCATCTTTCATAGTTACGTGGTGCATTTGCTTCCAGACCCTATGCCCTAAGGACAAGGGGCCAGGTGGAAACCATCCCAAAGGTGCCTTGACAGCACGAGGTATATTTTGCTTGCCAACTTCTCCATAGGCCAGTGTACCTGTGGAACGTCTTCTCCTATCGATATTCTCACGCGTTTATCAGAAAGCTCCACAAATGTAGCGTCCTTCAAGTGACTATATTGACCAACTACCTTCGATGAGCTCATGACTGGTGGGTTAATGGGCAGAAAACGTATTAAAAAAGCGTGTTCAGCCGTTACGGTCTCAGCTGTAATACCAATTCAAACTCGACTCAAAGACGTTTAGGCTCAGCAGTACCGGGCTCACTCACTGTTGATGAATCCAAAATTGTTGGAGCGCCGGTTGGACCAACCTCATCAAGTGAGTCTTTCGCCACCAATGTTACGTCCCACTCGCTATCTAGTGCATACTTGAGTACGCTACCATTTGGACCATTCGCAGAAACAAGTACAACGCCAAGGCAGGTTCCTGATCCCACTTGAGATGTCGAGTTGCATAAACTAAAGAGTGTGGTTTTGGTAGCGTCTAATATTACGTGTAATGGACGGTGGTGGTACCCTGAGCAGTTCTCTATACCACATTCCTTGGGAGAATCGCATCTCTCACTGGCATGGCCTAGTTTTAGACACACAAAACATAATCGCATCTTTTTCACCGCACGCGACATTGCTTGCGTTGGCAAGTCAGTAAGCTTATGACAGTACGCCAGCCCGTGTCTTCTGTCGCGAAGAGGACACAAACCATGGGTTCCTTTTTGAATGGTGAATATTTTATGACACCTCTCACTGCCTATCCAACGTTGCTGGGCTTGAAAACGATGCTGTTCTACTGAACTCACGGCGATCATGCCATAGCGACTGCGAACGATGCGGGCTTTTTGAGATGCGAAATCGCATAGGTCGGAAAGTCCTATCTGTTTTCCGAGGTTGTCCATAAGGTCATCCAACCTCGCTCAGCTCCGGCGAAGAGCTTTCAATAACGTGAGGAGCATTCTCTCTATGGTCGAGAAGGAATCCATGTCACTAGTATGATGCATCTCACTTAGGTCTAAGTGACGGTTTTGAAGACCGCCGAGACAAGGAAACAGCATCACCGTGCAGTGATTTGAAATTCTTGAACAGATAGTCCCGTAGAGTTTTGGCCACCATATGTTCCCCCAAAGAGATCCTCAAGTATTTCTGTCGCTTTACCGTAAGCAATCTTCGGAGGCAAAATTGCGCACTCAGCCACAGCTTCCTTCGCTGGACCACTGCAGTAATGAATCACATCTGACATCCTTTGCCCGTTATCTTGCATTCTATCCTATATGTAATATTTCAATTGTTTACTAAATCTCCAATAACACCTTGGATTGCTTTTGAAAGCCTCTAAGTCCACTCCGGATAAGTCTGACTTAACCGCACAAGACGTCGCTGTATCGCCGGCGTTTCACCTAGGGGTGTGCAACGTCCTATCCCGGCTGGGTAATCCTTTACTTTAACTTGAGTATCAACCTGTAGGTCAACGACGGAGTTACCGTCCGAGTCCAGCTCCAACTCCGCTAGAAGCACCCCATTACGCGTTCTCATAAGCTGCAATTCTTTTTCCATTTCTTCTACCTAACTCTGTGCTCGCAACAATGCAGCTGACTAATTTTCTAAGCCTAGATGAGTCAGAGCCAGGAGATGAACAATTATCTAGAGGATGGCCTGGACAGCCGACGCGAATTGATTCCTTCGGACGATAAAGATCAATTGACAAGGCTTTTTCCACGATTTTCTTTGAAGCCGCAGGACAGATATGTACTGTTGGGGCTAACTGCTTTTTGAATGACACGCGTTAATTCAAGAAAAAAGGACCAAGAAATCCAATTTCTGGTATCACGCCACTTAACAGATCCTCCTTTGCAGATACCCTAGGAGTTGCAAAATAGGGGCGTACAACCACCAGCCTGAGGATAAATCGCAGTTTACTTCGCCACAAAACCTACATCGTCACAAAAAAACAGATCTCGATGGCGAGTAACCACAAAAACCAATGTCCGACCAAATTTATGAAAAATGGTTCAATAAAACATTAGGGTATCAGTTCCTCTGGATAGGAGGAAAAATTGTAGGAATTGGCTGTCATCTATGGTAGGGAATAGGAGCACACCACGTTTTATGAAACGCCAGCTCATCTTCTGTCTCCTGTAGTAATAATTTTGAAGAATATTTGAGACTTTGTTTTCAGTGGACGCCGGAACCTTTCGGGTAGCATTCGGTCCGTTCGGCCGTGTGCTGATTATTTTGGGATGAACATCGCTTCAGCCACGTGAATTTTCTGGATAGTGATTCCGTATGTCTCCTCCACTAAAGCTGATCCCAGTTTAAGTTGGTCAAGGAAGATACGCATTTCTGATGAGCCTGTAGGCAGAGATTTCGAATCCATGTTTGAGGTTCCGGGTTCCTGGCCGAGTTGCGGATGAAATCAAAACTTAGTACACATTGGTTACTGTGTCGCACCGGAGTCATAGTTAACACTTGGTCACACTGTGTCTTTCGTTGGTGATAACCAAATCCAGCAAGGATAGCAGTTGACCTACACTGTATCTGGTGGGTGCAACGACAGTTTGAGTCCAAGTGCCCTTTTGGGCGAGTTTGGTCAGCGCCGATGCAAATTGTCTACCAGACCCGATGCGCTAGATCTCCATTAAGGTGGCCCAGGAGCGTTAAAATCACAAAAGCTGAGTGAAGTAGAAGGATCGTTGCTTGCGTGCTTGTTTGAATAACTGGTAATCTTCCGGCGGTCTTGAGTGGCAATTGTTAACCACGCCAACGTAGCTGGGCTTGAATCCACAGTGCACCGCATAAAGGCAAAGCAGTGGTATCGGAGAGGGCAATCGAGATGCACAGAGCCAAATGTAAATGTAAAGCAACCTGCCCCCATGTTTCCAGGCTGCTTGAAAAATGGAGTAATCGTCTATTGAAACCACCGCGTCAGACACGTCTGGCGTGAGCCAGTTTACTGTAATTGCGATTACGGACGGTCGTCCAAAGCAGACTGAATGTTGAATATCGCGAAGTTTGTTCAGAGGATTGAGGCAGTTTGTGGACGGACGCTTCGATACTATCTTCGCTGCGTCCGAAAGTGGGGTGCAGGGGGGTGCGCTACCAGAGAGGTTAGCAGATTTAATAGTCATGCGGTGGGTCTGAGTCCAATGCTTCTAAGGGAACAGTGTGGCATACCCGTTTTCTTCCTGCTTTGGTGCTTCCGAGAACCGCTGTTCGTTTGCAGCAGGGTTGTCCTCCGAAAGTCCTCTGCCTTTGGGAAACGTAATTTTTCCCTCTAGTCGAAAGTTGTGAAGCCTGATACTTGTAGCTTGTATCATACCAGCTTTTCGGGGCCTGGGTTTGTCGTTATTCAGGGATTTGTGATGAATATGCGTCCGTTTACCTTCTTGGGATTTCTGCAGCGGTTTGACCGGAAAGTTGTCTCTTGAGGCCCTGTCAGGTCGATTGTGTGTTGGATAGCACCACTAAGGAGAATTCATTTTGGCAGCGCCCCCAACAAGCTCGTTTACACAGAGGCCTACACCTTGAATCCAGACAACGGCTTTTCAATGGAGCGAAGTTTATGTGGCTTATTTGACAGCAGTCGCTTTCTTTTGGTGCGAACAAAGCCATCCTTCAACTGAGATGAATTTATTCCACCTAGCTTGGCTTTTCGTTGTTGTTTTCTAACCTTTTTACCTTTTATAACCTTTTAAACTTTGCTTTTTGCGTCGCTGTGTGGAAGTAGCCACCAGTTTCGCTCAAGGTTTCTGGTAGTGTGCTGATGTGGAAGCTTCTTTCCTGAGGTTTTGCTGATAGCTACATGAGCGGATGAGGTTTTTCTCCTATGGCGGCAAGTTGCCTCCATGAAGTGCTCTATGCAAAAGACTCGAAGCTCCGTTTTATCCAACAACTGGTGCTGTGAACCTGTTCTGTCATGCACCATTCAACTACTGCAGATTTCATAGACCCAACGGGACTGCCGAAGACCGCACGAGCACCATTCCCCCATCACCCCTTTGTCCGAAATTCTCGCCGTCCAACACGAGCCAACAGAGAGCCAGCGCTTTCTCGAATCCGCAGGAAAACCGTAGAAACCGTATCTCTCCATGAAGCCACAATTTCAACCTCGGGACGATGGATGTCGGTTCACTCAAGCTTCTCCTGTGTCGCAGTCTGTAGTGCCTTGGAACCACAGCTAACGCCAGGACCGATGTTGAAGACATCAGGAAGGATAATTAAAAAAACAGGGCCCCCTCGTTATGTATTAATCCGTGAACGCCTAAAAAGCTTCATATTCATCTCCGAACCTGTGACCTTTGCAGCGCCTCAACTGAATTTCGCTTCCTACGTCTTGTGACGTCATGGATGTGGTGAAAATTGTTCGTAATTGGGCTGATGACCATCATTTGTACATGGTAAATCTTCTTTAATCTAATGAATTACCTGCAGGATTACAAAGGCCAGAAAAGAGCTGAGTGGTGCATGAACATAATCATGGGCATTTTTTTCGTAAGTTCGGTTTGATTTACCGTGATGAATGGTGCAGCTTATTGCCTTTCCGTTAGGCTACTTCAAGGAGATGCTCTCTGTGAGCGTTTTCACTGTCCTCGCTGGCAGTGCATTGGCTGCCGTTGTTGTCCTTCCCCCTTGGCCCTGTTTTAGAAGAGACCCACTGAATTGGCAGAAACCACTTTCCTCAACCTAATTCTAGGTTGTATGTGACGCGGCTTGCCATGTGTGGTCTCTTCTTTTTTGTGCTTTGTCAATATATAATTTACCTGGGGCTTCATTACGGTTTTCCGCATATCCCCGTGAGGACACCCAGATTTGCAACAGCTAGAGCTAACTTTGGTGCTTGAATTGAGTAAAGGCAGTCAGCATTTACAAGCAGACAATGTGGCCGAAAACCATTTGGCGTCTTTGCCAAACGTAGCTTCCGCAACAGCTGAACTTCGTGGCAGGAGACCCTTTTTAGTCATATAAAAATAAGCATAAGAAGCACAGAAACAAGCCATCTCGGTTTTTGAAGAGCTGAAGTTTGCAAACAAATAAGTAAAGGTTCGGGAGGTGCATTGTTCTGTTAAAGAAAGAATGTAAGCAACTAATCTCTACGGTGGAGATTCAAACCCTGAGATAGCCTCCGTCAGACGAACCAACATACCCCAAAGGCGTTCTGACAAAATGGAGAACAGTCTGCGTCTCCATGGTAGAGTTTTTTCGTGCCTTTGATGAGAAAGTTGGTAGCGATATGGTCACACCATCTTTCGGCGTGCGCGTAGCTCATCCAACGTGCAGTCGTGCTTCAGAACTTACGGTGTCTGAACAAACCCTTACAATTCAAGGGGAATCCATGGAGGTTGTGGAGAGATTTACATACCTCGGTAGTTGTATTGGCTCTGGCGGAAGTGTGTCTGATATAGTCCGAATCGCATTTGCTAATTTGCGTCACTTGTGGCGTCAAAACGGCATATCACTGGGTCTTAGTGGTCGCGTGTACCGGGCTACAATAAGGGCTTTATTGTTTTATGGTTGCAAAACATGGCCACAGCGGAGAGATGGTGTGAGGCATCTTCAGTTTTTGACCACCGATGTCTCAGAAGCGTTGCCGGTTTTGGATGGTGGCAACGAGGTAATTGGACAACGCGTATTTGGTTGTGCAGAGGGAAATATCAAGCGCCATCAATTGCGGTGACTTGGCCATGTGCTGTGTACGCCAAAACGCCGTCTACCGAGACGAGTGTTTTCTGCGCCTCTCAGAGGCACGTGGCCGAGCCACCGCAATCGATGGCGCGATGATGGATATTTCCCCGATTGAAGCGCCTGCTGCACAACTAAATACCCGTTGTCCGATTACGTCGTTGCGAATTCGTTGACATCATCGAAAACCAGCAGCGGTTCTGAGGCCTCATCATCTGTCCGCAGTGGCCATGTTTCGCAAACATACAACAATACGGCCCTTACTGGGTACACGCGGCCTTTAAGACCCAGTGATATACCGTTGTGACACCAGAAGTGACGCAAGTCCCTTCCCCATCCACCTTCATTCTTTTCTTTACAATAAGGCTTTCAAATAAATCATGGTTGTACGGCAGTGGAGCATCAGTGTTGAACATTCATGTCATGCTGTCGGTGATGAGTATTCAAAATTGATAGGGTAGAAGAGGGAAGACCTGAAAGTGTAAAAGATAGGCGGCAGCAGCAGCATATTTTCGCCCACCTGCCCTGGTGTATACAGTGAGTAAGGCGATCCGGCTAGTGAAACCACGCAACGGTCGGTGTGGCATGAGGGTATTGTTAGTTTCAAGTATCATGGTTGTACATGGGCTAGGATACTGCCAGAACGCCCGCACCTAGACAGGAGGACGATTAGGGTCCTCTATTGAAGCCTTTGGTCCGCGAGGCGGCCCTGTTTGGCTAAAAATGCAAGTGCATCGCATTTTCATAGAACAAATCGCCATACGTGCTCAAGCTCCCAACCTGTAGGGCCAGAAGACTGTTGACCAGCCTGATATGAGGGACTGGGTGTCACATGGATACCACCCAGTATGACTCAAAGGGTCGCGGAGTAGTGCAGACCGCGACACCACAGTAAGGTCCAGTCTCTTTGTATACTTCCAATCCGTTTCATTAGTTTGGATGGGGGTTTGCAAGCAAAGCTTCATGCCGGGCATGATTGAATGTCATCAAAGTAACAAGAGAAGTTGGCGGTGTTCACGGAACCGGAAACTCTTCAGCAATCAACGAATAGTTTTCACTTTCCTCGGAGCTAATCAGTTAGGCGCAATCCACGGACCGCGTCATGATGATCTTGGCGGCAAGACTTGAACCAATATTTGTTCGACCCTCGGTTCCTCTGAGGATATTGCGGGTCGTGTTACCTCTGTCGAAACGACTTTTAGTAACCAGCTTCTTCCGCTTACTCCTGTGCTGATTCGTTATCGTGCCTGTGACCCCAGCGCAATAATCCTTTGACGAACCAAGATGAACAGGAGACTAAAGGTCACAAGATGAAGGGTTTGTAGTCACAGATGAATTTAAGTTGTAGGCGGTGTCACTGTCTCGGTCAGGCACTTATGTTGGAAAGGAACTAAGGTGGGTTAGAGATTTGGCTTTATGGCATGCGTGCTATCTACGGGAGGAACAGAGTAGCCATTCCAGAGTATGGAGGTAGCAAAGCTCTGCTGTTGGGTCAGGCGGAAGAATGTCCTCACTTTTGGTGTTCAACGGACGTGTTATTGCTAGTGACTGATTAGTGTTTACAACCGAACTATATGTTGTAGCAACCTAGTCCGCGCTAGAAGGCTGTGTTACAAACAAGGGATGAGCACAGGTGTCAACTGCGCCCTTATGTTCCGAATGGTGGATCGGTAAATATTCGAGAAACTGAAAGTGGATAAGGAGTTTGGTGCATCCGGCATCCTAACCTATGGGCTTGAATTAGCGAACTGTACGAAGTCCCCACACGTTGTGCGTCCCTGTTATTCGAGTGTTATGCACACAAAAATCCTTGAAAAAACTGTGCAACGTTAATTCACATTATTATTCATATACCCTGAAATACATACCGAATCCAAGGACTTGGCTGTTCGTTTGGGCCCTATTGATAGGGGCATATTCGTCCAGATTTTCTTGCACTTCGACTTAGATAAACTGTAAGGCTGCGGTCCCAGAAATTTAGTTTTCAACCAATGCCCAGAAGATCGAGTGGAAATTTTCTTATCCAACATTTTGATCATTCGGGACTGTAAAAGACTGCTGCCGTACACTACTGCTACAAGCGCCACTAATCTCACTGAAAGGATCGGGAGAACAACAGCCCCTTGTTTTAAATTCAACCCTGGCTCTTTAATCGCTCTGGCTTAGGCTTACGAAATTTGGCAGTACCATAGCTGTATGCCGCAGGGGTTACACAATTTAACTGCTTGGGTTTTCGGTTAGACGGTCACGGAGTTAAATAACACTCCAGATTACTATTCAATCAACCATCCAACCACCAACTGCCCAAACAATCGACTCTTCACCGCATCCCATCGATTACGGTGCATGTAGGTGAGCGTATCAGTAAGTAACAGGAATATTAAGGAAGAGAAGGCCCCCGGCCTGAGACGGTATCTCGGCAGAAGTCTACGGGACCGGTTTTTCGATTGCACTCGGAGTTCACAATTTCTGCTCAGTCGGAGACGCCGAAGTGTTCCTTCGTGCTATTCTCAATGATTCGAAAGTGATAGAATGGTATATGACGACATCGCTGCCAAATTCTGCCATACTACCTTGTCGCCTCAGAGAGGTGCGGGCCTCAAATTGTACCTAATCATAGGACTTCGGTCGGAGAAGAAACTGCTCGGACCGAATATTCGCGATCTGCTTCGTGGGACATCGTTGCAGGTTCCAGAAACCAACCGTCTGTTCCTTCACTGACTTCCATTCAACATTCGAATGCTTCATTTTGGGATGCTCGAGAGCCCGCATTTGGGTGTATGGAGAAGCGACAACTTTTGAGTTGAACTCCAGTTCTCGATAAAGCTATATGCTTTCGTCAATCCTTTTCCACTCCGCAGTCGTGCGGCGCAATTCTTGCAGGGCAGATTCACTCAGTCGCTCAATCATCCCTTAATCGTAGCTTTTCATTTTTTCTTGGAGTTATATTTCGGAGGATGCGACAACCACAATGCTAGAACCTCAGAATCGTGTTTTAGACAGGCATTACACGGCTATGTTGAACGATTCTAGTGTATGTGCCAGCCCGGTCTTTGTTCCACCTGCATGGAAGCTCGCGCGTTAAACGCTGCTAAGTTGAACGAAGTACGAGGACCACAGGTGGAATCCCCCCTTGAACATGAGCGCACTGAAAGACTGGGATGGTTTAGTGAGAGGAACGGATCTTACACGTTGATAAATATTCAATTGTTTATGAGAGGTAATAGGTTAAGAGCGTACGCAGAGTGTGGAGAAGGAAGAATTGACATGAGATCATTGTTCCTTAGCATCCAGATGGCCTCACCTCCGCCGAGTAGTAGTATGCGAGGAGATTCATCGCCCGGGACAATCGAAGTTAGTTTTCTGTGTAGACAGGATACTTCACAGATTCCCAGACTGAAGGAAGGATTTATCGTGTGGGATCCCTTAGAAGTCTCTAGTCAACCAGGATCCAGGACAGAACGACACTATGGAAATCGCGATCCGCTAGAGGCGGGTCATCGTTTCCAGTTCGTCCGCCCTTCGAATGGCAGCCAGCCATTCAGAGTGAACCCGCACACCACGTCTGCTTGTGATAATGGATGTTTCGATTTGGCATCATAATAACGATGTGTCGATTTTGAACCGCGTTTGGTCTCACTGCGATAGGTGACCCGCACGCTGTTCGTAGATGGTTTATGCAGCTCCTAGACAGATAACGAAAAAGAATAATGATTTTATCTTCAAATACTTGTCGGCTGGCCGCCACTTATTATAATTATATTTAGAAAACGAGAGAAAGGAGCACAAAAACTAACGATAGGAAACACAGAAATTGTCAGTTGTTCTTATCCAAGTGTTCAGCAGCAGTGTGCGCATTTGGTTATGTTCCAGTTGGCATTTGACCTGACAACCGACTCGTTCCGTCCTGACTACTAAACCGATTCATTTGAAATACTGTAACCAGCCTCGTATGTTTAAGTAATCCGGCCGCGCTGCTCCTGATAGTAGGTGCTTTAGGTGTTTCCAGCTTGCATCCGAGTAACCTTGGAAGCGTGGGATGCGATTGTATACATCATCGTGAAGCCTTTTTTGGTATGCACATTGTGAACTATGGACAACAGTGACGTTTTTACCACTCTGGCAGTCGATTATGGCAGTGTTAACGCTGCGGATCAAACACTGAATGACCGTTCGACCAACATAAGACGTGCCACAGAAACTCGAATGAGTAGGTTGACGTTAGGTAAACTTCTACAGCTTCTCCTTGCTGCTCGAAAATGATTAAGGATGGTTTGTTAATCAAAAAAACAGTTGGGCATCGCTGAAGGTATTTTTATCCTGTTCCTCAATTTCTTTACTAATACATCGACAGCCGAATCTCTTTTGAAGGCAAACTAATCATCAGGCCTTTCTTTGAAGCTGTTACCAGTGTTGACTTTCAGACTGAATCATTCTGAATAGCCGCTTCCCAAAGGTACACCACGTATTTTCGCCAGCTCGTCTCGCAATGTACCACGTGAGCATATCTGAGCTCTTGAAGCAAGGCATCTTAAGGGCATATGTTTTCGTTTCAGTTGGACGAAGCTATGAAAATTAATGTACTGCTCGACACCAGTGGTTAGAGCGCGAATTTACTGACCGGAAAGTCTGCGGTTCGAACCCATCCTCTGCATCTCGACTTCTCCTGTCAAGGCTTGGGGAACCTGACATTATCCCAGTCCTCGTGCTTCCTTCAGGTGGCATCTAATAAACAAGAGTGGCAGGCTCGCGTTTTCCGTTTTTTCTGCAGTAAAACGTATATGGGGATGGGCGCGCTTGGACCTGGTCACGGATTCAGGTAACATTTCTTGTCAGCTGCTCAAATTATGTCATCTACGTATTATTGTTAGTTTTCTAAGCTATCAATGCATGTTTTCAGCCCTTTTTAGCACTCTCATAAGCACGATTGTAGGCAAGGGACCAAGCATGCACTCCATTGCAATACTATAAGTTTTTCTACACAGGTCATCGTTGGAAAAACTGCATATTGAAAGTACATCGCAAAAGTAACTTGTGCAGTCTCGGAACAGGTACCGGGCACTTCACATTAGTGGAAGCCGCCGCGGTTAGGCAGTGCACAAACATTCCGTAGTAGAGGCTGCATTAGTAACCGGAATACGAGTTGGTCAAGCCAGACTGACATCCATAGTATCTAGTCCGGCCATACTGAGATATTTGGATAGCTATAAAGAGGTCAGATTTACTTTGTAAAAGCTATATCGAGTGTAGCGACAGGAATCTGGGTAATTGTGAAGACCTAGAGAGACTGGCTTCCAAGCTTGAGGCATAGTATAGGGTTATCGAGTGTTGCACAGGTGTGCTTTTAGTCCTCCAAGGAGCTACGGACCTGGTGGATGATTGTTTGATAAGAATTAACATTGCAGTTAGGCTCAGGAGTCAATTAACTAATAAATAGCCGCCCGTCGGCGGTGGTAAAGCAGTCTGATACACTGGTGTTCTTCGTTGCCGTCACCGAAATGCTTACCCTTAAGTGGTCGTCATAAGTCGATCCAAAAAGAGTGGCGCGAAAGCTTTTGATACTGGGTAACGGTAAAAGTGGCACCAGAAATAAAAAATAACCGTGGTCTTGGGTGAGTAGACCCAGGGCGTGGGAGAGTCATGTGTCCATGAATCGGGATGGATAGATCTGGTGAAAACCTGTCTGCTCATAAGTAGCTGATTCGAACTCGTAGCTGCTTTAACTGCTGATCCTTGTTGAGCTTACCACAGTTAAATAGGCATCAGCTACCATATTGAGTAACGTTCCCGTTCTCTGATTTCCGAAAAAGTTGGCTTTTGTCAAAAACTGTAGGGGACAATGCCCCCAAAAATTTTCAGTTCCTGTTAGGAGATAGAGTTTGCCCATGTATTCAGTGGTAAAGTTCGTGGAATCGGCGATGTGTAGTTTTGCTGAGTCAGGAACTGCCTATTTTGAGGGAGTCACAAATGTATCTCCAGGTTTGGAGCTGCTAGCTAATTCCTCAAATGATCTGGTAGCTCCCGGACGCTAATTTAACTGTGAGTCTTTTACGTGCTCATGACAACCGTCTACGATATTCAGTCTTGCATCCGCCACTGATCCCTCCGCAACCTCTGACACTAACTTTTCAAGTTGACCCTTAACAATGTCGTTGCTGAGAGGCTTACCTCACCATTTGCGTAGTTATCTTCACGGAAATCTTCCAGTTATTTGGGGCTTCTTTCGACACTTGGAAATACTGTCGTCTCTGGTTGTGAATGTAAGCGCTCCACTGAAGAGACCGCCGTTCTCTGGGCACTGGAGCCTTCATTCAACCATTGACATATGTTTTGCTTTTATCGACGTATCGCACCCGAGGCTGGCCAACGATTAGTATATCTGCAAACTTTTATTCTCTCCTTTCTACTTTGTGGAGACAACCTTTGAGAGTGCTCTACCTCTGTTTGAAAATGCTGAATAGGTGTATCTCACTTTCCGAACACGGATAAAACATCCGATGTATACTAAACGTTCAACCACGCAATGACAATTTCCCATAATCCGTCGGCATGTGCTGACTCAGTGCAACCCGAAATGGTTTTGGTTTCTATTCAGGATTTCACCCTGCTATGAAGTGCGTCCACGCTCACTGTACTACCCTTTTCTCAGGGTTAGAATCATCAGTGTGTATCTGACTGCTTGTGCAGAATTCGAACACGCAGTCATCTGGACAGAAGTTTGAATATGTGATCTTCCAGATACGAAGGATCTGTCAGTTGTGCGATTACCTTGCATTTACACAGGAGGTCATGTGGAATATGTCGGGTGAAGTAAACTACGTAAATAAGGAGACTTGTGCTATATCCAAAGTGCAATTTATTTGCAGTGTTTGCCAGCTCAAAAGTAGGTTTAGCAAGTTCTTCCACCTCCGAAAGGTGCGGGACCGAATCTTTTATGGAGCTCATTAGCTGCGTGCCGCGTATGATTCTTAGCAGTTTCACTTTATCGTGTCGGGTAAAAGGGACCAACTGCACAGTTTAAGTTACCTCCTATCCGTATAGTGGTTTCTCACTTCCTGTCCGTAAAGGTCCTTCTGGACTTGGTGTTGCTCTGTGGAAGTATGGTGGGTATACTGCGTTTTCAGGAGATTCCTACTGCGAAGAGGATAAGAAAAATAGGGTACTTCCAGAAGCATGTCCTCCTCTGTAGTGTCGCTTGGAGATAGTTTCCGCTTGAAGCTTAAATACTGCACTAGGCCCCTCAGACAGGTTACTCAAGTCTGCCCAGTTTCAAGGGATCGCTGATGGTTCATCAACCTTTCCTGAAGCAGGCAGCACTTCGACACCAGTGGTTCCCCAGAAATTGCGGCACTATTCTGAGATTTCTCTTGCTAAGACACCATTTAAATAACGTTGGAGACGAATGTTACTACTGCAATGGAAAAGTATGCGCTGAAATTTGTATCTGAAATTCAATGAGAAAATGATCGATACGTTGTGTTTCACGTGGTTTTCTTCGATTTCCACTAGGATTATCATACGGCAATTTTGAAGGGCAGGTTTTGATTCAGTTTTTTTTTTCCTTGAGAGATGCGAAATACGGCTTCCGGAGTTCAATCACATCGTCTTTTACTCCACGAAATAGAGCTAACCTTACACCATTTTTGCTCAGGTTGGAGACCTAACCCTTAATGGGGTTGAATTTTTTTCAAGCCCTCTCTTCTAACTGTAACGTAACCCCCCGGCGACTAAATACATGTCAAAAACGAACTATCCAGCTGCCTCATTACTTTTCAGCGAGACTTTGATCCACTTGGTGATTATTCGTAATAGATTTATTTTCGTGTATTTGGCTTACATCAATTTAGTTTGCTGGTATCCGTGGGATCCCTTTTTTTACTAAAATGAAGAATCTCTTCATGTCGGAACCCTCACTGTATTACCCTGTGATTCGGTATGGCCGAATTGGTAGTTCCGCCCCTGGCAGTTCACCAATTCCTTTTAAATAATAATTTTCAACGTGTTCCTGCTCTCAGCTAGGCCAGCTAAACTAAACACCAAGCTCACACTCCCCAGTAAGAACTTTGATGATAACTTTCAAACTGTCCACATAAAAGCTTGATATTTCGACTCGTATCGTCTAGTGTTGAAGACACTGTGCGCCGTCCGTTTGGTTGGTCTACCTAGGGAGTAAGAAACTCGTTCGGGTCTCATGAAGGATCGTCTAAGTCTTACTGACTCGGTATACAGATGAAGCAACCTGTTAAATTAGGTTTCCCAAGTGTAGTTACGAGAATACCGTCTCTGGTTTATGTTGTATGGACGTCACCATGCTTACTAACAACGCTTTGTGAAAACTGAAAGGTATCCCAGCCTAGGTGGTTCTTAATCGGTAGATACTGACTGGTCGTTATACCGAGATCGCGAATTTGATGCTACTTGAAGCTGGTAGTAGCGTGAAATTAAAATAGAATACAACAGACTTCGGTAAATTAGGTCTCTTGAGTTTGTTGCGCACGGTTCCAAATCTGAGTTTCCAATTAAAAAAATATTGCATACTCGAGGAGTAAACAAATTAAAGAATACGAACTTCCGTAGTATGCATTTTTTTTCCACTTCAATTCTTTTCTAAGAAGCATGTTCCCTAAAACCATAGGAGAACACCTGTTTCATCCCTCGGAAAGGGAATATTTCAGTGGCAAGGTTGTGTTCCACTAATTTCGACTGTCGCGCTAAGCAGTCCATATGGCTGACTTAATTCCGGTTACTGAATAGATCCAATTTAATCAGTATCTTCGTCTGGGCATGATAGTGAAACACTTTGAAACAAAATTGCTTTGCGCGTAGCCAGGTAAACTACCGCTGGCGTTCCTTTGAGAGTGATGCGAAACTGGAGAAGACATTGTATTCGGGCAAACTCGCTTAAGCCTGATGATAGTCTTTAGCCAGTCCGAGCATCATGGTGTTACGCTGCGCACTGGCACTGCTGTAAACAATGAAATTTTGGTCTTATTCGTCAAGCCCTTTACGTCCCGGTCTAACACGGCACCTTCCCTGCCATAGATCCATAGCTGTCTGCAGCTGCCGGGACGAGTCATTTCGGTTAACATGAATAAACAAGCGGTAAGGTGTAGTGGAGGCAGAAATACCTCGTTAGGAATCAGAGTAAACTTCAGTTTACCCGCTGACGCTTCGCAACTGATACACTAGGGCTTTCCTGTGAAGATGCGTCGGCTGGTTGAGTAGCGTTTGCGGTTTGTGGTTTTTACTCATTCTTTGTGGATTTTTATGAACAGATCCTTTGTTGGGAGTATGGAGGCACTCTGAGTCTAGAAGCGAGCTAAGCCTTCATACACAGCCTCTGCTCAGGTGTCTTTACCTAGAATCAGCTTTTCCTAGTATACGAAATCAAAATAAATGTTTACAGATTCGCCCGAGTTCTGTCACTATATTTCAGGTTCGACCTTCCGTGGTTTTGCAAACTATCCTTCCAGTGTAGAGTCACCAGAATAGGGTTTCAGGACGGGAAGAGTACTATTCAAACGAGGATGACGTGAACGCGTATTCTCCAACAGCATGTATGATTTTTGCCAGGACATCCGATCCGATACCATGCATTTGACATGGATCCACCAATGCGGCTGGTTTTGAATTAAGATGCTTTTAAGTCCGTACATTTGTACTCTCTGAAAATCGTGATATTCCGCAGACATTAAAGTGGAATTCAATGGACATGACATCGATATAACGCCCACATCCCACTGCTGAGCGTGGATAGTACGACATAATGGTACATGGGGATTTTTCGTATCTACTCACACACGGCAATTGTTTAGGGCATATTTTTTAAATCTTCAAAATGCGACAGTGACCTATATATATATATATATATATATAGCTCCGCCCTTGGTTCGTCTACACCAAAGGACAGGATCACCATGAACACAGTGTCTTTAAATCATCCGATCGTCTTCGGTAACTGTAAAATGTGCGTCTACGTAGGTATGACTTCTCCAAATGGACGGAATGAACACAGTACTCTTGCGGAATTTCCAGAGCACGCTAGATAGAATGAAAATGTAAAAAATGAAGACGCAATAGGCTTGGTCCATTTAACGGGCATCGATGTGAAATTTATTTCACAGAATTATATGCAAATACCTATATTTGTACATAGTTTCTTAAAATTATGTTGCCTAAATTTTATATTTATATTGCCGACACATTTATAGATTTTTGTTTGTGTGATTATTTGTAATGCACTGTAAAAAATCATATCCCTTTGGAAAGTTTAGCTACTGAGTCCTGTTTTCTTTCTGTCTGAAAAACCAAGGAGAAAAGAAAATTATTATAGCCAACTCCAAGCCACTTCCCCCCATCTTAGTTTTCGCGAAGATTTGAGAAAAGAAAGCCGCACTCTGTCGCGATTTATTGGTGTCTAGACTAAAA